>JAKWBJ010000515.1:0-1200000 GCA_023159175.1 Wohlfahrtia magnifica
TCAGTCTATTGAACAGAAAAAACACGATAGTCAGAGGTTCTCTGTCAGCTTTGTCACTGTAGGAACTGATCAAATGCGTATGAGTTCGAAGACATTGCCTTTTTTTCCATTTTTTCCACTAAAAATGCCTGAAGAACCATGATGTAAGGTGTTCATAGTCATTTTTAGCACACAATCTATCCATAAATGCATAAAAATCGTATATTTAATTTTCAACAATTTTTCATGGATGTATGTATGTATGCTTTATTCGTCAATGTACCCAAGCCACACCCCAAACCCCACAATTATCCACTATACACCTAATTCTCTTCTATTGACGTACCATCGCTTCTAAAATCATGTTCTTATCGCTTTTCTCAGTCTATTGAACAGAAAAAACACATAGTCAGAGGTTCTCTGTCAGCTTTGTCACTGTAGGAACTGATCAAATGCGTATGAGTTCGAAGACATTGCCTTTTTTCCATTTTTTCCACTAAAAATGCCTGAAGAACCATGATGTAAGGTGTTCATAGTCATTTTTAGCACACAATCTATCCATAAATGCATAAAAAATCGTATATTTAATTTTCAACAATTTTTCATGGATGTATGTATGTATGCTTTATTCGTCAATGTACCCAAGCCACACCCCAAACCCCACAATTATCCACTATACACCTAATTCTCTTCTATTGACGTACCATCGCTTCTAAAATCATGTTCTTATCGCTTTTCTCAGTCTATTGAACAGAAAAAACACATAGTCAGAGGTTCTCTGTCAGCTTTGTCACTGTAGGAACTGATCAAATGCGTATGAGTTCGAAGACATTGCCTTTTTTCCATTTTTTCCACTAAAAATGCCTGAAGAACCATGATGTAAGGTGTTCATAGTCATTTTTAGCACACAATCTATCCATAAATGCATAAAAATCGTATATTTAATTTTCAACAATTTTTCATGGATGTATGTATGTATGCTTTATTCGTCAATGTACCCAAGCCACACCCCAAACCCCACAATTATCCACTATACACCTAATTCTCTTCTATTGACGTACCATCGCTTCTAAAATCATGTTCTTATCGCTTTTCTCAGTCTATTGAACAGAAAAAACACATAGTCAGAGGTTCTCTGTCAGCTTTGTCACTGTAGGAACTGATCAAATGCGTATGAGTTCGAAGACATTGCCTTTTTTCCATTTTTTCCACTAAAAATGCCTGAAGAACCATGATGTAAGGTGTTCATAGTCATTTTTAGCACACAATCTATCCATAAATGCATAAAAATCGTATATTTAATTTTCAACAATTTTTCATGGATGTATGTATGTATGCTTTATTCGTCAATGTACCCAAGCCACACCCCAAACCCCACAATTATCCACTATACACCTAATTCTCTTCTATTGACGTACCATCGCTTCTAAAATCATGTTCTTATCGCTTTTCTCAGTCTATTGAACAGAAAAAACACATAGTCAGAGGTTCTCTGTCAGCTTTGTCACTGTAGGAACTGATCAAATGCGTATGAGTTCGAAGACATTGCCTTTTTTCCATTTTTTCCACTAAAAATGCCTGAAGAACCATGATGTAAGGTGTTCATAGTCATTTTTAGCACACAATCTATCCATAAATGCATAAAAATCGTATATTTAATTTTCAACAATTTTTCATGGATGTATGTATGTATGCTTTATTCGTCAATGTACCCAAGCCACACCCCAAACCCCACAATTATCCACTATACACCTAATTCTCTTCTATTGACGTACCATCGCTTCTAAAATCATGTTCTTATCGCTTTTCTCAGTCTATTGAACAGAAAAAACACATAGTCAGAGGTTCTCTGTCAGCTTTGTCACTGTAGGAACTGATCAAATGCGTATGAGTTCGAAGACATTGCCTTTTTTCCATTTTTTCCACTAAAAATGCCTGAAGAACCATGATGTAAGGTGTTCATAGTCATTTTTAGCACACAATCTATCCATAAATGCATAAAAATCGTATATTTAATTTTCAACAATTTTTCATGGATGTATGTATGTATGCTTTATTCGTCAATGTACCCAAGCCACACCCCAAACCCCACAATTATCCACTATACACCTAATTCTCTTCTATTGACGTACCATCGCTTCTAAAATCATGTTCTTATCGCTTTTCTCAGTCTATTGAACAGAAAAAACACATAGTCAGAGGTTCTCTGTCAGCTTTGTCACTGTAGGAACTGATCAAATGCGTATGAGTTCGAAGACATTGCCTTTTTTCCATTTTTTCCACTAAAAATGCCTGAAGAACCATGATGTAAGGTGTTCATAGTCATTTTTAGCACACAATCTATCCATAAATGCATAAAAATCGTATATTTAATTTTCAACAATTTTTCATGGATGTATGTATGTATGCTTTATTCGTCAATGTACCCAAGCCACACCCCAAACCCCACAATTATCCACTATACACCTAATTCTCTTCTATTGACGTACCATCGCTTCTAAAATCATGTTCTTATCGCTTTTCTCAGTCTATTGAACAGAAAAAACACATAGTCAGAGGTTCTCTGTCAGCTTTGTCACTGTAGGAACTGATCAAATGCGTATGAGTTCGAAGACATTGCCTTTTTTCCATTTTTTCCACTAAAAATGCCTGAAGAACCATGATGTAAGGTGTTCATAGTCATTTTTAGCACACAATCTATCCATAAATGCATAAAAATCGTATATTTAATTTTCAACAATTTTTCATGGATGTATGTATGTATGCTTTATTCGTCAATGTACCCAAGCCACACCCCAAACCCCACAATTATCCACTATACACCTAATTCTCTTCTATTGACGTACCATCGCTTCTAAAATCATGTTCTTATCGCTTTTCTCAGTCTATTGAACAGAAAAAACACATAGTCAGAGGTTCTCTGTCAGCTTTGTCACTGTAGGAACTGATCAAATGCGTATGAGTTCGAAGACATTGCCTTTTTTTCCATTTTTTCCACTAAAAATGCCTGAAGAACCATGATGTAAGGTGTTCATAGTCATTTTTAGCACACAATCTATCCATAAATTCATAAAAATCGTATATTTAATTTTCAACAATTTTTCATGGATGTATGTATGTATGCTTTATTCGTCAATGTACCCAAGCCACACCCCAAACCCCACAATTATCCACTATACACCTAATTCTCTTCTATTGACGTACCATCGCTTCTAAAATCATGTTCTTATCGCTTTTCTCAGTCTATTGAACAGAAAAAACACATAGTCAGAGGTTCTCTGTCAGCTTTGTCACTGTAGGAACTGATCAAATGCATATGAGTTCGAAGACATTGCCTTTTTTCCATTTTTTCCACTAAAAATGCCTGAAGAACCATGATGTAAGGTGTTCATAGTCATTTTTAGCACACAATCTATCCATAAATGCATAAAAATCGTATATTTAATTTTCAACAATTTTTCATGGATGTATGTATGTATGCTTTATTCGTCAATGTACCCAAGCCACACCCCAAACCCCACAATTATCCACTATACACCTAATTCTCTTCTATTGACGTACCATCGCTTCTAAAATCATGTTCTTATCGCTTTTCTCAGTCTATTGAACAGAAAAAACACATAGTCAGAGGTTCTCTGTCAGCTTTGTCACTGTAGGAACTGATCAAATGCGTATGAGTTCGAAGACATTGCCTTTTTTCCATTTTTTCCACTAAAAATGCCTGAAGAACCATGATGTAAGGTGTTCATAGTCATTTTTAGCACACAATCTATCCATAAATGCATAAAAATCGTATATTTAATTTTCAACAATTTTTCATGGATGTATGTATGTATGCTTTATTCGTCAATGTACCCAAGCCACACCCCAAACCCCACAATTATCCACTATACACCTAATTCTCTTCTATTGACGTACCATCGCTTCTAAAATCATGTTCTTATCGCTTTTCTCAGTCTATTGAACAGAAAAAACACATAGTCAGAGGTTCTCTGTCAGCTTTGTCACTGTAGGAACTGATCAAATGCGTATGAGTTCGAAGACATTGCCTTTTTTCCATTTTTTCCACTAAAAATGCCTGAAGAACCATGATGTAAGGTGTTCATAGTCATTTTTAGCACACAATCTATCCATAAATGCATAAAAATCGTATATTTAATTTTCAACAATTTTTCATGGATGTATGTATGTATGCTTTATTCGTCAATGTACCCAAGCCACACCCCAAACCCCACAATTATCCACTATACACCTAATTCTCTTCTATTGACGTACCATCGCTTCTAAAATCATGTTCTTATCGCTTTTCTCAGTCTATTGAACAGAAAAAACACATAGTCAGAGGTTCTCTGTCAGCTTTGTCACTGTAGGAACTGATCAAATGCGTATGAGTTCGAAGACATTGCCTTTTTTCCATTTTTTCCACTAAAAATGCCTGAAGAACCATGATGTAAGGTGTTCATAGTCATTTTTAGCACACAATCTATCCATAAATGCATAAAAATCGTATATTTAATTTTCAACAATTTTTCATGGATGTATGTATGTATGCTTTATTCGTCAATGTACCCAAGCCACACCCCAAACCCCACAATTATCCACTATACACCTAATTCTCTTCTATTGACGTACCATCGCTTCTAAAATCATGTTCTTATCGCTTTTCTCAGTCTATTGAACAGAAAAAACACATAGTCAGAGGTTCTCTGTCAGCTTTGTCACTGTAGGAACTGATCAAATGCGTATGAGTTCGAAGACATTGCCTTTTTTCCATTTTTTCCACTAAAAATGCCTGAAGAACCATGATGTAAGGTGTTCATAGTCATTTTTAGCACACAATCTATCCATAAATGCATAAAAATCGTATATTTAATTTTCAACAATTTTTCATGGATGTATGTATGTATGCTTTATTCGTCAATGTACCCAAGCCACACCCCAAACCCCACAATTATCCACTATACACCTAATTCTCTTCTATTGACGTACCATCGCTTCTAAAATCATGTTCTTATCGCTTTTCTCAGTCTATTGAACAGAAAAAACACATAGTCAGAGGTTCTCTGTCAGCTTTGTCACTGTAGGAACTGATCAAATGCGTATGAGTTCGAAGACATTGCCTTTTTTCCATTTTTTCCACTAAAAATGCCTGAAGAACCATGATGTAAGGTGTTCATAGTCATTTTTAGCACACAATCTATCCATAAATGCATAAAAATCGTATATTTAATTTTCAACAATTTTTCATGGATGTATGTATGTATGCTTTATTCGTCAATGTACCCAAGCCACACCCCAAACCCCACAATTATCCACTATACACCTAATTCTCTTCTATTGACGTACCATCGCTTCTAAAATCATGTTCTTATCGCTTTTCTCAGTCTATTGAACAGAAAAAACACATAGTCAGAGGTTCTCTGTCAGCTTTGTCACTGTAGGAACTGATCAAATGCGTATGAGTTCGAAGACATTGCCTTTTTTCCATTTTTTCCACTAAAAATGCCTGAAGAACCATGATGTAAGGTGTTCATAGTCATTTTTAGCACACAATCTATCCATAAATGCATAAAAATCGTATATTTAATTTTCAACAATTTTTCATGGATGTATGTATGTATGCTTTATTCGTCAATGTACCCAAGCCACACCCCAAACCCCACAATTATCCACTATACACCTAATTCTCTTCTATTGACGTACCATCCGCCACCCCCCGCCGACCGCCCTTCTACATGCCCATTTATATAAGTCGATGTCAAAATTAACTCGATGAGAATCAGAAAAAAAACAAGTCGATGTCAAAATCAACTCCTTGAGAATCAGAAAAAAAAACAAGTCGATGTCAAAATTAACTCGATGAGAATCAGAAAAAAAACAAGTCGATGTCAAAATCAACTCCTTGAGAATCAGAAAAAAAAACAAGTCGATGTCAAAATTAACTCGATGAGAATCAGAAAAAAAAACAAGTTGATGTCAAAATTAACTCGATGAGAATTATAAAAAACAATATACAATGTCCACCAGCTATCAGCAGTGTTGCCACTATTGATAGAATTCTTGCAAAATTGGTAGAACATTTTTCGTTTTGTAGGATAGTAGGCTGAATAGGATTTTTGTAGATTTGAACAAAAGTTTAACAATTTTCTAATCAATACGTTATTAAAATGCAGTAATTGCTCGCAACCCTATTTCTTTTTTATAAACGAAAACCAGACAAACAGAAAAATATACACAATTAGTTACAAGCTAATGATATAAAAAATTTATCTATCAGCAACAGCAAAACAATAAGAATATATTTACTGTGAGCGTCCGAATAAAGTGTACACTCCCATTTGCCGCAGACCAACCAAGAGGTTAAAAGGACAAATTTCGACTTCTCTATTACACTTGCCGTTCGAAGCCGGCATTAAGCCGTAAGCCCCTTTCAATCACTCTACAAATTTAATCGTGTGCAGCTCATTGACTGCGAGAAGTCCTGTGTACCTTCATGAAATGTTATGGAAATTATTGTTATCAAAATAAGATATATTTAAACATTTTCTTTATAACCATCTATTTTAATAACTATATAGAGTACGGAATGTACTCTATATTTTTGACTTCAAAAAGTAAATTGCATTAATTTGACGTTTTCATATATTAAAAACTTTTGTTGTATTTTATTTCTCGTATTAGCTTGGTATTATTACTAATTAATATTAATTATTTATTGGCTTAAATTGCAGAATTTTTCATTAAGCAAATGAAATGGGTAAACCAACTTCAATTGATATCCGTAAACTTCTAGTCAAATTTGATGTTAAAACTATTAAAAAACCTTTCAAAGCTGTAAAAGTTCCCGGCGAAATATTTAAATAATCAGCTCGATATCGCTGTGGTATGGTAGGTAAGACACCCGCTTACCAACCAGAAGGTCGTCGGTTCAATACCAGGCCAGACCATCTTTAAAAAAGTAAAAGTCTTTCGACAGAGCGGTAATCAATCACCTCATAACGTATTAGCTAGCGCTAGTAAACTGGTTATGAAAGTGTGTGTGTGTGTATGCTTTTTACTTATTACTATTGAAAACTTTCCGAAGCATTTGCCGTTCAGAGGCGGTAAATTTAAAAAGAAAAAAGAAAAAAAAAACATTTTTTATCTTTTTTTTTCAGATGGACCTTCTGGTTGGTAGGCGGGTGTCTTACCTGCCATACCACAGCGGTACTTGTAACAAGAAAAGGATCCTTAATAACAGAGGAATGGCTTATCTTAATTTACAAAAAAAGAACCCAGTGGAATTTACTTCTCGAAGATTAGATGCTGGAACCGGATACTAAAATATTCTACCCTTTAAGAAATGTTTTCTTATATACTTTTTAACACGTTAAATATGGTGCACCTTTTATTTTTGTTGCGTAAATTTTGTTGTAGAAAAAATTTTTTGTTTAACATTTCAAATTGAGTGCTTTCTTTGTGTTGTACATATAAACAGACAAGTCACTCAACATGTTAGACGAACGTTTTCTTACGCTCGTCATCTGGAAACAGGCTGTTATTGTATTTAAGGACTGAAATAATAACTAAATTGTGGAAAATGAGAGCGTATGCTTTATGTTGCCGGCGAAAAACAATACATATTTTTTGTTTTTTTTTTTTTTTTTGTTTTTTAAAGAAAATGCCTTCAGATTAAATTTTCTGTCAAACTCATGTAAAAAATAATATGAATTTATTAACATTAAGTCAATGCGAATTGAGTAAGGTGGAGTTGCCGTTCCGGCCGTTCCGGTGTTTTTTTTTTTATACCGTGTGACTTCGGTGTCAAAAGTTTGCTAATGTTTATGTTTCTTATTTAAATCTTTTGTTCACATTTAAATTAAATTAAACTGAATTTGCCTTGGTACATATAAAATAATATATAACAAACAGAAATAAATAAATTAAATAAATTTTTCGAAAAAAAAACTAATTAGTTTTTGAAATTCGATTGTTATTATAATTAACATTTCTTTCTTTAATTATCTCTAAGAATACTTGTGTTATTATGAAAACTTAATATTGTTTCTTATGAAAAGAATTTTCAAATTTTTAAATAGTTTTAATGGTCCCAGAAAACCAAGTAAACTAGGTTGTAGCCCTAAGTGCCCTCTATCATACCTTACCTTTGAATTTTTGGCACAAGTCATACAGTGAGTGTAGAGACGAAAGTGTTTTCAGCAAAAGCCTTGTAATACTTGTTTTTAATATTGAAAGCTTAAAGGGTGGGCAATTTAAAAGTTTAAATTTTAAAATGCAAGAAAACAAAAACGGTTGAAATTTTGCCAAATTTATTTTATTATTGTAAAGTACAATTGTTCCGGTTATAAATTAAATATTATTTCATTCATATGGCTGCATCTGCTGGACTCACACTACCCCATTCGAGCGAACCAATTTCCAAGACCTTTTTCAAATTTATAGGGTCGTATCTCGGCAAAGGCATCACGAATGTTGGCCTTCAAATGCTCAATTGTCTCTGGTTTGTCGGCATAACACTTGTCTTTAACGTCGCCCATAGAAAATAGTCCAACGGTGTCAAAACGCAGATGCTTGGCGTCATTTCGGCTAATTAAGCGGCCATCAAACGTTTGACGCAATAAATCAATTGAGACATGAGATGAGAGGAAATTTGCACCATTCTGTTGAAACCAAACATCGTTCATATCAATACCATGAAGAACAGCACAAAAGCATCGGTTATCATGGTGCGATAGGAGTCTCCGTTCACCGTAATGGATGCGAAATATGAAATAAGGACCAATGATGCCTCCGCTCGACAAGTCGCACCAAACAGTCACTCGTAATGGTTGCATTGGCTTCTGTAAGACCACGTTTGGGTTTTCTAAGCCCCAAATACATCAATTTTGCTTATTAACTTACCCACCAAGATGAAAATGAATCGAATCAATTCGTTTAGTGCAGATAATATACTGAATTTTGTGGCAGAATAGAATAACATACATAAGCATTACCAGATTCGAAATAACCGCTGGTCCAAGTTTAAACTTCTAATTTGCCCACCATATATTTATTAAAAACAAATTGAAATAATTTTAACTAGACTCAGTGCATTACAAATTTTTGTATGGTAATAATGAGTTTATGAAAAGATAAAGTGGAAGAGATTTCAATTTTTATTTACTTTTTCTCTTTTTTTTGTAAATATGCAATCGAATGTATTTTTAAACATAACCAACTAAAGTCCGGTGTGTTTCCCTACACCTGTCTTAATTATTATCTTTGTCATCATTAGTTGCCCGTTTCACCCATTTCATCCTCTTCCGGTCCAAATCCGGATTTAAGATAGGCTTTAGTTCCTTCCAGAAAAACGATGTAGGTTCAGCATTTTTGCTGTATACAGTCTTCAAACACAATTTAATCTTTTTAATATATGGTATATGTACATAGATAGCTTTTACAAAGTATGCTTTTGCAATACCCGCTATCAAATATCCACCGTTTTGTGACTAATGTGAATAACTAACGAAGCTTTAATTTTTACCGCTTTGCACAAAATTACAAAATTCTGTATTGGAAGGTGTCACACCCATATAGCCTATCTCGCCCAGTTATTGAAGGCAAGTACAACTTTGGAGCCGAACGGATGGATTAGGAACATCGTTGCTAATTTGGACAGATATTTTAAAAAAGGCGAATATACGATGGGTAAATGAACTCACCCGCTATAAGACAAGATGGATCTGGACGCCGGAGAAAAGAGCAGTTGAAGTTGCACTGTGCTCTAGGCGAGAAGCCTTATATGGGTTATTGCTGACCGTTGGTCTGTTGGCAGACATGATCAAAGAATGGGAATTCGATATAATGTTCTTTGCAGAAGTTGGAATAATGAAGGAGAGGAGTCTGCGGAACACCTTCTTTGCTATTGCCCAAAAGTCGACAATTTGAAGCTTGTTCGGGTGTGATTCCACGATAAGGACTACTTTCCAACGTACAATATGGACAAAATCCTTGCCTTCATAATGACCACTGAATGGCTAACTATTGCTAGACAAGAGCTGCAAGAACCACGATGCAATAGATGGTAACACAACTGAACGTAAATTTTTTTATTAAAGCAACCCATGAAAAAACTTTTGGTTTATAAATTTTTTGTAACGAAAATCCCATTTCCCATCACTGATGTAAAAACAATTGAAGAGGCTTGAACGCAACCATTATTTTGGGTCACAACTTCATACATGCTGCATTTAGATTTCAGTATACAAATTTATTTAAAAAACTAAAAAAAGACCACAAGACAAAACAAATATGAATAAAAGGAAACGTAACAGCTGAGAAAATACCAGTATAGTATATATATCCAGGGCTGTCAAATATTTTTTAAGCTTTTTCGCCTAATTCGATTTCAAAAATAGCCAAAATCGCGAAATCATCTCTTTTTACATTTTGACAATAAAACTAATATTTTTTTAAATTAAAAAAAAAAATATTGTAAAAATAAAAATATAATTTATTCCGAATTCCTAAATTTCGCCAAAAGTGGAAAATGTTCCCCATAATATATATTTTGTTAATATTATTAACCAAAAATATTAGCAAAAACAAAAGGTGAACAATGTTTACAATAACAGAGTTTATGGCTTACTGAAAGCTAGAAAACTATCAAAATAGATATGTAGTCTCATTATTGTTATATGTATATGTATCTAAAACGCTATACACATACTTTATCTTCGATATATTTATTATTGTCTTGCACTATGCGACAAAAAACAACGTAGTTGAAATACGTGAAAAGTTGTTATACTATTTTTCTAATAAACGCTATCGAGTACACAAGAGTCAGTTTTCGAAATTTTCGAAACACTTCCAAAATGCTTAATAACTGGTAAAAACCAGTTTTTCCTACCTTCATACACTTGCATATAAGCTAATACCTCAGCTGAATACTTACCGATTTTAAGCTTTTCAGTGAATTTGGAAAGAAGTTGACCTTTTGAATAATGTTACACTTCATAACCTTGAGGTATACATACTATGTGTGAATTTCTATTTGTATGTATACAATACACCATGTTCACGAATTTCATACATACAAATACCAAAATAATCATTTTAATTTTTCGTATTTCTTTAGGAAACAGACAACATAATCGCTAATATGTATATACATATACTGATACATATTGTTACGTTTCAACCCTTTTAAAACGCTTGAGTTCGTTTATAATGCTCTAAAATAAAATAAAACTTCTTTGTTTTTTGTTGTTTTACAGTTTGTATCTTTTCTTAATACAACAAATTCACTTATACAACAATTTTTATTTACGTCTGAACGCAACTTACTTATTGACAGCCAAATATTCACTAAACTCACCAGCCGCAATGCGCCATCTTTTTATAGTATTTCATCATTAGTTTCGAATATTCTAGTACAGACACGAATCTTCCATTTATCTACGTTAATTCAAATGGTATAAAATAACTTTATAAACAGAAAAAATAATCGAACTGGCAACTCCATGCGGATGGTAACACTCTTAATTAGTACAGGTAATTTAAGCAGCTATTAAGCCTTGACACAAGCCAATAAATTTTATAGCTCCCCGATGTGGTAAATCTTGTCTTCAGTATTTTCATTTTAGTAACAATATATTAACAAATACTGTTTTCAATGTCATTCGTAAACATTTGTGGCATAGTAAAGTTTTCATCGCTAGTAGTGATTTAAACTGTAACAATTTTTTTACGACTTTCCAGCAACATTTCAGACATGATATTTCGTCTTCAAACATCTCTCAGCATTTACTTGAGCGGTAATCAATACCATTGTTTTTTGATGAATCCTGCTGCTTCCAAATGTTTTGTTTGAGTAGCTTTTTAAATTTCGAAAAAAACTTCACAGAGTAATGCCTCAATTCATCATCTCCGCATATTTTTGGCCTATCTGGGCAGTTTTTCCTATCCGTGTAAGCGTCCTCACTTCTGAACCGCATAAATCATCTCTCGCACGTTGAGATCGATGGCATATATTCATGATAAGCTTCTATTCTATTATTGTTTTATTATTAATTATTTTAAAGAAAAAAACAGCATAGAGAAATTATTGGTGAAAAATATAGTGGGAAAAGGTCTACATACGACGTGGAAACTACTAATATCAAATAGAAAATTAAAAACAAAGAAAAGTGAATCACAGTTAGCGTTGTTGATTAATTAAAATTTATATATATATATTTATATATATATATATATATATATATATATATATATATATATATATATATATATATATTACAATCATTTAAGTGGACAAAGTAAAAATTAAATAATATTTTTATTAATTTATTTATTCTTTAAAATGACAAATAGAAAGGAGATAGATATTTTAGTTAGAAATATGGGTAGTAAATCTCTGAAAGCAAAATAAATTGCATGGAGAATTTGCTAAGATAACAAAATTAAGTCGTCCTACTATGCAGACGATCATTAGAAATTAATACAAAACTAAGGTCTTGTAAATATTAAGGAGATCAGATGGAGTGATGTATTTCTTGCACTGTCTTAATGCTTGAATGCTCCTGTCGGCACAAGAGACATGAGATCTTTCCAGTGAACATCACAGTGAATCATGCCCAGAACATTAAGAGCATCTGATTTCCAAATATCTGCATTACCCATAGACACAGATGGAAATTGTTTTAGTTTAGGTACTCATTTCCTTCTGAAAAATCATCATCTGGTACATTTTGGTATTGTTCAATATTAAACAATCGATTGTACGATTTAATTGCAAACTCTTTTGTTTTGGTTTTTGAAATATATTTTAATAGTTATCGCTATTGGGGAACCTTGCGGATTTGAGGTTTTAAAAACTTTTACTAAAATGTCTAACAAACCAATAAGATTTTGCAGATCTGAAAGCAAGCAAAATTATGTTTCAAAAGTGTGTAATGAATACAAAAAGAATTAATATTTATCCATGTCTAATTTTTTAATAAATTTTTAACGGATAATATAAGCGTAAAACTAAATAACCATAAGCAAATTTTACATACAAAAGCTGCTCGATTAATTGACACACATTGTTCAAGTTATTTGTTAGTCAAAATTGGCTATTTTCATTATTCGAACAAATAATGATTAAACAATTCTTCGATTAATCGAACGATTAATCGAGTGGATACTCTAGTATGTATTGTTTCCTACAATACGTTACCTTTCATTATTTTTGTGTGTGTTGCCTAATAATTTGTTACACATTTTTGGTCAAAGTTAGGTACCCACTTTTATAGGTTATTTTATTTTCAACATATATGGCTTTTATTTTAATGCTTAAAATGTAAAATTTATATTCTAAGAATTTTCTTATAACTTCTTGGAAATAAAAGAAACAAATTAAAAAAATTCCCCTAATTTTGCAAGAAAAAAATTTGTCCGCTAATTTTGGCCTACGTACCTGCATTTAACATTTGAATAAAATCAGCAATAGCCAACCGACTTTGATGATTTATAGCTTATTTTATTCTCATTTTATTTTATTTTATTTTAAGCTTTAATTCAGTGCCTAAAATATAAAATTTTCATTCTGAAAAATTTTTTATGATTTTTTGAAAACAAAAACTTTGCTCTAATTTTTGTATGAAATAATTTTATCGCAATTAAGTTATGAATAACTCCGAAACTGTTGAAAATACAAAAAATGTTATTCAGGTGACTTTTAGGAAATTTTATTCCTAAACATTTGCTGGTACTTACTTTAAAATCGTTTTCAAGTTATGATGAAATATATTGACATAACTACTATATTTTGGGCGAAAAAATTCCACACCTATAAAAAAAAATTGAGCCCGATCGAAAAAACTGAAAAGAGATTTTAATTCTTTTTTATTTATTGCATATTCAATTTCGAATTTTAGCGATTACGTGCAGAACTTAACAAAGTCATATATTCTATAATAAATGTAACAAATATATAACATACTAAATAATAGCATAATAATGCGAGCAAACATAATATATATAACAAATATAATATAATAAATATATTAAGATCAATGAATGCTGTTAATTAATTGCAGAAAATCATCTCTATTTCTAGCACTGTGAACCAGTTCACCAATACTTCTTAAACCAGACCATTTTCTTCCTCAGCCATTATAATTGCTTTCTACCAAGTTCTTCTTTCTATTCTTCCTTGTATAATTAGTTAAAGCAATTCGTATTTATCACCCCTAATAATATGACCAAAGTATGCAACTTTTCGCCTTTTCGTTATTGTGAGGATTTCGCGTTCTTTTCGTAGCCTGGTCAATACTTCACTGTTTGTTACACGGTCAATCCATGGTATTCTTAATATCCGATGATAACACCACATTTCGACTCCGTAGAAAAGTATTGAGGATTTGAATTCAGTGCATTATATTTCATATAGTTTAATTTAAAGACCCGAAAATTATTGTATTTTGTAGACCAGTGTTATTAGTAATGCAAAGAAGCGAAAAAATATTGAGCCTAAATTATACACAAATAAATTTTAAAGCTTCATCATAACCAACCATATAAAATAGTTATATTTCCTATTGTGGGAAGCTTGTTAACACATAGTTTAAAAGTTCTTCACAAATAGGATTTGAATCAAGTTTTTTTGATCGGTCTATATTCAGCCAATACTGCTATAAATTTCTTACATAAAATTATATCTTACTGTTTCTTGTACTAAAATTGGGACTTAAAATTAAGGTTACTTTTTTTTGAAATTTGTTGCCAAGTTGTGGCAACACTGTTTATAATAGTCTCTTCTCTTGCAGACGAGAAATTGGCGTCTATTTGTTGTTTTTTATTGCCCGGCAAAAGAGAAAATCAATAAAATACAATTTTGTTAGTATTAGCCAGCGTTGTCAACTCAGAGTAGAGCTGCAAAACAATCGATAGTACTATCGATAGTATCGATTGTTTTGTTTTTAGCTGACCATCGATAGTTTTTTTTCACCATCGATACTATCGTCAAATTCTATGAGTAAATACGGAGGCCACTAAATGTAGTCAAAGTCACATTTGCAAAAATTTGTTAGATGCAATTTATCAGCCGTATAGTTACATAGCGACACAGTTAACAATCTCTTAAATTTGTATTTATTAAACTGAAATAAAGTATAAATTGTAACTAAAATATGTTCGTACATTTTGCATTTACCCCAAACAAATTAATCTTCATTTCTTCAGACCATAGCATGTTGTTCTACCTATTACGGCGCAGGTGTTCTTCCGTTTGCTGAGAAATGAACCATTTTGATGACTCTTACCCATAAATCTAGCTTTCATTAGGTTTTTTTTCTTTTTATACGACTTGAAACAGGAGAATAAATTCATTTTTGAGGCTTTTTGATGACTTGAAGGCATTAATCTTTGAAGTACAAATTAAACGTTTATCAAAACTGACAGTTGTTCCACGCTTTCTTCCCATAGTCTGTGCAGTTTTCTTCACCGGACCTCATTAATTCCTTTAGTTTTAGAGCACTTCATGGTCTGAACAATTTTCGCTATATATGAGGATTACTCTTTCATCAAAAAACTTCAATACATCAAATTTTATGACATACCGCAAAAAATAAAGTGTCCATATTATTTGTTTCGATACTGTGTATTTATTACTAATATTTTTCTTTAACTTAAATTCTAATGTTGTTGCCATAAGTAACACTTTAGGCTGAAATAGTGAAAACGTATCGTGCACGTGGGAATCAGCTGTGAAATTCTCTAACATAACCTTACGTTTTCATTGTCACGTAGAAAATCTACAGAATTTTGATTTTTACGTTGCAAATGTCAACTTTGGCATTACTTTAACAATAAATGACTGACTGAGCTGGCTGCTGCGATACGTTTTCACTAACTAACATCTAAAGTTTTACAATAGTATAAAGTCTTACGTTGTACGTTGTTTTCACTCACAGCCTTTAAAAGCATTCGATAGTATCGATAGTTTTTTTGCAAACTATCGAAATTATCGAATGGGCCGACTATCGATAGTTTTACAGCTCTAACTCAGAGCTTTTAGCACTGTTTTTAATGCTTTTTATAATTTTCTACGCGAAAAATTTTCGAGTTAGTGCTCAGTGTTTTTTTATCTCTAATTTTAGTCCTTTTTTATTTTTGTTGGCACCAATTCATTATTTCAAATCGTAATAAAAATATTTTAAAAAAATTAACAACACAGTAAAAGAAATTTAGACTGTTCAAACGAATTAAAAATGCTTATTTACTTGTTAGATGAGATGTGTAGAGATTTAATGCTTAAGTTCCTTAGTACACTTATGTCAGCAAGGGATCATCAAGAAGACAAAACTTCTTCCAAACTTTGGTTTCTAATCTAAAGTCTTGCATCATCGATTTGCAATGTCATCCTATATGCCTCTACTAGTACAGAAGACAAATTACGTCATTCGATATCAAATAAAATTTTAAAACTATTTATACAGATAAATCGTTCGATATCGAATGCCGTAATCAGCCTCCAGAACTCAGCCTACCGTGCATGTCATGTGTCTTTGGACTTCTCATGGTTTTCCAGCCTTGTTTTAAGTTTTAAGTTATTTTGACCCTGGAGTCTTCGTAATACATATTCGAAAACAACGCTGAGTGGGACATGGACTATACATTAATTGTGTCAACAGTGTCGATGATTATCCTAGGGTTTACAGTGTCAAAAGCCTTTTCGAAACGTATAAAAGCAATGATAATTAGTGAACGACATTCAGCGGTCTGATCTGCTTATTCGTTACGTAGCAATATGCAAGTTTACACATTTTTCAAACTTAAAAGTTGTTAGTTTTGTATATTTTAATGGCGGTAATAGTGGAAGGTCTTAAATTTAGTCTAAGTGACTTCATTGCCAATACAAATCATTAGTCAAAAAGTATCCAGCATTGGATAGCACCCCGCATTTAAGTATCAAATACATACAGTGTCGTACAGAAATACTAAACTATTCTGTTTAGTGACAAATCAAAATCCAATTAAAAAACGAGTATAGCTAGAAGTACTATAGAAGTATGATTAGTAGAAGGCTTGATCCACGTAACTATAAAAATTATTTTAAGAATGGAGGAGGCAATGTTATGGTGCGAACTTGCTTATCAACAAATAGAGTAATTCCGTTCACAAAATTTAAGGCATAATGGAACGATTTACTAAACAAAATATTCTAGAAACAAAAATGATTGCATTGCTGAGTTTAATTTTCTACTTCGATGGGTGCTTCAACGCGATAATGGCCGAAGCACATGTCCAAAAATCACTGATAATAGCCCAGTGTTACATACATGTAACATCTTCTTTCTTTTTCTTCTAAATCCTTTTAGATGGCTATTGTAAATTTTTAAAAATATTTGTAATGAAGCAAACTTCTACACTATCGATATACATTCAACTTTTTTGTCTTTAATGATAAATAATAAAAAATAACAGAACTTAAATTTTTCGTGTCAACATATTTCAATTGTCGGAGAAAAATTTTTTAGGCACTTTTCAAGACAATTGATAGATTTTCTGACAAATGCAAGCTGGCAATATTAATTTTGGTGATAATTTTCCATTTTCTGTACTTTATCAGCAAGTTGCCCGGTCTGGCAATACATAGATATATAGCAGATCTATGTGTACATATTATATACACATTTTTATATGCCATTCCCAAAAATTTGAAATTGTTTTTACCCATTTATTGCAAAATTTACATATAATTGCCTCAAAATAACACTTACAAATTCTCTTCAGTACTTTAAAAACTATAATAATTGTTACATAATGGTCATTTTATTACTTTTTGGCTTTTGTGAAGAAACAAAACGTTTCATAGAAAACGTTAATGGCCTTTTTTATTGCAATCTTCAATGATTCCTCCTGAGAATATATTGAGTTTGATATAACTTTTTTTTAGTATTTACATTTTATAAATATCGCAGAACAAGTACATATTTTTATATGTATGTAGTTAGTGGAAAGAATGGTTGAAATTTTATAAACTCTTTTATATGACGAATGTGTTGTTGTTGAACGTGGGTAGAAGAAAGTAATAAATGCAACTAATGCATGCCATAAAATTAAAAAATTGCTATAACATAAGATAAGATTTAATGGTGTTTATTTAGCGCATTATATTGTTACATTGTTAAAATCTATAACATCAGAAACGGCTTACATACAATTATGTTATTGTTATAATTTTATATTGATAAGTATCATATTCTTTACATTAAACGTACCACATACAAAAGTATTACAATTTTTTCATTTATTTTTATACTTGTTATTGTATTTAAAAAAATGTTTAATAACAAAATCAGAATAAAGCCAATAAGGAACCTATTATTTGCTTATTTTTTCTTTTAATAATTGTTGGAACCACTGAACCAAAATTCATAAATGTCCACTTTTATGCTATACAAGTATTAAAATTTCTTAGATCCGAAGTAATAATGCTAAGCTGATGATAATTTGGAAGCTAAAAAGAACAAAGTTTAAAGATAAAAGCGCATATTTAGAAATCAAAACTAAAGTCGGAACTAATAAAACAGAAACTAAAAAATAGTTCATAATTATAGGTCTTATGTACAATTCACACAATTATTGTTTTGTGTATTTTAGAAAAAAATAAATTAGTAGTCAGATGAAAAAAAAAAACTGCATTAAGCAATTTTGTGTCCACATATGTTAGTCATCGTCGGAGAAAGCGGCTTAAGCGGATTTTATAATATCTCTGAGGAATCTGAAGATTCAGAAAATTTTACAAAACCCGGAAGTCGTAATACCAACTTTTTTGCACATTTTTAATGATGCGGTTTACTGATGGTTGCGAACAACCATGAAGATCAGCTACAAATTGGAAGTTAAGATTTTTCAATGAACATCGTTTTTGCTGTACAATATGGTATATGAATCATTAACAATTCCATTGCATATAAACTTTTTCTATCCCCTGATCATTTTTCGTTTTGAAGATAATGGGCGTTTATAGGATTTGGAGTACATAGAGCCATATTTGTGCTCTCCCTTTGTGAAGGCAGTAGCGGATGTCACAATTTGAAGTACAACAGTTTAATATTATTTAACATTTTCTGTGGGATACCTTAGCGTGGCTACGGATCTCGTATTCCCAAGTCGTGTCTGTATACTGTCTTGAGCATACAAAAATTCCAAAAAAAGTGTTAGTTGGCATTTAGCTACAGCTTCTCTTATAATTAAGTGTAAGCTTTTCTTGCTGAAAGTAAGCGACTGTGAATAACTAAAAAGTTAAGTTAAATTTTAATTGAATTTTACCAAATATTAATGTACATAAGTGAATCTAAAACCCCGCATGATAGCAATGTTTGTTTTTATAATCAATGTTATGCAACTTGAATTTTTTTTTTTTTTTTGAGTGGGATGTGTTAAATGTTGTTTATATGTACAATAAAATAATGTGTACAAATATATTTTTACTGTGAATATACTTATGTGTGCTGCATACATACAACTTTTTAGTCTGATAAATGTAGTAACTGATGGTTGAATCATTGTTCTTAAAGTTATTATCAGCAATAATTTTAAGTATACATAGTATGTGGCCCTATAATGAATAAGTACGGAAATTGTTTAAAAGAAAATGCTGATTGTGTTTCAAAATAAGGAAATCATGAAATATTACTACTAGAATATGACAGTCTAAATATGTATGTGTATATACATACATACAAACATTTAAAAATTTAAATCCATATACATACTAATTAAAACCCAGCGTAATTTGCTACCCCTATCTTAATTATTATCTTAACTGTTATCTTAGTGATCTTTTACCCCTTTTCTCCATTTTATCCTCTTCCTGCTCAAATCCAAACCGTTAAGATAACCTATAGTTCCTTCCAGAAAAACATTGTAGAATCTGCTTTTTAGCAGTGTACACCCACACATTAATTTGTATATAGTAATATGTATAGAGAGTTCACTTGATTCACCCAATTCCACCTGCTTTTTGACAGATTATTTGAATTGACTATAAAATCAATCAAACCAAATTTACAAACTTTAGTTTTAAGCGCTCTCAGGATATACAAAAAACAATATTTAATTTCTATAGGATGTACCATTTATGTACCAAAAATCTACCAAAGTGCAGTCAGATTGAAATACGTCTGGCAGTAGTTAAGAACCGTGTGGTAACACCCATGTATTTATGTATGTATGTCTGTACTAAGCAAAAGTAAATTTCCTCGCTAAAAACTTTTTCAATTATATTGATTTGAATGTTAATTTTTTGTTCCTTTTATTTAGGCAATTCTTATATTTATAAGTTTACTTTGGAGTAAAAACGACTTCCTATGGAGACTGTTGGATTCCAGAGCTAGGTACTATGCTTATGATACCACAGTGAACCCAACCTCTGGTCTAAATGGGAGCCCAAACTTCTAGGAGAGTCCGCCACCTAACCTATTATTCTAAGAAATTTGAGCCAAATAAAAACATGTTTTAAAAATGTTTATGTATTTCTAATGTTTTTTTAGGAGTATATAGTAGGAGTATATATAGGGTCCGCCATATAAATTTTATATGTATATATATATACATACATATAATATATATATATATATATATATATATATATATAAAATTTATTTGGCGGACCCTATATATACTCGTATGTATATGTATATGTATATATATATATATATATATATATACATATTATACATGTACATATATACTTTTCTTATTTACAAATACATCTTATGCATATTGCTATAAAGTTATATTATAAAAAAATTTAATTTTAAGATTAGTAATGAATTATTACAATTATTATTGTAATGTTATAAAATGCAACTCTCTGTGCGACTTTTTATTACATCCCCTTTTTGTGCCATTATTTGAAAAAACTCAACGGTAACGCTGTTCACACGTACGTTGTAACCAGTGCTGTCAACTTAAAAGTTTTGAAAAGCATCAAAGCCGAGAAGAAACCGCGTAGTTTAAAAAAGCACTAAATATAAAGTTTGATAAACTTTAGCCTTTTAAGGCAAACAAAATTAATTGTCATAACTTTACTTGGTACCCTCTGCCGTATAAAAACAGGATCAGGTGTATTTTGATACAAATATTACTTCTATCAACTTATATCAAGTGCACCATAATAAAAACAACAGATGTATGTACATATGTCGTTTTTGTTAAAAAATTAGTTGCTGTAAAAATTAGTAACTTATGGAATATGCTTACTATAAATTTAAAAACTTTTATTTCTAAAATTCAAAAATTTTGGTTTACCACGTAATGAATTTGCCATGCTTACTTATCCAATGCCGGATACTTTTTGACTGATGATTTGTTTTTGGCAATAAAGTCACTTAGACCAAATTAAAATACTTTTACTAACACCGTTCTCAAGATATGCATAATTAAACATTTACTATTTTTAAGTTTGAAAATCTAGTGTATGGTAGGTAAGTAGGGTTGCCAGATTCAACAATACAATATTCTTGACATTCATAGGAAAAAATCTTGATTTAAAAAAAAAACCTTGGCACTCAAAAATATTAGGTGCTCGAAAAACTTCGATTACAATTAAATTTTTATTCAGGAAACAATTTGTATAGTGTTATATTTAAATTTACACTTACAAATATATTGTATTATAATTTTATTGTAAAATTTTGTATTACTATTTGAAATATAGATTTGGTGTCACCAAAAATGAAAAAAAGGCACTCAGCATTAGCTCGAAGATTTTTTTTTAAGAAGTACTAAAAACAATAATAAAATCACTGAGTTGATAGCACATGTAGTCACATACATAGGCAAAAAATAAGCAAAAAATAAGTAAAAAAGTATATCCGAAAGATACTGGTATCTACAAACAAGAAAATAAAAATTCAAAAATTATTCTCGTTTTGAAATACTGGTTTTCTTATTACTTTCAACATGTCTTAAGATATATGCTGCATGTTGTTTGATGACGTTCGTAATCGGACTGTTCGTTTTAAAGTATCTTCTAGATTGTCTTTTAAAGATTCCAATACCAGTGTTGTCAGCTCAGTGCTTTTAGCACTATTTTTACTTTGTAACATTTTCGCCGCAAAAAATTTTAGAGTTAGCGCTTTTTTTTGGTGGCACCAAGTTATAATTTCAAATGGTAATAAAAACTTTTACAAAAACGTAACCATACAAATTCTTTCTTGCATAAATGTGGAACCGTTTGCAAATAAAATCTTCATTATTGACGCGTAAGTTATATAGTCTGTGGCATAAGTATATGCAAGTGTAGTGAACATATTTTTAAACTAAAAAATAGTAAGTATTGAATTTTACATAGGTATCTTTAGAACGGTAATAGTGGAAGTTTTTGAATTTAGTCTAATTGACTTCATTGTCAATACAAATCATCAGTCAATAAAAATCCGGCATTTGATATAAAGCATAGCAACTCCTTACATAATTTTAATGTTTATATCAAATACACATACAAGTTCAATATTTGTAAATTAAATATATGCTAGTTTAGTTATTGTTTTATTTTAATTAGTATGAATTTTGTATTTGTCTTAAAAAAACCTCGAAAAAGTAAAAAATTTAAGGTAAACTTTTAATAACCTCAACATAGCCTAATACGAAGTAAATCCATTAACATAATTCCCCCATAAGTCACGTAAACAGTGTAACAAGAACTGTCGGTACACAGAAATAATGTACTAATAGCACCGATAATAAGGACTCTAAGAAACCGATACATACTCCAAAATCAAGCGAAAAATATAATGCATAACTGTCTCCTAGTATAAGGATCAGTAAACTTCTTGGAATATTACTTCATAAAACCTATAAACTGATTTTAAAGGAAATCAGTCTACAAACACGTTCCAATGAACTGCATCAATAATCTTTCGCACGTTGGGATTGGTGGAACATATTCTGTATAAGCTTTGGCAAGCAATCAAAGCAATAAAACTTCGTTGTTTATACTATTTCGTTCAGTGGGTAAGTGAGAATAAATATCAGACATATTTCACTTCAACGCAATTGTTTGGTACGGGTATTTAGCGATTCAATAAGATATCTGTTAGTACAGGCTATTGTGCTAAAATTATCCACAAATAAATTTTAAAAACTAATCATAACAAAACACGTAAAAGAACGATATTTTCTATTGTGCGAAGTTTGTTAATACACACATAGTTAAAATGTTTAGAACAGATAGGAGAATATGCCTCATCAATTGAATATGCACTTTCGAAAAGGGCACATCTCGTACCATTTTCTAACGTACGGTCTTTGTCTTCATACGGGTGACACATGATAGCACAAATGAACGTACAATTTTTTATTAAAGCAGCTCATGAAAAAATGCTTTTATTTTATAAAATTTGTTATTGTTGTTATCAAAAAAGTACTCAAAAAATTTTTTTGATACTTAAACAAATCCCCCGTTTCCCATCTCTGCTTTTGGTTCCGGAAGGTTTGAGTTGGAAGTTCGTTGAGTTTTTTATTGATTTGTTCGTATGTGAAAAACCTGTTTTTGCAGTTTTCTTTTATGTTATGATTGTGTTTAGTGAAGAACGGGCTGTACGCGTAATCGGTCGTCTGCTAATAGAAGTGTTTCTCATTTTTTTTTTTTTATAAAAAAAATTAAACACGAGGCGTTCAAAGAAATACGGCTGTTATTACAATTAACAAGTGCATTACTGGGGGAAAGATTGGTGCTAAAAAGAAATACGTTTAAGGCATTTAATATAATTGAAAAGAGTGCATGAATATATTTTAGATTTAAACAAAATTTTTAAGTTAAATTTCCTTTTATATTGTTTATATAGCCCATCTTCAAACGTTTCCTGTAATACATGTCTGGAATATTTATTATAAAAATTGGCAATCATATCGAACGCCATTGTTTTGTATCTGTGTGTTAAATTGAAATAAGCAAAAAATAAAAAGAACATACATTTGTGTGGGTACCAGTATTTACACGTTCCCAATACTTATGTATGAATGTGTATGTTTGTGTTAAAAAAAGAAAAGAAAGAGTATGGAAACGGAAAGAAATAAAAGTGAACAAAAAGCAGAATAAGTAATGTCTAACTGATTTAAACTTTGTTTTTTGTCATCCGAAAGGCAATCAAAGTATTAATAAAGAATAGACAAATATTTATCTTTAAAATTAATAAAATAAAAAAAATGTTGGTTCATTCTAATACTTCCTCCACCCCTACACCCGGTTCCAGTACATCTACTAGCAACACTTTGGAACCTGTATCGACTTCCACAAACTCTTTGTCATCGCAGTTACATCAGCACTTGCAACAATCCTCCTCTTCTTCATTATCTCTTCAACAAGCTCAACTAAAACAACAACAAATGGCTTGTACTTCTACTCTGACTTCTAGACCCCCATCGCGTGCTGCTTCGATATTGGATAGTCCTACATTGGCACGGGTAGAACGTGCCAGATTGAGGTTGGAAGCTTCTTCTCAACAGCAACAAAACGTCACTAATAGCTGTGGCAGTATTGCAAATAACAATGGCGAAGATAGTTTGGAAAGGGTTATATTGGATCCTAATAAGGTAATTTTCATTTGTAGGTCATAGATTTCTATTCGTACGTTAATGAAATGATTTTATAAACGTTAGATTAAGGACAAATTGATAGAGTATGTCCCTTGTTACTAAGAGGAATGTTCATATTCTCTCAATAGTAGGATTCAAAACTAAAGTCTAAGGCAAAGAAGCATAGAGCTATTAAAGTTTTTTATAAATCATAAGGTGAAATGGTTCATCACAATTAAGTTTTAATCAAAATACCACATATTTTAAGCGTGTTTTGTCACTTGGGCGATTTTTTTACGTCCCTATAAATCGACCAGTCCTAATGTATATGTATGTATGTATGTGCATACGTTATGGAAATTTCGGATTAAATATTAATATACTAAGAGGAATTAGCGTTTTAACGTCATAACGCGTAGGAGGAAACTACTTTTTAGTATTTAAAATATTTACAGATGTGTGTTTTCTATTCCGCAATGCAAATATGTATACTTTTTTTAAGCGTATCTGATAGCTTTGTTTTAAATATCCAAAAATAACTTTAAAATAAAAATCATACAAAAATTCAATTTTTTATGCTCTAAATACTTGTTGGTAAATCCTCAGCATGTTTTCTAAAAAAGAAAGCAAAAAGATGTGGAAAACAAAATAAAATCTTCACTTTTTTAACATTTTACTGTTTTAATTTTGTGATATTATTATAAAAAATATCTGCAGTTATATGCAGTTTTGTTTATTATTAGCTATTAGCATTAGCTACTTAGAATTATATGATTGTAGTAAGAATATGCATCCAAGCCGCACTGCAATAAAAAACATAAAATAAGATTAGTAAAAAATAATAATAATATAGGTACTCGTACATAGTTTCTAAAAAAATGTTAAAGTAAGAAATATGAATAAAATTTTGTTTTTTAGCAAAGTCGTTAATGCAAAAATAAGCCTCATAACTAAACACAATTTTGTCGTGAAAAATTCCGCGAATTAATGACTAGTTTTTAAGAGTTTAGACAGAATCGATTTAAGAATAGAAGTACTCAGAGTAATCAAAAATAAAAAAGGGAAACAATACAAATTTTATATTCAATCTACTTTCTTGAATTAGTACAAAAGACAGCGTAAAATGCAGAACTACAAATCAACGATTATCGTCTTTGAAATGCGGCCGCATATTACGAATTTTTTCTTTTCTTTTTTATTATTAAAGAGTAAAAACACTCTTACAAAAGAAACGAATAATAAACTTAATATATATATGTATGTCTTTATATTGTTGTTGTTTGCTGTTGTCAGTGGAAATAACGTTTGCATGATGATAATGCCTTAGGCAGCGGCAACTACAGCAAAAAAACACAAGCGAATGTAAAACGAAGAAAACGTATTAAAAAATATAAATAAAAATACTTTTTCTACGCTAATACAACGAAGTTGTTGCAAGTTAAAACTTAGGCATAAACAAGACTAAAACTTGATATCGTTGTTAAACTCACTTTACTAAAAAAAGAAGCACAGTTTGTATCTATGTGTGTAATCGAGTGTAATCGAGTCTATGCCTAAAAAGAAATCGAAATGTATACTATAAAGCTGCGGTCACATTTTTTATATGAAGGGTCCGCCATCTAACGTTTTTTTTTTTTTCAACTAGTGCTTATTTCATGAATGGTAACACTTAGCTCATGTCTGATTTGAAAGATAATTAGTTTTATCCTTCCGCTGAACGAATATGGTTGTGTATACGCTTCGCTAAGTGAGCCTGCGATCGACTTACAGAAGATGCCGGTTTTGCCAAAAATAATCATCTTTTCAGGTGAAGCTCATTTTGATCTTGGCGGGTATGTAAACAAGCAAAATTGTCGCTTTTGGGGCACAGAAAACCACCACGCATACATTTAAAAGCCGATACACCCAAGATGAGTCATTGTTTGGTGCGGATTTTGGTCCAGAGGCATAATTGGGCCATTTTTCTTCGAAGATGAGCAAGGAGTGGCCGTTACAGTCAATGGCAACCGTTATCGGGCCATGTTGAACGAATTTTTGTTCACAAAAATTGAAGAGGAAGATATTAGCAACATTTGCTTTCAATAAGACGGCGCTACGTGCCACACAGCCGAAGCTACACTCGATGTTTTGCGCCCTGTTTTTGAAGATCGCATTATCAGCCACAGAGCTGAAGTCGTTTGGCCACCTCGGAGCTGCGATTTGACACCGTTGGACTATTATTTGTGGGGTGCCATCAAAGATAAGTGTTACACCAACAAGCCAGAGACAATTAACGCTTTAAAGGACAATATTCGTGAATCCATTGCTGATATACAGCTGCACACAATCGATAATGTGCTTCAAAATTGGTCCGATCGCGTAGGCTACTGCATGGCCAGCCGAGGCAGCTATTTGAATGAAATTATTTTCCACTATTAACCGGAAGGATTGTACTTTCAAATAAAAAAAGAAATTTGAGAAAATATTCAGTTTTTTTTATAGCATTTTCAAAAAAAAAAAAATTTATTTGGCGGACCCTTTATGTAGTTAGGTATTTGACGAAAGAAACGTGACTACTATTTTATAAAAATAGTAGTTCTTTTATAACTTATTTTTTTTAAATTAAGTAATTTAAATATCTGATTTTTTTTTTGTATCATTTTTTGTTTTTAAATAATTTTTTAAGAAAAGCTGGCATAAAAGAAAATATTGCATTAAATGCTTCCATAAAATAATTGTTATGTTTTTTTATATATATATATATATATATATATATATATATATATATATATATATATATATTTGGCAAATGTAATCGTAGTTTAAAGCTTACTTGGAATAGAGGATTCCCAAGAATGAATAAAGAAAACAAAAGCTCAGATAAGAGTGGTGTTCAAGTTTCCGATTTTGTTCACGATTTAGATTTTACTTTTTCTACCACATATTTTATTCTCTTATCTTTTTTTAATTTAAAATAAAGTACGTTATTTTTGAGTTATGAAATGTTATTCTATAATGTTATTCTATAATGTGTATATATAATAATATAAGCTTACATTTGCAAAACTTGTAAGCTTAGTAATATATGTATGTAAATACATATATATGAAGGATAGCTGTCACCACAAATTGAGAAACCCTAATCCCGGTCCAATTTAGAGTCCTTTTGGACAATAGCAAAACAAATGTCATTGATCTTCGGGGAACTTGTTAGAGCTACGTGAACAAATATAATACAAATTGATCCAAATTACTAAAAAAAAAAGTACATACATACGTGTATATGTAATTAATATTTTTTGAACATCGCAGGTTGGAGCAGCCAGAACAAATTTTTGGAAAAAAGTCCATTTTAAAAAATGAGAATTGAGAAATAATTTTTATGGGGCTTATTATTTCGCGTTTGACGAAGGGCAGGCCCTCAGAGTACAATCTTCAAACTAAAAGAAATATTTATAAAATTTAGTTTTTAACGGCATTCATAGTTTATGTCATCAATTTAATTATTATTTTTTTACGTTTAAATATATATAGATTTGTCGTTATACTAATTTAAACTACATGAATTCAAAAAATACGACGGCTGTGGAACCTATTTAAAAAATTTAATTTTTTCTTGTCAAATACATTAAAATTTCAATTTCCAAGGCTTGGATACTTTCCAGCAATACTTTGCAAGCGTGTTTTTATATGGGTTATTTAGTCCCAACGCTGCCCACCAGAAAACTTTTTTTTAATTTTTGACCTAATTTATTAGAATTTTTGCTTTGTTTTGTAAGTTTTTTTTGTAAGTTTTTTTGTAAGTTTTGTAATTGTAAGTTTCTAAGCGGATCTGGAAAAAAAGAAACAGATCTTCTACGTGATATATATTTTGCTTAAGTAGTCTTAAGGAATATCTGTGTCGTTCTGGAGCAATTGGTAGAAGAGAATTAAAAAATAATTCAAAAAGGTTATATGAATTCAGACCACGATAATCGTTAATCGTATTTTAAATATACAACATCAAAATAATAAGAATTGTGAACGATAATCGGGGCTTAAATAATGCGAACAAGTGCATCATTATTTTAATTTTAAATAAATTTATTTTGAAAAAAATTCAATTAACATTTGTATGCATGTATATATGTATGTAAGTAATAATTTATGTAGACATGTGTATGTATGTCCATATATAAATAATGTACACACATATATGATTGAATTAATTAACCTTTTTAGAACGAGTTATATTTATGTATATTCTTAATAATTTAATTGTTATTTCCGTTTGATGACTTATTTACTGTTGTATTATAAAAAAATCTTCATTATGTTGTTAAAAATATATTTCTGCTTTTCACTCCGCGCTCGCCTAAGTCTGCTTGCTTAATTCTGTTAATGTTAATGTTGTTAATGGTTGGGTGGCGGCTGTAATAAAATTGAAAACAACATCGCAACCAATAAAATTGGTCATGAGAACAGAGTAGTTATATATATATATATATATATATATATATATATATATATATATATATATATATATATATATATATATATATATATATATATATATATATATATATATATTATATATATATATATATATATATATATATATATTAATTACAATTATATATATATATATATATATATATTATATATATATATATATATATATATATATATATATTATATATATATATATATATATATATATATATATATATTAATTACAATTATATATATATATATATATATATATATTAAATACAATTATATATATATATATATATATATATATATATATATATATATATATAAATATATATAATTGTAATTAATTAATTTTAAGCTCTCCATCAGCTTCTGGTTATTTTTAAAACGACGTAGTCTAGCTCTGCGCTTCAAGAATTAGGAACAATTTTATTTAAATAAAAAAACCGGTTAACCGGTTATTTGAAATATTATTAACTGAACACCTGTTTTTTAGAAAGTGCTACTTTTCGAATTATTCGAAAACCGGTTTTATATATATATATATATATATATATATATATATATATATATATATATATATATATATATATATATATATATATATAATATTTCAAATATTAATATTTCTCCGGCAGCCTGATCATTACAATGTGTTTCAGGCTGAAGTGGCTGCTATCTGTGGGGTCGCCGAACTACTGAGAGATACTGCCATGACGATCCGAAAAGTCTGTATATATACGGACAGTCAGTCCGCTATTAAATCCTTGAGGGCTGTGTATACTAAGTCTCGGACGGTAAGGGAATGCCACGATTTATTTAGGGTGATGTCCGAGTACTTTGATATTAATCTTATCTGGGTACCTGGACACAGTGATGTTCCGGGCAACTGTGTGGTGGATGAGCTGGCTAGTCAGGGTACTGCGGCCGGGATGAATTTGGCGGCGGAGAGATTTGGTATACCCGCCAGCTGCCTATAGGACAATATGCTGTGGTGTATTTAATGAGAGGTGGAGCCGAGCTCCAACTTGGCTAGAACTTTCTGGCCAAGAGTGAACGGGAGAAGGTCAGGGCAACTGCTGAACTTGCCGAGAAGCATGACATCTGCGATAATAGGGGCACTTACAGGTCACTGCTTAGTGGGGAGACATGCCATTAGGTTGAACCAGAGAGACTAATATATGTAGGTGCTGTCTAGAAGAGAAAGTGGAGACTACGGAGCATCTGTTGTTGGAATGTCCGGCGTTGGCGAGACTTAGACACAGGTTTTTGGGTGCGCAAGTTGTTGGTATTGGGACTCTATTGGAGACTCCTATAGGGCTGATCAGCAAATTTATTGAGAGGGCTAACTGGTCGGATAACTGACCGGGCTGTAGGAGGAAGTTTGTGCGTATCAAAATGGGCCCTATGAGCCTAAGTGTGCCAGGCATGTCTGGCAGCCCCTTTACCTAACCTAACCTAACCTACACAAAGTACTGAAAAATGCTTATGTTTCGACCAGCTCAAGCAGCTAATTTCGTTTTTGTTGTATTACTTGGTAGAGAATGGAATTAAAAGTTTTTTATTATAGTTATAATTTAGGTGCCTAAGATAACAAAAATTAAATGTGTTACTTTGAATAAATCTATTAGCAATATACCTGTCCTTAATTGCCTCGACAAGAGCATTTGCTTAGTTTCGAGCAGCACTGTATGTAAATTTATGCACCACGTACTTAATAGTGTGCGTGTCACTGAGGTATGTTAGTTAAGAATCCACCTTCCAACCAAGAAGTCGTGGGTTCAATCCCAGGCCACACCATCTGACAATGTTCAACAGCGATATCACTTCACAACATTTCTAGCGACTGGTTATGTGTATTTACGCTGTGAAAAACTTCACTAACTGCCGTTCGGAACTGGCGTTTGTGGGTTTGTGGCCTTTTAATGATTCTAGTTGATCATTCTCCATATATAAAAGTCAATATTTATTTACAGAACATGAGAAAAGGTTATTTTTGCTGAAGAGTGCATATCTTTTTCGATCTACCTTGGTTTTCACGTTCTTTGTGAGATGTTCAAGGTTGTCAAAAATAATTAAATTTTTACAAATAGATAAACGATGAGCATATTCTCAATAAAAAAATATACAAACGTATAAAAATTATACGTATTTAAATTAGCCGGTTATTCGTGTTAAATTAACCGGCTTATTCGGTATTCGAAAAATGAAGATTTTGAAAAAACCGTATTCGACAAAACCAAAAAAACCGGTTAAAACCGATCGAATAATAACCGTCCGATCTCCCTAATAAATACATATATTAACTTCCGTTTATTACGTACACTCCACCTGATATTGTATGTATGTTTGCAGTGTAATTATTAATTTGTATTCGTTATGGTCAGTTTTGTTATTGTGAGCATTTAAATGCACTTTTATTTTTTTTTACTTTTACAACCTTTTATATCATTTACTTTTGCTTCCTTTTTTGGAAACCGATTTAACGCAGAACAGACTTTTTTCGACTAATCTAATAAATAAGAAAAATAATAAATAAATAATAATAAATTAAAAAATAATAATTTAAAATATACATACATAGTCAATTGGCCGCCTAGATCGTGCGATTTAACGCCTTTAGACTATTTTTTGTGAGGCTATGTTAAGGCTCATGTTTATAGGGACAAACCCGCAACTGTTGACGCACTGGAAGCCAATATTGAAGAATTTATTTGCGAGATACAGGCCGATATGTTGAAAAAAGTATGCCAAAATTAGTCCCAGCGTAGGAACCCTTTAAACATTGAATTATCGTTTTGTCGACCCAAATAAAGATTTCATACATTTCTCTTAATTTTATGTGTTTTTCTTTTAATCAAACCCGAAAGCTCCTAAACATCACCCGATATATGTATATATTAAAAAGAAGTTGTTCTTTTGTGATGGTGGGTATTTTTTATACAAAATGTTTGCATTCCTTTTAAATTTTTCTTTCGAGAAATTCATAAGTAAGGCTCTCAGAAATGCAGGAAAGCTTACTCTGGTTTAAATATGTAAAAGTATCTATAATAAAAAATATATTAGTAAATTGTAAAAAAATAAAAAATTAAGTTTATTTAATAAACATTTATTTAGATCATTAACTAAAAATAATGCGATAAAAATGATTACACAGTCAGACTAAAATGATACACATATACATACAATATTTTAATATTTTTGTTTTGTTAATTTTCATTAAATAAAATTTTTCCTTTATTAATACAGAAAGAAGTGCCGTGGCACCAAGTATGGACCCATATGAAACGATTATCACATGCCTCAAAAGTAAACTCTACAACAACACTATGCGCACAAAAAAATGAAATATCGACGACTAGGAAGTCATTAGTATCGCCAGATAAAAGTGCTTCATTAAAAGATAATATTTGTGTTCAACAAGTGTTTTCAAGGCCTGACATGGTAGTATAATTTTTCTATTTTCTTTCCTGACTATATATCCGCTTTAAACACTTTTTTCCTTTCTGGTGTATGGATTTGAGTATTATGTACCTTATTTAGTCATTGCTTTATTCACGTGGTGGTTTCGGTTATATTATTTAACAATATTGCAATATTTTCGAAAAATCCTGTCATATTCTATATGTATAAAATATATTAATTCAAATATACTCATATATATTATATTATTATGTACACATATATATTATTATATGAGTATATTAATTGAAATATAGCTTAACATATGGACAAATTTTTCGCTTGGTTATTATTTACTTTTAAATTTTGAGTAAAAAGCAATTTTTTTGTTTCGTGGTTTTTATACTTGTTAATACAAAATTATAGAAATTTGGAACAATAATTTCAATACTTTAAATTTGGTCTGAATTTCTTAATAATTTTTTTAAATTGGAAAGCATGTTTTCTACTGCCATTTTTGTTTCACTTTATTTTGTTAAATAATACTATATTTGTCCTATTCGGAAATTAAATTTACAGTAAACTCGCGATAATGAGTGAACTAGTAAAAACTAAGGTACTTCATACATTATATATTTTCAAATTTGTTCACATTTCATAATCGATTGTAGATTTGTAGTATCGTACTTTTTTTGTTTGACAAACTCTAAGGTTTTAAGAGTTGCTTTATTTATGAGTTGCTTTACTAAATAATTTAATATCTCCGTCAATTTCCAACGGATTTCTAATCCGTAAGTATAATTCTATTCATAACTTAATATAGTTACTTAATTAATTCATCAATAGAATGGTTCCTATGTAAAATAGTGAGCAAAAACACATCTAAACTTAAAAAATTGAAAAAATTGGATGAGAAATAAGTTTTCTTGAATGACACATATATCATTTAATAGCCCTGACAGACATAGGATTCGTTTATTATACTAGCATCGTATACCATATGTGTGTCAAACTATACTACAATTAAACCATAACACATAGTAGTTTAAAGCTGGGTAGTATATTATGAAAATGAACGTAGTATAAATGAAGTATCTTATTACTACTTACTTAACACAGCTCCGTTCCGTAAGAAATGTGAAACCCTAGCATAAATCGAGCTGAAATACAGTATGTGAAAGGCCAATACGTAGAGCTGTTTGCAGCGCACAACCACCTTGCGCAATTAGTGAATGAACCTACTCACATATCGTGTGTAGATGGGCACCAAAATAACTCCCTCGACCTTTTCCTAACTATACACCCTGAAAAGTATGTAGTTGAGGTCCTTGCACCCGTCGGAAATTGGGACCATTGCACCATTTCTACCTCTTTCCCGTTCTCCACTCTTCATAAAGCTTCACATACAGCTCCAAAGGCTTGGCTTTCAATTACGGGAAAGCTTGTAGGGGCGAGCTCAACGATTTCTACGGTCATTTCAATTGGAAACTTTGTTTCCTTGATTCTAAAGTGAATGCCATGGCTGAAATTGTTGTCAATATAATAAGGCTAGGGATAGATAAATAAATCTTGGTTCAATCAGACTTGCAAACTTGCAGTCAGATCCAGAGAGGAAGCATACAGAAATTGGCTTATTAACAAATGCGATCATATTGATTCGATACGCAAACAGGCGGGATCTTCGTGTGCCAAATACTTAGACCCGAAAAGGCTCTATTAGAGCATTCATGCGCTGGTCTTGAAGCAGTGCTATTCGACGCTTGCGCGTCAATTGGTTAATCTTTTCAGAGCGTCTTATCTAGGCTCTCGTACCAAAACTTATTGCTTTTGGTGTCGGTAGTCACTTCTCTCGATTCGTATCGAGCTTTCTCAGAAATCGCACTATAAGAGTGGTTATAGATGGGATTTCATCCAACAAGTTCAGAATAACTTCAGGGGTACCCAAAAACTCTGTTCTGTCTCCAACTTTACTTCTAATATATCTTAACTACTTTCTTTTTCTTACTTCTAACCCTATCTACTCTTTTGCAGATGACAGCAGCATTTGTCGTTCACATTGTTTTGATCGTAGGCCGAGCCTTTTGGAGATTGGGGCGAAAAGGCGGAATATGAACGACATAAACGATCTGTCGAAAATCTCTGAGTGGAGTCGCGCGAACAGTTGTTTTCTGACACACAGACGTGGTGGTGTGTTGTCATCGGGATTCAATGTGACCTTCGTTGGAATGATCACATATTTAGAGTATCGAAAGAAGCATTCAAATGCCTTAATTTTTTAAGACGGTGCAAGAAATACTTCGCCCCATCTGATCTCCTTAATATTTACAAGATCTATATCCGACCCAAATTGGAATACAACTCTCATGTATGGGCCGGTGCTTCAAAGTCTATTTTGGAACTTCTCGACCGCGTACGGGAGAAGGCAAAGGTTACTATTAATGACGGTAGGGTAGCTAACTCTATCGATTTATTAGGGCATTGTCGCAATGTGGCATGTGTTGCATTGTTCTGTTGGTACTATAAAGGAATGTGTTCTGACGAAATTAAGGAACTAATTCCTAGTAATCATATATTCTTACGTAGTACTCGTATTTCTCGTAGAACTCATTCCTTTGTAGTTGTTTATCCAGATTCGTTCTTTGGTCGCACTGTTCGTCTTTTTATACGGATTTTCTTTTATTACATAAAATAAATACAAAACGACATTTTAATCAAAAATATTTTTTTGGGAAAATAACAAAAATTCGAGTAAATAAATTTTTAAAGTTGTAGGAATGCATATTTTTCAATCTGTTTGAATGACAATTATGTTTCATTTTTATTTAAAAAATTAGCTTCAATATATAATCACCTGAAACGCAAAAGGGCCTAAAAGAAAAAAAAAAATAAATAAATCAAGAGTTATTGATTGATATCAATACAGCACATTAATGCAAAGAAATTTGTAATCTTCTATTTCCAAGAATAATATCTCTATTATAGAAATTCAAAAGCGCATAACATCAAATAATTTTTAATTTTTTAACAAGTCAAAGTGGTTTAATACAACAACATATTAGACCTCACCTAATAAGAAGTGTCCATTAAACTGTGACATTTAAATATCTTTGTTGATTTTCATCATCATGTTTATAGTAACAAACTTTTAATGTTATTAAGATATGTCTATTTTTATTTTATTAAAATAATGAGAAGTGATGATAGACCTTTTTGCATTTAAGGTGACGATAAATAGTAGTACGTATGTCTGTCACACAAATATAGTATCAAAAACCGTAGTATACATACCATGATATATAAACCTCATGTCTGTCCGGACTATTAAAGGTCTGTTTCTATTATTTCCGAAAATAAAATAAAAACGGGCAATATTCAGCTAAGTTATTAGCTTATAAGTGCATGAAGATCTGAAAAACCGGTTTTTGGCCGTACTTCTAGATTTTTGTGGTGTACTGAAAATTTCAAAAACATAGTTTCTAACTATTAGAGATAAAAAAGAGAAATAAGTGATATTAGGGATTTCACACTGCTATTTTATATTCTTAACAATGACAACCACATCGCAGTGTGCACTTGTTTTCTTGATTTGAAAAAAACCTTGGTAAAGAAATTGTCTTTCTGGCGTTTTGTGGTTATTTACACATTAGATTACTATGAGTTTAAAGCCAACTATATTGAATTTAAATAAAAAGCTATCATAATGATGCATTCATGCATTACAAAATTTAACTGAATATAAGTTTTAAATTATAAAATAAAAATAAAGTTCAAATATAAATAAATTCAGATTTACTATTTAGTATAAATTAAAAGCGGTGTATTTTATTTGATGCATCAAAATAAAACCTTAATACAAATATTTTACAAAGATATATCAATTAAAAGAGATTTACATACAATATGTATATTTCTAGGATGCGGTCGATTGCATCAGCTGCTGAGTACACTAGTTATTGCAAATATTATTGAATTGAGTTCATTGAATTTGATCTGAGAAGTCTAATAAAAGTGAAGATATCTTTTCGTTATGGACTAACCATTACAAAGTGATACATCGGACTTTGAAGAGTAATAAATCAGAAGATATATTGTCTCATGAGTTTCCAGTTTATTTGAGGACTTCTGTCGGAATAATGAAAGAAAATCTGTTGAGAATTTGGAATGACTACAAAACGCAGTTTCCAAAATAATGTTGTTCTGATTTTATTACTGAATATAGTTTTATCTAATTACAGTGGACAGTAGAAAAATGAGAAGAAAAATTAATCTAGATGAAATGATCATATGTAAGATTGCCTTTGAATAACTGACGATGTTTGGAACATCCGCTTCTTCTGAAAGACTATTTTGCAAAAGATTAGCCATTTCCATTTCGACAAAAAATACTGGAATATAAATATCGTTAGTCTCATGTATTCATACATATGTTTATTGTCTAAAACACTATTTCCAATAAAAATCAGAACACCAAACAAACTGTTACTTTATTCATACCATGAGTGAGAATATTTTGTTTCACTTCGTTAACACAGAGATTTTTCATTGAAACCAGTGTTGCCAGAATCAAAATTCAATTTTACACAAACAAGGCGTCAAAATTATCCAAATTATTATAAATTACACAAAATACATTTTGCGTTCGTTTGTAACGATTTTTATTAGTTTTTGTTAGTTTTAATTCGCTAAAAATTATTTCCACTAGTTATTACAGTTTTCAAATTAGGAAACAGAGTCCCATAGAGACCGTTTTAAAAACTTTTACCCAATAACTTTCGGTGTCAAAATTGTCATCAAGTCATTGATCTTCTAAATCTAAATAGGCATGTTGGGTCCAGTTCTTCATCACCAGTTTCTATGATAGGAAACGTTTATTAAAATGCGTTGAATATTTAACTTCACTATGCTCTGCGTACTTTGGCTGAATATTTTGTAAAACTGTATACAATTCATCATCAGAATTTAACCTCTTTGATTTGACCTACAACTTCAATATGAAAATTTCTTAAATTGGTGTTTATTTGACCCTAATCATCTTGAGAACAAGAAGTAAGCTAATAAACCTATACATATAAATGTACATATAAATAATACAATATTTAATGATTTAAAATTTAAAATTTGAACTTTAAGTTAAAGGTCTCGGTTGAAAATTTTCTACTATATAATATTGTTGAGATATAATTACACAAAAACTTTATGGTTCAAAAACAGTTCAAGAGAAAAAATTTTGTCCTATTTTTGTGTAGTTACACAGAAATTGGCAACACTGATTGAAACGATTTTTATTTCTTAGTTCCCGCTCTCATCTCACATTTTTTTAATACGCAATAGCAATGTTGCCCATTTGGTAAAATCATGTAATCATTTTGTTTTAAGTATTTCTTAACTGATTTCCCGTTTTCCTACATCCAGCAACACATCTCTTTCAAGGCATATTGTTTTTGCATGAATTTTATCGACCTTTGCTCAAACATGTTCTGTTTCATTTTTGTAAATGTTAGTGAGTATGCTCTTGTATAAGTGAACACACAAACTTCATTACACTTTTCTGTAACTTTTGAGTGTTGATTGTTCTCTTTTCATAGTTATTCATCTGTATTGAAACGAAATAAATAAAAATAACGGTTAAGTTTCATAATCATCATTAATAAGTTTCATGCAATGCTATAATATGTACATATGTATTAATTATTTTATATTTAAAATGTAGTTAAATTTTTCAAAACCACATCCTTGTATTTTTTAACTGTAATTCAACTTTTTGTGCATACAATCGATGCAAAGAAAATATCGATATGTTTTGTGAGAAATCGATACAACGTCGATGTAGCTTTGCGATGCACTGTATCGAAAAAAAATATCTGTTTTTTTAAAGTAATATAGGATCTATTCGATTTTTTATTTTTGCTCAACTATTAAGAAATACTACACTAGTAAATAGTTTATAACGTACTCATCTTCATAATCAGTTATTATTGGATTTATTTGAAACAAGATATAGGTACTGTGTATTATAACACTTTTTCAAAAAATTTTCATTTCATATGCAGATTCTACTCGCACTTATTTTTATTTATGAGTCACCTTATGAATCATTTGATGTTATTGATATTTACCATTTAAATAGTTTATCTTTTGTTTTTTGTTTGTTTTGTGTGAACTTATTACTCATCATTAATAATACCAAGAGTATAAAAAGTAAGGAATATGTATTTAAAGAAGATCAAAGTTGCAAGCTAGAACAGTAGAATAACCATGTCATTTTTAACTTTTCTTAATTATATTTCGTGCTTGTTAATTAACACGTTGGATCCGGCAGATAACTTTCCATGTGGCCGGCTGACGTCGGTCCAGGGGACTGACAGTATTATAGTTATAAAATAAAATTAGTCTCAATGAAATGTAATTAAATATAGTGTTAATGCAATTTATTGAAACATTCTAAACAAAAAGCGGCTTATCTTTACACATATTACGATACATAACAGCTTGTTTTGTAACATTTGTAACTGCCTTTCGTCCAAATAGTTGTGAATTGTTATCATAACATTTCGAACAAAATAGCGCTACAAATAAGTATTCCTTATCTAATTAGTACTAAAGTAATCTCTTGGCGATAGCATACAACATTGTTGCGCTCGCCGGATACCGACTGAACGGATAGATAGCAAATTCGGCGCTGGGCTCAACCTGTTAAATGTAAATAAAACAATCTTGAGGGCAATGGTAACATAATTTTGTGAAATTTCTAATTATTAGATGCTAATACAAAAACTTATTACGCAGCTGGTATTTAACCCTAGAACCATAACCTTTTTTGTACATAAGCACTAATTATTCGTCGAAACGACTAACATACATTCATAACCGATTTTTACCGTGCCTGTACAGTGCACTCGGGATAACGGAAACACTCTTTTTTGTCAACATTCCAAAACATCAACCCTTTTTTCTAACATTATCGACTTTAAAAAGTCAACCAAACCACAAAGCTCTAAAACATCAACTCCAATTTTACATACATACATTTATTTTACGAAATTATTTCCGAATTTGGGGATTCCCCTTATAACTATTGTAGAAATGAGGTTACATACATATGTATTGTCTTTCTCTGTTCGGTTGTATTTTTGTTCTCGTTGGAAGGCTTTTTGTTTCTTTAGATTCATTTTTGCTTGCTTTTAGTTTATAAACAATAAAAACGCTTTAAACTACAATATCAATACGTTTTTTATATAAATTTGTACATTCATAAACGTCTATGTCCGAGGTTTTAATTAGTATACGTTATCCCGAGTGCACTGTATACGAATTGTAATTGTATTGTTAAAAGTACCTTTTTTACTGTGTTTTGAATAGAGCAAATAATGGAGTAAATAATGTAAAAATATATATCGCACACTAAATCATGAAGAGTCACAACGCAGAATTTATCAAAATCGCTTTTTTTCAATAATTCAATTCACAGATCAAATTTCTATCGGCCACGAAATTTTCTTTTGTTTTTTGTTATGTTTGTTTTTATGTTACTTGTGTTGCTTGTACATTATCAACTAAAGAGTACTATTTTTAGTTGTGACAGTGCAATTATGAGTAATTTAGTAGTTTTCTTTCACATACCTATGTAAATAGTATTATTTCGAGTTGTGACACTATTAATGAAAAAATTGTTAAGTTAATCAAAACATATTTCCAGTTAAAGAGCCACAATTTGATATAATACCCACAATTCAATGGAAAAAATTCAACTAAAGTTTCAACTAAACAGTTATAACTGGAAATTAACTCTTATTTGCAAAATTATTGCACTAACTTAAAAAAAATTAAGTAAACTATCTTCTAAGACGGCGAAACTTAATTTGATTATATACATAATTACAACCATACTGTTAAAAACAGTTTTTTCCCTCCTGAACATTTACAAATTTTGAGTTATGACTGTTGATGATTTAGTGTTCGATTAATAAATTTTTTATCAGCATTTGTTACACGCTTCTTTCGTGCTTTATGTGCTTTTAATAGGGACAAAAACCACAAATCTTGCTTTTATTTGCTAAAATCATCAATTAAATATTGTTTTAAACTCATTTTCGTTCTCCAAAAAAAATTCATATTCATTGAAAATATAACAAAATATTAGATTGTAAGTTACACGAACACTAACCATTAGTCGAATCGACTAACACGAGCTTTATAACTAAAAAAAAAAACACACAATACTTACTGAAGAAATGTTCGCTAGAAGAGAACACTGGCGACGGATAATACAGAAGAGTTCAAGTTGATCGCCCAATCAATTAAAAAGGCTGCATATGAAAATATAGGCGATGTTAGTCGAATCGACTAAGGTTACGGTTTTAGAGTTAAAAATGTGTTTCCTTTTAGATCAGGACTTAGTAGTTTGACATAGTTTACATTTTTAAAATTATTATTACATATTTATTAATCCTGGAAACAGAAACAGTGTCGGCTTAATTTTCATCAAATGAAAGTTTTCTACATATGCTCTTTATAGACACAGTTTTGAAAATATTTTCTAACTCACACAAAATTGAATGCTGAAACAAATTTCGTTTTCAAATAAAACTGAAGCAATACACAATTGCTCACTCTATACTGAAAATTTGAAAATTATGTCTTGACTCACTGTAGCGGTACAATTGTGATATATTTAAAAGATAAATTTTTAAGGACGAGAGTGTCAAGTTGAAAGAAAAATTACCTACCATTGAGCTCAATTAAATATGTACATACATAGTAGCCACAAATTTTTTTCTTCAGCTGCTTAACATTGGTAAAAAATATGGATTTTGTTAATCAGTTGTTCGTTGCGAAACCTATTAAAAAAATTATTTTAAATTGTACTATTTGTATTTGTACTTAATTAAATTGAGAAATAATAAAAAGAAAATACACTTTTCCTTTCATTTATTTAATATACATACATATGTATGTTAACAAACTTGTCTTGTGCGAATTCAAACATGCGTAGAAAGTATTTTTAAACAAGTAAATAATCTTTCCGCAATACATCATAAGTAATTTTTATTACAATTTAAACTTGATTTTACTGTTAATAAAAAGCAAGTTTTTCATACATCTTTTTTGCTTACAAAATGAGCTTACAATTGTGTATTGTAACTTGTATATCAAACAAAAAGGAAAGAAAAAGTATAAGCATTTACGTTAAGTTTATTTCTAAGTTAAGTTTAAAAATGAGAAATAAATTTGCTTAATTTCATCAGTCGAAAACGTCATTCAACAATATATTAAAAACTCTGTCAACACAGATGTATTTAATGAATTAGAAAAAGAAATAGAAAAGACTGATTTTAGCTGATGCAGTGAAATATTTAAATTATATTCAATGATTTTGTGGTAGGTAAAGTAATTTTTCGATTTATGAAGGTGTCACAAATTATATCAACTTATACATATGTATGTACGAGTATGTATATATTTAGTTCTATTCATGAGTTATTTAATAAACAAGTTAAGAAGATTTACTTTATTTGTACGTTGTCGTCGTTGAAATATCTTTAAAAAATCGATAGTCTTAAAAGTGAAATACCAACTTGTTTTAGAACCAACTAAGATTTTTTCATTCATTAAGAATGATCACTTACTACAACAGCATATTTTTAATAACTGGTTATTCTTTTAAATTTCAGTTAGCTTATCTAATTAGGGTAAAAGAAAACTGGTTCATATTTTATGCTTAAAAACAATACTATAGTTTGTAGTTAAATTAAAATATAACTTCTTATGTATATATACTATAAAATAGAATATATGGGTATAAGCATAATGAAAGAATGATAAGTAGACACATATGCTAAACATTCTACTTTTGACAAAAATCTTAACAGATATAAAAATAAAAACTAAAGATTTCTTAAAAAACTTTTAAAAAAGATTAACCAACAAAACATACACACCACATAATATATTATTGTATATAAAGGGTGGTCCAAACAAAACGCACGATGTGAATTGTAAATAAAACAAAAGGTTTTCAGAGAATAATCTTATCAAATGCTCGAAGCCGTGGCATACCTCTATCCGTCGGTCCATATTTTCAATGGCTCTGAGACATAATTAAGGTTCAATGTCGTTAATGTGCCGAATTATCTCATCCTTTAGCTCTTGAATTGTTCTTGGCTTACTGACATACATTTCTTTATTTAAATATCCCCAAAGAAAGAAGTCCAACGGTGTCAAATCACATGACCGTAACGGCCAATTAACTTCGTCACTATGTAGCATGTGGCACCATCCTGTTGGAACCACATATATTCCAGGTCCATATCCTCAATTTCTGGCCACAGGAAGTCCGTTGTCATCTAGCGATAGCGTGTTGTCGAGGTTGGCGGCTCTTCTGCCACACCCGCAAAACGAACTGAGCAAGTATGCACAGCTGCTTCCACATTTCTTCAGGCCAGGTTTGCTAAAATTTGCGCACAATTCACCTGAATGTGGACACATTTGGTCGACTATGCTGATTAAAAAATCCCGAAGTACACGAAATACATTTTGATATGATCGCCCATTTTCGTAAAAGGCTTCAACAATCTTAACGCGCTGCTCAATTGTGTACCTCTGAATGGTTGAATTTGTCAAACACTGAAACAAAGAAAATAAAAATTAAGTTGGCCAACTTTGTGAAGTTTTGCTGGGTTCTAATATTGCAGAAATTTAAAATACTTAAAAATGTACTCTTTTTTAGCATATGCACTCCTTTTTCTTCTGAATATACTCTTTTTACCTCTCCAGAATCCAGCATCCCTAGTAAAGGCAACATAACTGGGTGTAGTGCGTATGCTTTGATCGTTTACAATAACGTTAGATATGCTTTTCAACTTTTTAATTTTATTTTATTTTTGATTTATTTGTATTTTTATTATTAAATATCAAAAAAGGCATGTCGTTGCCATTAGGTATTTTAATGCTAACTCTATTTTGCAAATAGGTTGTAATAACGAAAAGATTGTAAAGGTGACTTTAAAGTTCACTGTAGTTAAGGTTATCTTTTGCTAACTTGAACTATAAAGGCAAGTTGGCACTTAGTAGTGATGAACATTCAGAAAAAGATCATATTTTTACAAAAAGTTGTATTAAGTTAAAAAATACAGGGATTTGGTTACAAAACGATTAACTACATTTTGAATATAAAATAATTATTACATACATATCGTTGGTCGCATGTAGAAAGACCGTAACCCTGAATTATTTGAATTAGGGTCTTTCCACATGAAAATAACAATATGTATGTACAATATATCCCACTTTTTTTATCGAAATAAAAGTTTAGCTAATTTTTTGCCAAATAGTCTTTCTAAAGGAGCGGAAATTCCCGACATCGTTTACATATCCGCCATTGACTCAGATCCATTCCTTGACTCGATTGTTCTCATCTTTCTACTGGCTACAGTAATTAAGTAGCACTATATTCAATAATAATATCAGAACAATATAGTTTTGTAAACTTCGTTTTGAAGTCGTTCCAAATTCTCAGTTTTCCGACAAAAGCTCTCAAATAAACTAAGTTTATGAGACAATATATCTTCTGATTTATTACTCTTTCAAGCCCAATGTACCACATTGTAATGGTTAGTCCATAAAAAAATATATCTTCACTCTTATTAGACTTCTCAGAATCAGATTCAATGTAATCAATTCAATAATATTTTCAATTACTAGTGTACTTACCAAAGGGTCCGCCAAATAATTTTTTTTTTTTTTTTAAATACTATAAAAAAAACTACTGAATATTTTCTCAAATTTCTTTTTTTATTTGAAAGTACAATCCTTCCGGTTAATAATGGAAAATAATTTCATTCAAATGGCTGCCTCAGCTGGCCATGCAGTAGCCTACTCCATCGGTCCAATTTTTAAGCACGTTATCGATTGTGTGCAGCTGTATTTTACCAATGGCTTCACGAATATTGTCCTTTAAAGCGACAATTGTCTCCGGCTTGTTGGCGTAACACTTATCTTTGACGGCACCCCACAAATAATAGTCCAACGGTGTAAAATCGTACCTCAGAGGTGGGTATGCGTGCGAGTTTTCTGTGCCCCAAATGCGACAATTTTGCTTGTTTACATACTCGCCAAGATCAAAATGAGCTTCATCTGAAGAGATGATTTTTTTGGCAAAATCGGCATCGGTAAGTCGATCGCAGGCCCACTTAGCGAAGCGTATACACAACCATATTCGTTCAGCGGAAGGAGAAAACTAATTATCTGTCAAATCAGACATGAGCTAAGTGTTACCATTCACGAAATAAGCACTAGTTGAAAAAAAAACATTAGATGGCTGACCCTTTATATGTAAATCATTTTATTTATTGATTCATTTATTTATTTATTTATTTATTTATTTATTTATTAATAAAATTTATGCCCGAACTCTGTACAACAAGACAAAATCTTATATTTAGAGTACAGGAACGTAATGTGTACACAATAATCAACTTAATTTAGTAAATGAATAAATAAATTAATAATAAAAAGTCTTTTAACAAAAATAATATTGCAAATGGATAAATATACATATATAATAAAGAACAATATATAACATAAATAACAATAGCCTGAAGCTATTAGCGTTGGAGTTGCGTTGTTGAAGTTGTGGAAGAATGTTTCACGTATATTTAATACATTTTCAGACAGTAAAGCCTCTTAGCTGCTGTAGAAATATGATAATATCTTCCTCAGTTATAAACATATCTCGCATAAATAAAACATTCAATTTGCGTTTGCTGCTAGAATCACAATTAGCAAAAAGCTCGCATCAGTACAGTAGGCAGGGAATCAAATAAGTTTTTACAATTAGAATTCTAATTTTCAAAGGTATAAGAATTACTTGGACCATTAATTAATTAAAAATTAAATTGGAATTAGTTTCCTAAGTAAGCTTACTGAAATCAAAAGTATGAAGTAAAGAGATCAGCGATTAAGGTAAATAAATTAATATCGAATAAAAGAAAATTTATACATAAAAATAAAGAGTTACATAGGTATACAAAACTACCTAATTAATTGGTCAGCCAAAATACATCAGAAGTTCATTTCTAAACCTGATTGCGTTGTCAATTGTTTGAATTTGATTCGGTAGTTTGTTCCAAAGAGAAATACCGTGGATGAATTTCAGTTGAATTAATGTTCTACCCTGTATGGACCCGCCTAATCTTGATATCCTAAAAAGACAAATTGGTTGCTTAGAAATTTCAAGGATTAGCAAAGCTCATACGATTAATTAGATATGAACATCTGAAAATTGATCCACGTGGTCCTATGCCATATTATATCTGGCCACACTATTGCAAGTAACCTTGAGTTTATTAAAATCGCTGCCCAAGCAGTTTGCTTATATCTCGCACCTATACATGAGGCCAGGTATAAGGTAGGTGTTGAGTGTTTAACGATCCAAAGGTTTCTTAGCATCCCATACACCCGACCAACTACGGTCGGTACACGATTATAATATTATCATTCATTCTCATCATAATGTCGGTATCCAGAGTTATATTTATATTGTTAATAAAAATGCTCTTAGATCTGGAAGGATTGACGCATAGTCCTTTGTTCGCAGCCCACTTGTTAATATTAGCCAGATTAATGTTTATATTGTCCACGCAGAGATAGATATCATTCGCCATGCAAATTTTATAAATCTGCACATCGTCAGCGTACATTTGTACACATCAATGTTCTATTAGGTAAATCATTGATGTACAGACAAAATAATAAAGGCCCAAGCATTGAACCCTCTAGTACATCCCTGTTTACACTCCGGGCTGTTGAATAGTTGCCATTCAATACAACTGTTTGAAGTCTTCCAGTCAGATAGTTATGCATAAGTTTACAGGCTGTAGGCGAAAAACAAAAAAGTTTATAAGTTTAATCAAAAAAATTGTGTGGTCAACTGCGTCAAAAGTCTTGCTACGATCCAAAAGAACTAAGAATTAGGCCATACTCCTATTCTTCATATCTCTAGAAAGAAAGGGAAGAATCGCAATGAGCCTGTAATCATTATTTGGCTTCAGAATGGGAATAATTTTCGCAAACTTCCATCCATCAGGAAAAACTGGTTTAGTTAATATTGAGTTAAATAAATACGTGATAAATGGTAGAAGTCTCTGCAAAATTAATCCAAGATAAGTGATGTGGAAATAACTGGATTTGACATTACATTCTCAAAAATTCTGTCCAGGTTTTCATCCTCCTTAAAAGGGATTTCATTATTAAATAGTTTTGTGCAGCTAATGGAGGATTTAAGCTGATTGAAAAATTATGCCAGCAAAAAAACATTTTCCTAGCCTCTCTTGCCTAAAAGCTTTCATATTGTATGGGCGTGGTACCGCCCAGTTGAAATTTATATAGCCTATAGCTCCTTCCAGACGTACAGAGAGATACTGTAAAAATTTCAAGAAAAACGATTCAGCCGTTCAGCCGTCTATAGACTTCAAACACACATATATATGTATATACATACATACATACAAACACACATTGACTTTTATATATAAAGATTAATTAACTTTATTTAATAACTGGCACTTAATGTAAATAATCACAAAACTTTGAAATTCGCAAGATATGTGAAGTATGCATATCTTCAAAAAAATAAAAATAATAATTTATCTTCTCTTCTTCTCTTAAACATCCGCTGCCGTCCTAATGAGCACCAGTTGATCTGAAACCTTAATGATGGATACTTATGTCTCTGATGCCTGTGAGCACAGTCTACAAAGATTTCTAATAAAGATTTCAAAAAAACTAATCATTATTTTATCGTAAAAGTAAGGAATTACACTCGATGATTTTTAAAATAGATCAAATACACCAATAAGTAATTTTTGAAAAGTTTGTGTGAGAAAAAGGAGAATAACCTCTATTTTAAACTCAAAAAAATCATGTATGACGTGGTTTGATTGTAGTTACTAAATAAGCCAATTTGCCAATTTTTTTTTTTTTTTCTAAATTTGAAACAGATTAAGAACACTCGAAATATAATAAATTAGATTTTTAACAATTTGTGATTATTTTTTTTTTAATTTTTATAGTTAATACTAAATACACAGTTTTTTGTTTGAACCAAATACTTTATAATACTCAATACTCCTTATATGTATTTATATTATTCTTCATATTATACAATAAATTTTATTATATGGTTTATAATATGTATACTTTTATTTTTAATGTGTTTGTTACAGCAATCATTGTTGGCAGGACGTATACCTGTATCCTCCATGACTGGACCTATTAAACGTGGCCTTTTGTGGCAGCAACGTGATCGGCTTTTTTCACGTTGGAAAGAAAGGTATTTTAAAATATTTATTAAAGATCAAATTCTGAATGAGCGTGCTAAGCAAATATTATTTATTGGTAATTATTTTCCCTTATAAAGATTCAATTAGACTTGACATAAACGTAACGCCACAAAACCGTAAACTTAATCAGGTCACAAGCACATTTATCTTTATCGATTAGTGGTGTCATAACCGTAAACAGGTGTTGTTGATGCTCTATATTAAATACTAGCTAAAACCCGGCGTGCTTCGCTACCCATATCCTAATTATTATATTAAATGTTGTCCGACCACTTTTGACAACGATTTGTACTTACTATTAAACTATTTGGGCTAAATATTGAAGCTTGCCTTAACCGTTTCCAAGATATAATAAAATTAATATTTAGTTTTTATGGAAGATACCACGCCCACTTTTTCAATTCCTCTTAGCTTTTGACGAATGATTTGTATAGACTATAAAGTCAATCTGATCAAATTCTAAAATTTTAACTTTGTAATCATTCTCAAGATATACGAAAATCAATATTTATTTTGTATGGGAGGGGTACAACGTCCACTTGTCTACCTCCGCTTACTTTTTGACTAATTATCGAATTGACTCTGGAGCTATTTGGACCAATTTTATAGACTTTTATTGTTACCAATTTGAAGATATAGACAAATCAATATTTGGAACCTATAGCGTTAAACTGTAGGTCCCAATGAGTCTAAAAATAGAATCGAGTGCAGCTCATTGACTGAAGGAAGTTCCCGTGTTCCTTCATGGAATGTTATGAGAATTAATATACAGTGCTCAAAAAAACTATTCGACATTAGCTTACAAATTCATTTAGTAATCAATATAAAACAATATAACGTGTAATTAAAAAAAAAAAAAAACTAAATTACAAAGAACTTTATTGAGGAGCAAGAACTATATTCAGTAAAAAAATTGAAATCACAAAAGAAACTAATGCAAAAAATTTATTATTTAAAAAATAAACAAAAAAAGTATTCGACGAGTTGTTTTTTTGCTTCTTATAACCTCTCATAAACGTTCTGGCATGGATCTTACCAACTTTTTTGTGTATTCAAAATCAATATTGCCCCACTCTTCCTGCAGGATTTCTTTCAACTGATTTTTATTTGTAAGTTTATACCTGGAAATTGTGGCGGAGTTTTTATTATTCTTGAGCAATTATATAAAAGCCTAAGCTTTGTATTGATGGGCAAACGCTTGGGATAATTATCTTGAATGCTAAATTGCCAATAACATCCACCCAGAACTCAGTAGGCCCAGACACGTACTCTTTAGTGAAATCTAATCTAATATTCCTATATTTCTTGGAAATGTGTGATATCTTCCTGGCAAATCTAGCATGGAAATCGTGTTTTTTCAATATTTCTTTTTGTCTGGGATGTTACTGAAATTCATAAGTGCTCCTCGGTACTTTTGCCTAGTGTAGATGCATTAATTTTGAGATTTTCTTTCACTTCACGCACAAATCGTCGTTCTTCTGCTTCTGTAAGTCTTCGATGACAACCACTTCTATCCCTGTTTACCACAGTTTTCTCACTTTTATTTTTTTTTTACTATATAATGAACTTTGTTCTTGACTTTTAAACTATTCATGATATGGCGTTTTCAGATTTTCCCAATTTTAAGTGATGAATTATTAAATTTCTTATATCGGCAGAGGTCTGTATTCCTTTGCGACCCACCTTTACGATCATATGTAAATTAATGAGAAGAAGTGTTTTGAATTGTAAACCTAAGTTCTAACGGTACTAAGAACAGTAAAAATATAAACTATAAACAAACTTATTAGCGAAAGAAAAGAAGAAATTGATAATTGTCGAATAACTTTTTTTGCTTTGAAAATTTTGTATTTTTTGTTAACTACGCCAAATAATTGTGAAATTCACAATGTTTGTACATTTTGTAACTGTAAATCAAATAACAGGTACAACGTAACAAGATACAGTGATATTGCATGCAAAATTTGTAATTATATCAACATTTTACCAAGATTTACTAAAATAATATAGGATGTCGAATGGTTTTTTTCACTGTGTATAGTAGGGAGATCGATTATTCGACTTTTTTCAAAAGCCGGTTTTCGAATAATTCGAAAAGTAACACTTTAAAAAAACTGGTTTTCGGTTAATAATAATGCAAATAACCGGTTATCCGGTTCTTTTATTTAAATAAAATTGTTCCTAATTCTTGAAGCGCAGAGCTGGACTACGTCGTTTTAAAAATAAGCAGGAGCTAATGGAGAGCTTAAAATTAAAGTGGCAATCAATACTAACAATAATTCTAATAAATCTCATACAAACTATGCCGAAACGGTGTGCGGAGGTCATAAAAAAGTAAGTTTATTACACAAAGTACTGAAAAATGCATAAGTTTCGAACTGCTACTCAAGGAGCTAATTTCGTTTTTGTTGTTGTATTACTTGGTAGAGAATGGAACAAAAATTATATGTTTTATTTTAAATAAATCTATCAGTAATATACGAGTCCTTAAATGCGTCGACAAAAAAATTTGCTTAGATTTCAAGCAGCACTGTATGTAAAGTTATGCACCTCCTATTTAATAGTGTGTGTGTCACTGTGGTATGTTAGGTAAGAACCCACCTATTAACCAAGAAGTCGTCGGTTCAATCCCAGGCCACATGATCTGACAATTTTCAACAGCGATATCACCTCACGCCATTACTAGCGACTGGTTATGTATATTCACGCTGTGTAAAACTTCACTAACTAATATATCTGCCGTTCGGAGCCGGCGTTTTTGGGTTTGTGGGCTTTCAATAAGTCTAGTTGATCATTCTCTATATATGAAAATCAATATTTATTTACAGAAGATGAGAAAAACTTATTTTTGCTCAAGAGTGCATATCTTTTTCGATCTATGTTGGTTTTCACGTTCTTTGTGAGACGTTCAAGGTTGTCATATATACAAAAATAATTAAATTTACACAAATAGTTAAACGATGAGCATATTTTCAATAAAAAGATATACAAACGTATAAAAATTATACTTATTTAAATTAACCGGTTATTCGTGTTAAATAAACCGGCTTATTCGGTGTTCGAAAAATAAAGATTTTGATAAAATCTATATAAGATTTGTTATAAGTAGCTTTAGTTCCTAAAATGGTGACAATAATAATTACAAAAAAATTATTACAAAATTTCAATAATTGCGAATATATAATAGCATTTTATTAAAGGCGGTTAAAAAAAATTTTATGTTGTAGCGGATATTTTTTAAAACGATTTTTCCGAATACTTTTATAATTAGAAATTCACAACAAAATATTGCAGGTATTCTCTTAAAGCGAGTTTTTCCTTCGAAAATTTCATAAATTGTTAATAAACATGTACATACTTACATAACACATGTATGTACATACTAGGGATGTCAATCGGTAACGATTTTTACAAATCCTTGGATTCGGAATTTTTAAACCAATCCCGGAATTCTGGTTTCGGGATCCCAGGATTTTCGAGTCTATAGATCCCGAAATATATTTGTTAAAATTTAAAATTTTAATAAGTAAAACAAATATTTTTAATAAAGTAAAGTAAATTGTGACTCACTGAAACTTCTTTAAATTTGTTAAATTTCTTAAGATCCTTTACAATGAGACGACACATGTTGATTACGATATGTAAATATTTATTAAAATAAATTCAAATTCAATTAATTATTCGTATTTTATTCAATTTTAGTTACATATGTATGTATATGTATATTTTTTAAAAGGAAAGGAGTAAACAATAATAATTCATTGCTTAAAAAGGAAAAAAACTAATCTTAGTAACTGTTTAATAATGTCCAAAATAACATCTAAAAAATATATTGGAGGTATTAAATACCATCTCAAAAATGACAGCGTCTAATGTTTCGTCTGCCAATCTAGAACGAATTTTGCTTCCAATGTGCGCTGCTGGTGAAAAGCATCTTTCGCATTCTATGCGTGTGGGTAAAATTGTTTCCAAATATTTATAGCTAACTTGCAAATATTTTCCTCTTATATCTTCAGAAATAAAAAGTCAATATCCTTTGAAAGTTGATATCCAAATCATTATTAGGATCTCTCTTGGATTTAATGGGACCTTTACAATTGTCAATAATGTCTTTCAGTTTTTGTTTAATCAAAATATTAGATTCTTCTTGATCCTCGTCTTCCAAATTGGAAGTTAGAAGTTCTAATTCTTCCAGTTCTTTAACGTCATCGACTGAATTTTCAATTCTTGATTAACGAGATATTAATACCTTTTATAACAATTTTATCCACACTATTATCAAACGGAGAATTGATATCAGGATTTTTTAAAAAGCTCAAAAGAGTAGAAGCCTTCTTAAGCGTTCTTCTTTCCGTAATTCTTTTGTTTAAGGATTTATATAATTCTTTACTTAGACCACGATTTATTTTTGATATTTCATTCAGAATAAATGCTAAAGCTGCGTCTGCTCTTCATAATGTCAATGTCTCTACAACAAAGTGCTTATAAAGTAATTTGTTTAGGATTTAGTGTATGCAGAAAGAAATTGATTGTGCAAATGGAGCACTTGTCTAAATTTTCATAAAAGTAAAAAAGTTGACCTTTTAACAAAATCGGTCCAGTCGTTTACGCTCGATATGTATGTATGCGCATGAATTTAAAAAATGTATAAGACTGAAAAATGGAATAAAACACAAACGGTTTGAAATTTTGTCAAATTTATTTTTTTGTTGTGAAGTACAATGTTCCGGTCCGCGGCTAGCCTCACAGTACCCCATTCGTTCGGGCCAATTTTCAAGAACTTTTTCAAGTGTATGGGGTTGTATCTCGGTAATGGCATCACGAATGTTGGCCTTCAAATGCTCAATTGTCTCTGGTTTATCGGCATAACACTTGTGATTAACGGTGCCCCACAGAAAATAGTCCAAAGGTGTCAAATCTCAGCTTCTTGACATTAAACGTTTGACGCAATAAATCGGTTGTGGCATGAGATGTGTGGCAAGTTGCACCATCCTGCGATAGGTGTCTCCATTGACCGTAATGGTTGCGCCGTCCTCATTTTCAAAGAAATATGGCCGCACCAAACAATCACACGTAATGGTTGCATTGGCTTCTGTAAGACCACGTTTGGGTTTTCTGAGCCCCAAATATGGCAATTTTGCCTATTAACGTACCAACCAAGATGAAAATGAGCTTCATCCGAAAAGATGATTTTTGTAATTTTTTGATTTTTTTTTTTTTTTGCAATTTCCGACGAATTACCTTTGTTTTATAAATAAATTTCCAATAAATCCCAGCGTTGCTCAAGCGTAAATGTTCAGGAAAGATAATATACTGAAATTTGTGACAATAGAATGACATAAGTATTGCCAGTTTTGATATAAACGCTGTTCAAATTTAAGCCGATAGATGTACCACCCTTATTTAAATTTTTGTTCAAGTAATAGTTCCACTTTAATACTGATCAAATAAAAATAAAAATTATATTTAGCTTATTACCTAAACAATTCTTTGCCTTGTATTTAAATTAAACAATTTATGTACCATATGCGATGTCCAATATCCAAAGTACTCGTATATGTTTAAAAACAATTCAAAAATTTACCTTTTTTTCTAGCCAAAAACAATTTTTTTAGCTTTTCTTCAACGCGATTTAGCTTACTGTTGTCTTAAAATCTGGTCACATTACTAACGAAGCTAGAAAACAGGTCAAGTAACCCACCACTTGGCTTGATTATTATGCTGTTCTTTTCTGCTTCAATCACCAGCTGCACTATACGTTTCCAATGATGACATAAAGGTCCAGAGTTATCACGGTTAACGTTAATAATATTACATAGCTTAGACCATTCATCCGACCAATACGTATTACTAGAAATAATTTTTTCCGTTACGTTATCAAACCCAGAATTGTATTTAAAATGTAGTTTCAGAGTGTTTGGATCAGTTTCCAAATAGTTAGGAGTATTTGTAGAAAGGTATCAAGTTTTCTTGATGAGGAGTCTAAAAAGCATTTTTACTTCATCATATTTAAAAAAAGCAATTGTTATATAAATAAATTTTAAATACAAATTACTTATTTTTATAAAAAAAAAAAACACAGAAAAGACACCAAATATACAACGATGTAAAAAATAATAAGGACACAAATGTGACACATTGAGATTTGATAAGGAAATTCGTTAAATGAGAAAATTTCTATTAAATAACTGTACTTATTTTCAGTTAATATATATTGCGGACACAAATTTTATTGCATTTTTATTAAATTTTGTTTCAATTTTAACATTTTTATTACATTAAACTCAAAATCCAAATTAACCCTGTAAAAAAATAAGGACACCATGTTATTTTTAAAATAGTTATAAAAAAAATAATAACAGATTTGCACCAATTTCACATCTAATGTTGTTCTAGAGTGGTTAATATTTTCTCGAGGAAATGAATCCATCAAAAGTGACGAATAATGCGCAAATGAACTTTAACTTTCATAACAGTACACTTATCTTTTTACATGAATTTGAAAGGAAAACCCAATTCTTTACAGGAATTTCTTTGAAATAACACGATTTATATTTATATATATATTACGAATCAACTAAAGCTCTGTGACACCTTATATGTGTGGGATCGTTATATTGGTAGAATTCGCGCTTGCTTACCATACTCAATTTTCCTAAACTATTTTTCAGTGATTGTTTGTGTTGTGTTTATGAATATCAAGAAAAAATAATATTTGCTAATGTGTATTTTATTTCAAATTTTACTAATTTAAAACCATATTAAATATTAATTTCTTTTTATTTTTTTCAAAACATATATTTTTTTCAAATCATATTAACTATACCCTAACTTGCATTTTAATTTACTAATTTATCGCTTTTCATTCCAAAGCTAAAGCGAAAATTGTAAAACCATTGTGAGGTTATTTTTTCCGAAATACAAAAACAACCATAAAAGGTTAAAAAATGTTTTTCCGCCATTTTTTAATGCTGGTTTTTAAGAGTTTATAAATATCCATCAATAAAAAATAATAATATTTTAAATATACGACTTCCCTAAATAATTCAGTTTACATACCGTTCACCTCAGTGTGCATCGTCTGACACTATGCCCAGACCTATGATCGACAGCATTTAAGCCTACTGCATTCGGTATTTAATAACACGTAACTGATTTGATCATATGTAATCCGTTGCTTTCACAATTATGTATCAGTACACGATATAGTGGCCCAACACCGTAGTAGGAAAATTAGCCCTTAACAACAATTTTACCGCCACTATGCTTGATCGTCTTAAAAGTGTTCTCAGGATTGTAGGCCGTATTATTTGGTCTCCTCAGCATGGAGAATTCAATATGAATTAAATTAATTAATTTATAAGAATTAATTTATAATAAATTAATTAATTTATCAGAAATTCTCTTATGCTATTTTCTCATCAGATATTAATGTAACACATTAGTATCCTTATTTATTTTCACATCAATGTATGTATAATTGCTGTTTTTTTTTTTCTTAAATAGGTATTTTGTTCTAACACGTGATTACCTGCATTGTTTTAAGAGAGCGTCTGGGTCAGCAAACGAACGGGCCTCAGATATGGGTCAATTTATATTTAAGGTAAGAACATATTTATATAAATAAATTAGACTTTAATTTGTAATTAACACCTTCTATGTCAACAATTAAAGGAGATTCATTAAAATCTGTATCGATATGGAATAATTGCCTAAATCGAAAAATGAAGTTTTGAGATATTCCAAAATTTGTGTAATATTTTTTTTTTTTTTTTGTAAAAAACTGTATCTCAACATATTAGTAACAAACAACCTTATTAAATAACAAATGTAAAAGTTTTAAAAATACATACATACATACATATTAGTAAATGAGCGATATTTACATATATTGGTAAACAGACATGAATCAAATAACAAGAGATTACGCTTTGCGCAAGGTTGTTAGTTTTTCTCTATCTCGATGAGAGTGTGCGTGACGTAAGCATAGACCTTTTTGTTTTGTTTTTTTTTTTTTCTAAGTAAAGTAGTGTAATTTACACTAAAATATTAAATAAATTGATTAATAATCAATTATAAATAAAAAATTCAATAAAAATAATAAAATTAAATATGAAATCGAGGTGTTCGGTTATAAAATGTATAATAACAAAATTTTTTGCAATAATTTTCTTTTTTTATTAATTTATTAAGGCACAGCATCGTTCTCTTTAACTGCGTCTCATGCTTACACCGTTTAATTTTTTCTTAAAAATTTAAACTGATATTTTGTTTCAAAATCTAATTGACGTGTTTCAAGGTTTTTTTTATTAAATTATTTCAAGTATTAAAAATATTTAAAATATTAATTTTTCTTACTTGTCGAGGACTATCACAAATAATTGAAAAAAAATTACAAAAAAAAAAATTAATCGAATTGCTTAACCAAGAATAAAGTCTGGAGGGGGAAACATAATGATGTGTGGGTGTACGGCGTAGACAAATGTGTTAAGTTTTCGGGACGTATGGACGCCAATACAGCATCCGTCAATATTTTGCACCAAGGCTTCTAAAAAAAACTTAGAAATTCAGTGCAAAACTGTTTCGGACATCATTTTCCCAACTTAGGCTCGAATTACTAGACTAGGCACAGCAATTTCTGGATATAAACCTGATAGAACATGCATAGATTAAGGTTAAGCATGCAATATCAATTGCATTGTGGAGACTTCTGTAAAAACGTAGTGGATTCCATGCCAAAACGTATCAAAGTTATAATTAAAGCAAAAGAAGGTCATATAAAATATAAACAATGAAAGCATTTTAAAGTCAGTATTATTTTGAATTTTTAGCATTATATAAAAAGTAATTGATTATTTCACAGTCACATGTATAACTTTTTTAAGTCGAAAATGTATTTCAAAACAAGAAAATTAAATCAGCAGCTTTTACTGTATTCAAAATCCAAAAAAAGAAATTTTAAAAAAATTACTTAATTTTAAATAAATGAAGTGTATTTATCTCAAATTTTTGATGCGAAAAATTTCTTAAAACATATTTCAAATATATTTTATTTTACATAAATATGGATGTAATAATATAGTTTTAATAAATATCAACTTATTTAACAATTTTAAATAAATTAACATAATTTTAAATAAATAACATAACGTTATTTTTTTCAATCTTCATTTAAATTTCATACAATACATTTAAATTTTATATATAACAGGCAATTTTATTCTATTATGACGTATGTACATACGCAGTAGAAAATTATTTTGAAAAGATGTAGACATAATTTTTGTTTATTGCTTCATGGCAAACCGAACATTTCAAACCTTTAATAAACTAAATCGGTTTGTTGATACACAGTGTGTGTATTGAAATAATATCGACATATGCATGTATTTCATAGTTTTAATTTTAAGTAAACATAAGATAGTTTATTGAAACTTAAAAAAATATTATATAGTAAAATTATTTACTTTAATTTAAGTTTTATGTATAGTTTTATACAATAAATGAAAAATGGGAATATATAAAAATACCATGTGCATATATTGTAAGATGTTTTGACAAATTATAACTTAAGCTAAAAAGTTAACGCACATTAAATTGGCAAAAAGAAAGATTTAAAAGAATGGAGTAATTACATTTAAGCGCCTTGACTTCTACAAAGCTACTAACGCAATAAGTCAATTTACGCCTGTGTCGACTCAAGCTAATCTTCCACATCTGACCACAGATATATATATATATATATATATATATATATATATATATATATATATATATATATATATTTTTCTGTGTTTGTATACGACTGAACTGGTTTTGTTAAAATTTGGAACACCAATATAGGCTATGCTTTTTTTCAAAATTGAATGGACCAAATTAGGTCATATGAGTTTGGAAATCTTTTTAATTCCTAATTAAAATGCTTTTAAAATTGATATTCGTTGATATTGATTAACATCGATATTGGAAAACGATATTGGTAATGAAATTGAAAATTTTTAAATTGGACCCAGAAGAGGTTAAAATCAGGGGAGAATTGGTAAAAAAGTGACTTTTCTTCTAAAATGAGACTTTCTCTTTTCAAAACAAAGTTTTTTGTTAGCTAACATTCCGATTTTAATGGAATTTGGACCACAGACAGATCTAGGTAACAACAGTGTTACAGGGTATGTTTTTTTCAGATTTGGATCAGGGGGAGGTTAAAATCGGGGGAAAAGGATCCAAATTGGTTTATATGAGAAATTGTTTAATTAGTTAGTTAATGACGCGGAAAACGATCAAAATTAATGACTTCTCTTCCAAACTTACAGGCATGTTTTCTTCTTAAAGCAACGTTTTTTATTTGCTAACATTCATCATTCACTAAAATGTGTTGTAAAAAAGTAAATTTTTAAAAGTTTCACTTTTGTGGCTAATGATTAGTAAAAGGACAATTATTGGTTCATAGTCCATTCCAACGAGGCGCATAGTTTGTACGGTATATCTTGGGCAACATTAAAAATAGTCTTCAAAATAATATTTATTATCGTACATCTCAATTAATACATCAGCGGGAGACTTCACAATTCGTTTTAGCATTTCCTTTATGATGATGTGGCAAAAAAACAGATAGGCAACGCCGGATGGGTAAAGCTAGTTTTGAATAAATATCACTCACGTTTACTTAAATGAATAATTTTCACTTTCTGTGTCATTAAAAATTATATGCATATGTAGTTTGAAGTAAGTTTTTCAAGTTTCGACTTTACAGTCCCTAAAAACCTTTACAAATACATATACATTTTTATTCATGATTTACTATTTTGTAACATTTTCGTAATGATTTACACTAATGCAAGTTTAGATCTCTTCTTTTACTAAAAAATTATAAATCATATTAAATTATTGCATCAGTTACTTAACTGACTTAGGTGGTACACATTTTCAGAAAACATATTTAATAAATAATAAGTTATATTTCGTCAGAATAAATTTTAGCTTTTTTACTGTCTATAAAAAATGTAATATTGTAAGGAATTTTAACTTATAATATGTTTGCGTGTTAATCTCTTAATTTAATTTATTCAGCAAAGTCGGCTTAAGAAGTGTACACATGTACATGTATATATGTATTATGAAATAAGTTATTTCAAGCAGAGAATAAAGATATATGAAAATATACATACATATTGTACATATGTACAATTTCATAAGTTAATAATTTTCTTGCTGTAATATATTTAAAAAAAATCTAATTTACTCAAAATTCCGTGGAATTGGTGTTATTGAACCTTTGCAAGTTGTGAAAGGTCAAAAGTAGAAATTTCTGTCAGTTTTTCAATGCTTTTTATGCTTCATTATTTGTTGCTGTTATATATTAAATATATTTTAAATACCGATTATGTAAAACTACTCATCTATATTGTTTTAATATTTTTTTCAACTGTAGATACTTTTTGACCAAATTATCAAAAATAAATCATTTTCAATGATGTAAATTTGCTTGCAGATCGGTTTTCTTATAATATTTAAATCATTTCATAACACAAAATATTTATAGAAATAAAAAATTTTGCATTTTGTATGGTTTTTACTTTTTTACAAAGTAAAGAAAGAAATTTATAACAATAAAGAAGCAAATGCTTTAATATTAACCTGTTTAAACTGACATTAAGAGTTCAAAGTAAATGTTAAGAAACTTTATTGCTTTTTTACTTAAAAAAAACCCCAATGCCCTAATTTTTAATTTTTTGCTTCATTATATTGTATCACTAATCTCTCTTTAATGTGAGTCTATTAAATGTTCAGCTAACACTTAAACTGAGTTTTTAAAGAAAACTTGGTTGAAGAGAAAAAAGCTTTAATGATTAAATTATTACTCCATTTTGTATGAAACTAAAATGGAGAAGCAATATGTACATATCGCACACTAAATCATAAACAGTCACAACTTAAAATTTTTAAACATTCAGTAAAGGCAAAGAACTGTTTTGAAGAACATGGTTGTAGTTATATAATCAAATTGAGTTCCACAGTGAAGTAAACTGTCTTAGAAGAAAGTTTACCTAATTTTTGTTTAATTTTGCGCTGTGATTTTGTGCAATAACTTTGGAAATAATTTGGTAATTTTGAGTTGCGACTTTTTAGTCGAAATTTATTCACTGAATAGTGGGTATTATCTTTACTCGGCAATATGTTTTAATGAACTTAACATATTTTTTATTCTATTTGTTATTTATTTTTTATTTATTTAGCATCACAACTCGAAAAAATACCATTTAGGTGAAAGAAAATTACTCAATTATTCATAACTTTACTGTCACAACTAAAAATAGTAATCTTTTGTTGATAATGTACAAGCGTCACAAGTAACATACTTTTTAAAATCATTTTTAAGCTTACCAGTCTGCTATAAGGCTATAACTGCATTAATGTGTTTGTGACCAAAAAATTTTAAGATAAAAATGTTGGCATCGGCTTAAATTACAAACCGCAATCGTAGCTCCTTCATATCGTGTCTTAAGTTGGTAAACATTTCGCAACACCAGCTTCATTGTTGTTCACATTAAAAATTTTGCAATTCAAGCCACTTAACAATACCTTGAAACCAATAGCGGACAATTTCTTTACGGACAGCAAGTTTCCTTTAAATTTCGGAATATACAAAACGTCATCAACGGTAACGACCGTTACAGAACGTTCCCACGACAATCTGATCTACGCTCCAGAACGACCCGACACTCAGTCGTCCATGGATTGTCAACTGAGTGATAGCTGTGTCAACAGGAAGTTTTTTTTCCATAGGAGCAACTTCCAGCAGCAGCGGAGTAACAACAGTAACTTTTCACACCATTTCAAATCAAGATCAAGAAATTCTTCTTCAGAACTACAAATATGGGTCGTAGCACACGAATCGATCACCCATTCACCAGCTTTACCATTCAACACGAAACAAAAATTATCACTGGCTTTAGCAGTTTGTACAAATTTAGCATTTTGATTATTCTATTTATTATTTTTCAGCTACCAGCAATCTTTCCGAATATGACCAACGCACGGCAGTAAGACACACTACTTTCTTAGAATTATTAATAGTATTTGATTTTAGTTTTTTGTTGCCTTCCTAACAGCATTTACTAATTACAATTAGGATAAAAATTACACAAAATTGGAAATATCTCAAAACTTCAATTTTCGACTTAAGATATTTTTCGACACAGATATATACACAAAACTAAACAATCGGCAAATTTTAAAGTATTTAGTTTGCTTTTATTTTTTATTTGACAGGTCAAATTGGTGGACGTTGAGAAAGTAGAATGGTTAAACCGACGTTCTTATAGTGCCATTGGCTTGTTACTAGGACGGGAAGGCAGAGTATTATTGCGTTGTGACGAAGGTCTCGAAGATTGGTTTGAACTACTAGAGGTAAGTTAAATAGTTCGTTTAAAACATGCTCGTAAAAATGATATAAATTATGTTATATATGGGCGTATCCAGGAAAAATATAACACCACAACAGATTTTTTTTGCTTATATCTTTAAAGCTTTTGACTCAATTGTTCTCACTTTATTGGATATAGTGCTACTTATTTAATGTATTCAGTAAAAAAATAGAACAATCGAGCCAAAGGCTTTAAAGATATAAGCAAAAAAAATCTCGCCTGACGTTATGCTTTTCCTTGAAATGCACATATGTATGTATATTTTAATACACTTTCACAATTTTACATTTAAGGAATGTACAATTACCTCAAAAGAACGCCGCAAAGCATTAAAAATTGCTCAAGGTCCCAGATCGCGAGCCTCTTTGGCTGCTCCAGTTTCACATGCCTCTTTACAAAGTAACCACTTTGGTTTGGGCGGAACATATTTAAGTGCACTAGATGACTGGCTTATGACAAATGGAAATGCTATTGGTGGTTACAAAAGTCAAAAATTTGTTACGAACAGTGTTTGTGGTTATAGTGGAACAAATCCATTCCTTTTGTCTGATTCAGTGCCCGACTTAAGTGCTTTAAATAACGAAAATCATAATCAAATTAGTGGAATATCAACAAATCATTCAACACCGCAAAAAATACCATATTCATCAAATGTTAACAATAGTCGATATTCAAATGGCTATGCCTCACAAAACAGCTCATGTTCTAATGGAAATGGCTTGTACGGTTCGCCTCGGCGCATTTTTATAAACAGTAGTTTTGGTTCAACTCATATTGTTGATGAAGAAGCCGAAGATGGAGAGGTAGAACTAAGACGTCCACGAATTATGCGACATTTAAGCACGGAAAATGGAAATGAATTAGAACGTGATTGGTTATATCGGAAACCAAAGGCCCCCACAGAAATGCGTCATTCAGGTAATTCTGAAAATTGTTTTATTTAATTTCATATACATACATACAATGTTAATTATTTTTAACTTAGTTCAACCTATTCTCCCTACAACTCAACATAATGTATCATTTAATAAACAAACCTCTGACATAGATTACACAGCCAATGATAGTGGTCTTGATACTCCGCCATCTACACACCGTCCGTCCAGTTATCGTGAGCAATCACAGTCTAACATTCATCATATTCATCATCTTCAGGCGTCTCCAAGAGATTCAACTGAAACCTCTGCATCTTCTTCACGAGGAACTATATTAAATTCTCCTGGTGGCAGTTTCAAAGCGAAACAAGTACAACAAATATCCAATTCAAATCAAGATAACCTTCATTATGGAGCTCGATGCAGTGTTCAAGAACGTATTTTAAAAATTCGTAACGAAGAAGTCCAATGTTCCTCAATTAAATCAGCAAAACGTTTAAACCAAAATGAATTACATGATCCAAATCAAAACCGGTATAAAATACATTCTCAGCAGCATCTACCAATAAACATAAATAGTAACAATAATGCAAACAATAATAATATTAACAATAATAATAGTTTGGCTAATGGTTCAGCCATATTTCGTGATCGCTACCAGCACCCGGCATTAACAGCTATAATTAACGAATCACACGGTGTAAAATATAGAGGTACGTTAAAGGAAACATCAGGAAGGTTTTTTTGAATGCTGCATGTGAAAAAGCATATTGCTATTTAAAAATTGTATGTGGTAACCGCAATTTACAATAATTGTTAAATGAATTATACTTTTAATAGGTTATTTACTCTATTATAGAAATGTTACTTTTATGTTTATGTTTACTTTTATTACACTATTATAAAAATGTTAATTTTTATAACATTTTTATAATGGTATAAAATGTTATAATGTTATAAAGACTTTTTTTTATATAAGGAGTGCCCTAAAATTAAGGATAGATTTGAATTTTTCGCCATTTGTGCAACAGATAACACTTCATTTTTGACGCTAAACTGTCGACTGTCGAATTTTTTTTTAGAGTTGCCAATACTTTGCTGCTCAAATGGCGTTAATTCAAATCTTGTGTTAATTTTGGGACATCGTTTATAGTATTACATATTTAGATATATGTATTTGTTATACTTAAACACTTGAAAAACTTTTTAAATTACCTATAAAATAATATGAATGTTATTTTGTTAAAAAGTAGTACTGACAATATTATGTAATATAAAAAACCATCACAAAAATATTTTAACCATATGTACATTTATGAAATATTAATAATCAGAAACTGTGCTTTAAGGTACTTCATACCTCTTCGCCGCCAGACATGAATTATTCTATTTATTTTTTAAAATGTCATTGACTTGCTAAATCTGTCGTTGGCTTAAAAGCAGTTAAAAGAATTAATGGAAGCTGTTTATAGAAAAATAAAATTAATAAAAAAATATATCTATTCTTATTATTTTTATTTTTAACAAAATATTTAAAATAGTCAGTTTTTAAGCCTAAACATTATTTTATGTTGTAACATCGTCATTAGTGTTAATGTTAAATATTTTATATGTTGTGTAGAGGTGGTGTAAACAGTAACTTTAATTTAACTCAATTTCAATTTACAGAACCTATACATATAAGTATACATGTCACTAATAATTAAATTTTAATTTTTACTTAACAATAACCGCATGCCTGCACATCTTAAAAAAATTAAACAAACAATCACACACACTCCAAAAATTTAACAAAATTGGTATCAATAGTCGAAGCATGAGTCACAGCAAAAATATACAAAAGTAATAAAGGAACAAAAAGAGCATGCAAGTGTTTTGAATTCATAATGAATCAGCTTAAAGAATACATACAAACTTTGAATATTGACAAACTTTAACGTGTTAATAATTTTTAATACAACAGATCGTTCTTACTCGGATTGTCAGCAAGTACCAACGAGACGAAGTGTAAACAATAATTTATCCCCTCTATCCAATAGAAGAAACCATGTTAATCCTGTGTTCAATACTCCAACTAGGGTTTAACGATAAAGATGTTGCACCCAATTAAAGTGATGCAGAAAAATGTTCAACCAAACTCGAATATATAATATACTATTTGAAAGTTTGGGAAATATAATTTTGATATTATCGATTACTTAATGGAATAAAACAAGTTGTAAAATTTAAAAGCCATATGGAAAACCAAGACGAATTCAATAAGATGGTGTTGGCATTATAACAGCTAATTCTTTAATAAAAACTGCATGCATTTTTTATGGTGAATCACTGTCAAAAAAAACATGACAGAAATAACATAATAAAATTTATCGAATCATGTTTTTGCACGTTAGATACGTTTCAAAGGATACCGAGTATAAAACTCGTTTCAAAGAGGACTAGGCGTAAAATTAACGGAACTTTGGACCCCTTATTCAATTCGCTTTGTTACAAAACTAACATTAATAAAATAGTAATAAAAAGAATAAAATTAAAGACATTTGCTAGAACTTACAATTGTCGGTATTAAGATTTAATAAATAATTACACGGTGCGACAAAAAAACAAATATCTAGAAAGTGATACTATTTTTCTGATAGGCGCTATCGAGTAGAACAAGGATCCGTTTTTGAAAAATTTTCAAAACACCTTTAAAATCTCGAGTTATGGGCAAAAACCGGTTTTTTGACCTTTATGCATTTAGTTTACCCATAACTCGAGATTTTGGAGGTGTTTCGAAAATCCAAAAACATATTCTTGATCTACTTGATAACATCTATCAGAAAAGTAGTATCATTTCCCAGGTATTTCAACTTTTCTTTTTTGTCGCACTGTGTTATTTATAATATAAAGATATATTATATATTTATAATATAAAGTTTTAGAAATTACAATTTTAAAAATTTTAAAACAAAAAAAAATATTGTATTGAATTGAAATTGTATTATTATAAGCCTTCGCGGATTGAAACTATAAAATTAATTTTTAATTATTAGAATTAAGTGAAGTGTAAGGTCTAATTAATACTGTTTTACTAACAGCATAAAAAATATAAATAAAATTGAAACACCAAATATTTTTAGAAAATAGTAAATATACGGGTACATCACACATTGCGATCGAAATGGTTTTGATTCTGTATTTGCAGTTTTTTGTTTTCCAAATTCCCAACGATTTTGTTTATTTAAGAATAAAATGTAAAGTAAACTTTTAGGAGAAAATGTATAAAATGAGTTATATGCATACCAATTTTTCTTCATAGCGTTATATTTCCCCCGATAATAAAAATAGAAAAATTATTAAAAAATTGAATTACTTTTAAAAGTGGTTTCATTCAATTCACGTTTTTTGTACAAGCTAATTGCGGAATTAATTCCACCTTCGATCGGAACTGATTTCTGTGACATGCCTGATACATACATATGTACATATGTCATATATACGTATGTATATATGTACAAAATATAATGTACATATGGATGTACATAATTATATATTATCTTTATAAAAAATATATTAGCAAGAACTTGTTGCTAAAACAAATATATGCATACATACAGATACAGTCAAAGTATTAACTATTGTAGCTTTCGTAATTATAAATAAAAACAAAACAACTAAAAAATTCTATAGCATAATGAATATATGTATACAAACCTGCATATGTATTTAAGTATTTATGTAGATTAAATATAAAAAGTACTTAAATATTTATATTTGAAGTAGGATTTTTACAAATACATACATGCATATGTATATTTCAAGATACGATATAATAAATATTGGAAAATGTGCATTCTATTAAACAAAATCAAGAATTTTTATTTTACAAAAAAATATTTTATGTGCTGAATACGTATATAAAAATAAAAACTTTAATGAAATAAAAACACATATACATTAGGCAACTAAGTCCTAAAATTTTTTTAAATAGCAAAAAGGAATAGCAAAGTCGCGTGGAGCATAAAAAATAACAAAAGTCATGGTATCGTGTATAAATACCAATAAATAATTTGATTTTTTAAGAATAGTCTAGAGCTGAAAGTCTTGAAATCAAAATTGGAAACTTGGAAAAACATTATGATGAAAGAAAATTTAATGAGACCACCAGTATAAGACGCCGACTGGGAACAAGCAATATTACAAAAAATTTTAGGATAGACATTTTTAAATTAAAAGTTTTAGGTTTGATTTGATTTAACCTAGAGCCAAATTTAATGCAACTGGTGGCGAAATTGTTCTCCTTTGGAAAAAAACAGAAGTCAATTTAACGCCGCTTGAAAAAAAATTAACTGGTGTAGCCCCAAAAATTCAACCTCCTGCAGGCGATATTGTAGAGGATGATTACAATATTTACCAGACAATTTTAGAAAATGACTGAAATGTTCCTGAAACTGCAATAAGTGTGACTCAAGTTGTATCAGAAGAAAAGAAAGTCATCGTAATGATGAAAGCAAAAAATTACTAGAAAAAGACGATGCCAGGTAAGGAGAGTGCATAGAGTACATTTTTCAAAATTTTATCTCGGCGGATTTACAATCGGAGGAAAGCGATCAAAATGAATGACTTCCTTTTGAAATGAAACTCATTTTTTCTTCTTCAAGCAAAGCTTTTTGTTTGCTAACATTCATCATCCTATGAAATAGTCCTATAATAATAAAGTAAATTTTTAAAAGTTGCACTTTGAGGGGCTGATAAGGAATAATAATACGAATCTTGAGTTGCATTCTTACAAAATACATACCTCTAAATAAATATATCAGCGGGAGACGTCAAAAGTCATCTTAGCATTTTTTATAAAGACAGACAGGATACAAAAACGGAAAGGGCCGGGAAAAAAAATTTGTCTTCTATTTATAATATTCATCAGAAAAATGGTATCACTTCCCAGGTTTTTCTACTTTATTCATTTTTGTCGCATGGTTTTCTCCTTGCACACTTTTTGAGGCTTAAAAAATAGGGTAAATTCCGTCTTTGTTGTGTAATTTTAGTTGTTGTAAACATTTTGTTGTTGTTTTTTTACGAATTTTTAAAAGCATTAAGTACAGTTTAAAAAAAACACAAAATGTTTAAATTCATCGCTTTTTTAAAGGTTGAAATAAGTGTATATTTTTTGACACTGACTAGATTGATTTATTTCCAAGCATTGGTAAGCGTATTATATAAATTTATAAAAATTTAAATGGCATTATTTTATAGTTAGAATAACTATTAAATTTCAGGTTATTTTTAATTAATATAGCTGTTCGAAACCGAAAAAAGATTTCAACTTCCATTTTGTTTAAAGTTAAAAGTAATTGTTTTACTATGTGATGAAAAACCATAAAATCTGTTTCAAATTGATTTTAAAACAAGAACACTCTATAATATAAGGATTTGTTACTTACTTTAGGGGAATGCACAAGAATTAACGACAAGTAGACGCATTAATAGAATTTATGCAAAACCATACGGATTTGGATAGGGGATTCACGCGAGGTGATTAAATTGACGCGGAAAATTTGAGGAGACCTAGTTAAGGAGCCTTATAATTTAGGTCCCCAATGCATGATTTAAGTGGATGGAAAAAATTTCAAATAGTTTTGTTTAAATACTTATCTAAAGTTTATGATTTGTATATATGGACATGCTGGAAAGCTCCTATAAAAAAGAAAATTTCAATTAACAAGAAGGAAGTTGTGGCAACAGATGGTGGTCCTTATAATCAAATATGTATTTCTTACACAATTTCAGCAACATTTTCAAGTTTTAAGAAGTTACACAGATTATGTAAAGCACATTGGAATAACCTTTGATGGTGAAATTACTTATAAGGTGGCGTTAAAGAACCAGCTGGGTTTTTTTTTTTTTTGTTTTTCCCGTAGCTGTCAACGTTATTGTTCATGTTTTTGTCTATATTTATGTTTTCTTATCAAAAACAAATTGTGAAAATTTCAAACATATTGTGAAAATTTCACAATTATTTGAAAATTTGTGAATTTGTGTCTGTGTTTTTTTTACAGAATTTTTGTATTTTACAAATAACAAATAAATAAAAAATCACCATTATTCGGAGTTTCGAATACGTCTCCGCATTCAGTTAAGTTTCGATCGAAAGTTGGTATTCCAAAAGAAAACTGAATCGAAAGAAAAAGAAGAAGAAAATAATGTTCTCAAAAGCATAGGAACGTATGAAAAAGAAACAGAAAAATAAGCAAATTTTAATAAAAAGTAAGTGGTTCAATAAGAAAACACAAAATTTTTGTTTTTTCTTTGTCTTTTTCAAGCAAGTGGACAAGCGTAAATTAATATTTTTATAAAATTTTTGTTACATTTCGTATATTTTCATTTCGTGTTTAATAAAAATAAATAATAATATATGTTTTATTTGGCAACAAAAAAAATTTGTAGACTAAAAAACAAGAAACAAAAAAATCTCCGTCTTAACTATAACAACTTAGAAAAACGTAGCTACGATCGTAATGCAGAATATATACAACGAAAAAGACTGAACGGAATCGAAACTCAGAATACTAAATTTGCCAAACGGAGAAAATTTCGATTCGAATCGAAACTCAGAATAAGGGTGAATATATAATGTCAATTTTTTTTTTCTAATTTGCTGCCGCTGAAGAAAATACCAACGATTGGCACATTTACACATATTTTTAAGAAAAGCGTTAGTGTCTCTTGATGTGATTTACGAGTCACCATCAATATTTTAAACAATTTTTATTATTTATTATTCTTTTTTTTTATCCTAGAACCTTAACCTTAGTTGATTCGACTAACATCGCCTTTATTTTCATATGCAGTTTTTTATTTGATTGCGCGATCAACTTGAACTCTTTTGTATTCTCTGTCGCCAGTGTTCTTTTCTAGTGAGCATTCACATTTCTTCAGTAACTATTATGTTTTTTAGTTATAAAGCTCGTGTGGGTTGTTGTAGCAGCTTGGTCCGAAAATACAAGAATGTATATTTATTATCATTCATTTTCCCCTTCTCCTTCTTCCCATCCTCCTCCTATTCTAAGGCCCAGGAGTTGAGCTACTTTCCTCTAATTTGTCCAGAGTGATCTGGGGACCAGAGTTGTTGGGTTTGCACTACAGGCAAACAAATGCTGGACATCATGATGACCTATTCTACATGTCAGACAGATATTAGGAATATCTTCATTGATGCCTGCCCAATATGAGTAAGCCCTGTGCAGTGATCTGATCCTAGCTGCGCCAAAACAACTCTGGTCTCTCTGGGAAGATATTTTTCGTTTTCCGCCACGGGTGACCGGCCTCCTAGGACGACATTCTCGTGAGAGCTTCTTAACACCTTCTCAACCGTATCACGATGAATGTCCTTCAGAGATGTCTTGTATGCATTCAGATCAAACGTATCCCGGAGATAATGTTGGATCTCATTTTAGTATTGTGGAAAATCTGCTCTCACATTCCTGAGGGGGGGTGAACCTTAATCTTAGGATGCTCCCTCCGATCGCAAGCTAGAAAGAATTGCTTTAAGAGGAAGATGTGTTCCTTAACTGTAGGATCTTCGATTCTTCGTGAAGATTTTGTTCAGAAGTTTTCTGGACGCAACCGGTAATTATCCTTAGTGCTGCATTCTGACATCTCTGTAAATTTCCCCACTGTGTTGGGCTTACACTTGGTGACAACGCGGGCGCTGCATAGTTTACCACTGACCGGCCAATCGCCTTATATGTAGCCAACAAGATTTATTTGTCCGCGCCCCAAGTTCTGCCGGCAAGTGACTTGGGAAACTGCGCCTCTTGTTGGTAATAGCAGTGGTGTGCGCCGAGAAAGAGGCTATCGAAAGTTACCCTGAGGATTTGGGTTAGTTTGTTGTCGAGATAAATCGAACCCATTGGGCTTACTTGAAGACATGTAACTACAAAGCTTTTTATTTAAAATACATATTTTCTTTTATTATTTTTAAATAGATTTGTTCAATGCTACCCACTAAATAAAGATGGGCAGAACTATGTAATTGGCAGCTGGACTTAGAATCTTCGCAGAAGGTTGCTTCCAGAGATCTGTGAATATATATTTTAATGCATCGAACGACAGATTAACAAATATTAACAACACTTCTATCTTGCTTAGAACGAAAGCTGTAAAAAAATGATAAAATTAGAATCAACAGATGAAGATTTAAATATATATAAACATGTTTTATGAAAAGTATGGCATACCAGGTATTGTTGGATGCATAGACGGAACACATTTTCTAATAAAAAGGCCTACCAACGAGGAATACCTTTACTTTATAATAAAGGGTTACTACACCATAAATGTCATGATTGTATTTAATTTTATTAAATGTATTTAGATATTTGATTACAAAACAAATATCAAGAGTGTTGATGCCACTAGGCCTGGATCTAGCCACGATTCATTTGTTTGGAGGAAGAACAATGTTCGAATCTTTTTTGAATCCCAATATGAAAATTACGAACATGGATCGTAGTTATTAGTAGATTTGGGAGAGCCATTTGTTATGACCCCTTATAGGTCTCCAAGTACTATTAACCAACAAACTTTTAACAAAAAACATGTCTCAGTAAGAAATGTTGTAGAAAGGGCCATTGGAATATTAAAAAGTATTCGCCATGGTAAAACTTCATAAGGTGGAGGCACTCTACAACAATGCAATAACAAAATGGCTTTTTCGAATTGTTTATGTCAAAAAGAACCAATGGTGAAATAAAAAAGCAGCTGTCAAAAGTCAAAAGATATAAATAAACGAGAAGAAAAACACACACAAAAAACACAAATAAAAAATTAAATTTAGTTTTTATTTAACCCTATAACCGTAAACTTTTTTCATTCATAAACACCAACCATTATTCGAAACGGCTAACATACATTTGCAACCGATTTTTACCGTGCCTATGTACAAATTGTTAAAAGTAGCTTTTTAACTATGTTTTAAATAGAAATTAAACAAGATATTTACCGTTTTTATTTAGAAATAAATAATTTTTTAAATATTTATTACAGTACTTCAAGTTTTTTTCAAAGTAGTTATAACAAAAGTTATTATAATAATGGATGTGCACTAATTTCAATTCTAATGTTGTTCCATAGTGGTTAATATTTTGCCGAGGTTCCGTTTGTTGCTTAAAACTGCCAGACATCATCTGGGCATGGAGTCGACAAGATTTTGGCCTACTAAATCCAGTATATCATATTACGCAGTGTTCGCTAGCCAGACGTACTTTTTTTCAGCAGTACGTGTACTTTTTTTAGTCAGTATACTGCTTTCTACATAACATCTACAAAAGTACGCTAAAGTACTTTTTTTAGCTTTTTATACTTGTTTGTGCTGGAAGTTTTTAATAAAAATAAAAGATGTTTAGCCCAGAAAAAAGTAGCTTGAAATATATATACTTACGTCGCCGTTTTAGATTCCATATGACACCTTTTTACCGACTTTTTTAAATCTAAGATTGATACAGCAATCTGGCTTCAAAATTTATACATACATATGTGGTAAAATCAAATTGTCTAAAATTTTAACTACAGGTACGGTTACATTAAGGTAAACATTAGACGGAAAGAGCATAATCACTATTTTATAGAAATATTTGTTTTTTATTATTTATTTTTTCAAACCTATATATTAAAATATTTTATCATTTTTACACTATTTATATATACCATTTTCTAAGAAATGTGGACATAAAAGGAAATGCTTCCATAAAATATTTATATAAAGTAGTGGTTACGCTTTTTGCCAATATTTACCTTAATGTAACCATACGATAATACTCTGGCTAAGTACATATTTGATAGAATTACTATTGCAAATGAATGACTTTTTATATTCTTTCATGTATTAATTGTTATTCCATTTTTTTTTTTTAATTGTACTGCTCATTTTTTCCCAATGTACTTTTTTGGTAACTAAATATCTGGCTACCCTAACGCAGTCTGAACTAATTCCCCTCAGTATTTAGAACTGGGGGCTGTGGGAGCCAGTTAGTTATCTTTGAATCGTTCTTAAGTGTCTTATTCTCTTCGGGCTAAGGTAGCATACAAGTTCGAAGGAAGGAACATAGTCCGTTGCTTTCATAATTATATATCTGTATACGATATAGTGGCCCAACACCATAGTAGAAAAATTACCCCTAAGCAACAATATTACCGCCACCATGCTTAAAAATGTACTCAGTCTTAAAAATGTACTCAGGATTGTAAGCAGTGTTATTTTACCTTCCTACAGTATAAAAACTTAAATATGAATTTAATTAATTATCACAATTCTCTTATGTTACTTACTTTCACATCACATATTGATGTGACACATTAGTGTCCTTATTGTTGTCCTTATTATTGGCATACGTATATAGACTTCCGAACAACGCCGGATGGGTAAAGCTAGCAAATAATAACTTTAAATGTTATGAAAAGCTAATTTTAAGCTAACATTAGCGGAGAAAGCAATGCATTACAATTCTAAATAACCAAAGACTTGATAAAAAAGCTTTTTCGAGCTTTTTAATGTTCCAATGCAACAAATTTACGCATCATCCCTAATACCGTAAAAAATAAAAACATTTTTAAGGATACAGACACGAAACAGACTTAAGTGATGGTATGTATTTTTTTACGGGTATAAAAAGTGCAGAATTATAATAAAAATTATTTAATTGTATAAAAACAATTCCTTATAAAGTAAAAATAAGAATTTCAAAAGTGTGTATGAACATATACCAAAAAAGTTCTACGATGTAGAACATAAATTTATTTTGTATAGTCCGAAATAGGAAATATGTATAACAAGGCTAACGATTAATATACAATAATATTTTATAGTAAAAGTTATTGCAAAAATATTGTCCAAATGAAGTTACGGGTATAAGTTATTAAATAACAAAAACTATGTTTTAACGTTGTCAACTGAAAGTTATGTTTTCTTAGCATATACAGATGCAGGACGGAGACACAATTAATAAATAACAAATTTATTGAACATATGCAAATAAATTTTATCATTTTTTAAATATTTAGTCTGACAAGATGCGCAGTCGTACGGAAATGGTGACTACAACATTTGTAGATTCTGAAGAAGATTATAGTGATGATGATGATTCCGAGGAAGACTGGAGACCATCTGCATCCAACAAAAATGGTAAAAAACAAAAACAGCAAAAAGGAAGTGGAGGGGGAAAAACAAAAAGAGGAAGAAAACGTAAAAGCACGCCAGTGGCGTTAAACAAAAACTCAAAACGAAAACCTGCCTCCGAAGAAAGTGACGATTCCGAAGAGGACGAAGCTAGTGAAGACAATTATGAGTATGATGATTATGATGCCGGATCTGGTCCGTCAAAGAAAAAACCAACAAACTTACCACCAAAAAAACAATTTTCAGACAAAAACTCTTCCCACTCAGAAAACAGCAGCGAAGTTGGAGACATAATAAATTTGCTTGTGTATGTGAAGGATTTGATAACAGCAGATCCTAATTTTAATAATCGCTTATGCTTGTGGCGGAAAGATAGCAACAATTTGCTACAAAAATATATACGAGTGAAGACTGCACCAGAACAATTTCTTTTTACGTCAAGTTCCGTGGTAAGCTCAGGAATAATACGTTTATTTTACGTGTTTACGTATTTATGAATTAACTTTTACCATTTTTAACATTTTTACAATACAGTACTCCAGTTTTGATGATAAACGGATTTCTGATTTTTATGATATAAAAGTGAAGACAATAGATTCTGCTTACAGGCGTGTCCAAATATTAAATCCATCCGAACTGCATAATATTACAAAAAAATCTTCAAAAAATAATAAAAGTAATATTGAGAGTGTTGGTGTTGCAGGAGATAAAAAAAACCTTCATGGGACAAAGAAACTCAAATGCATAAAAACAAAGAACAATTTAAAAAAAAACTACAAGTCCTTTCAAGATCATATTGAACAAGATGATGACGAAGATGTTGAAGAAGAAAATGAAGAGGAGCTCGAAGATTGCAATGCGGATGGAGATGACGACGAAGACTTTGAAGATGATGATGAAACCGGAGATGATTAATCACTAGTGGAAGAGAGTGAACATGACTTACAAAATATTTCTGTTCTAACGTCGAATAACCCTTTCAGTATTATAGTACCACAATAATATTTGAAAATTGTACTGTTCAGAAAAGAAATATAATGTTCGGATTAGAAATTAGAGATCCAATTATAATTTTTTAATGCACACAAAGCTTCTTAAGAACTACAGATTATTCTTTTCTAATATATATATGAGCGAACAATTTAAAAGTTTAAATAAAAATGTATAATCGTTTCCATCAAATTTTTAAATAATTTGATAATTAGTAAACTGGTCTTAAAACACAAAATCCTAAATGCCAAAAATTATATATGTATGTGTTTCAAAACGAATTAAACTGCATTTTGTCAAATTTTATGCGCTGTACTATTAAGTTTTAAAATAATGGAATTTAACATTCGAAACAATGAAAAGTAATTGTAATAATTAAAAATAAACATTTTAAATAAAAACTGTTGTTGTGATAATGGATAGGACTTTATAAGTCAAAATTACTTATAATCAAGTAAAATTCTATTTCATACAATATGTGTTATGAAAAATGTAAATGAAGTGATTGTCATACTAAAAAATATAGCAAAGACTAACATTAATTGTAATACTATGTATTTTTAAAAAAAATAAAAACATTTTTTTATATATTCTTTTTTAATATTTTACGTACAGTAAGTACGAAATATATTAAAGTTAAAAGTTTAACTCTTGAGACTCCGGGTACACATATGTGTACTTTAAATTATAGTTATTTATCACACGTAGCGACATTATTGGGTATCTACTGGAATTTTATTTCTTGGTGTTGACTCTAGGGTTTCTAAAACTATCAACAGTTGTCATTTCTATCAAAGTTATTGCCATTTATCAATTATCAATAAGCCTACGTGTGTTTTAATAATGACCAAAAGGAAACGATATATACAAAAAAAATCGCTTCATGTTCAGGTCTCAAGAGGTTAAAAGTAATTTTTTCATAAGTTTCTTTGCTAAAAAGCTTAATTACTTCCATATTTTCCATATTTTTCAAGTTTAGATGCGTTTCCACGCACCATTTTATATAGGAACCGTACTAATTATGAATTAATTAAGAAATTATATAAAGTTATGAATAAAATAAGACTTAAGGTTAAAAAATCCGTTGGAAATTTACGGACCTATTAAATTTCTTCATAAAGGAACTCATGAAAAAATCATGCGATTATTACAAAATTGTAAACTTTTTTGAAAAATACAGTTTGAAAGTAATAAAAAAGACATCAGTTTGCTAAGAATTGTAAGATGAATTTTCATGAGTTTCATTACGAAAAACCTTATTAACTCCGTCAATTTCCAACGGATTTCTTAACCTTAAATCTCATTTTATTTATAACTAAGCACAGTTTCTTAATTTTCTTAAGAGTTTCAACTTAGTTTTTTTTTTCTTTTTTTTTTTTTGTCGCACCGTGTAATAGTAAGCAAGAAAGTATGAGGGCTCTATATTATATAGTTACCAAGATATACTGTAATAAACACTCACGAATTTCCAAGTTTTTTCCAAACTTCAACCTCTCCCAGGTCCAACTTTGAAAAGAGGTAACTTATTGCACTTTGATTACCGGGATCTGGCCGTGTTCAACAAAATTTTAACTAAATCGATTACGTACGACGGACATATAAACAAATTGAATACTCAAAAAAATATTTCTCAGTTTTCTTCACATATTTTTTGGGTCGTCAATTTAATAAATTTTCAAGTGTATAGTAAAAAATTCGAACTTATTATAACTTAAGTCCTTGAATGAAATTAGTACATAAAATCAAAACAAATACACAAAAGTCGTCATCTGGATATTTCTTATTCCACTAATAAAATTAATTGTCTTAATTTTTGAAAAAATAAGATTTTATATTAAATTAATAAAAATAAATCTTTTTTCGTTCGACTACTCGTAAGCTTAACAAATGTTTGTTAAGCTTAAAGTGTGTGGTAACTAACGTGCACTACAAGTCTACTTTTAGATTTTTTTTTTTTTTTTTGCATATGAGCATAAATGTGTGGTAAAGCTACTTGCTATTTATTAAGAAAAATAGGAAAGTATTTTAATAGATATTAACAAATTAAAAGTACAAAAAAGTGCATGCTCCAGGCACTTCACATAAAGTATAGGGTATTATTGTACCAATGTAGATTGTGCTTCAAACTAACTTAAAATTAATTGTTAAAAACTAAAATAACGAAAATTTAAAAAAATAATAGTTTAAAAAAAAACTAAAATAAACATTTTATCCCCTGTGTATCCCGGGAGTAATACATAAGATAAAATTGAGACCAGGAAAATAATTTGCTTATTCTTATAGAATACCGATAGGAGAGAAGTAGTTAGTGTTAGACCAACTAAATCTGTATTCTCTGGATAGAATTCCCTGAATGATATCACCCTCAAAGAGAGAGTCTTTCCACAAATTTTCTAGTGAGTTCAAAAGCATAACGCTGGTCTACAAAATACAAAAGTTTTCGGGACTAAATAAAACTATATGAAATATAATGATTTTGATGCGCTGAATTCAAATCCACTTTTAGTTTTTTTCCATCGGGCTCATATTTTTTTTATGGGCGTGGCAATTTTTTGTCCAAAATATGGTAGTTATGTCAATATAATTCATAATTCATCATAGCGACTTGACCGATTTCAATGCAAATACCAGCAAATGTTTAGGAATAAAATTTCCTATAAATCACCAGAAAAACATCTTTTTTGTATTTTCAACTTAATTGCGAACAAAAATTTTTTCGCTCAAAATTAGAGGAATTTTTTTTTTTTTTTTTGTTTTTAAAAAATCATACAAAATTTTTCAGAATGAAAATTTTACATTTTAGGCATTTAAATTAAAGCTTGAAATGTTGAGAATAAGTCATGAAAATCGGTTGGCTTTTACCAAAATTAGCGGAAAATTTATTTCTTGCAAAATTAGAAAAAATTTTTTTCTTTTACTTCCAAAAAGTTATAAAAAAAATTCTTAAAATATAAATTTTACATTTTAAGCATAAATAAATTCATTTGAAAATCGTCTATTTCGGGACTTATAAATTTAATTCTATGCATTTCCGCAGTGTTCCTAACTTCGAAAAATCTTTTAAACATTTTTATAATCGATGGTTTGAGATCATTTTAAAGAGAATACCACCGTGATATGCCTTATCAAAAGCCTTTTCTACGTCAAGAGGAACTGCGACCGTACATCGACCTTGCCGCAAATTTTGAACTACGTTTGAGTGAAATTCCAGAAGGGAATGCACCGTAGAGTTTCCCTTCTTAAAACAAAACTAATTCTGTGAATATAGGGACCATTTAAACCACTGTCCATTTTCTCACGAATAACTCTCTCAAATATTTTACCTAAAATGGAAAGAAGTGAAATTGGTCCGAGACTATTGACGTCATTGTTAACCCTCTGCTTTGGTATAGGAATGATCTTGGCAACTTTACATGCATGTGGAAAATAGGAGTTATTTAGACAATTGTTATATAATATAGTAAATGTCAATGGTGCTTGCATTATTGGAAGTTTTATTATGGATACACTCATTTATTAACGAAATATTTCCATTTGGAGGAGAACTTAAATAAATAGAGCCAAAGTGTTTTCTTAAAGTATAAAGTAAAGTATTGATAAAATAGTCTCTTTCAATATTTGATAAACTCCTATCAATTAGGGGATAATGATTTAATAAACTATTACTTAAGTCAATTTTGAAATTATTCCAATTAGTTTTCTTAAAAGAAATAAAACGATTCGGAGTCTTCAACAAAAAAATTAAATTTTGAAAAATAAATACATAGTTGTAGGGGAAGATGATTATGAATGCACTCATTTATTAACGAAATATTTCCCTTTGCAGGACAACTTAAATAAATAGAGCCAAAGTGTTTTCTTTAAGTAAATTATTTTTCAGTTAAGTCCGTGTTTTCAATACCAATTACCGAAATGTTCTTTAATCCGCAACGTTTTCTATTCCTTATTATGTTAAAAATTTTCCTGTATGTCCATAGACCTGGTTTTATAACCCTTAACTTATCATTAAATATCTTACAGCGCTCCATCTCACTACCACGAAAAGTATTTAGCATTCAAGTCGCCACCTAATTTTAATCCGTCATAATTCTATGAAAAATATAAAATTAACGATAGATCCGTACAAATTATCTGTCGGCAACAGTTGCTACGTATATATCGAATTTACTACAAGGGTTTTCAGCAATATATTGTCGAAAACCGTGTATGTTTTTTCCGCAGTTAAACAGGATAGCCATTTTGCTCCACTTATGCTCTTGTTATCTCTTAATGACCTACCTGATTTGTTTTTTGACTGTAGTGCTCTTGTGTACGCTAATGATGTTAAATTATTTTATACTTCTAACCATATTTTTGGACAGACATTCCAGCAAAAAGTCTTGATGTTTTGATGTGTTTGTTTTTTTTTTTTTTTTGGACTGTAATGTGTGCGCGTTTTTACGTCATGATAACGCGCCCACCGCGTTCGGGTGAGGATGTGTACCTGAGTGGTCGGGGATCGTTCTAAAAAAACTCAAGATTTTAGAGGTGTTTCCAAAATTTCAAAAACAGATTCTTTATGTACAAGATAGCGGCTATCAGAAAAACTGTATCACCCAGGTCTTAATACCTGCTGATTATTCATTTTAATGTAAATTAAAATATTGATTTTATGTCGACTTTGTGAATAAAATCATATACCGCAATCAAACCAATCAGTTCGAAGACTCGTTGTAAACAAATATATTTTTTAATATGGATGTTTTGATTGAAATTATAAAACAATGTGCACATATGCTACTCAATAAATACTACAATGAAAAAGGCAAGAAATCAACGAATATGCATATTTGAATAATCTACTGCGTAAAATAAACTATTGTGCTTTCATTGCCTTTCAAATTTGACAACAAAAACTTAAAACCAATAAAATCTGTTTTCTTACAATAGCAAATCATATGTATGTATTTTGTTATAATTAGAAAAATAAAACATTTTTGCTTATACATATATGTAAAAATATGTATTTATTTAAAAAATTATCTTATTACAAAAAAATAAATAATAATAATAAAAAATAAAAAATAGTACATACATTCAATACATTATATTACAATAAAAAAAACACATTTAATTAAAAAATCCAATACAATAACAGACACATATTTAATAAAAAATAAGAGTGCTACCATCTTCCTTCCGTATTTCAAATAATATGTTCCATATAGCACTCCTGCCCTTACGTTTGCTTGATAAGGTATATTGCCAATTGCAATTTTATTGACATCAATTTCTGTCATTTTGCGTATTATTTAAACGACTATATACTTTCAAAGACACAACGAATGGAATTTTTTTATTCACCCACATGTTCACAATCATACACGGTTGATTGTTGCAGACATTCCTTGTTTTTTGCAAATATGTTTTGAATCAATTAATGTATTTCGTTTTTCAGTTTTAATCAAAGCAAGCACCCCATAAAACATGTATGTTTCAAACGAGTGTTGAACGAGAATGAATCAAACATTTGAATAATGCAATAACTGATTGGTTCGAATGCGATGTGTGTTTTTATTAAGAACAATTCGTTTGTGTATGGTGATCGATTGGACATAAAAACTTTTGTGCATGATTAAATCAACAAAACAGTTCTCTGTTGCAGAGTATAATTTAATATATCAATTTACTTAACAATGTATAAAACATAAAAGCGCAGAGCAACCATACAATTCTGTGTTTGTCTTTTTTATTTGAAATCGCACGGGATTTGTGTTTAATAAATTTAAATACGACTGTTTATCTTTTCATAAAGAGAATTACAGCTAAATATGGTATATTTTTATTTAATCGAATAGAACTACAGAGAATAGAAAAAATTCAAAATTAAAATTCGACAACATAATCGTCTATTGTTTTTTAATCCCAAAAGGCCTGCTTGCTACCGTCTGCGTTCGCCTTTAACAGTTTTTCGTTTTTCTTTCTTTTCCTCACGCAATTGTTTTTGTTTTTCTCTGTCTTCTTTGTCCTTCTGTTTTTTTGCTGCAGATTCTAAACGCGCTTGCTCTCGTTTTTCTTTTTGCAAAGCTACAACGTCTGAAAAGTTGGTGTTGCGCTCAATACCACAGGATTTACTTCCACTTCCACCATATTTTTCAGTTTCCTCGTCAGATTGGGCTGGCTCGTATTCATCTCCAGAGACTTCGGTCTTAAATAAATCAATATCATGATCAGAAAATAGTAAATATTGATTATAATACATATAAAAATCGATTAAGGTCCCAATTATCGTTCACAATACATATATGTTATGTTGTATTGGCTGCAATATGTAAAATTAATGTTAAAATGATAGTTGAAATATTATTGTATTTCAACAAGTTTCGTAAATCGTAATCGCAAATTCAAATATACATCAAAATAATAACGATAACGATACGAACGATAATCGGGGCCTAATTTAATTTTTAAATTAATTATTTTCGAAATTTAATCATTTTGATTTATAGCTATGTACATTAGGGCTATAAAATTTTTAAATTTTTAATTTATTGCAAATATCAAAATTTGGCACAGTATAGTCGAGTAGGTCATTTAAAACTATGAAGAAATACATTGTTACTTTTCCGCTTGCGTCAAAAAATATCACGCACCAACAGCGATAGTTTCCAATTTGTATTCGTATGCAATGAATTTATTTGCGGTCAATGGTTCTCGGAAACGTTAAGAAATGCATTCTTAAACATTAGATAAAAGATTATTCATTTATAATACTAGCAAAGGAGTAAAATTGTGCACCATAAATATCCATATTAAAGTTTTTATTGAAGTTTTTATTTGCAAAATAACTCAAAATAATGTTGTTCGTTAATAAAACAACATTGTATTTCACTACCCCTATATTAATTATTGTTTTAACTGCTATCTTATGGCGTTTTCATTTCTGGAAAAAATTTGTTCCGTCTTTATTGTATTCCTTTTTTAAAAAAAAATATAAAAAGAAAGGCTGCTGTGTTTATTTCTAAAAAGGTTGTGTATAAAAAATTTTGATATATCCTAATTTTAGCCTACGTTTTATGGCAAAGAACAAAAGAAATACAAAATTTTATTCAGAAAAGAAAGTGGCATCCATATTCATTTTGTAAACTTTTTCCCCATTTTATTTCCTTTCGGTTCAAATCCAAATATTTAAGATAGCCTATAGTTCCTTCCACTGTAGAATCTGCTGTATAGCTGTATACAGTCTTCAAATTAACACACATTAATTTTTATATAGTATATGTATGTAGGTAGCTTTTACCCGGTGTGCTATGTTCAATACCCGTTTATCTAATCTTTCCCGTTTTTTTGTCTGATGTGGATAGATAGCGAAGCTTTAATTGATGTTCTCCACATGTAAAAGCTTACATATTTAATATGAATGGAAAGTGCTACGCCCATTTATCCAATCTCACCAAATTTTAGACTGATGATTTGCATTGATCTCAAAGTTATTTGGGACAATTTATAGACTCTTACCGCCCAGTTGAAAAATGCTGAAGCCACATACAAAATGATATCTTTCTACATATGCTTTTTATATACACAGTTTTAAAAATATTTTCGAACTCGCACAAACTTTAAATGCTGTGACAAATTTCGTTTTGAAGTAAAACTTATGTAATACAAAGGAGTGCACTCTAACGTCAATAACTCTCCAATCAACGGACCTACAAAAATAGCATATACGTAAAAACCTTGGTATTGACTTTACCTTTCGTTTAACGACTTACAAAATAAAATCGGCTGGCGTATTTTAGAGAACATCAATTACAAAGCATTTTGTAGTCCTCTTTTATAAATATAGATTTGATTTTATTACATTCAATTTTACATAAAAAATTAAAATAAAAAAATTAAAAACATTTGTAATGTTCAATATTAATGTGCAAATTTTCTAGTTAATATTTGCAATTTAAATTAAATAAACTGAAATGTGTTTTATTTTCATCCAATGTAAAATTAATAGGTTTAAATGATTTTTTACTTTTTCGTGATGGTGTAAGAAAACTAGTTTAGTATTCGGCACATGCATTATCTCTGTAAGACGGGATGTTCACATATCTGACAACTTAACAATTTTTTTCTACCTACTAAGAATTTTCTTGACTTGTACTTTTAATTTCAGTCGAGAGTTTGCATTCAACATATAGTTTAGGCTCTAAATGTGCAAGCTTTTCGAAAGTAGAACAAATGAAATCAACAATAAACTTAAAGACATAAATATAAATCGTGGTACTTCAAATCTCAGCAAAGAAAGTTTTATCATATTTTAAGTCAACCACAGTTAACAAATGCGCTAATTTTGTGAGAGGTTTTAAGTTTTTAGAGTTATAAAGTGTTTGTGATGTAAGGCTAAACACTAACTTAAAAAAAATTTGGGTCACTCCATTAACCCCAGAACGATAACATTATTTTTTGTACGTTAAAGATAACGATACGTCTGGAAGACGTATAATTTCTAGCACCTTTTTAAGGACATAAAATAATTACAAATGTATATATGTTGTGTATGTGAGATCACTTATATAATGAGTTTTTCTCTGTTAACTTTAACTCTGTTAAAGTTTCCTTTTTAGGGACAGGTTGAGCTTCAATGTTATTTAAATCATTTTTGCCCATATAAACAATTAAATTTTAATTGTCACGCAATGATTTTGGCAAAATGGAAGTTTTCAGCACCATTTGCATCCCAAGTGTCGTTTAGGTCGAGGTAAATTTTTTCATATATCCATTGATTAGTAGAAATTCTGTTTGAAATATGTGTTGCCGAAGTTTTAGCTGTAATCAGCAGCTAAATCAGCAGTGCCTAGTTTTACTTCTCAACGTAGTTTGAGGGAACTGTATTACTGTATTACTGTCAAAAAACGTACCACCTTAAATAATAAAATAAAAAAATAATAATAAAATAGAAAAATAACTAAAATCTTCAAGGAAAATAAGAGCACAATAAACTTAAAACATTACACAAAATATAACAATACGTTCCCAAGACGTGTGTTCTTATTTCTCAGAATTAAAATCAACTTATTTCGCAAAAGCAATGACCACTATAAAGCTACTAATAATGACTAAAAATATTGAGCATAACTTTTTATCATAACAAACGACAAATATGTAGTATAAAATTTAAAAGGTATACACCTGATAGACGTACATTACTTATGTATGGTAAAATTTTGCCTATTTAAAAAAAAGATGACCTGGTAATGCAGTCATTTTAATTCAGTGCAAAAAAGGGAGTGGAGTTACAATAAGTTAGCATAAGGAAAATAAAAGCAATAAATAGAGGCATATTTATTTCTAAAATAACTTTTTGCTTAAAAATAAGCAACGAATATTGGTTGAACGGATTATAATTTTCTTTCTTTCGGAAAGCCGCGTTGCTGAGGGTTTTTATGTTGTATACCTATAAAATGTATTCCTCATAAGAAAAATGTAAAGGAATGCAGTAAAATTATTTATATTTATTGACTACCATGTCATTTAGTTCAGAAACTGCCATTCTAACCGTTTTTCAGACATACAAAAATCAATATTTACTTTGTATGTAAAGTACCATACCCACTTATCGTTCATATTTCGACTGATAATGTGTATTGACTACGAAGTTATGTAGAACAAATTCAGAACCTTTCACTATTACCATTCCAAAGATATACAAAAATTAATATTACTTTGTATGAGGCGCCACTCCCACTTGTAAAAAACCGCCCATTTTTTGACTGGTGATTTGTATTGACCACAAATTTATTTGGACCAAATTTAGAAACTCTTACTATTACCGTTTTAAAGATATAGACATATAGATGAAAACTTTATATGGACGTGACGCTGCCCAGTTGAACAAAAACCATCAGTGGAAGTACTCGGCTTAGTGGTTCTCGAGTTATACAATGTCGAACATAGGACAACTTATTTTAATATACATTCACAGATGGACAAAAGCCACCATCACTTCACCTTTAAAATGTTTGAAGGACTGCCACACTGGGATAATAATTGATACACAAAATTTTATTTTTTATTAACAGCAATATAATTCAATTTAATTCTCTCTCAGTTAAAACCAGTCTTTATTTCTTATCCTATTTTTAAAAAAAATGTATTAAACGTTGAAATAAGTTGTGGACAAAAATGAGCGTCAGTTAATGATATTTTTTATTTAAATATCTCAAACATTTTAATAAGTGTGGTTTTATTACATCTTGTTTCTACATCGAATTTTTTGTAATATCGCATCATTAAGTTCACTTTGCTAATCTGTGGTTTTTGTCTACAAACACTCGCATTATAACCAGCACTATTTAGGCTCTGCGTACAGCATGAGAAAAACAACAGTACCAGTGCTTTCCTTCATCATTGCAGCAATTTCTGAATGCGGAATTTTTGGTCGCTTTTTTAATCATTTTATTTATTTGCCGCTTTTTTCGGAGAGATAGTGCCACATCTTTGTTAATATACACACTCTGTGTCGTATTTAAAGCGAATTATTATACCAATAATGGTGAACGATATACTAACGAGCATATTTCCCGAAAAGATTTATTTTGTTTGTACGCATTTTAAATATTTCTTTTTTAATTACCGCTTCTTTCCTTTTTTTGATTAATCTTTAGTACACACGCGGTGTTTTCAATCTTGTTAAAAAATAACAGTTAATAAATTTGTACGGATTATTCCATATATAAACTAATTTAAAAAAATAGTTTGGAGTGGTAAAATGGCTTTAATTTAATCAAACATTTCTATTAGAAAACATGCTTGGCATGCAATGAGGATGAGATTTGTAAACAAAAAATATGCACTATGAACATTAAATATTTTGTATATAAGACTAAGGACAAAAATAGTCGTTTAATCGTATTATATTTAAACATATTATAGCTATTGTTGAAAATACAAAATTTTGTGTTTTAATTATATTAATAGCGTGGCAGCCCTTCAAATATGACTTTTGTCCACCTGTGTATACAGATAATGTATCAACAAAAATGCGAAAACCTACCTGTGAATATTGAGCTAAAATCTGTTCTCGAATCCTTTTTTCTTCCTCAGTGTAACTACGCTCTTTAACTACTGATTGTACTTTAGTTGTCTCCAATAATTTTGCAAGTTGCTCTTCGACTTTAATATCTGGATTTTTATTTTTGGGTTCTTCCACATCGGCCATGCATTTAGACCATTTCTCCAAAATACTTCCTATGACTACCTCAATGTTATCGGACTGTAGCAAAAATTCTGCATAAGTCAAAATACTAAATGAATTGATAATTATTTACCAATATTTCACTTAAAATTCCCTCCAACGCTTCATGTTTTTCTTCTTCAGATTCGTCACCTTCCAAAATACCAAGAATATAGGAACCAAATACAAACTCATCCGTATTCAGCTCTTGAAGTTTTGCATTCAGCCATGTGGTAAAATCTTCATTAATAGCCATTTGAAAATACGGTGGATGTATATATTTTCACGGAATATCAATATAAGAATTTAAATAAAAGTCAAATGTAATTGAAACAATTAAATGTCACACATGTATAGTTAAAGTCAATAAAAAAATTATGCAGAATTTTCCTATTTAAGGAATTTTCCGGCAATATTTTCTGACATTTATTTAATGCCTCTAAGTGCCGAAATTTCTTTTGTTTTGATTTGTCAGACCGTATAATGTCATAATCAAGGCGAATTCAATAAGGTAGCCCTAATTTATACGTAAGCAACAGCTGATACATTCGTGTAAGTCAAAAAACACAAACATTCTGTATTCTGTTGACAACAAACATTTTTGATACTACAGCTTTTTGCTTACTACAGTGTTGCATTATATTTACACACCGAAATTTTGTTTTACAGTGTTGTATTCATTTTCAATTTAAGACCACCTTATTAAATTCGCCTTGGTCATAATACTATTGACTATTCAGTATGGTGGCATTAAAGAGCCTATTATATATTCAAGTTTAATAGGCAGTACGGATTCATTTATATATATATATATATATATATATATATATATATATATATATATATATATATATATATATATATGGATTCATTGAACCCATTTTTAGACACAAATGTACTTTTTATTTATTTTTCGTAATTAATCAAAACAACCTTACAAGATGTATTGCGGTTAAGAAAAGTAAGGATAAACAGAAAATTGTCGGTACGGTCAAGTCCAAGGCGAATACACACCAGGTGACATTGGCTTGCTACAGCAACAGCTGATATTTAGCTATATGTAAAAATAATTCCCCATTACTTTTTTTTTTGACACACAGTTAATTTGTTTACTTCAGTATTATATTATTTTGACACAACGTTAAAGTATTGTTACAGCGTTGTATTCGTTTTCAAAATAAGACCACCTTGATCAAGTCCGTACCTCTTTCCCTTTGCCCAAAAACTCAGCCAGACGAATCAGATTTGATGAGTGTGAAACGGAACTAAGAACGAAAGACAGATGAAAGATATTGGCGTGTGGTTGGAGAGTGTAATACACGACTATCTGTGGTGGACATTTTTTGTTTTTCTTTTGTACTTTTCGCAATTTTCATTTTGTTGGTTCATATTATTTTTGTCATACATTGTGACTTTGACTTGTTGCATATGAAAGAAAAAGAGAGAAGTAAAAATAAAAATTTATGTCAATGTATTTCTTTTTTCTTAAAGGCATGGTGAAATTAAACAAGATAAATTTGTGTGTGCAACAACTAATTTTTGTACTAAAACAACGGGCAATATATTTTGTATATTGCATTGCAAATGTCAAAAAATTTCAATATAAAAAAGCGTAAACAGTTAATACTTGTAAGTTAGAAATATTTTATTTTGTTGAAAATTTTAATTTTCAGGTACTTCGCTTTATGAACATTTTTCAATAATAAAAATTAAATACTTAGACATATTTATAAATATATATTTCTTTCAATGTGTTTTAAGTTAAAGTTTAGCTTTATCCTTGGATTGTTCTATTTAGTAAGTTTCTGCTGTGCAAGAAAAACTTTTGACAGTTTATGAACACAAAAAAGGCATCGGCCGGACAAACAACTACACCCTATATTATTTCACCATCGTTAAAGGCTTAGGCCATGGTGAAATTACTTATAAGATGGTGTTTAAGAATCAGCTGGTTATTTATTTGGTCGTCCCAACTCAGTCAACAGTTTTGATTTATTCATGTTTTTGTTTACATTTACGTTTAATTATTAAAAACAAATACATAACTTCTGTGAAAATTTCAAAATTTTTATGAAAATTTGTGAATATGTGTGGTTCTTCTACATCCGTAGCATGAATTTTGTACTAAATCTAAATAATTCATAATAATTTTTCCTGTAGTTTGCTGTCGCTAAACAAAACACATTTATAGGTATTTTGTCATATTTCTACATATTTTTAAGAGGAGAATCGCCAAATTGAAGTGTAGACGGATAGTAGTCGTTATTTTAAATATTTTTTTTAATATTTATCTTTTTTTGATAAAAATTCGAATTTTATTTGTTTTTTTTTTGTATTTTTCTTTTCGTTTGTTTATATTTTTCACTTTTAACAGCTGCTTTTTTACTTCACCACGGGCACTCTTTGACGTAATTAAAGGCAGGGTACACTAAAGAGCACAAAGTATACACAGCGACGACACAGCAACAAAAATAGCAATAACCATACAACAAATTTTACAACTCAGTAGGGATATAGGAGCGAGTAAATATTAACATAATATACATAGCTATCTTCTTTTTTCGAGCTGAGCTGTAGAATTTTTTACTTAGCTTTATTATTGTATTCTGACAATGTTTTTGGTTAAAATTAATACTAAATTTTATTCCACATTTTTTATTTACTACTACTTTATAAGTTGATAAAAGTACATCTATTTCATTAAATAAAGCGGAAAATTTTGTATATCTTTAAAAGATCACAACCAATTCAATTTTACTACATTACATTTTATATACAAAAAAGCATATATATTTCGTGCTTTTCGCACTGAAAGGAATGTTGCTTTTTCCTTTGCTCCAGCTGCGTAGTAAATTGTTGTAAGCAAAGAAAAACAGCTGAATATCGGTTTTTGTGCTGTCATTGGTGTAATCACTGTGTACACTGTGCTAAAGGGATACTTGCGAGTCTACATATGTATATTTTTTGCTCATTATTGCTTTCAGTTTCCAACTGTCAAAGTTTGTTTACATTTTTTACATCCGTCATTTTTAAAGTTTAAAGCTGGACTGCCAGACTTAAAATTACAAAAATTAGAATTTGTACATTTATAAAACAATAGTGCGTATCTAACTAAAAACTACATTATATGAGTAACGACAAACAAAACTTATTCTATTTAGAAGAGTTAAAAAAATTTTTTAAATTAATTATCGCAGTTGTGCTACAGTTGTACTACAAACATTATAATCTACATACATGCATATGTACTTCTATAAACAAGTTAAATAAGTTTTTAGCTTTTTTGTCCTTGTGTATATTTATTCGTTCATTTTTCTCTTTTCTTTAATTCATGAACATTTCATCTAAAAAATAAATCAATTAAAACGCCTAAATGTGTTACAAAAATTGCATATTTTCTCAAAGTTCTTTAATGCACTTTTTAAATCTCACAGTTTTTTCGAACAGATTCGGTAAAATTTCTGATAAATATTGCCACTGTTGTATGGTAGGTAAGACACCCGCCCACCAACCTAAAGGACCTCGGTTCAAGACCAGGCTATACCATCTAAAAAAAGAAAAGGTTTTTTCAACAGCGGTATGATCTCATAATAACAGCATATTTAATTTTAAATTAAAAATATTGATGTGAATATTCTTATTGGTGAATATACATATGCATGTTTAGCATTTTTGTATGTATGCATATACTCATCAATAAGTATATTCACATCAATATTTTTAATTGAAAATATCTTGGCTATATAAGGGAATTATTAAATGAAATATAAAAACCTTATTTGAATATACTCAGCTTTTGGAAATTATTAACCTTCATTTCAAAACACTCTTCGGTATAAGTTCATAATGATATTTTATATCTATGTAAAGCTCAGTATTACCTTTATTTGATACATCGATTCAAAAATTTTTAAAGTACTTACTGATAAAATAAAATGTCTGGCAATCCCGTACTTTATCAGCTGTCGTTGACACATTAGAAAAATTAAATAAAAATAAATAAAAACAAATTGACTATTGTTTTTGTTATAGTTTAAATTGTTGTAGATCTGCATGTACCTTACTTATTGTGCCATGACTAAAGGCAAAAGCAACAAAGCTTTTTGCCTCTAGTTATGCCAAAAAGTGGCACCACCTTATGTAATTTCACCATGGTTGAGACAATATCAATAGCGAATGAAGAAATTGCCTGTCCTTCCAGTTGACACTTTGTAAAGCAGACTTAGAAAGTACAATATAAAAAGTGAATATTTAAAACAGGGTGCATCATTATAAAATTTAATCAGACTAAAATAATTTACATCGATTAAGATCATCTTATGCAATGATGGCACGCAATATCCAGACGCATGGCATTTTTAAGATAAGATATAATTACATCCTATACTCTAATAATATAAAGTTTCTGTGTGTCTTTTGCCTTTAATTGCCTTAGCGACGTATGAACCCATGGACTTACTCTAACTTACCAATACCTTTTACCATCGTCTTTTAAATCAGAAATAATCCGAATATGAACATATTTACAAATCCATAAGCTCAGAGGGAAATAGACCCTTACATCTATTCATGCCCGAAATATATTTCAAATTTTATTGTAAATATAAGAATTGGGCACACCAAACTAACTCACAGCTACAGATTGAATAGAACATCCCTACCAGTATGCCAAAAATGTAACATTCAACTAAGCATAATCCACATTTTAGATGATTGCGAAACCGCCAATAGTGTTAGAAGAAAAACTTCGATTCGCTTCATCCAACCGAATTTCTGAAACATTTAACTGATAGCAACATCGAACTTATAACTTCATACATAAAATTTAATCATTTTCTATTTTTTAAATTGAAAATATCTGTAAGATATTGAAAATATCTGTAAGATTTAATTAAACACGTAGTAGAACTGCCTTCGTATCAAAAGTTTCTAATGTTAGTACTCCTTAATAAATTTTAGTTACTTTATTTAAAATGTTGTAATTAATAAAGGCATTTATCTAATGTACTGTATTTGATAGAATATTTCGAATTATATATTCTTTACAAATTAATATGTCAGATGAAGACATTTGCTTTTCTCTGTTTTGTTTTAATAATTTTATGAACACTCTGTGGTGTTTTTATGGCGCCAACTAGCGGCCTATTTCTAAACTTAATGCTACAAATTATCTTGGGAAAAAGAAAACAACAAAAAAACTCAAGTACAAAAAATATATATTTATTAACGACGTACAAGTAAAAAGTGCAATAAAGGATGTTTTAAAATAAGTTTTCTAACAATATATTCCTTTTATGGTGAAAAGTAAAAAATAAATAAAAACGGTTTAAGGTTTTCAAGTGATTTTATGTAACAAAAAAAAAAGAACGTTGAGTGCTTGGCAAAAAGACTACTAAAACACAAAAGTATCTGCCATTAAACCAATAACAAAAACGCATGAAGACACAAAAAAGTAAGAAGTGCTAAAATAATGTACAAAAGCAATTTAAAAATGTGTAATTAAATAAGGTAAGTTTTCGATGTCTAAACAAGATGAGTATTCTTGTATAATTAAATTTATATTTTTAGTAATTCAAAAACATTAAACTTGTTTATTTGCTATTGTTGGATAAAATACAAAATGTTGGCAAATTAGAAAAAAAAAAAAAATTAGAATACCAAAAAATTGTTGAGGACAAAATTTATTATTTAATATTGATTTAAATTATTTCATGCCATCAGCTGTGTGCAGCTGTTGCATTAAATGTTAGCCGTCTTTAGAGTTAAGAATGTTGGAATGCCTAAAGCTGATCTACCCTCTATCTATCACTTTATTTATTCAATTAAATTATAAAATTAAAATAGAAACTCAAATAACATACTGAGTTTAGACTTCGACATTTCATAATTAACTGTAAGATTATCTTTCCGACATTGCGTATTATTGACGCAATGAAATAACTTTGGTAATTTGTTTTTTACCAATCTCTGTATTTGTGTTCCAACGATTAAATTATTGAAGAATGATTTTTTTTGTAATTTTTAGAACAACTTTATTTAATACAAAAGCATAACTCTTTCCAGTAATAACAAATATAAAATTATATATTTTTAATTAACGCAGCGTGTTGCTTAGTGCAAGAGTCAAGAAAAGAACGACAAAAATGAATTAATTCAAAGTGATAAAGAATAATAAAAAAGATTGCCACGAAAATGTAGTCGAGTAATCAAAACTATCCAGTACTCGATGTAAAACAGCGTTGTTGCAAAGAACATGGCGCCACATCATTCCCCCCGCTGGAGCGGACTCACCTAAACCTTAGCGGGAAACGGAATTCGCCTACCAGAAGGTAGGCTTGGGTGTGATGATTTTAGGCGAAGAGCTGACCACTGGTGGTTGTTATTGGCTTGCTGGAATGTGTGGTGCCTGTTGCTGACTACCTGGAACGTCTGGTAAATGTTATTGGCTGGTTGGAATGTCTGGTGACTAGCCGTTTAATGTTGTTGACTAGCCGAAATGTCTTCCAATTCGTTACTCGTCACAAAAGCCGGTTTTAGTCTGTCTATACTGATATTCTTATGACGACCCCGTTTAGAAATCTTGAAGTACTTTTTAAAACATTTTACAACTGAATAAAAATTATTTTACGGGTGAGTAAGAGATGGTGAACGGCGACGTTTCAAACGAAAACATAAGACGAGGCCCAAAGATTGTTTAATATGAATGTTGGCGGAGTTGAGGGATAGGCGGATCTCGAGATCTTTGCTGGTTGCAGACATTTTCCTGGAATTGTGAGCGTTGAGCAGTAAACAAATTCTACTAGTGATGCGTTTGTGTCAGGTTCAAAAGCGACTCTTAGACCGAGCAAAATCATGGGTAAATGAAATATCCATCTAGCAGGACTGTGACTTTGTATTTCCGAAGATGTGTTGATCAGATGGTCTTTACTAATTCGGTAAAAATCGATTATGAAAATTGACGACGTGCAAAACGATCTATAATTGTTAAACAATATCGTTGACCATCACATAATGGAAACGGTCCAACGATATCAGTGTTGATATAGGCAAAACGTTGTTTGGTCAATTCGAATTTAGCTGGGTTTGAGCAAGTCTGAAAAGTGAACAATCTTTTCGAATCTCAGGCCAACAAAATCTGGTAGTTGTCAATTTCGTGGTGGCTCGAAAGCCTGGGTGTGATAATCCATGTACTGTAGCTAAAACTTAGTGACAAAACCCCATCAGAATGAAAGGTCGAATATGTTTATTTGGTGTCATGTCACACAACTTGGGATTGAAAAAAGTTTTTAATGTAAAGAATTCCTTTGAGTACTTGGATTTTTAAGAATTTTTTGGAGCTACTCATCATATTGTGCGCTGCAGCTATTCGGGGATAATCAAGTACTTGGCTGTTCGAGTCCACTCGAGAAAGTGCGTATGCTGTAGCTTTTTCTCCAGGTGTATGGTGAATATTCGTAGTGAACTGGCTGAACTTCTTCTCACTTCTAATCCTATCCACTCTTGATGACAGCAACATTTGTTACTCATATTCTTTTGATCGTAGACCGAGCCTTTTGGAGGTTGGGGTAAGAAGGATGAATATGAACGTCACACTCACAAGTGACCTGGTGAAGGTCTTCGAGTGGGGTCGTGCGAACAGGGTCGATATTAATGCACGTAAGACTCAATGCTGTTTATTAACACACAGGCGTGGTGGTGTGCTGTCATCTGTGTCAATGGGTAATGTGGATATTGAGGAATCAGATGCTCTTGATGTTCTGGGCATGAGAATTCACTGTGGCCTGCAAAAGTGTGGAGAAAACCCTCAACATCACTAGAAAAGAACATTTATCATACCAAATATTAAATTTTACAAAAAATGTCTAAATGGGCTTAGGGGTGTGTCTCAAGGGCAAGCGTAGAAGTTTTGCTTTTATAGAATTAACAAGGAATGCACGGCAATACTAAGACATTTTAAAGACCCATTTGGTAAGCAGCACTAGAAAATTCGGGTTCCTCAGGGATAACAAACTACAATTTAAATACTACAAGGACCCGCATATAGTGCGGGTCTGCATTCTTTATAACTGTGGAAAAGTTATAGACACTTCTGCACAAACCCCTGACTGGACCCTATTTTAAAATTTTTGGTTTTTTTTTTTTTGAAAAAAAGTAGCTAAACGCCGATCAAAGAGCATTATAGCATTCAAACTACAGTAATGGAAGAATTACAATAAATACCGACAGATTATGACCAAAAAGTTAGTTAATTGGTTGAAAAAGCTATTATAATATATAGTAAATGCAAAAGAAAGTCATACCAAATATTAAAAGTCTGAAAAATGTTTTAATTATCAGCTAAATATAATGTAAACACATTTTCTAATTTTTGTGTTAAAAGTTAGTTGACAATATCAAATGTGAGAAAAATTTGTTTTTGGTAAATTTCTTATGTGTTTTGAACTGAAATTATTCTATTTTTTACTTAAGATTTTAGAAGATATGTATATTATTATAATAAATTAAAAAATTAATATTAGGAAGCAAAAAGTTGTAAGTCCTTAATTATTTTCAATGTGTAAACTCCTGATACACTGTATGTTGTTTTCGTTAAAAAATTAGTTATTGTACAGGCAACACAACCTGTAATGTTACTAAAGTTGTTTTACCGAATACGTAAAAATAACTGTAAGATACGTACCCGAAATTGCGGACATAAATCTGTCAATAAATTATAATAAATTGCAAATCGTAATACAATTTTTGAATTATAGCCAAATTGGAAGAACTTTCAGTAGACCGTGGTCTTGAAAAGAACAGTAATACAAAATGTTGAAAAAATAGAATTTATAACTTCCAAGCCAAAGTGTGGCGGTCCACGATAATTAACTGGCAGAGAATGCCGAAGTGTTAAGTCCTTATAAAGCGAAATTCGAAAACAACTGCGCCACAAATTTGGGAAGATGTCAAACAAAAATTTAAGAAAACCATCATTAGTTAGCCGAATAAACGTATAGGTATTCGCAAATAAATACGTTAATATGATGGCAGTGTTTTGGAAAAATAATTTTTTTTCTGATTAAAGCAAGTTTTGTCTTTTTTTTTGCATCAAGGGAAGACAGATGGTATAAAAGAACTCAGGAACCACCCCCTAATATAAAAAACTTGTTGTCAACTGCTAACCATGGCGCAGAAGTTATAATGATGTACATCAGTATGGTAGTTGGTGAAGTAAGTAATTTCGAATTCATCATATCAAAGATGGACTTTAAGGTATTGAAAAAGGAATTTAAAGTAAAGTGGTGCAAAATTGCCAGGTGAATATAAATTTCAACAACACAATAACCCGAAGGGGTTGTACTAGGGATACTGTGATACCTATAATCACCTGACATAAAAACACATATTCAACAGCGAGTCCGCAGAGTATATTAAGTCATTCAATGCTTAAGAATCTAATTAAGTAAGGGAGAAGATCTCAGTTGAAGACAATACGAACCTGATAAGTTCTATGGAAAACAGGCTCAGAGAGGTTCTTATGTACCGCAGCTATCCAACTCGATATAAATTTAAGGTTAACACTAGATTAATTATTGCTTTATTAAATTTTTATTATCATAAGCGTGTACTTCTGAATCTTTGAAATGCAAGTATTTTTACTAAAGGTGTCGTCAAGTCTGTCTGTCTGGAATATAAGTACATATCGCACTTGATCAGCAAGAGGGTATTAACTCAAAATTTTTAAATATGCAGTAAAGGTGAAAAACTGTTTGCGCTTCCATTTTAAGAGAATTTGAAAATCCGAATACATCATAGTAACCAAAAAAATAATACATTTTTTAATCAAAATATAGAATACATTTTTATTTCCACTTTTGTATTAACTCAAAATAATACCTTTACACTATAACGAAAATGGTCTCAAATGCTGTTGTCGAGGTGATAGAATAATCGGAATACGTAGAAATTTTTACAGTTGATAGATATTGATGTCGTTAGTTGATTTCTTGCAAAAAGTGAAATTTAAAATATTTTGAGTTAATACCCTCTTGTTGATCAAGTGCGATATGTATATAAAAAATCTGTGTTTTTAAAATAAATTTGTATGGATTTTTAACTATGGATTGAGTTAAAAAAATTTGAAAATTTTATTTGAGGAATTTTAAATGTTAGAATGCTAAATTGGCAATAACAAAAACTTGTTAGTACACGTCCTAATTGATGTTCAGTAACTGTACTAGCCTATATTTTCGTCATGATAATAAATACCGATGCTCTTAAAGACTTACATATTAAGTCAACATCACCAAGCTATTATTTCACTGATTGTTCTATAGATAATTTACGCATATGTATGTGTGTGTACATTATATGTATTTAAACGTGCATAAATTTATTATTTTAAATTTATTGTGGTAACTTAAACACACATCATTGTCCATACTTTTCTATAAAAGTATGTTTGTATGCATTGTATATGATTATGTACTTTTGCACATGCTGAAATAAGCAAAGAATGACCATCTCAAGTTTAACGTACCTTAAGAATGATATCCTATTACAAAAATTATGGTTCTTGACAAAAATAAAAGCTAAATTTTATATGACTTGGGTGATTCTACAATTATATCCAACACAAAATTCTAGGAATTTATGAAAACAACGGCGATTAAGTTACCAAAATTTAAAAACAGTGAATTGTTAATATTTCATTTTTAAAAAGAGCTAATTTTACAATATACATACATATATATTTATTTCACTTTAAAAATATGTTTACATACACTCTAAACCACTTTTGTTGAAAATTAGGTCGATAATAGTAGGCAACATTTTACCCACTTTTTTCGACCTGAAATTGAAGAATTATTATTTTTTTTAACATTTTGTTTATTTTGAACAAATTATAATATTAATTAATAATATTGAAAAAAATATTTACATATGTGTTTTACGCAAATTGTGTTTAATTTTCAAAAATCTTTTAATAAAAAAATGTCTAAAAATCTTTATTTTAATATACCCTTAAATAAATCATGTGCTATTCAAGGCGGTAATCTTGTATTGTATACACGATAATAGCAAAGATCATTGATACAAAATTTCTGTAATACACTCCTTTTAAAATTATTGACATTTATTGGCTGTTTATGATGTTTATTTTTCTATTGAAAACTTTAATTTTTCCAGTGCCAGATTTCTTACACCAATAATAATTTTATTCGACACTTTTTCTTTTACTTAATTTGTATTCCTTCTGACTCTGATATCAATTATCAAAATTGTTGACATTTTCCCATAAAAATTGTAAAGGTTTAAAATTCAACATTTTTAAGAAATGTTCTTATATCATTTATATATATCACTACTACCAAATGGCGATAAATTGTATCGGTATCACTGAAAATTGCAGTTTATTAATGACATTTATGACATTAATAAAAAAAATTGATTAGAAAAACATTTTTTTTGTTAATCTTTTAAATACATAAGTATATTAAATTTTTTTCAGATATTTTTTAAACACTAACTTCATGTATAATTTTCTATTCGAATATGTGTTTGTTATGTTATTTTTTTAATATGTGCATATACAAAATAGCTAGCCAATGTATTATTTGGACGGGAAAAATAAATATTAATTTCTTACTAATGATGGTAGATGTTAGATGTAAAATTGAATGCATGTTTCATATTTTCAACATCTTTCATGCGTTCCTAGAAAATGTCTACTAGTCTGAAAAGGCTGTAACATTTTCTTCTTCTTTTTTGACAATTGTTTATGCATTTTTTTAGCTGTTTTTTTGACGAGTATGTTCAATATTCAACATTTGAAATTATTTGAATATTTGTAGCCTATTTTTAAGCTTATTTTTTTGAAAAATTTCTTTTGTTAGCAAATTTGTATTTTTGTGTAAAATTAAGCAAATTATGTGCTTTTGTGAAAACTAACAATGCATTTTATATAATTTTAAACAACAAGAAATTTTCAAAATCGATTTAGGCATAATATAAGACCCTAAAATTAAAGTAATGTTTTAAAATGTACGTAATGTGATAAAAAAAAAACAAAAGACAATATTACCGAATAAGCGTTAAGTGTAAATTAATCAAACCAACGTACCTAAATTTAAAGCTGACTTAATTAGAAAACTTTGTATTTTTATTCTCATATATTCTTAGTTAACACACGACGTTCTGTATGCGCGGAGAAAAATGTTGCAAATTCTCATTATAAAATTAGGGTACTAGATTCGTATACTATGATCGTTCCTAGATTTGTATACTATGATCGTTAGAAAATAATTTTGTTTATATATATAGCTCAACAACACACCTATAGTACGTATTTCCAGCGTATATTTTCTCTTTCGCTGCTAAGCTCAGATTGTACAGTGGGGTGCAAAACTGAGTGCATGTTTATAAGTTAAACTGAAAAGTTTCTGTAATAATATAAATACGCAATCAAATAAATCTTTACTAATTTATTCATTATTATTATCCCTGACCAGCACTATTGCGGACATTGCGACCGATGGGATCTATTGTGCTTCTTCCGGTCTGTAGTTTGTTCAGCAGATCTGGAACATCAGCAGTTCTGAAACCATAATTGTGGATATGTTACCCAGTGTGACGCTATATCCACCTAAACACCTCCACCTACACCTATAAAAAACCCCACATTTACACAATATGTGTTCCGTTGTCTCTGATGCTTGTGAGTACAGTCTACAAATAAGCTTTTCTGGCCAATGCATCCGCTATTACCATCTATCCCAGTGCGCAGGTACCCAAAACAATTGGTTCTTATTTCCCTTTTCGGTCGTGTTAAGCTCATATATATATATCCTTATAAGCTCATGCTGTTCGGAATTAATTTTCGTTAAACGAACAGTAATACATAATACGCAAGTTTAGGTAAAAAAAAGGTTCAAAGGTTCATTAGATATAACAATCGTAGATCCTGTAGAAAAATTGGTTTTTGGTCCATTACTGTGGTGGTCGAGAGTAGACATACTACCACAAAGTGTTAAACTGACTTAAATTAATAATATTTTATTGATTTTTACAAAATGTTTTCTTATACGGACGTACTTCAAATTATAGAGCTTTTTATATATAAAATGTTTATTTTAGATAATAATATTATTTTTTTATATACGAAATAAAATGTTTAAATATACATACTTACCAAAACTATAAAAATACTCGACTGTCACTGTAAAATTGTTAACGGAAGTAAAAATTACTTTCATATTCAAAATTGCATAAGTAATAATATTTTTATATATTTTATATAAACATACCATATACATACATATATATGTAAAGTGACTCACAGCTTATTTCAGTGCAGTAAAATTTTTCTGTTTAAACCTCAAAAAACAGCAAAACTAACAGAGATATAATTAAAAATTTGGTATCATTAAAAAAAGGATTTGTTCTTGTTTAACAAAAGTAAGAAATTTATTAAAATAATACATTTCTCAATAATTTAAAACTAAACAAATAAAAATACTCCTTTATTCCATTTCTATAAAAAATATATAAAAATATTTAAAAATGCTGTAACACACACATGACTAAGGAAAACTCTTTAAATCTCTGCAGGACTGTTTTCTTTTTCTTATTTCTTTTTCTTATGATACATTTTCCATTAGTAGTGTACATGATGCTTCTGTAGAAACCAAATAAAATGCCAAATTAAAATTTATTTTTTTCTTTCGCTATAAAATTGTTATTGTTTAAAATACTACTACATTTGTGTAGTTTCCTACTTGTATATGACAAGCTTTATCCACCCGGCGTAGCTCAGCAATTTTTGAATAAAAAATTAATATGACTCTTGAATAAAGAGTCTTGAATATCTATTATAGGCAATTTCGCCTTTGTCTTTATCCGTTTTTATTCCACCTACATAGTATATGTACGGCGACTATCCGTTCTGTATAATACAAAAGAATAGTACCTATATTTGAGACTTGCTCTGTATAAATTCTTAATTAGTTAAAAAAAACATAAAAATGTTCTGTATTTTTTTGCAGTTTAGTATTTGTTCTGTATTTGCATGCCTCAAAGTGGATTTAAACAAATTAATGCAGTTTCTATCTTAACAATACTGTTTTAGTCAATGTAAAAAGGTTTAAACCAAAATTCAATTGATTTACTACGCCGTCATGCTATGTCACTAATAATCTAATGTGTTGCCTGTAAGTTTAATATTTTTACATAGGACCAGCACACCCAGGTGATGACCTCTACTCATGCAGTGCATTGTGCTGGTACTAGGAAAATAGGTTGTAGGAAAGAAGATGGAGGGAGTAGTATTTATGGACGTTAGATTTAAATTTACTCATGTCGAACAGTGCGACCGAAGAACGTATTTTTCCTATAATACGTTGTGCGATTCACTGGACAATCAACTACTACGAGTACTACGTAAAAATATAAGATTTTTAGGAATTAATTCCGTAATTTCGTCAAAACATATTCCGTTATAGTACCGATAGAACAATGAAACACACGCCACATTGTGTACATTTTATACTTAATATAAGTACGCATCGATTCCAATAAATTTTTGGTATACGAGGAGGTATTTGCGAGAAACTGAAACTGAGGCCTATTTTGACGAGAAAGAGAAATCGTACTATAAGTGTAGTATCGAAAAGTTGGAAAATCGCTTTAGTCGTGACAATCAAGTTTTGTCACAATTTTGTTTTTTCTCACTTATCCTATGGACTTATTCAGTGACCTGTTAAACTGCCTACATACTTTACCGTGGGTATCAAGCTGTTGTGCTAAAAGTTTAAATTATAGATGTGTTGTGCGATAAAATTATTATTATATTAAATATTATATTGTAGTTGAGTGTGAAGAAAAAGAAAAAGTTTGGCGAAAAAACGAGGACTTCAAGGAGTTTTATTACAAAATAAAACAACTGATTATATTTTGATGAGAGACATTCTGGTCGTACTAAGACAGTGTAAAATCCTGGCTCCTGATGTCGTTAGAGAAATTGAAAATGGTTTATGTTAATTTGATTGTAATTCTTTGCCATTATTTAAATCATTGATTGTAACATAAAAATATACATATATCATACTTAATTGTTATTCTGTGTCATTGCATCGTATTCAATTAAATATATTAAAAATTAATGACGACTTGGGAGTCCTGCAACATTTGAACAAAATATACTTGAGATAAACTCAACAATTAGATAATTAAATAATGATATGTATGTATGTCTTGGCGAAAAGTGTAAAACTGCGTTTCTTTTATATAATTGCCTCATTCTCTCATTCCAGTATTTGAATTTGATACTTTGTTTTAATGTTTTTTGAAAAAACTTTACAATGAATAAACGCGTAAAGTTTTATTTGATAGCGTATTTATATTATTACAAGAACTTTCCAGTTTAACTTCTAAACATGCACTCATTGTTGCGCCCTTTTTAGATACAGTAGCCAAAGAAACTATTCGACATTGGCTTGCAAAATCATTTAGTAATCAATAAAAAAACAATAAAACGTTCAATTAAAAAAAAAAAAAACTAAATTAGACAGAACTTTATTGAGGAGCAAAGAACTATATTCAAAAAAAACCTCACTATAGTACAATCTTCTCCATAGAAATTATAGCTATCAACAGTGCCCTCCACCATATCGGCAACATAAAAGGTAACTACACTATATGCACTGACTCCGTGTCATCTCTAAAATCTATTTTCAACGTCTCCAACAACAATATGTACACCTTTAATATCCGCAACACAATTATAAAAAGACAGCCACACCAAAACTTACATGGTCCCCAGCCACCGCAAAATAATTGGAAATGAATATGCTGACTCTGCAGATTCTCTCTTAAATCTCCTCTGATCACTACAAATAATTTTAACCCAACAGATATTAATCGGTATATTATAGATCACAAAAAAAACTAATGCAAAAAATTTATTTTTTAAAAATAAATAAAAAAATTTAAACAAAAAAAGTATTCGACGCGAACAATATTCTGAAAATATAAAACATTTGTAGTTGGCTTAAAAACGATTTGCTTTTTTTGCGTCTTTATAACATCTCTTAAACGTTCTCATTCAGAATCAATATTGCCCCACTCTTCTTGCAGGATATCTTCCAACTGATTTTTATTTGTAAAGTCACGTGATCTAATTGTTTTCTCCATGTACCACAAATATTCAATGGGGTTTAGATCTAGAAATTGTGGCGGGGTTTTTATTATTTTTGGACAATTATATAAAATCCTAAGCCGAATCCCAGCCCGAAAGTCCTAATTTTTAGCGGTGTGTCATAAATTTTGCTTGAGCAGGTCAATATGTTTGTGGTGATCCATAATGCCATCAATAAATGCTTAATTGCCCACACCTGATGCCGCCATACACCCGCACATCATACCAGCACCTTAGCCGTGTTTTACAGTTGGTACAATATTTCTTTCTTCCAACTCTGTATTGCGTTTCGGATATACTTAAACCTTCCCATCACAGCCAAAAAGGTTATATTTGCTCTTATCAGCAAAAATAACATCTATCCAGAACTGAGAAGGCTTAGACAAACACTCTTTAGCGAAATCTAATCTTATATTTCTGTTTTTCTTGAAATATAGCATAAAAATTGTGTTTTTTAATATTTCTTTATGTTCGGGTGTTATTAAAATGCGTAAGTGTTCTTCGGTGCTTTTGGCTAGTGTAGATGTTTTAATTTTGGGATTCTATTTCACTTCACGCACGATTCGTCGTTCATATGCTTCTGTAAGCCAAGGACAACCACTTTTATCCTTGTGTCCGACAGTTTTCTCACTTTTATTTATTTTTATTATATAATGAACGCTGATCATGATTTTTAAACTATTTATGAAATAGCGTTTTTAGGTTTTTCCAATTTTAAGTGATTAATTATTAAATTTCTTATATCGACAGAGGTCTGTTTTCCTTTGCGATACATCTTCACGATCATATGCACATTAATGAGAAAAAGTGTTTTCAGTTATATACCTGAAGTCTAACGGTACTAATAACAGTAAAAATATAAACTATAAACAAACCTATTGGCAAAAGAAGAGAAGAAAACGATTATATGGAAACTTTTTTTGCTTTAAAAATCTTGTATTTGCTTTAAAAACCTTGTCTGAAATGCATAATGTTTGTAAATTTTGTAACTGTAAATCAAGTAATATATATATATATATATATATATATATATATGTATTTATTTATTTAATTTTATATATATATATATATATATATATATATATATATATATATATATATATATATATATATATATATATATATGTTTGTAAATTTTGTAACTGTAAATCAAATAATATATATATATATATATATATATATATATATATATATATATATGTATATATTTGGCTTTTGTACCGTACTATGAATAACTATCAACCCCACGTGGCGTTTCTACATAGCAATTCAAAACATACGCCACAATTGTAGATTATGTAAGTACTGATTTTATAATTTATACAGTGTATGTCATTTAAAATCGCACTCTATGGTTTTGAAAAAGTATTCATTCATTTTAGGCCATTTATGTTTTGAAAATTATAAATATTGCCATTTTTATATTGTGTTGTGCTGTTATTTTTTTACAAAATGGTGGTTCAATTGTAATTTATACCATCTAAAAATGGAAAAAAAATTATCTAAAACTGTCTGAACGTATGTACAATATCAATGCTTCATTTAAAATCGTACAGAGGAAATCATAGGTGTTTTTACTAATTTCAAATAACTATTAATCAAGTAAAGGGACTTTTTAGTGTAATTTATCGTTAATAGACTGGTTATCTAAAGTTTTTATTATACTTATTTGGATTTCGAAGGACTGAAAATGAGTAGCAATTGATAATTAAAAGATACGAAAAAAATCGGATAACTAATTAAATTACAAAATTTTGCAAAGAAAGGTAATGATAAGTGTTAGATAATCAGAAATATAAAGCAAAGTCACAGCTTTTAGCCCCAAAATTATTTGCCGAATCGAAAGAATATTTGGAAAATGAAGTAAGCGCATCTACGGTTTAAAAATTCTTTCTTCATAATAGCTATCATGGCCGAATTAATGAAAACAAACCGTATATTACTGAACAAAATAGACTTAGATTCAATTACATTACTTTTAAAAAAGAATCGTAATGATTAGTAATTCTAAAAATAGAAATTTCTATTAATAATTGATTCCGATTACAAATAATCAAAAAATAATCAGAATTACTACCAATTACTACAAAATAATCAAAAGTAATCAAAAAGTAATTAATAATTATTTTCAACGATTCTTTTTGATTCTTTTTCATTATTTTCAATAATTTAATACAATTTTCTTCAATACAGTTTAAAAGAATACAGCAAAATTCAGTAGAAAAACTTTGAAGTGGAACTAAAGTAGAAAGTTTTTTTCAATAGAAAAAATCTTTATTTTAAGTAAAGTGAATGTTACAAGTATTTTGTTCGCATTATGTGAAATATGTTTTAATTATAGTATACCATCTAGTATATATCCTTAAATTGTGATTTTAACCAGATTGTTAGATTTAATGCATCTCAGAAGCTGAATTCACCGTTCTTGCACAATTCGATGGATAATAATGTTTTTTATATAAATTGGCTGATGTTCAATTTGCTTGTAAATAAAATTTACTTGAACTGATTTTGACTAATTTGATTTAATTTTAAATATTTTTTAATACAGTTGCCGAAAGTATCAAAAATAATCTAAAAGAATAATTGAGAAAATAATTGAGATTACTTTTTGATTACTTTTAATTCTTTTTAATTACTTGTAGTAATAGCCAGTAATTCTGATTATTTTTTGATTATTTGTAATCGTAATCAATTAATAATCATGCAAAATCATAAATAATCGTCATCGTAAAAAAGTAATCTAATTAGTAATCATTACGATTACTAATCAATACTTAACAGGTATGCTTACAAGATTACGGCTTACCAGTGACGATCTCAAAACGTCGACCAAATTCTGGAACGATGTAAAAGTCAAAATTTAATATATCGGGTGCTCCGTCTATCGGTTTAAATATGAACCAGCGGTTATTTCGAATCTGGCAATACTTATGTCATTCTATGTTGTCACAAAATTCAGTACATTATCTTCACTGAACGAAATGAATCAATTTACGCTTGAGCAACAATGGGATTTATTGGAAATTTATCTCCAAATCAAAGACAATAGGTCGGAAATTACAAAAAAATCAAAAAAATTGCAAAAATCAAAAATCATCTTGGTGGGTACGTTAATAAGCAAAATTGCTTATGGAGCGGAAGTATCAATGTCAATGGAGACACCTATCGCACCATGATAAACGATTTTTTTGTACCCGCTCTTCATGGTATTGAAGTGAACGATGTTTGGTTTAACAGCATGGTGCAACTTGCTACAATCGATTTATTGCGTCAGTCAAGTAATGGTTTTAGATTGTAGATCAGCTGCTGGAGTAAGTAGCTTAGTATTTTTTGAAGGCAATATGTGTAAATATGTCTATCTGAAAGTTTTAAAGCACAATTTAAAAAAGTCGCACATCGATCAACATTTAAAAAAATCTTCCCATGTTGGTCGGCTCTATGGCCTTTGTAACTGTCTAAATGTAATTCAAACGCTGTCTCAGTCGCCACCTATAAACGCTATTGAACATATGTGGAAAATATCAGACAAATAAAATTATGGAATACCCATATCTAAAACATGGGTCTTACGAAAAACACTTTAAGCAGAGTGGAATAAAATAACTCCTTAAATCTGCAAAAATCTTGTGGAGTGCATGCCAAGAACGCTAAAAAGTAGCGAAGAATATTCAACAAAGTATTAAAATCATTTCACATTAATATTTTTCTTATTTTTTATGCTTTAATTATAAGTTTATATTCCATAAGTGTACGATTGTAACTGAATCATGAATTTTGCGCTATTTTTTTAAGTTTTAATTTTTGTTGTTGTTGAAATACATTTTTTTTGTTTTAATTATTTATGTGTCTTTTTAATATAATAAATTCATATTGCTGTTAAAGTTCAAATAAATATTTAAAGTATGGATGACACTCAATTCTCCTTTAACTACAAAAAATCTAAGATCTACTGTTTAACACGGCATTGGATAAGTCATTGTATAGAGTGCATGCCGATATATGGTGTCGGTAGGTTAATGTTCATAGTAAGGATATTGAATCCGCGTATGAGAATATTTGAGCTATTTTGTCAAAGTTTGCCTATGTCAGCGGCCAACACTTTGAACCTTTAAAGGATTTGAGAACATGCTTTGTGGATATATGCAATTATACCGTTCTAAACGTTACGAAATCTAGTCGAATCTATGCCAAGGCGATTGAATGATGTCATTATATAAAATTTTGGTACATTAAAATATGAGGTTATAAGTCTGCATAAAAAGATATTGGTGATATTAGCTTATACGCTATACTTATTTCGTTCAGAAAATATATAATTTCTGAATTATAAGATAAAGTTATTCAATACGTAAGTTTTACATATGTGTATCATCTACATTGAGTTCTTCCCTAAAGAGGGTTTGATTTGTTAAAAAAGTTTCTGAAATAAAACCATTTGGTTTAAAAAAAAAATGTAATAAGTGTTGTACGCTATATTTATTACGCTGGTTGTACCTCCAACAACATAACAAATAATATTCAGTAGTGACATAAATATTTTTACACATATTAAAATAATAAATATTTTTAGAACAATATTTTTATTTATTTATTCATGTAAGTTTTATTAAAAAAACTGAAAAGATTTTAAATTGTTTTGAGGGCAATTTTGATTCTTTAAGCCTTTTGAGCTGTCGTAAAATTCTGCTCGAAAGTACATCTTAAGAGATTCTCTCAAATCACCACTGCAGCTAAATTTAAGCCTTTTGAGCTGTTGTAAAATTCTGCTCGAAAGTACATCTTAAGAGACTCTCTCAAATCACGACTGCAGCTAAATGGTGACCACATTTAGTTAGAAAGCACTAAAACAACGATACGATTGACATTTTCTGACCACTCTATGGTAAATGTTGATACAATTTGTTTGCGTAGTTTGCATGCATTTGGAAAAGTTTGCATGGTTGCATTTAGTAACGAATGACATTGTTTAGTTGCTTTGCAAATGACGTTTTGGAACTCAGCCTATATTAAAAAAAGTGTGCCCATCTGTTACTGTAACGATTTATATTTTTCAAGAAAAGATTTTCGCGATTTAATATATATTTCTCCATTTAATATATTTTGAGGACTAATTGCGCTTAAACCGTTAAACACAATTGTTAATGATATTACACTTCTCTATTTAATAAAGTCATAAAATCTTCTAAAAAAATATCTTTAACAAATAAGTTTTTAAAATTTCCTAAATAATTCAAATAAAAATGTTCAGGCCTTAGATAATTAATTACTCATCACCGTTTAAAAAATATTAAAATTTTTGAGGATTTAGAGTACTAAAACAAAAAAATTGCATTTTTGAATTCCTAAAAATCGCCAAAATAAGGATAAAAATCGTTAAATCGTCAATATGCTATTTTTGGAGCTAGAAATCGTCAAAATGACGATAAATCGTCATATCTGGCGACCAAGTTTAGAGGATTCAATAAAATTTTTAATTAAATTCTAATTTAGATAAATAAATACTTTAGTGAATTAATTTTTTTTTAATCCTTTGTAATGTAAACAAAACAAAATTTGCAATTTAGCATAGCAGCTGTGGGTCTGTTCGTAAATATGTATGTTATTGCACTGTTTATTAAACGCGTTATGTTAAAAAATGCAAATATTTGCAACACTGCAACTATTAAATGTTCGAAAATGCATCACTAAAGCATAGGCGCAAATAAATATAAAACACAAATCATAAAAATGGATGGTGCCATGAATTAGTGAGTAAAAACATTTAGTATTCGTAAATACAAACAAAGAAATAAAGAAAAAGAAGTATAATCAGCAACATGTGAACAGCAGTGGCAGCGCAAAATAATCACAATATGCAGCGCAGTGTTGTATTTACGAACAGGCCTTATTTCTCAGATTTACCGTATACTAGATTAATTGTGTGACTGGAAGACGTAAATTTTTTTCACTTAATCGTTTTGGGCCAATTAGCGACAATTAAATATATCTACAGGAGGCAATCATGTTATTGCAAAGCTTCATTACAATAATTCTATAAGTTCGGATAAATACATAACTTTAAGAGGTAATTAGGCGTATTCGTTTAAAAGCCTTATTTGCATAACTACCCAACAGTTTAGACTTTTTGTCGAAGTAATTATCCGGGTAATACTGTATTATCAACAAAAAATTCTTAAAGTCGCTTTACTATTTACTATTTTTAACTGCATGAAGAATTCTATGTGCTTGTTCATAGAGCGATTTTTAGTTTAGGGATGTTTAAACTTTGATTTAATTGAAGTATTTTTTATTGATTTGTAACAAAATCTACATACATATGTATGTATTTAGAAAAATTACTCTTAGTTTTTTCATTTTGTTTGTTACTCTTATTAGATTTCTTTTTTCTTGCTTTTACTCTCCAAACAAAATGAAATAAGTAACAGCTGTTCCTGTTTCTCATTTGAAAAGAAATATGTGATTAATTATGGGAATTTGTTGAGATATGGAACGTTATTCGCTTTTTATAAGTCTATATATAGTAAAAAAGCTTTTCTATAAGTGTGGATTAAATACAAACAAATAAAGCGAAATGTTTATTAAACACTGTTGTCAACTTTTAAATTCGAAAATCACTAAAATTGTGGAAAATCGAGTAATTTTTTTTCTTTAAAAGGGGCATTATTTTTATTTCATTATTTTTATACCATTTTTCATATCTGGTAAACATAAAGTGTTTTTTAAATATGCATTTTAACAAACATTCTCTTTTTCCAGGCTGTATATATCAGTTTATAAAACATTTTGGAACACGGAATCTCCTAGGACCGTTTATTGTTTATTAATTCCATATTTGATATGGATGGGTGATACCACGTCCGTCTTTGTATGGGAGGTACTATGCCCAGTTATCCGATTTCACCAACTTTTTGACTAATGAATTTTAGTGACTGCGAAGCTATTAGACCAAATTTAGAGACTGGTACTGTTATCTTTTTGAAGGTATAGCCAAATAAGTATTTACTTTGTGTTGGCGTTGGAATTTTTTATATTTATATATAGTAAGGGTACTATATATAGTCTACAGTTTTTTCGAGACATACAGAGCTACTAAAAAAATTCAAAAAGATCAATTCAGTCGCTTAGATGTCTATAAAACAAAAACATACATATAAACACAAATTCTTTTTTATGTATAAGATTTAATGATGGCAAAGTTTTATACTTACTAAATTTTTTTTTTTTTTTTTTAATAAATTACATTTTTTTTATTCAATGTTTTATTTTTCCAGAATTTAAAGTTTTAAATAGATATATAACTTCCATGAAAAAGACGATTTTAACTTAGAAGTTAACTTCACATTTTTTCATGTCAAATGAACAGCCTCTGTAAAAATAACATTAATGTTAAAAAGTGTATATAACTTATAGCTCTGACAGACATAGGTTCGTACTTCGAAAATGTACACGTACACGTAAATATAGTATGTATATTGATACTACACATTAAACACAGCTACATATATTTGTTCAATAAAAACTGGAAATCCTAGTCATAAAGTCTTCTGGAAATATTTTAAATAAAAGTTACGATTTGTATTTATATTTAAAAAATTGTAAATACAGGACATACTATATTGATATTTTTGTTCAGAGAGGTTTGGCAAGTCATCATTAATTATTTAACGCCAGAACAACATTTCCAAATTCTAGAAACTTATTTAAAAAAAAAATTGATCTGTTCGCGAAGTACATAGAGCACTCCATCTATTTTAAGATTCAACTATATTTGGTCAAATGAATGCGTTAATAAGCAAAATTGCCATATTTGAAGAGAAGACAATTCTCAAGCCGTTGACGAATAACCATTACATATTTATTTCTTTTGAAATGAGCAAGAATCTGGCGTGCGCTATCGAGTCGTGCTAACTGAACATTTGCTTAAAAAAATTAATCGGCTAAAAATCAACGACGTTTGGTTACAACAAGTCGGCATAACTTGCTATACAGGGCGCTTAAAAATCGAACATATGTATTTCTGAAATTATAATAAACAAATATTTCCAACAATAATAATATAATAATAATTAACATTAATAATAATAATAATAATAATAATAACAATATTAATGTTTTAAATTTAAAAACGATTTTTTGAAGAAATTTTCTTCTTTTTATGCGATTATACATACATATATATGTATATACATATATTATTTTTTGGAACAAAATATAAATTTTTATTATTACTGTTTCATATTAGACTTCAAAATTATTTTTTTTTTCTTCCGTTTTCTGCACATGTCTGTCACATTAAAATAGTATCAAAAACCATAGTATACATATCGTCATATATAAATCACCTATCTGTCAGGGCTATTACAAAACTTACAAAGAAGAGTTTATTTTGCGTCAAAAAAAAAAAAACACACATTAAGAAGAATGTTCTAAATTTTAAGTTGATAACACTAATATTAATATAAGTACATAAATAAAATTCTCTTCGGCTTTGTGAGAGGAACGTAATATAGTTTATGAGCAAATACATACATACAATTACAATCACAAGTACATATGTATATATGTATGCATGCAGTTACTCGTATTAACCCAGTTAGCAATTGGAAGACCGTTTTTCGACAAATCATCTTGCTGACTCTTTTTTGAGTCCTTTTGGTGATTAAAAACCGATTAATCACTTACACGATTAATAAAGGACTCGGAAATGATTCACGCTAATGTTTAAAAAGAGTTTGACTCCAAATACAATAACAAATTGTATCGCAATCTTAAATTAATGATCTGGAAATTTAAAATGTGAGTATTAATTACTACTAGAAAAGGGGTAGAAAATGACTCTAAACTAACAACGAATAATACTCATAAATGATTTATCAAAGAAGAGTCGCGGCCAGGGACAATTTTCTCCCGATCAAAATATCTTTTTTGATCAGAAAATGAGCGCATATTCCAGCTTTTTAATCGCGCAAAGGTGTTGAAATTGACTCGAATTTGATTAAAAATTTCAAAAAATACTGGCTGGGCAAAGGAAACAAATTTTTCTGGCTCACATGTATGTATTTTTGCATTTATGAAATGGTACGCAGATTAAGTCGAAGCTCTTTAAATTAGAGGTGGCCAAAGAAAGAACTGCATTTGTATATATATATATATATATATATATATATATATATATATATATATATATATATATATATATATATGTATAAACAAACAACAAAACAAATACATAATTTAACACGCAGAGCGACATATGTATGTAAATGTGCTTTCATCAAAAGCTATCTCACAACTGTGTGAAATTGTTGTTTGTTTCCTATTCTCTGTTGAATATTTTTGTTTTCGTTTGGGTGTATACATATTGGGAGCCGATTAAACTTCAGCCCTCAAGTGCCACTTTGACCACCTACGCTTTAAATCGTTTAGTTTACTACTCAATTGGAGGGACCAGCGGTGTCAATTAAATTATCAGTTCAGTAATAAATGTTTACAAATAGGTTTTAAAATTTGAGTTGTTCGTCAACGACGTAATTCAAATGGGTTCTTCGAAATATAAAATTGTTAAAAAATAAGTTTATAAATTAAGTAAGACGGGCCAACTTAAAATAACATACGCATTGTATTTCGTCATCAGAATATAAGATGTGTTTATATTTAAAAATTTTGTTGAACAAAAATAATGTAATTTAAATAAAGTAATTATTATATCTACATATGTATGTTTTTATTTCATAAATTTTTCGAGGTGTTTTAAGCTTTGTCTTTATTGTTATTTTTTCATGTATCTGTCTCTCAAAAAGTAAATACAAAACATTTCAATGGCTGTGAGGAAAATACACTCACGCATTGTAAAATGCCGGCTCGTGTTCCGTTCTCTTCTTTAAATGACTTTAATTATAAATGAAAGAGATGAAAAAAAAAAACGGCACTGCCAAACCAAAAAAAGTTAAGGAAGTTAAACAAAATCTTTACTTAGCAAAGAATTGGTATAAAAAACTTGCTTTCAATGAATTTTTTTGCTTTAAAAAACGTTAAAATGAATTGAAATCAAGAAAATATCTTCTGAAAATGGTGTACTTGTTTGTTAATTTGGTTGACGGCAAAGCTTTATTTATTGTAATGTAACGTTAATTGGTACAACTTGATGTTAAACCGAATTGATTCAAAGGTCGTATCGTGTATGGCCTGCATAAGAACTTCCAATTGGAATTGTATTGGCTATTTGGGAGAGCCATTTGTTATCTCTCATTGTGCTCACATAGAGCAAATAGAGTGATTATTTTGTTAATAAGTGTGTGCTTTTGTGCTGAGTTTTTATTTTTATGACGATGTGGAATATTTAGTTCGAGTTTGTATTTCGTTTGGTGCGGATGGGAAGAAGCTAAAGTGTCGCGAGTACGCGACTTTTTTTTATACTATATTCTATATAATAAAATAAAGAGAAAAATAATTTTGTGAAGAATATAAAATATACAAATTTTCAACAAAAAAAATTCCTTGGATTTTGCAATGTCTTTTATCTGCAATTATTAATCGATAAATAAATGTGTGTTTATTTCTTCTTTGTGGTTGAAACGCATTTTCATTTTTAATTTTTCTTCATTAAAAAAAAAAAAAAATATTCGTTTTTGTGACCATATTTTAGCTTTCGGAATTTTTGAATGTTTCATTTCCATTACGTTTCGTTACGCCTTTAACTTAATGGTTATCTTCGCGTATTGAAGCCTCCTCCCACTCTCTGAAAAAAGAGATAATATTTTAATTTGAAAATATATTGTTTGTTCAAATTAAAAATAATTTTTTTAACAATATTTTTTAATGTTTATTTGTGAAAATAATTTGGAAATTTAATAATACAAGAAAGTTAATATTCAGACGTGTTTAATTTTCGTAATTGCTGTCGTTTTTTCTTTCGTTTTCGTTTCGTTACTCTTGATTTTATTAATTTTTAAGAGAACCTTTTGCACTCTGTTTCTCTTTAAATTTTATTTCTTATTGTTATTTTTCATTTATTTTCTTGACGTTTTTACAAAAATTCTTATAATAAATAAAATAAATAAAAATAAAATAAAAAAGTCACCAAAGAAAATTGCTTCTTTTTTTAACACAGCTAATTGCTGACTCGATGAAAATTTTTTGTTAAAAATAACGAAATTAAACAAATGATTTACTTAATTTAATAATTAAAATATACCAACAAATAATCATGAAGTAAAAAATATATATGTATGTATGTATGTATGTATATATGTATATTATATACATATATATGCATATATTGAAAAATTGTTAATAATTATATAAATGTTAAAAAAGTAAATAAAATTATTTGAATAAAAAATAATCAAATTACAAAGGTTTCATATTTTAAGAAAAAAAAAATTTATAATTATTGTGTGTGTGTATTACGTTGATGAAAATAAATAATAAAATAATAAAATAAAAAAGTTGAAATTAAATATTTTGTATTATAAAATATAACAAATGTGTTATAATTTAAAAATGAAGTGAAATAGATAAAATACTCAGTGTGAGCAATAATAACAAAATACATGTTTAGCAAATACACCGGCATACTTTCCTCAATATGATTGATATACAAAAGGATTAATTGAATAAAACAAGGATTATATCGAGTTCTCTGCATGACGACTCGATGACTTATCTTACTACAATATCCATTAGAAAATTGTTTGGAAAAGGTAAATAGTAATATATTTTTTATTATTCTACAAAATTATATTGTAATTAAGATATCGCACACTAAATCATAAACAGTCACAACTCAAAATTTATCAAAATCGTTATTTTTGCATAAATTATTTCACAGATCAAATCTTCAACGATCACAACAATTTCGTTTGCATACCTGTCTTCTTTAACTAGTCAGATACTGTTATGTTATTTGTGTCGCTTGAACATAATTAACAAAAATTTCAGTTCGAAGTGAATCATTGTAATCCAATAGTTGTAACGTAATAAACCAACCTTATGGGCAACAATGTGATCGATTTGTGGTGACATACCATAACTTCATAAACGATTACTTTAATTTTACAACAATTTCCTCCCTGGAAATTTGGAAATTTTGAGTTGTGACTGTTTATAATTTAATGTGCGATATTGTTTGCTATTTTTTAACCATATATAAGTTACAAATTCCGAAAAATAAATATAAGCTTTTTGTTTTAAGAAGGATAGTGGCTGGTAATCGAAATAGCAACAATAACTTAACAACAAGTTTTTGATTTAGGGATAAAGTTTTTTGCAATATGCGTCTTCTATCCGTTACAATATTTTTTACATTCATTTGTTAATCATGCAAAGATTGAAAGTATTCAAAATAATAATAATAATACTACAATCAGCTTTATTTGAAAAGTCATAATTCTTTAGGTAATACCTATTTAACCCTAGAAGTGCATCGCTCTTTTTACCCCTTTTGTGTGCATTAATAGTCAAAACGACTAACATCAACTTCAACTAACCATAAATTAAGAGAAATTGTTAAAAATTGTGCTTCAGTTTAAGCTTTTTAAACAAAAACAAGAAAAGCTTCAAAGATTGTACTTGCGAGAAGATCATGCTGCATAAGATTCTTTCATACTAATAAAACATTAGTTTGACATAATTTATATAAGATCACAGTATTTCAGATATGCATTTAATAGTATCACTAAAAAAATTAAGGAACAAAAGTTTTTGCACACTCTGTGGATATTTGAAGTTAATGATCATCGTGACCACTATTTTTGAATTTCCTACTCAATGACTTAGACATTTGACATTTTTATAATTGCAAAAGCTTCAAAGTTGAAGCTCAAAGTTTTCTTCATTACTACACAATAATTGTTCGTCCTGACATAGAAGATTTTCAATATTTAGTTGATATGTCAATAGATGTACTGAGTTGCCTAGTAATATGTGGCTAAACCATATCCACATGTAGCTTTTTTTAAATTTCAGCGAAATAATGCGTTTTGTAATACTAAGCATGTTATGTGAGTAACCAATGTAACTATTGATCAAAACCATATTTACCACATGGTAGAAAAAACAAAGCTACATAACACTGCACATCATATCAAAAATATCAACGTCACCATAATTATAAAATTCGACCATTAGCGGTTTTCAACTATTTTCGTTAACAATGGCTTCATCATCGCACGCTAAAAGAAGATAGACTACTACTTTAATCAAAAAGTTTTCAGAATAGCACTCGTGCGCCGGTCCAATCGTTCCGATTTGAGTTTTTTTTTTTTTTTTTTTTTTTTTTTTTTTTGTGTTAAGTTGGTACATCTGTTGCATCACAACTTGGCATTGACAAAAAAATGGACAGGTAATTCCACATTTCCTACTATTTCTCCCGAATGTGGACACATTTGGTCGATTATGATGAAAAAAATAATAATAATAATAATAATAATAATTTCACGAAATGCATTTTGATTTGAACGCCCATTTTCGTAAAACGCTTCAGCAATCTTAAAATTCTAGGAGGATTTGAAAAGAAGATGAACAGACTTATTATACATCATTTAGTAATTAATTTACTTAAGTAAACTTAAAGAATCTGTGTATATTTCGTAAGCAAACACATTTTATATAATTCATTCCGTTTTTCCAAGTTTAGAGTAGTTTTTACACGCTATTTTATATAGGACCCGTCTTATTTTTGGATTTATTGAAGTATTATTTATTAAAGTTTTTTATTTGTTCATTTGTTGTTCTATTTGAAAAAGCAGCTCATGTAAGATTTTTCAAATTGATATTTTTCTGAATTTGAAATCGAAAAAAAGTGTAAAAATTGCTTATAATCGCAGGTTTTTTTAGCTCCACCACTCGGACTACTGATAATACAATGTCATCAAATGCTTTACATGCGCTAGTGTACACAAAACGATTTTTTGTGACTTTTTGGTATAAAGACTGTTTTTTTTTTGCATTTATTGGAAAATAATTTAACTTTTTAAAATATTAAAAGATACAACTTTTAACCAATTTCCCCAAAAAATCCTACTTTTTTTTTTAAATATCACCAATGAAAATCCCAAATCCCAAATAAAACGTTTCATCCTTTTTGAAAATAAAATTTTCCCTAATTTGGGGTTAGAACCACAAATCTTGCAGCCGTGTCTGCCAGTTGACTCCTGTCGAAATTTGTGTTTGACAGTTATTGATAGACTACAGTGTGATTTGAAGAGAAAATAGAAAAAAGTGAATTTCGTGTGAATTTAAACAAGAAACAATTAAAAAAGTTCACGATATAGAGTTGGCCGATTGAAAGAATGGCTTAGTGGCTTCAATTTTGTACGATCTCATCTCCCGCCAACACATATAGAGATAGATGTGCTCTTGGCTACGTAGTTTTTGCAAATGTCAAGCTATGACGCTAAGATTTAGCGGGAGTATCAACAACAGATGTGCCAACCTAACAAAAAAAAAAAAAAAAAAAAAAAACAAAAAAAAAAAGAAGTAGACCCCCACACGGGGGTTATTTCGGCAACCTTTTTATATGTGTGACACAAACATTACCACTGTATTGCCCAAGGAAGTAATTTTTTTGGGAAATCGAGTGTTAATATATATATAGTTATTATTATATGGTAGTAGTAGTAGTAGTAGATATAGTAGTAGTAGTAGTATATATATATATATATAGTAGTAGTAGATTCTTCCATATGAGTTTCGGTAGCAAGGATGCCCTACATTTATATATATATATATATATATATATATATATATATATATATATATGCTGTTGCAATAAATAACAAAACACTGACTTAAATTTTCAAAATATATTATATCTGATCTAACTTTTGTACATTGTCATTTCAAAGTCTACTTATGTAATGGGGTCATATTTAAAAGATAACAACTCCTTAAGATCATAGTTTAGAACTTGATTTGAAAAAGATGCGCTATGATTTTTTGATAGATATGGACATATAAATTTTGTTACATCAAGTTCTTCTTTTTTTTGCTATAATCTGTTTTAATTCAGTTTTAATATTAAGTTTTGTATTACACTCTTTCATCTTCCCTATATTCTCTTAACGTCTCAGTTAATATAGTATATTGCTCAGCTAATGTGAAACCATTGGTTTGCAGTTTTTTGAGTTAATTATCTTCAATGAAACCGAAGTTTGCAGCAATTATTATATTTATATATTTTAGTTAGAACTTCTAAAAAGTTTTCATAATTGTAAGCGTAGTAATTGATGGCCGCAAGCGAAACGGCCCAACGAGTTGTAACTGGTTCGGACGGCAATGGAAAGTCTGGATACATTTCTTTCAAAATTTCAACTCCATTTGAATTGAAAAAAAAAAAATTCGAAAACATGCTCTTAATACTAAAATATACAAACAAATGTCATTATGAGCAAAATTTGCAACAATATACACTAACGAATTGATGCCACAATTCATAAAAATTAATGAAACGGATCAATATCTTAAATCTGAATTGATTTGTTGCATGAGATAAAACATGCATTTGATAAGAAATAAATACATAGAAAATAGAAATTTCGGCATTTTACTACTACTTAGTTTTCCTCTAAGTGTTAAAAGTCTTTATTTGGTCCGTATTTGTTTGTTATTTGAATTTTTTATAAAATCTCTCTCTTAAGAAAATTGTTTTTTATCTCGAAATACACAGAGAGCCGCGTCCAATAAAGATAAATGTTAGACGTGCTTAAGTGTTTTTTTTTTATTAATTCGTAGTAATACATATATGTTACTAAACTTTAGAGTTGCTTTCGGTAGCAAAATATGAAGAATATTTTTTTACATTTTTTCGGTGATGACCTTGAAAAAGCTTTATCTAAAAATCGAGTGCAATCAACCTTTTTCGCACTTTGTTATATTATATACAATGAAAAAAAAGAACAGCAAACATTTGTGTATTAGAATTACCAATCTAACAAAAGAGAAAAGCAGAATATACGTAGAATAGCACTAAAAAGAACTGAGAAGCAAAACAGATCGGCAAAATTAAGAAAACAAAACCAACACTTTGAAAAATAAGAATAAAATATTTATGGTATATATGTACGTATGAAAGTACTATATATTGTTATATAAAGAGTAGTGTGTATAAAAATTAAATAAAATTAAAAACTGATCTTAGAAATGCGAATTACAATACAATATTAAAAAAATGACTACTTAAAACTGCCAAACAGTATTTATTCTTAATACCTATGTAGTATATTGTGTTTTTTTATTTAGTATTACAAACGACGAAATATATATGAATCAGCGTTGAATTTTTTTTCAAAGATAGGTACGAATGCAATAAAATAGTTGCAATGTTACTAACAATAGAAAAAACAACCTTCTTAAAACATAATTACTGGAGAGATCGATTATTCGACTTTCTCAAAAACCGGTTCGAATAATTCGAAATTTTTGCAATTAAAAAAACCCGGTTTTCGGTTAATAATTATTCAAATAACTGGTTAACCGGTTCTTTTATTTAAATAAAATTGTTCTTAATTCTTGAAGCGCAGAGCTGGACCACGTCGTTTTTAAAATAAGCAGAAGCTGACGGAGAGCTTAAAATAAAAATGGCAATCAATACCAACAATAATTCTAACAGATCTATCTCATACATACAATGCCGAAACGGTATGCGGAGGCCATAAAAAACAAAGTAATACACAAAGTACTGAAAGTTGCTTAAGTTTCGAACAGCTACTCAAGGAGCTAATTTCGTTTTTGTTGTTGTATTACTTGATAGAGAATGGAATTAAAGTTTTGTTATTATAGTTATAATTTAGGTGCCTAAGATAACAAGAATTAAATGTTTAAGTTTGAATAAATCTATTAGTAACATACAAATCCTTAATTGCCTCGACAAGAAAAGTTGCTTAGGTTTCGAATAGCACTGTTTGTAAATGCGTGCACCACGTATTTAATAGTATGTGTGTCACTGTGGTTCAATCCCATTCAACTCCATCTGATAATATTCAACAACGATATCATCTCACGACATTACTAGCGAGTGGTTATATGTATTTAGGCTGTAAAAAACTTCACTAATTAATATATCTGCCGTTCGGAGCCAGCGTTTGTGGGTCGCTCTCAATGAGTCTAGTAGGTCATGCTCTGTATATAAAAATCAATATTTATTTGCAGAATATAAGAAAAAGTTATTGTTTCTCAAGTGTGGATAACTTTTTCAATCTACCTTGGTTTCACGTTCTTTGTGAGACGTTCAAGGTTGTTATATATAAAAAAATTATTAAATTTATACAAATAGTTAAACAGCAATTTGCAATAAAAAATATACAAACGTATAAAAGTTATACTTATTAAAATTAACCGGTTTATTCGATATTCGAAAATTGAAGATTTTTAAAAAACCGTATTTGACAAAACCAAGAAAACCGGTTAAAACCAGCCGAATAATAACCCTCCGATCTCCCTAATAATTACATTGAAAGTTTTTGAACGTGAAAGACTTTCTGATAGCTTTCTCTTTTCCTCTTTTCTCTTTTGTTGTCACAGTCAGTGATTGATTCAAGTACAGCAGCAACACAACAACACAACTCTGACAACATGGCTTGTTGCTCACTATTTTATTTTACTTTATTTTATTATTTTGCTTTGTCTTCATTTTCTTTCTGTTTTCTGGAATTTTTGTCGTCTTTAATAAAACAAAAGTACCTATAATTTCTAGTTCTAGCTGTCAATTTGCTTTGTATTCTCAGTTTGTTCCGAATCGTTTAGCTATAATATACAATAATTTTGTATTGTCTGTTTTATTATATTTTGTTTATTACTGTAATATTTAGCTTAAAATTTTTAACGTATACAGTAATTGTCGGCTATATTGATAGTATTGCTGCATTTATAACTTCTAAGAGTTGTCGACTAGATTAGTTTTCTGGGGCTTCGGTATTGCTGGAAAATGCTGGATGCATTTAACCGGGTTATAAAAGAGATACCGAGATGTTCAATTTGATAATGTTGTTACTGTATAATTGATTTTTATTTTACTTCAATTCTTAATCCTAGCGTCTTTATCTGGTCACCCTGTATGTGTATTTTTTATAACTTTTGTATTTATAAGTGTATGCATTTTGAATTGCAAGTATGTCATTATTATTTAATTTCCTACAACGTGTGTTCTGTTTCTGTTAATGACCTTTAAGTTGAATAAGTGAAACAGGCAAATAATTAGATATAAAGTAAAATCTCGATAATACGGACCTCGCTAGTCCGGATTTTTCGACAATCCTAACGTCATTTTTCATTCCATTTTGTACTCTATAATTCGGATTGATTTCAACTTTTAATCCGAATGGCTTTCAAACTGTTAAATCTCTATTAATTGTTACCCCAAAAACATAATTTTTCTCTTTTATCGCTGCAAAAACAAACTACTTTGGTAGCTTTAAGAGCTTTTTTGTTGTTATTTTTATGACTTGTAAAAATGAAACATGTTATTACTTTTTTAATAAAGTGCTCACATGTTTTTGTTTGTTTGTGATTAATAAATGTAATATACCATTCGATATGTATTCTGAAAGCATTTTTAATACAATAACAATATTTTATCCACATCATGGTCTGCAATCAATTATCAGGACTATCAAGATCTTACTGTACTGAGTTATTAGAAATTTAAAATTAAGATAAAATCTAGTCGTCGTAAAATCTAGCAATGTCGCTAAATTTCAGCGTTCTTTATTATGGTGACATTCAATGACGATGTCATACAAAACTCCCTCTGCTTGTGTTATTGGCATTGCAATTTTCCATTTATGATAATTTGATACAAATTTCCACTTGATTGATACCGATCTTGTGACAATGATCGGTGAAAATATCGTAGTGATAATGTCGTTCATATACGCCACAGGATAGTTGATCTAAACGCAAAAGATTTATTTAAATAAACAAAATGTAAAAAGAACTATTTCGATAATATGCATCCATATTTGTGCATGGGATCGTTATTTTGATAGTATTCCCGGTAGTTTACAATAGATAGTTTCCCTGAACTATTTACGCATTTCCTTTACGAATATTGAGATAAAATGTGACCATTTTGCTAAAGAAATACGATTTGCCAACTTGCCCGCAATAGCAAATGAGATACAGACCCGCATAAACCCTTAAAAGGGTTTATAAAAAAGCGTTTGTAGTGGAACCCAATTTGATTATATAACTACAACCATGTTCTTAACAACAGTTTTTTGTCTCTCTTGAACGTTTGAAAATTTTGATTTGCGACTGTTTATGATTAAGTGTACGATATGTATATATGTTTACGCTTACAAGGGGTTTTTTTATCGTATCACATGGCGATCGCCCTCTTGAATAAAGCTCTTTTAGCAGTACAACAAATTTTATTTTGAACCAGTACGTATGCGCTAAGTTAGTGCTTTAGCTTATAAATTTATTGCTTTCTAACCGTTTATAAGCGATAATAGTTTGGTTTGTGAAAATTATTTCCTTATTGCATATTTTAAATGCAGATACGATTTGATAGGGTTGGATAGGGTACAGTTCGCTCATTCTAAATTCTTGTAAATAAGATGTTAAATATGAAAAAAAACAAGACGTTAAGTTTACTATTTGTAACTCATGTGTTCAATTGACTATTTGCCATTTTACGTAATATTTATTGTGTAAATAAAAATCAACTTTTACACATTTGGTTATTATTTTATTAGAAAGAAGAATAATAATTACTTGTAATTCGAAATATCTAACCGAATCTGTCAGAATTGGTTAACAATTAATATTCTAGCGCCTTGAGAATGAAATGAAACAAAACGTGGTAGTTTTATATGCTATTTACTTTGCTTGATCAATAACATACTAACTTCGAAATGCCATAAATATTTGACTGACCTCAATTCTGTTCAAACTTTTTCTGTTTAATGATTCAAAAACAAATTGTTTAAAAATATATGTTTTTTTTATAATTATGTTTTTTATATTGAACGAATAAAACATATCTCATTTTAAATATAAGAGAACAGTAAATTGCTATATAGATATATATGTATAGCAATCTATATAGCAATATATAGCAATCTATATAGCAATGTATAGCAATCTATATAGCAATATATATCTATATAGCAATATATATATATATATATATATATATATATATATATATATATATTATATATATATACGTCCAGCGACGTTAAATCACAAGAACAAGGCGCCCAGTTGACTCGCCCCCATCCTGCTGAAACCAAAGATAACTGATGTCAACATTAGCCAATTGTGGCCACAAAAAACTGGCTATTATGGTTTGATAGCTCAGATAATTCACGGTGACGGCATTTTTTTGCTCATTTTCAAAAAAAAAAAAAAAAAAAATACAGGCCGATGATGCCGCCTAGCCACAAACCGCACCATACGGTCACTTACTTTGGATTTAATGGTTCTTCAAGGACTGTTTGTGGATTTTGTGAGCCCAATATGCGACAATTTTGTTTGTTTACATAACCGCCTAATTGAAAATGTGCCTCATCACTAAAGATGATTTTGTTGAAAAATGCGTTGTTTCCGTCCAGTTTTTCAAACAGCCAATTCACAAACGTTCGAAGCAAGCAATGGTCGACTGTCATTAATTCTTGAACGATTTGAACTTTATAAGCGTAAGTATGAAGATCTTCAAGAATATCCACGAACGATTAGAATGGCAGTTTCTGAACTTAGTCTATATGAGTTGGTAGATACTACAAATTATTATTTTTAATGCATTTTTTTAAATTTTTATTATGATGACTACATTTTATAGGTAAAAATTACAACTAAGAAATAATTAAAATTTGATTAAGATAGGGGTAGAAAACCGCGGTGAATTTTAGTTATATAAAAATTAATGTGTGTTTGAAGACTGTATAGAGATATAAAGCAGATTCTGCAATGTCTTTCTGGAAGAAACTATAGACAATCTTAAATGTTTGGTTTGGAACGAAAGGGGATAAGATGGGCATAAGATAGAAAATTATAATTAAGATAATAGTTAAGATAATAATTGAAATAAGCGTAGTGAAGCAAGCCGGCTTTTCGGGTGGTTTTTTACAATATTTGTTAAAATAAATATCTGTTTAGACCGAAAAAATGATGATAGTAAAAAAAGCAAGCCTATTTGGATGTTTCGCGAATTTTTCTTTTTTTCTTGCAACAAAAAGAAATAGTTTTTAAAATTAATTTTGAGAAATATTTGTCAAGAATTGCAAATCCATTTTTCGATAGCTAGGCATATTGTTGCTATTTATTGTAAATATTTTGCAAGAAATTTTGAATTTATGTTGTAAAGTTTATTTTGAACTGCAATTAATAAACTTTTTTATTATCATCATATTATATTATACATATTATCATATTATCATCATTATTGTAAACATTATCTATTTATCTATGTAAAAAAACAACAACAACTTAATTGGAAATACAACTAAAAACTAAAAACAAGTTTAATGCTGAAGACGAAAGAAAAAAAGAAGAAACTTTAAAAAATGTAAAAAGTGATATTAGTTCTTTAGAAAATTACGCAACACTTATTTTACTGACTCAAGTTTACAATGAAATGAAATTTCATAAGTCTAAAATGAAGAAGGAAATAAAATAATAAAAAAATTGAAACGTGATAAAAAACATTAAAAAATAAACAAAATAAACTTGGCTTAAACGAAGAAACCGGTTGTATTTAAAACTTAAAATTTTGTAATAGAATTTAACAAAAAGTCAACACAAAATACAAACGAAGAGTTTTTAAAATTTGATTCAAAGAGAAAACATTTCAATTTCGGCTATAAGTGTGTGTTCGTATCAGCGTAGGTACACATTTGTTTTTACTATTGTCTCAAGACGAAATATGAAGAACGTAAATAAGAACAAATAATGTCGTTAAAATGGATATTTCTTTGCATTCATGGGAGTGGTTTCGTGGTGATAAATTTAGCGGTAATAAAGGAATATGATTAATATATATTATATGTAACTGCAATTGAAATTAGAGATAAACTTTATAATGTTTACCAGAAGATAGTCCCTTCACAGGTTAAAGGTAGTGAATTAAGCGGGTGATTTCTATGCACTACTATCAGGACTGTTCTAAAATCACAGTGATTTCAAATCACGAACGATTTCAAAATCACGCAGGTGATTTTTAGCTGTTCTGGAAATCATGTGATTTTGAACGTTTTGGAGTAATTTTTATTTTCCGAAATCACGAGTAAATAAGTTTCAAGTTTTTTTTATATTTATTTTAATATTGTATAGTTATGCCTAATCATTTAATTCAACTAATTTTTCTTTCAATACTGTTGTTTATCTGCTGTTGTTAGTTATTTCTCTTAAATATCTACTATTTTCTGTATATATTTTGGTGAAATGATTAGCTTCCATTTCCTAAACGTCTTCAATATCCCCAACTGACAGCCAAAGAAAAAGATAAAATAAAATCACGGCGGGGTTTTTAAGAGAATAAGAAATGTGTATGCAAAATTAGAAGTGTCTTTTTAAAATTCCTATTTTTTAATTGTTTTTCAATAGAATGACCAATTTTAAATCAAAAATTTATGAAAGACACATTAAATATTCATTGAAGTTTTTTAGCATTCATTTTACTACACAGTGTTTACAAAAATAAGCAAGTAATTTGTTGTAAGTTGATCGATTTGAAATTACGCGATTTCAAAATTTTTTGTGCACAGAACACCTTTTGTTTGGTGATTTGAAATCACTTCGACAAAAAGTGATTTACAGAACATAACTGTATAATTATTATATCGCACTTAAGTTGCCTAAATTGCACTGAAGGTCAGAAAGTTCAGTGATGGACTAAACTATTGGCACACGAAAGTTTTTTAATGAAACACTTGATTTTTCTTAGAATGAAAGGAGACCTCGTTTTATGTGATCAATTCGTTCCACGAAAATTTGTATAAACTGAATTCGCGTAAAACGATACACAGTCTCCATATAAAAACTACCGAATCGTTCCTGAATTTAAAAGAAAAAAAAATAAATAAATTTAAATTAAAACATTGAAAGTCAAACAAAATCACATAAAAAACGAAGTACAACAAAAATAATTTTTTAATACATTGTAAATATCATAATCGCTAAATACATATCTACACCGTTTTTGAATTGGATCCATATCACTTTCATCGTTAGAGGAAGCATTTAATGCATTGTCATCATTTTTTTGATCATCATTTTCATGACTAGAAATATTTTCATTACGACTAGAAGGACTGGTCAACGGTCAACGCGTTTTGAAGAGATTAATATTTTTCTTCTACAAAATAATATGTCATCAGACTTAAGAAGGTTAAATTTATCAGCTGTTTATCCGTGTCTGGATCCACATTGAAAATTCGTTTTGTACAACATTAACTTTGTTAAGAACTTCCCAAGTTTTATTTGAATTACCATATTTCTTCATAATCACTTTCGCAACGATTGTCTTCGACATTATCTGTAGTTAAAATAATATTGTCATCGGATATTAAAATCAGAACAATCGCGATTGAAGATATGAAGCAAGAATTTATCTTTACATTTCGATGGAAATGCCTACTTGTAGACTGATATCAGCGTTTCTGTTTTAAATTAAAATGTATAATACATAACCAAAAAAAAAAAAAAAAAAAAAAAAAAACAAAGTTTTAAAGCCGCATAAATTCGAATTCGCATAAAACGAGGCCTGAGCGTATATTTTTTATTTCTAACATAAAACAATTTTTTATAATTCGTGTGTGGATTTTTTTGTGTGTGGGGGGTTCTTCGGATGATTTATAAGAAATTTTGTTCCAAAACATTTGGTTGTACTTTGATTAAAATCGTTCTAGTCGTTTTCAAGTTATGACGAAATATGTTAACATAACTACCATATACTGGGCGAAAAATTTCCCACGCCCATAAACAAATTTGAGCCCGATATAAAAAAAAAAACTGAAAACGGATTTGAGTTTAGCGCATCAAAATCAGTATATTCCATATAATTTTATTTAAAGGCTTTTTTTGCTGTATTAGTAAATTTCGCACACACAATATATATTAATTAGTTGAGTTACAGTGTTTCATCAATTTTTTGGTCAATAAATATAAGTTCCTCGACCTATGACGAAGACATACAACCCAACTCCATCAATTCACCTTCGCCAACTTTTACTGAGCACACCGTATAATTTTTATCAAACGCAGTATTGGGCTTTCGCTAAACTAAAATTCTACCGTCTAGTTGGAAAATCTTGAATTTGCTCTCATCATAGAGCAGTATATTGCTCCAGAAAGGTTATCCTTTATTTCTTTATTGCTAGACATAGCTATTAATTTATTTTTATTAACTTCGCTTATAATAGTTTTTCTCTTAATGACTCTCGCTTTTAAACCAGTACGATGCAATGTTTTTTAAGTGAAGTACCTCGTCAAGCTTCTCTTTTATTCTGCGGCAATTTGTGTTGATTGATTTTTCTGTTTCTTTCTGACCTTTCCAACAATATATGCCTCTTCTCAAATACTAAGTGCTGAAATAACATTCTTATAACTTGCTCACAAGAAAAAACCGCATATAAGAAACCATTTTGTGACATTTTTTAAGTTTATTATATACGATATTTAATATATATCCAACTACTAAAGAGAAAATAACCACTTTCGTGATTTGTGTGCCAATAACTGTGTCCGCTATAAAACATACTTTAAAATTAAATCACACTTTTTTATACAATAACTTTCTTAAAAGAATCGAATTTATTTCGACAGTTAATTGAAGAATATTTACCGTAAGAGTTTTTTATCAAAATTCACTAAATTAATTTAATTTGATAAACGTGAAAGTTGTTGTTTTATGTAAAATAATTTACTTTGCCAAAAGTTTAGTCCGTCACTGTACACTATATCACAGTCTTTAATATGTTGATTAAGTTTTGGCAGACTTTTCATTGATTTTCGACAGTAGCTTAAGCTAGAAAAAGTATAATATAATTAGTATTGTTGTAATTGGTTATTTAAATAATTTTGTGTTTCAAGTAACGAAGCAGTTATAATCGAATCTTTATAAAAAAATCAAAAAAATTATATGTATATATATATATATATATATATATATATATATATATATATATATATATGTGTATATAATAATATGTAATATTGATATTTTCTCTAAAACAGCAAAAGTTTTTCTGTAATTTTGGGTTAGAATACTATTTTTAAAGAAAAAACTGATATTTTTAAGGCAAAATATTTCTATAACGTTTAAACTTAAAAACTTTAAATATATTTGGAACTGTAAAATTACTAAAAGAAAACTATTTTAATAAATTTTGTTTGTTTACGCTTTCTTTTCAGCTTAAATCGTAAATTGACAAAGTGAAATTGTTCAGAGCTTGAAAGCATTCACATTGTACTTGACCATAATTTTTATTACAATCATCCTTAGTAGAAAAAGCACGGGCTTATCTAGCGCTGCAGCTAACAGATGAGCCCCACCACCACATGTCAATTGCTGCAGCTGAAAATGCAGGGTAAGCCCCTCAGCCAATAATAATAACTGCTAAAAGCAAATAAATTCTGATATAAATATTAGAATGTAAGTTAGCATTAGATGATTTGAAAATTTTCAAATGTGATTGTAGAACATATAAGAAACTTGCTATTAATCAATATATGAGATATGTTTTTAAATACAAAAATAATAATACAAAACTTAAATAAAATTTAACATTAAACTTAAATTATTATCAAAAAAATATAATATGTAACCTATAAGAAAGCTTTATTCTATTGGAAGATAATAGAAATGTTTAAGTACCTAGAAATAATTCCTAAAATTAGGTTTTGAGCAAAATTGTTTGACATAATTGTCATTTTATCAGCCATTTTATATTTTTTATTATTATAGTTATTTACTTTTAACCATATTTGCATATTTCCTTATATATTTATATTCTCTATATTTATGTAATTAAAAAAATTATCGTAATACATATATAAAATTGAACAATTCCAACGTCATTCAACTAAAAGTTTTTTGCTAAACTTCAAAATGTGCATCTACAATATGTATGTGTGTGAACTTGGATGAATGTATAAAACAAGATTTGATTTGTTTATATATCCCACGCTGCTTCCTTCTATATTCCTTTAAAAAAAACTTTTTTTTGAGATCAATTTTATACAATATTTATAAAATTTACATATACATCTATCTGTATTTGTTATACTTATTTATGTATATATAAATTATTTTTATGTTTTATTTACTATATAAGTTCATAAGGACAAGTTTTTTAAAATTTGTTTAAAACGAAGGGAACTTAAGGATATTAATAACTTAAATAGTAAAAATCAGTAGTGGTAGTTTTAACACAAACACTTCGGTATATTTTCCTGCTTCCACTATTTTCAAAAAATTTCACGTCAAAATTAAAAAAAAAAATTCTGAAAACATAGCTTATATGAGTTAGTTGATAACGCTGGTACTGATGTTAAAATGATTTGCTGCTCATGTTGATCGTACTCAACATACTTTACTCATAAAGTACACACGTACCTACAGTATTGGACAAAACTAAAGCTAGAGCTTTTGCATGTTAGCAAAACATGTAATGAAGTAAAATAATGGTTTATATAACTTAATGCTTATGGTTTTAAAAGTAGAATATACGAGTACTTATAAATATTGGATATTGTTAGCAAAATTGTTTTTATTGACAGCACAATGCTTTAAAATACGTACTTAAGCATATTAAAATACAATTCGTTGCAAAGTGACAATGGTTTGGGTATATGTTTTCGGTTTCGATATTATTAGGATTATGACCGAAAACACAAATCAAGAATTTTGTAGTCATGGTTGATATGGAACTGACCAAACATCATGAATACTCCAAACATCTCTCTCTTTAAACGTGTTAGAAAATTTGTGTACAATATTGGTCTTAGAAATACGAAAGAAGCAGACAAGTAATCAGATTGATTTTAAAACTGCACTGCTCGAAGAGTGGAGCAAGACTCCCATTGAAACTAACCGAAAACTTATTGTATCAATGAAAAATCATCTTAAGGATGTAATTAAACAAAAAGAAGGTCACTCCAAATACTAAACCATGTTCCATCTAAGATTTTTCTAAGACTACTGATAATACACGAAATATGCTGTGTCTTGTATTTTTAATATATCATATGTTCTATTCTTTAAATTACGTTTACAAATATTTAAAAACAAGAATACATATTTTTAATGTATATAAATAAGTATTTTTATAAAAATTGTGTGTTTAAATCTTTTTGATATCATCATTAGTTTTGATGCTGTTAGCGTTCGAAGTTATATTTTGAACGCACACGAAATGAGCTGTGTGCCACCATATATACATATATATTTTTAATATTAAATAGAAGTTCGTGTTTTGGTTTTGCCCGATACTGTACGTATGGTGTGTTTTTATTTAGTTAAGGTACTCGTCTCGTATAAATAAAATATAAACATGTATTATTAAATAGTCGTATACGTATACATACATACAGAAATACACATATGTGTGTATGTACATATAGTATGTATATTATTTTTAAACAGTCATCATTTGTGTTTTAATTTTTATTCTTCTTTTATTCTACTGATTACCTTTTAGGTCTTCATTTTCTTTTCCTATATGTGAATATTATTTATTTAATTTTTCTGTTTTATTTTAATCTCTTTTTTGTATTTGTTTTTGTTTTTTATACACAATAACAGCCATTATAATTTTGTTTTTGCTCAACTATTTATGTATTCATAAGTAAATATGTACGTATGTATATATGAATATGCGTGTATGTTTGGTTGGTTTATTTTGAGCTTTTTATCTACATATGTAAGTGTATGTGAGATGACGTTTACTACTTCAAATACAAATGGCGTTATTTTATTTTTGTTTTTGTTTTTTTTTCGTGTTTTTTTTTCTTTCTATCGTTTAATATTTCTTTTATGCCAAACTTTGCTTTCAGCAGTAGTACACGTACTATTTAAATATTTTAGCTTATAAGGGGTATTTGGTATGATTTTGAAAATTTAAAAAGTTTTGTCATATTATGGTTAAAAATTAATTTTTGTAAGTTTCCATGATAGAATTTTTGATCAGAAGATGGTGGCCAAAGTTGTTTAATTCACTTTCAATATTTAATATATATAAATATTATATGTATGTAAACAATGTACTTTTTTTGTCGCCAAGTTACTTACGTTTGAATATTATTCATATGTAAATGTTGTAATAAACAACAGCAAGTGTAGTAAAACATGTTGGTATTTAGTAGAGTGTCTATAAAATATTTTAATATTTTCTAATTGTAATCGTAAAAAAGTGAAAGTTTGTTTATTTCTTTTTGTTTCTGTATAACTGAAAAAAAAAAATTAATAATAATAATAATAATAATAATAATAATAATAATAATAATAATAATAATAATAATAATAATAATAATAATAATAATAATAATAATAATAATAATAATAATAATAATAATAATAATAATAATAATAATAATAATAATAATAATAATAATAATAATAATAATAATAATAATAATAATAATAATAATAATAATAATAATAATAATAATAATAATAATAATAATAATAATAATAATAATAATAATAATAATAATAATAATAATAATAATAATAATAATAATAAATAATAATAATAATAATAATAATAATAATAATAATAATAATAATAATAATAATAATAATAATAATAATAATAATAATAATAATAATAATAATAATAATAATAATAATAATAATAATAATAATAATAATAATAATAATAATAATAATAATAATAATAATAATAATAATAATAATAATAATAATAATAATAATAATAATAATAATAATAATAATAATAATAATAATAATAATAATAATAATAATAATAATAATAATAATAATAATAATAATAATAATAATAATAATAATAATAATAATAATAATAATAATAATAATAATAATAATAATAATAATAATAATAATAATAATAATAATAATAATAATAATAATAATAATAATAATAATAATAATAATAATAATAATAATAATAATAATAATAATAATAATAATAATAATAATAATAATAATAATAATAATAATAATAATAATAATAATAATAATAATAATAATAATAATAATAATAATAATAATAATAATAATAATAATAATAATAATAATAATAATAATAATAATAATAATAATAATAATAATAATAATAATAATAATAATAATAATAATAATAATAATAATAATAATAATAATAATAATAATAATAATAATAATAATAATAATAATAATAATAATAATAATAATAATAATAATAATAATAATAATAATAATAATAATAATAATAATAATAATAATAATAATAATAATAATAATAATAATAATAATAATAATAATAATAATAATAATAATAATAATAATAATAATAATAATAATAATAATAATAATAATAATAATAATAATAATAATAATAATAATAATAATAATAATAATAATAATAATAATAATAATAATAATAATAATAATAATAATAATAATAATAATAATAATAATAATAATAATAATAATAATAATAATAATAATAATAATAATAATAATAATAATAATAATAATAATAATAATAATAATAATAATAATAATAATAAATAATAATAATAATAATAATAATAATAATAATAATAATAATAATAATAATAATAATAATAATAATAATAATAATAATAATAATAATAATAATAATAATAATAATAATAATAATAATAATAATAATAATAATAATAATAATAATAATAATAATAATAATAATAATAATAATAATAATAATAATAATAATAATAATAATAATAATAATAATAATAATAATAATAATAATAATAATAATAATAATAATAATAATAATAATAATAATAATAATAATAATAATAATAATAATAATAATAATAATAATAATAATAATAATAATAATAATAATAATAATAATAATAATAATAATAATAATAATAATAATAATAATAATAATAATAATAATAATAATAATAATAATAATAATAATAATAATAATAATAATAATAATAATAATAATAATAATAATAATAATAATAATAATAATAATAATAATAATAATAATAATAATAATAATAATAATAATAATAATAATAATAATAATAATAATAATAATAATAATAATAATAATAATAATAATAATAATAATAATAATAATAATAATAATAATAATAATAATAATAATAATAATAATAATAATAATAATAATAATAATAATAATAATAATAATAATAATAATAATAATAATAATAATAAATAATAATAATAATAATAATAATAATAAATAATAATAATAATAATAATAATAATAATAATAATAATAATAATAATAATAATAATAATAATAATAATAATAATAATAATAATAATAATAATAATAATAATGATAATGATAATGATAATGATAATGATAATGATAATGATAATGATAATGATAATGATAATGATAATGATAATGATAATGATAATGATAATGATAATGATAATGATAATGATAATGATAATGATAATGATAATGATAATGATAATGATAATGATAATGATAATGATAATGATAATGATAATGATAATGATAATGATAATGATAATGATAATGATAATGATAATGATAATGATAATGATAATAATGATAATGATAATGATAATGATAATGATAATGATAATGATAATGATAATGATAATGATAATGATAATGATAATGATAATGATAATGATAATGATAATGATAATGATAATGATAATGATAATGATAATGATAATGATAATGATAATGATAATGATAATGATAATGATAATGATAATGATAATGATAATGATAATGATAATGATAATGATAATGATAATGATAATGATAATGATAATGATAATGATAATGATAATGATAATGATAATGATAATGATAATGATAATGATAATGATAATGATAATGATAATGATAATGATAATGATAATGATAATGATAATGATAATGATAATGATAATGATAATGATAATGATAATGATAATGATAATGATAATGATAATGATAATGATAATGATAATGATAATGATAATGATAATGATAATGATAATGATAATGATAATGATAATGATAATGATAATGATAATGATAATGATAATGATAATGATAATGATAATGATAATGATAATGATAATGATAATGATAATGATAATGATAATGATAATGATAATGATAATGATAATGATAATGATAATGATAATGATAATGATAATGATAATGATAATGATAATGATAATGATAATGATAATGATAATGATAATGATAATGATAATGATAATGATAATGATAATGATAATGATAATGATAATGATAATGATAATGATAATGATAATGATAATGATAATGATAATGATAATGATAATGATAATGATAATGATAATGATAATGATAATGATAATGATAATGATAATGATAATGATAATGATAATGATAATGATAATGATAATGATAATGATAATGATAATGATAATGATAATGATAATGATAATGATAATGATAATGATAATGATAATGATAATGATAATGATAATGATAATGATAATGATAATGATAATGATAATGATAATGATAATGATAATGATAATGATAATGATAATGATAATGATAATGATAATGATAATGATAATGATAATGATAATGATAATGATAATGATAATGATAATGATAATGATAATGATAATGATAATGATAATGATAATGATAATGATAATGATAATGATGATAATGATAATGATAATGATAATGATAATGATAATGATAATGATAATGATAATGATAATGATAATGATAATGATAATGATAATGATAATGATAATGATAATGATAATGATAATGATAATGATAATGATAATGATAATGATAATGATAATGATAATGATAATGATAATGATAATGATAATGATAATGATAATGATAATGATAATGATAATGATAATGATAATGATAATGATAATGATAATGATAATGATAATGATAATGATAATGATAATGATAATGATAATGATAATGATAATGATAATGATAATGATAATGATAATGATAATGATAATGATAATGATAATGATAATGATAATGATAATGATAATGATAATGATAATGATAATGATAATGATAATGATAATGATAATGATAATGATAATGATAATGATAATGATAATGATAATGATAATGATAATGATAATGATAATGATAATGATAATGATAATGATAATGATAATGATAATGATAATGATAATGATAATGATAATGATAATGATAATGATAATGATAATGATAATGATAATGATAATGATAATGATAATGATAATGATAATGATAATGATAATGATAATGATAATGATAATGATAATGATAATGATAATGATAATGATAATGATAATGATAATGATAATGATAATGATAATGATAATGATAATGATAATGATAATGATAATGATAATGATAATGATAATGATAATGATAATGATAATGATAATGATAATGATAATGATAATGATAATGATAATGATAATGATAATGATAATGATAATGATAATGATAATGATAATGATAATGATAATGATAATGATAATGATAATGATAATGATAATGATAATGATAATGATAATGATAATGATAATGATAATGATAATGATAATGATAATGATAATGATAATGATAATGATAATGATAATGATAATGATAATGATAATGATAATGATAATGATAATGATAATGATAATGATAATGATAATGATAATGATAATGATAATGATAATGATAATGATAATGATAATGATAATGATAATGATAATGATAATGATAATGATAATGATAATGATAATGATAATGATAATGATAATGATAATGATAATGATAATGATAATGATAATGATAATGATAATGATAATGATAATGATAATGATAATGATAATGATAATGATAATGATAATGATAATGATAATGATAATGATAATGATAATGATAATGATAATGATAATGATAATGATAATGATAATGATAATGATAATGATAATGATAATGATAATGATAATGATAATGATAATGATAATGATAATGATAATGATAATGATAATGATAATGATAATGATAATGATAATGATAATGATAATGATAATGATAATGATAATGATAATGATAATAATAATAATAATAATAATAATAATAATAATAATAATAATGATAATGATAATAATAATAATAATAATAATAATAATAATAATAATAATAATAATAATAATAATAATAATTTTTTTTTTTGCAAGGTAGGAAAATCCCTTCGGATCATCAAATGCCGTCGCATTCGGTATGTGGTGATTCCACTAAAAACCTACCTCCATCTGGGATTTCTTCCACCCCGGGACCGCGTCTAGCATTACTTCGGGGTGGTTCCCTGTTGGCTACATCAGCCACACCCGTCTCCTTGCCCGCGTCCAGGCCGCCGCTTACCCATTCTTTACCTCAGTGTGCAGCATCCAGGTCTTTCTTTTTTAACCGTAGTATCTCCTCGCAGTATCTCCTTACTATGTTCCAGCTTGCTTCATCGCTCAGCATCGTAGGGACTAGATTTGCCACGGTTATTTGACCTATTCTGCTCTCCAGTTCCCTTCGCTGCTGCACCCATCTTGAGCACTTGAAAAAGGTGTGCTCCGCGTCATCGATATGGTCCTCTTCTTCGTACAGGCAGTAAGGAGTCCCACATTTTCCCATCTTGTGCAAATACTTTCGGAAGTATCCGTGTCCCGAGAGCATTTGGGTTAAATAGTAACTAACCTCCCCTGTCTCTCTTTTAAGCCAGCTCTCTATATGAGGAATGAGTCTGGCTGTCCATCTGCCCTTGGTCTCAGCCGTCCATCTTGCCTGCCAAGCTTGCAAGGTACCGCGTCTAATTTGTTCTTCCTGCAGCTGTTCCAACGTGTTGTTCTGCTTTCTCATCCATATCTGTCTTCGTTCTCGTATCCTCAGATCAATAGGGACTTCACCGGCTATGACAAGTACTGCCGCCCCCGAGACTGTGCGGTATGCTGACGTTATTCTCAATGCAGAAGTTCGCTGTACTGCTAGAAGAGCATTTGCCCTCTTTCTCCACCTTATTGCTTCTCCCCATATTTCGCACCCGTAGAGCAGGATACTGCTACTCGTCTCCATCAGCAGTCTACGCTTGTTCTGAGTGGGGCCACCTATGTTGGCCATTAGCCGGCTGAGCTGCGCTGTAATCCTGGCCGCTTTTACAGCTGTATGTTGTATCTGGTTGGAATATGTCATTCTCGGGTCCAACCTTATGCCCAAGTAGTTCAGACATCTTCTGGTATGCAGGGTGATCCCACCAACGTTAAGTTCAATCTCAGTCGGTATGTGTCGCCTGGTAAGTATAAGCAATTCCGTCTTGTGGGTAGCTAAGCTGAGTCCATGAGATTCCATCCAAGTCGTTGTTCTGATCATAACCTGTCTGAGTTTGCGTTCGGCCTCCTCGGTGTCCCTAGCGCTGATCACTGCTGCTATATCATCCGAATATCCCACAAGGAAAGTATCCTGCGGCATTTCCATCCTTAATATGCTATCGTAACTTATATTCCACAAGTCTGGTCCAAGGATAGAGCCCTGTGCTGCACCCGATGTGAGCCTAATATTTCGCTGCCCATCGCTTGTATTGTATATCAGCTCTCTGTTGCTAAGATAGCTCCTTATAATCTTTCTCAGGTATAGGGGCACCTGAAAGCGGTTTTCGAGTGCATGAAAGACATCCTTCCATCTAAGGCTGTTGAAGGCGTTTCTGACGTCGAGAGTCGCGAGTAGTATGAGTGGCCTGCTGAAGTGATTAACTCCCTGTGCAGCTTCAAAAGCGTGGACAACGTCTCTCAAGGCTCCTAGGGTGGACCTACCCGGTCGAAAGCCATGTTGTCTATCGGATAAGCCGCCCTTTACGTCAATGGCTTCCATTAATCTTGGTTTAATAAGCCTTTCTAGCAGCTTACCAGCTGTGTCGAGCATGCAAAGTGGTCTGTAATCTGATGGTGAATCTGGGTCTCCTTTTCCCTTGCTTATAAGTACAAGTCTCTGTACTTTCCATATCCTTGGAAACGTTCCCTCTACAAGGCACTTATTGAAAGTTTTAAGGAGTAATTCTGGGCACTTATATGCTATCTCCCTTATCACTTCGGATGGTATGCCATCAGGGCCTGGCGTTTTCCCAGGTTTAAGCTTCGAAGCAGCAGTAATGAGCTCTTCTTTTGTGAATAGCGGGATGTTTATATCGTCAGCAAGTGCCAATTCCTCCACCAAGTTATCGTGCTCTGGGAAGAGCGATCTTGCAATCCTCGACATTTTTTCTGCATTCATTATTGGAGTGGCGCCTCCAGAGCAGAGTTTCCCCATAACAATTTTATAACCCATTCCCCAAGGATTTGAGTTAATATCTTCTCGCAGCGACTCCCATAACCTTTTCTTGCTATTGAAAATTTGCCTGTGCAGTTGCCTCTTTGCCGCTCTGTAGATGTTTCTTTCGTTCTCGGCATCGCCTCGTCGTCTGGCCCTAGTGAGTCTTCTTCTACATTTACAGCACTCGCGTCTTGCCCTTGTGATGTCGTCGTTCCACCAGTGCACTGCCTTTTTTCTTTCCCTGCTCGCTCCTATTCGCGGCATCGCCTTATCACAGCTTCGTTGTATTTCACTTATTAAGACCTCCGCTTTGGCATTTAGGTCTCCTGCGACTATAAGGTGCCCTCGGATGGTACGAATAAAATCCTCAATGCCGTTCAGTTTTTCTTCGAAGTCTTCAATACTGTCGCTAGGTGTGAGATAGCAACTGACCAGGGTGAGATCTTCGATTTGCAGCCATGCAAAGCAATTTCCTTTTCCCCTTTTACCTGGTGCAAATTTACTCGTGTCAGGCATCCATAATGCTGCTGTTGCGCTATCGTCGTCGATCCATTAAAAAGAACAACTCACTCAAAACAACAACAACTCACTCAAAACAACAACAACAACAACTCACTCAAAACAACAACAACAACAACTCACTCAAAACGACAACAGCAACTCACTTAAAACAACAACAACTCACTTAAAAATACACAGAAAAAGAGACATCATTATAGAGGAATAAATGAACGAATGGAAGATGAATGAAAATAATACAAAAGTTTAAAGTGGTTTAGCTTTTATTTTAATGTGTTTGTTTTTGTTGTTGTTTTATTGTACAATTTATAAATTAATTGAAAGAAGCAGACACTAATAACAACAACAATAAAAGCAGCATCTAAATAATTAGTCACAGCGAGTCGTAATCACTGATGATTGTAATTATAATTGGCTAAAGGGGCTAAAGTTAGTAAAAGAAAAATAATTAAAAGCGTATAAAAGAACTTTTAGCATAACAAAAGTAGAAAATAAATTAACGATACCACCAATCAGAATTGGAAAATTGAATTACATTCTAATTTAAAATAGCCCTTTGTAAAGGAAACTGCTAAAATATTGAATTGCTCGAATTCATCTGTACCAGTAGAGTTACATATAAAAATTTTGAATAAAATAAAAACTGAATTATTGTTTGAACACTTAAAAACTCTGAAATATATTTCTTTTCATTATTTCAATACCCTACATTAGTTCAATTCTGTAATATTTTATTATTTTTATTTATTTATTTGTACAATGTATATTAAGACTCTTTTTAATTCACAGTGAAAAGGCGAAACAGAGATAAAATTTAATTATTTAATTTTGCAAGACCTTGTATATGAATTAATGAATTTTTTTAAGTAGTAATATTTTCATTTATTTTATTTAAACACATCTTCGCTTATTATCGCAAATACATGCGTACTTGGTTGCGTCTGTTCCTGGTTAACTGTATCATTTAAATAATTTTCGAAGGTGACATTGAAAAAAATGCATTTAAAACCTGAGAAAGAGCTCGAGTGTATATTGGAAAGGTTATTGTATTAAAAAAAGTATTACTAGATTTACCATGATTTATTTACTCAAAATGCACAGTGGCTCGTTTAGCAGTTTTTCTATGCAAAAATCGTAACTTTTTAAATAATAAAAATCAAAAAGCAATTGAGAGACAATTCTTAGGGTTTAAAATTAGTTTCACAACATACTGCCAAGAGTAGGCACCAAGATGGTGCCTTAAAAGTCGTCCGGTATAAAGTTACCACTTCTATTTTATATTAAATTTTTTATTGGTATCGCTAATGCACATTTTTTATATATTTTTAATACTTAAATCAAAGTTAATTTGTAACCAAGCACATAATCATTATTTTCAGATTTTAAATATTATTGGTATTATTAATTAGTATAAATTAATACTTCTTAAAAAAGTCATTAATATTCTTAACATTTGTTATATTTTTCGAGATTTATTGAATCTTTGGGAAGAGATAAGTTAATTGAAATGGAAGGTCCCCATTCTGTCTAATACGTAAAAATATATAAGTATTTGTGTGATACTGATTCTGATACTCAGAAAATCTTATGTACTGTGAGAATATGTTTTTTTTGTCAGTCTGTCCTTGTTTCACAAGCTGGCTATTTTACTGTTGATGAAGTATTTTTCAAATATTGTTAGAATAAAATTAGAATTAATAACAATGTTCTAAATTTTTCAGTTCGAGAAGAAAAGACTTATGGTAAGTTCCTCAATTTAATGATTTCCTTTTGATTGTAGCACTGGTTACGATTGAAGACTGCTCGGCATATTGGAATAAAATGTAATATTATCCAATGCTCCGAGTTTTCATTTCTTAGCCATAAGAGTATAACTGAAGCTTTGAGCATATTTGTATTTGTTATATCCGTGTCATTATTAGATATTTTTTATTTAAAAACACTGTCCGGACGATCCATTACATCCAATTACAATTTACTAACTGACGTGAATATTTTTTTTAAGAATTTAGGATTAATCTTTTAGCAAAAATCGAAGTGCTTTTCATCAAGTGTTGAAGTATGATGACTACTGACACTTCAGCTGCCTTCCACTAAAGCCACATTGCTTTCTTTTCTCAAGATGAATTTTTTGAGTATGAAAGAGATATACATACTATCTATACGTTATGACAAGATAAAGCGTTTGGTGTTGTTAAAATATTCTTTCTAATCCCCCGCAGTAATCTGGGTTTGTAAGTGTCACTGCTTTTTTAATGATCGGCTTTGATTTATCTTTGTCTTTTATGTACTCAAGAAATAATGCTTCTGAAAGGTGCGATATACATAACACTTCTGCGTCATTTTCAAGTTAACCTCTTGTCGTACGATTTTATTTCACAAAAACATACATGTGGAGACTATATAATTTTAATGTAATTCTGTGCTGATGTTATAATAATTTTTTTCCTTTAGATGGATTTGTCTGGAGCGGGGTTAAAGTCTCTTTATTAGGCAATCCAATTAAATTTTTTTATGATATCCATGTCCTCTGCTTTGATTCGAATCTGGGTCGTTTGTGTTGTATGCATGCTTGGTTAGAACGCACCACACCACCCGGGCATTGCGGGCGACACTCGTCATTTTCACTTAAGGTGTTAACGTTGTCTTGTGTACTCCGAAAACTTTCAAAGTTTTTGCACTGAGGATCCCTTAAAACTACTTACATACGCCGCTGAGTACGCAAGATATTTTTTAAACTTCTTTTTACATCTTGTACACTTGATTATCTTAAAAATGGGAGCAAAGTCCTTATGGTTTATGAGATTGTAACAGTTTTCTTTTTGATCCAAATTTAGTTAAATTAGTTAGAGTATTGTAAAACAAATATGCTAAGAAAATATGGATAAAATCATTTGTGATAATTTTTTGTTATGCTTTACTTAATTTTCAAAAATGAACTAAATATAGTGTCTGAAAAACTGAAACTGCCGAAAAAAATAAAGAATCTGATGAAACGGGTTCTTATTTTTTTTTGTATAAAAAATAAATATATGTTTACAAAATGTCAATAAAATATAAAGTAATGATAAAGCTAAAAATGTTATTAAATTCACTTTCCTTCTGCATTCTACAATAAAATTATTTTTATCCAGTTAACACGTTCGTGACGTGAATGCTATAGCATCTAAAAAATTAAAGTTGATTATTTTGAATCGAATTTTATATTTATTTACATAATTAACAAATGTATATAATTTGGTAATTAGTATACCTGGCAATGTGTGGACTAACTGATTCTTAAGGTTATTTCGTACTATCTTATCTTACAAAAAGCTTTTAATACAATTTCAGATACAACACCCAATTTCAAAATAAAACAACTGTCGTCATGTAATGCACCACAGTTAAACTTTTGCTCAAATCAAGTAATGTGATACAAAGATTCGAATTTATAATCGCTTGACAAGTTTTATTAAACTTTATTATTAGTTTTTATTTTTATCTTATATGTCATTAGACCGTTACTAATGGCAGCCTTTAAGTTTGATGCAAATATAATCATGATATTTATTCAAAAATCTTAAAAAGAAAATAATAGTTTATACTTAAACATATATCATACATACAGTGAGCACGAACGAAACGAACAACTAAAGCTATATAACAAAAAAGGAAAACTCCATTATTTACGTGTCAAATTAAAGTATACAAGGCAAAAACTTATACGATAAGAAAGAATAGAGTAGCAATTTCTGGGAAGTTATACTATTTTTCCGATAGGTGCTATCGATTAGAACAAGAAACTGTTTTTGAAATTTTGAAAGTACCTCCAAAATCATGAGTTACGGGTAAAAAACCCGTTTTTTGATAATTTCAAGCACTTATAAGTTAATAACATAGCTACATATTAACTGATTTTAAAATTTGTGGATTTAGAAAGAGAAGGAACAGACTTATTAAATGGTGTATACTTTACTTAAGTAAACTTGAGGAATCTGTGTGTATTTATCAAGCGAACATATTTTTCACTCAATTCAATCTAAAATTTCAATTTTAGAAAAGTTATACACTATTTAATATAGGAACCGTCCTATTTTTGTATTTATTAAAGTAGTATGTTTAGTAATGAATAAATATGAAATATGAACAAAATTTTTGAGAATGAGGGTGTTTACTTTCATTTGACGTTCACAGTGCATATGTACATCGTTACATATGTATTTCGTTATTATAGTGTTGTCTTGATATTTTCATTATCATCTTTGTTTTCAATTGAAAAGCATACTTTATGAAAATTAAATCAAAGGCATTAAATGTTAAAATAATAATTTATTTTTAAACTTATACACTACGCCAACCTTAACCGCAAGAACTAGAAACAATTTTAAAATACAAATCATTTAAAAGAATATTTTTACTTGAATATTTGCATATTTATGAGAATTATTTTTTTTTAATTTTTTTTTTTTTATGTTTCCAGTTTCGAATATGTGTTATGTTATAAAATAATTGATATTGAATAAAGTAAGTTTAAGTGAGATGTACATATAATAGCACAATAATTAAGAAATGAAATGAGTTTTTCCATTACTAAATATTTGAAACGGTTATTTTATATTTACATACGTACATATATATTTTAATTTTTCTAATTATTTAGAGCTCTAGCCTTGAATACAGGCCTAAAATAATTAATTGCTTGGCTTTGAATTTTTTATTCGCACTTTCGTTTTTTAATTTTAAAATGAAGAAAAAAATTGTAAACGAAAAAAAAACATGCTACAAAGAAATAGAAAATGAAAGTGAAAGTAGGCCATATTAAATTATCTTCATTGCAACAACATATACAATAACAAAACAATGTTTACGTGATGAGTAAAGTAGAAATATTACAACAATAGTAGAAACAACAAAAACGAAAATGAAACATCACTTAAATATTGCTTATTTTATACTTTTATATTAACAGACCTATAAATCGCCAGATGTGCGTGACAAACTTCAGTACTATGGGGTGCTTGGTTAAGTTCGATTACAAATTTGACTAAAAATGAAACACCTTTTTCTTATATTTGAAACCAGCTGTTTTGATTAACAAGGTTTTGCCATTTTTGGGGTAAAGCCATTATTCTATCAGTGTGGAACTTCTGAGTTTTCTGAGCAAGAACTGATGCAATTGCATTTACCAGTCCTCTACGCAATTTAAATGCACGCCACTGAGAGAGTTCTGCAGAGATCGAAAATCTTTAATCCCACATTCATCAAAAGGATTATAATTGGAGTCGAGACGTGGGTTTATGAGTACGACACGCAATCCAGACATCAGGCAGGTGAATGGCGTTCATCAAATGAAACGAGTCTATTTTCAGTGAAAAAAGAATGCAATGCTTACGGCTTTCATGGATTACAATGGTGTAGTGCATCATGAATTTTTGCCGGAAGGCCAAACAGTAAACAAAGAGTATTATTTGGGCGATGTGAAACGTTTGCGTAAAGCAATTCGTCGAAAGAGACCAGAATTGTGGGCAGAAAACTCGTAAACGCACCGTCGCACACCACCCAACAGCCACCGAATTCACCTGACTTGGCTCCCTGTGACTTCGTTCTGTTTAATCGAGTTAGAAAATCATTGCGGGGAAGGCGTTTCAGCAGCCGAGAGGAAATAAAAGAAAAATTGCAGGAAGCACTGATGGACATACCGTCAAGCTATAACGTTGACGCTAATATGACTGTGACGGAAATAAAAAAATAGAACGATAGGACCGCCATATGTGGGTTATTCCGGAAACATATTAATCAAGGTAGTATCGTGGATGTCTGAAAAGCCAAGCTCTCTCAGTTTCTGAGTGTGGTCTGAAGTGTGATCATATTAGCTTTTTTAAATTTAAATTTAGCTTTTTATTGTTCGATTTAGTTTCGAAATTTGCGATTAGCTTTTAGCTTTTTTTATAGCTTTTTTCAAAAATTCATTTAGTTTTTTTAACCTTTTCTGAAATTTCAACGAAAAAGTACAAAAGAGCAAGCACATACGTATGCATGTTCGTAGTAACCATATAAAATCGCCGCAAAAATACTACAAACATTGTAAAATCTGATATCGGAAAACAGTGAAATTATAGCATCACAGAAACAATAGTTACTGCTTTGCTTACATGCTAATGTTAGTAAATTAATATTTTTCATATGAGTTTGACAGAAAAGTTGAAAATGTTGCACTTTGTTGCCATTTCTTTTTTTGTGTTAAAAAAAAATTTTAATTCAAGAAAGAGTGCTGTGTTCATATCTGAAAATGTTGCCTCTAAAAATCCTTGATATTTCGTAATTTTACCAACGTTTAATGGCAAGGAACAGTGCAACCTTTTTTGTCAAAAAAAGAAAACGTCATAAGTACATAAGCAGAAAATTAATTTTACTATAGATTTGTTTCTTTCAATGTTTCAAAAAGTTAGCTCTGAAATTTACTTTTTTTTGGTTTTGTTTCTTTTGTTCCACACTGAATCGAGCCATAAATAGGGAAAAAAAATAAATCGATTGTGGATGTGTGGATTGTGGTTTAAAAGATGACATTTTAATTTACATTTTTGGTTAGTAGAGTTTTTTAATTCTTCGCTCGTGTAAAAAGTCATATTGATTTGAAAATGTGTAAAATGTCTGAAATATGCCATGTGATTTCTTTTGATATAAAAAATGACAAGAAACTGCAAAGACATGCAGTGAGTGAACACCGAAACCAGAAGTCAAAAATTGCTGAGATTGTTTCGATATAAAAGAGGCACCTCGTTACTACTGGGGCAATAAACATTAAACATATAGGACTATAAAATCATTTAGAAAAGGCTGGCTATTCAAAGAAGCTGCATTAATTGATCAAAGAAATTTTATTCATCGAATTCTCATCAGTGAAACGCAACGAAATCGAACTTTTTAAGTGAATCATATTAAACTAAGAAAATCTTGATTAAGGTTTGACTATTACAATGTCAAAGGACATTTTTAATCTGCCGAAAATTGACTACAATTGGCCAGGAAGTTTCAATTCATACACCTTTTAGGCCGCATTATACCTTTTTTCAGGTTCTTAGCCAATGACTAATATGAAAATGAATCGGTGTTGCCCGGGAATACATATAACACATTATAAATGAGAGTATGATAAGGAAAATGAAAAAAAGACGACGGTTGAAATGAATGATGATTGTTAGCAATCAAAAAATTGCTTTAAAAAGAAAAAAATAAGTGTTATTTCAGACGAGGGAGTCACTAAAATTTCCCGTTTTTCCTCGAAAAATTATTTCTTAATTTTATTCACATACTTTTAGGTTAGCTAATTTAATAATTTTGCAATATTAGGCGACAACTCATATAACTAATTTGGCCCGTTTTTCTCCAGATAAAAAAACAGCACAGCCTATTTCGTTAGCCGAATCTTCTGTCTTGCAAATTTCAACATAATCGCTTCTGTCGTTTACGACTGATTGCCAAATACACAAATAAATTTATCACATACATATGTACATATTTATATGACTATGGATTTCAAAAATGTATAAAACTGAAAATAATTTACATTTCAATTCTTGTTTAAATTTGTGTTCAACTTATATTGCAGTTTAACTTTGGCTTAATAATTATGTGTAGCTTATTACCTAAACAATTTTTTTTTGCTTTAGATTTAAAGAAAACAATTTATATAGTACTATATAACCACATGTAATGCCCAATATCCAAAAAATATGTTTAAAACCCATCAAAAAATGAGCTTATTTTTTTAGCCGAAAACAATTTTTTTAAACTTTTTTTTCGAACTCAATTTAGCTTTATGTCAGTCATGTCGCATTTTTTTATAACTGTGCTAAAAATTCTGTGTAGTATTCCTATTTTTTGTTTAACAGATTGAATTTATATTTTAAGTGTAATTTAATTAAATGTTGAAATGCAACAATAATTTAATAAAAAGGCAATGAAACTTGTCTCTGTAGTTAATTAACTAAAAATAAGAACAATTATTTATCAGCAATTTTCTAATTTTACGTACTTAAGAAATCTCAATGTGCCACATTAGTGTCCACATTAATTTTCACATGACTATACATAATTTGACATATACAAGTTTAACACCGTAATACCAATGTTATTTTATATAACCTTAGTCTAACGCCTCGCAAAGCAGTTTAACGACCAAAACTCGTCGTTTTTTGTGCCTATATGTGTTGAAATATTATCGATGAGTTCACTTTTTAAATCTGGTACCGTTTAGTCGTTGCACGCTTGTGTTGCAACAATAATAAAAAAAATAACTAAGTTTACGTACATTAGTATTCTAGGGTTAATATTTTATTAATTTCGCTTCTACGATTACGGTAATGACATTACGTAAAGTCACGTCCACGAACTCTATTTCATTAATATTGTATAAAAGGCGGTCAGTTGATTGGCGTTTTCTGATCGAGCTTCAATTATACTTTTACGGTTATAGCGTTAAGCTAAGTCATGTTCAGCAACAATGTTTCATTTTAATGCTTGCTGGTTTAATAAAAAACTAATTATTAGGGAAATTCATGGATGGGCCAAAAGTGATTAATGAATCATACATGTTGCGCATCATTTCAAGAATATTAAATGTATTCTGCTCATAATTTGCAACACTTCAAAATGGATACGTTAAAAATGCATAGTATGTACATTATAGATGCATCTCTGCAATCTGTAGAACACACATCACATTCATAAATGCCAACAGTGATAAAACTGAGGTCAACAGATGGTCGATAAACAACAATGCGTTTAATTTACGCAAATAAAAATCCTTCTATTGTTCATTATAAAACTTCAATTAAATTTTTGTTTTGTTTTTATTTTTAAAAATCATAAACAAGTAGTTTGTAAAAGCATCGTAAAGTTATCATATTATGCCATGCATTGATGCATTTCCAACAAGAAACGCATTATATGTATTATTAAATAAACACTTATTTGTGAAACACTGAATTTTATTTTTTTTTTTCAAAAATTATCTTAAAAAATGGATATTTACATATTTTAAATTAAAGCTTTTGAATATAATTTCGAAATTTTATACATAACAGGTCATTCAATAAGTCCGTAGGATAAGTAAGAAGAACACAAAATGTTGACAAAACTCGATTTTATTATTCAACATAGTTGCTTTCGAAGGCGATATAAAGAGTATAGCCATTTTCCAACTTTTCGATACCAGTTATAGTACGATTTCTCTTCCTCGTCAAATAGGGCTCGGTTTCAGCCATTACTTCTACATTGGACTTAAATTTCTTTCGAGCAAGATTTTCTTGAGGTCTAAAAACAGGAAAAGATCGCTGGGGGCTAAATCTGGAGAATACGATGGGTGGAGAAGAAATTTGATATCTTTACTCCATCTGATATCTTTACAATGTCAGTTGTCATAACCAATTTGTGGATATTTTTGATGTTTTTTGGAACAACAGCTTCATTTTGGCATCCACAGCACTATGCACTATTTGTTCTGATACGACCACGTTTAAATTCAGCAATGCACTTCTTTACCATTTGGCTCAATGGAGCAGAATTCGGATCATGTTTATCAAGCCATCGTTTGGTTTCTACTGTATTGTTTTTTTTTTTTTTTCATCAAAAAGCAATGCTTTATCAAAACTCGAAATTTATTTTTTTTTCAATTTTTTTTTTTATAACAAACGCTGCTTCACACAAAATGCTATAATTCATGAAATAATAGTCAGATTGCTGTCAAATTTATACACGTATCGTTTGAAGGTTAGTACTAAATAAAAATCATATGGACAAAATTCTAGTAAGGCCATCTATGTGTCATCCTACGGATTTTTTGAGTGACCTGATACATATATACATACACAAATACATACATACCTACTGTGTAATTGGACATGTACAAATTAAATACAATATTTTATTAACTTCGCTTTTATGACAGTTTATGCAATATATTATTAAAATTGGTTATTTTAGCAATTGCGTATGTGTTTGCCCCCAAATTGCTAGCATTTACTCTACTGTGGGGCAGGATTGCACCATTTTTGGAATCAGTTAAACCACTGAGTTTAGGTATAATATATTGATACCTTTGTAAAGATCGTAATCTTGGTATTACGAATCAATCAAAAAACTTTCATTTTCATTGAAAAACTTTAAGAAAAACATAAAATAAAAATGGTAATTTTGTTTTATTTAAAAAAAACTCAGCTAATGCAAATAATCATAAATACATACATATATCGAAGGTTACAATACACATTTATGTATTTAAGAGCACTTTATTATGTATTCATTCGCTATCAGTTCGTGTTTCATCAGTATCTTCGCCACTGCTTACGTTGAAAACAATCTTATCAGATGATGAAAGAAACACATTTTGCTTCCTTATGCGCAACCTGTTCTTTTACCTTGGGAGTCTTGCGAGTTGCCGGAACCACCGGGTCTGAATTTTTAAAAAGAAAGTTAAAGATATCCTAAATTATTAATCCTACTACTTGCGTTATACTCTATAACAGGGGTGAGAAACCTTTTTAATCAACGGGCTAATTTAAATTTTTAAATTTTTTGGATGGCCTTGCAAAAAGTAACACTTTTTAATAAGTTACAAAATTTTAATTATAATAAACATTAATATAAAAAATAAAAAATTAAAAAGAGGCAAGTATTTTTAGTGAGAAATTTGGCACTGTTTTTTCGATACAAGCTGATCGATATCAGCTGGAATTGATGAGATGGCTACACGTACGCAGCTTTCTACTCGTGCATCACTTAGTCCTGATCGGTGGTTGTTTTTGATGAATTTTATAGTTGAAAATAATTGTTCGCAATCATACGTACTTCCTACTAAGCCAACCTACTTCGGTATTAAAAACCACATCGCCATATTCAGTTTCTAAATCCTTTAGGAATTCTTAAAACTGGCGGTGATTTAACGCTCGCGACTTAATAAAATTAATTAATTTAATTATTGGTAATGTGACATTTGGCATACTCAGTCTTTTCGCACACAAATTTTCCTGGTGAATTACGCAGTGGTTAATGAATATTTCCCTTCCTATGGCCTTTTTAAAGTCTTGAAACAGCCTTCGTGATACTCCAATCTCCATACTTGACATTGCTCGTGCTCCATCTGTCGATACACCCATAATCTTTTCTAATAAAATTGAAAAATTTTCCAACACAGACTTTAGTTCATCGTACAAATCTTTGCCGGTTGTAGTTCCTTGCATAGGATTCAGTGAACACAATTCTTCGGCAATATTAGAGTCAACACGACGTATAAATATAGCCAGCTGTGCTGTATCGCTAATAGCGAAACTCTCATCAAGTGCCAAAGGACAGTATTCGAATTTTGCAATGCGTTCACAAAGCGTTGTTGCTATTTTCTCCGACAAGTCTTCAATTCTCCTTAAATAATTTTTATTTTTTCAGGAAATTTGGTGTTAGATCCGAATCCAACAAGGTTTTCAAATGGTACGCCTTTCTATGTTATAAAATGTTTCTATTATATAAATTAATAGAATTTGGTCCATTAAATATTTCACTGTCATTCATGTGCCATCCAAACATCGAGCTTTTGTGTGTATCCAGCTCTCTTCAAATGGGTGATGAATGCCTAGTACCTACAAAGTAGTAACAATAATTTGCACTGATATAATAATTGGATTTGTATAGTTTTATGATTAAGCTGTAAAAAAGGTGGTAAGGAACAGTAAGAGAATCAATCTTAAAAAAAAAAAAATCATGATTTTCTTTTTAAGTTGTTATATTTTGATGGTTTGAATTTTTCGTGACTAAGAAATAACAAGAAGACTAAAATATAATAAAAAAAGCTATTAATCTCTTTAGAAAATATTTTTATTTGTTGTTTTGTACTCATAAGTTAACGATAGGCGATCAAATTATTTGAACCAATATTTTGTTAATGTGCGTTATGGTTACACTTATAGATTGTAGTGACAACTTTTTATCAAACACAGTGTTGGTCCAAGCAATTTGATCGTCTATCGTCGACTTTATTGTAATGAAAAAATCATATAATAAAGAAAATATTTAACTGCGTATGTGATGAACAGTCGTTGTACGAAGTAAAAAGAATGCAAATAAATAAAAAGCGCTAAATGGATCGACCTACCGCAAGGCTGAAAATATTGTTAAAACGTATTTGAAATGACTCTTTATATTTCATTAGATCTTAGACTATTTATTAAGGAAGGAAATAAATAGTTATGTAGTTTTCTTGCTGTCGTTTATTAATGATTATACATACGTATGTACATATGTATGTATTACCATATCGTTGCTTTCATGTAGAAGAGCTCTAATTTGTTTCATATTGCATTGCACACAATTACTCCTTTAACGATGTTAGAAGCAGTTGCAGAAAAAGCCCTAACTCATTTCAAAAATTCCTTCTCGCAAAAAACCACTAAGTAAACAAAAGTGAGTTACATTGCGATTATTACGGTTTTTACCTCCTTTCTATAGGAGAGCAACGATATTTGCAATAATGTGAGTAATGTGAAACAACATCTATCAACTAATATGACCGTCTTAATCTCTTTTGAAAAAGGAACTTTAAATGCTTTTGAGAAACGTACAAATGTTATATAATTCGCAGGACTGACTTCTTAATAATTTCTCCAGGCTCAAGAAGTTATGGCTTGTTGCAGTTATGGCAAATTGGCTAATTATAATTAGCCAACAAGGTTTTTGACTGGAGCGACCAAATATCTTTCCTAGGGTGATTTGGTAGGCTGAATTCGAATCTGGTTTTTCGCTATAAAGTCGGTAATCACTTCTCTCGATTTATATCGAGTTTTCTCAGAGATCACTCTATAAAGTGGTTATAGATGGGGTCTCATCCGACGAGTTCAGGGTAAACTCAGGGGTACCGCAAGGCTCTGTTCTTTCTTCTACTTTTTTTCTAATATTTCTTAACGACTTTCTTCTTCTCACTTCTAATCCTATCTACTCTTTTGAGGATGACAGCAACGTTTGTCACATATATTCTTTTGATCGTAGACGGAGCCTATTGGAGGTTGGGGCAAGAAGGATGAATATGAACGTCACACTCACAAGTGATCTGGTGAAGGTTTCCGGGTGGGGTCGTGCGAACAGGGTCGATTTTAATGCATCTGTGGTGTGCTGTCATCTGTGCCAATGGATAATGTGGATATTGAGGAATCAGATGCTCTTGATGTTCTGGGCATGAGAATTTTCTGTGGCGTTCGAGATTGGCAAATCGAAAAAAATACATATTTCAGTTTAAAATATGGTAGTAAATCTCCAAAAGGAAAATAAATCATATGAAAAAATTGCTAAGACAACAAAATTAAGTAGTGCCATTCTACAGATGATCATCAGAAATTATAATAACAACAATGGTACGGAAAATAAATCACGATCTGGCAGACCTAAGAAGATTTCGAGACGTGATGTTATCAGTATTGTGAAATTATTTCATCAGGATCCGACAATAAGCGCCCCCAAAATTGGCGAAAAATGTTCCAATTAAATTGTTGCTCCACGAACAATAACAAAAGTTTTACATGAGAATGGATATCACAGCAGAACAGCACGCAAGAAGCCACTAATTTTAGTAAAGAATCGTGAACTTCGTCTCGAGTTTGCTAAAGTACATGTAGACAATGATTTGGATTTTGTAATAGTGTTATATTTACCGACAAAAGTAATTATAACATTTTCAGAAGAGTTCGCGCTGTTCTATTGCACATGATCTAAATAATATTATAACTACAGTCACACATAGTGGAGGCAACGTTATGGTTTGGAGTGTCGTGGCGTCAGATAAAGTGACTGATTTGGCCTTATTCGATGGTAATATTGACGGCTTTTATTATAAAATCATATTGGAACAAATTCTGAGGCAACTGTTAATAGTTTGGGCCTGGGATACCAATGGATTTTCCAGTAAGATAACGACCCTAAGCACACTTTTCGAGACTGGCTTCTTTACTATGGTACAAAATTGCTAAATTCGCCACCCCAGCCACCAGATTTAAACCCAATACATCACATATGGGACATTTTTTTTACGAAAATATGGCATCAGTAACCTTGAAACATTTAAAACATTATATATACAATTTAATAATAATAATTATCTTTTTGTAAGCTGTATGTAGACTTTTTTCTATGAATTTTTAATATATTCGTTATTGTTATTTTGTTATGTAAAATAATTACTTTTTTATTTTTTAAATAAAGTTATTTATTAATGCCGTAATTATTAATATGAACATTTTTTTATTTTTCTTCATAAATTCTCTAAAACCCTTAAATCGAAGGGTGTATGTAGACTTTTTCCTTGACTGTAGACAGGTGAGTGCCATGAGACATAAAGTATGAAATGAAAGGGTGATACAGAAACTGAGACAATATTGGTCATAAAATGTCTGCAACCTATCTATTACGATAATATTTAACTGAATATGAGTTTAAAGCTAAGGAAGGCGATTATTAAGTGAATCTCAGACTATGAACGCCGAAGTAACCCAAGAAAGTATCTTGAAATCTATGCTATATCTATCAGCAACTAGTTATTTGCAAGATCTTATACATAATGAATCTGGAGGCGTGATTGAAGCAATGAAAAATTGAGGTTAACTAGCAAAAATTTACTCACGTTATATGCATTCTCCAGAGTTCAAAGGTTAAATATTTCGAAATACATCTTGACCGCCGGGTAACATGTACTCGTAAAATCTACATAGATATTAAGTTGATGCAAATGAAATTGAAGGCGTAACAAATTAATTGGCTTTTTAACTCGGAATAACCTTCGCTTACCATATTGTAACACTTTTGTTATTCTGAGTTCAATTAGCAAAGTTATTAAATGCCAAATTGAGTGGACAAAAAAAAAAAAAATAAAAATTAAAAAATACAAAGTAAAGGTTGGTCCAATCGTCAATGTTTTTGCCAAACTTAATTTTACAATTATTTGTTTCAGTGTTTGACAAATTCAACCATGGAGTACACAATTGAGTAGCGCTTCATGATGTTTTTGGTCACCATAATCGACGAAATGTGTTCACAATTGGGAGGATCGTGCGCAAAAATCAGCAAACCGTGTCTGTAGGAACTGTGGAAACACATCCACGCATCTACAAAGAGTGACTGTTTGGTGCGATTTATAGGCTGGTGGAATCGTCGGACCGTATTAGTTCGAAAATGAGGTTGGCCAAGCAGTTACCGGGAATGGTGTTCGCTATCCCAAGATGATAACGAACTTCTTATGGTCAGAAATGAAGGATATGTGGTTCCAACAGGATGGTGCCACTTGTCATACTGCCAACGAAACAGTGACTCTTGCGCGAGAAACTCAATGTCCGTGTCATCTCATGTCGTGGCGATGTTAATTGGCCGCTACGATCATTTGATTTGACACTGTTGAACTTCTTTCTTTGGGATATTTAAAAGAAAAAGTGTACGTTTATAAGCCAAGAACAATTCAAGAGCTAAAGGATGAGATAATTCGGCACATTATTGACATTTAACCTCATTTATGTCTCAGAGTCATTGAAAATATGGACCGACGGGTGGAGGTATGTCACCGAAGATGTGGTGAGCCTTTGAACGATATTTTGTTTCGCACATAATTGTCATAGATCCTTCTATCTTAATAAAAAATATTGAGATAATTCTTTGAAAACCTTATGTTTCATTCATCGTGCGTTTTGATTGGAGCACTCTTTACCATGACTGTTCAAACATATTAAAAAATAATTTGGTAACCAATGTAAAGAAATCACGCGTGCAAGGATCTTGATTCCTTTAACAAGATAATGATTTTAAGCACAGAATGGTTTCTCTTTCACACTTCTAACAACTGTAGCATCCTTTCCGAATTTAAGCCCAATCGAGCATTTTTGGGAACCTTTCGATCACCAAATTTCAAACTCGGCCTCTTTGTAACAGAAAAGAATCCTTTATAACAGAGGAATGGCAGAAAATCTCATCTGAATTTACAAAAAAAAAAAATTCTGGTGGAATCCATTTCTCGAAGACTACATGCTGTTAGTTAAGCACAAGGAAAGAATCCGAGTACTAAAATATTCCCTTTAAGAATTGTTTTCGTAAAATATGAAGCTGCTATTATTTTTGTTGCGCAAATTTTGTTCTAGTATAACGTTTTTTTTTTGTTTTTTAAGAATTTTTAAAGCCTCACATACGAGGGCGGATTGACATTGAAGCTACCTAGCGCTAGATGGCAGCACAAACACAAAAACTTTTTATTTCTTAGAAATTACGATCTGTCAAACGTCAGCTGTTAAAATTTTAGCCAAATTCATCGATTAGTTTATTTGTTGTAGTCGTTTGAAGTAAGCAACTTTTGTGTTTCTTGGAAAATGGAAAAAAGTAAATTTCGTGTAGTGAATAAACACTATTAGTTGAAAGGCAAAACGGCGAAAGAGACAAAAGAAAAGCTTGATAAATATTACGTCGAATCTGATCCGCAAGATTATATGGTAAAATATTGGATTGCTGAATTTAAACGGGCCGAACAAACACTGCAACAATACCATCAACAGGAAGGCCAAAAGACGTGGTTACTGAAGAAAATATCGAGAAAATCCTCGATATCGTTATGAATGATCGCCGGGTCAAAATACGTGAGATTGATGAAATGGTAAACATATCATATGAACGTGTGTTCAACATTTTGCATGAACATTTACATATGAAAACGCTATCGGCAAGATGGGTGCCACGGTTGCTCAGTGTTGGTCAAAAACGAGTTCGACAGACCACTTCACAGCGGTGTTTGAACATGATAAAGCATAATCCTGCTGATTTTTGGCGTAGATTAATAACTGTTGATGGAACGTGGTTCCACCACTACGCTCCTGAAACGAAAAATCAATCGAAGCAATGGGTGGAAGCTGGTGGAAGTGCTCCGAAATCTGCTGGCAAGGTTATGGCCACTGTATTTTGGGATGCACACGGAATATTGCTCATCGATTATCTTGAAAAGGGATCCACAATCACAGGAGAGTGCTATCGTGCATTATTGGATCAATTGGTTGATGCAATCAAGGAAAAACGACCACATTTAAACAAGAAAAAGTGCTCTTTCTTCAAGACAACGCACCGGTTCACAGAGCATTAGATACGATGCTAAAACTAGGAGAAATCCATTTCGAATTGGTTGATCATCCACCTTATAGTCGAGATTTAGCCCCTAGTGACTTTTTCCTGTTTCCAAACTAGAAAAAATGGCTTGCAGGAAAAAGATTCATCTCAAACGTCGTATTATTCAGATGGTATAAAAAAGTTTGAAAATCGTCTCACTAAGTGTATTAAGCTAAAAGGAGACTATGTTGGGAAATGAATGGTTTTTGAAAAAAAAAAATGTTTTTTCCTACTTAGGTAGCTTCAATATCAATCCGCCCTCGTACAGTATAAAAAATCATAAAACGTTAACATTTCTCGTATATTAAAAGACTAAAAAAAACTAAATTGTAGAAAATGAGGATGTAAACTTTATATTGCCGCTCACACATGTAAAAATGTTGGTAACAATTATTCTTCATATCAAAACTATGTTTTTGATGGTTTTTAAAGATTGGTAGATTTGTGTCGAGTTTGGTAGATTTTTGATGATATTTTGTTAGAATTACAATTTTTTTAGTGGCAATACTGTGTTTGATCGATTTTGACGAAACCGGATGTATGCCGCGTTGAACATTAAAATTGTTTATTTGTGTTGTTGTCTACGTTTTTAGTTTTTTTCTTCTACGCACACAGCAAAAATTCACTAAAACTACTACACAAATTCATTTCTCTTTTTGGTCACCCTTGATCTCTTTACAGTAGCAGTAAGCTTTTAGGTTATTCTTGAAGAAAGCGAAGGAGTGATGTGAAGTTATTGTTCCAAAGACTTGTTTTCTCAATATTTACTAAATGTGTTGATTTATTCTTTTATTAGGTACTGATAAAATTGAATGCATCGTATTTAAAACAAAGGCTTTGTTAAAACGTGTTCCTTTTTAGTCAAATATACTTACTTATTTCGGTTAAGAGGTATCTTATTGTATTTTTGAGGAACAATACTAAGGAATATTTTAAAAGTATGTGTTGGCTTGACTAATTTGGATTTAACCATAGAAATTTTTTGAATTGAAATGTTTATTTCCTTGTTCCTTAAACAGGTTGCGAATGTTGTTAGTTGTGGTGGCGTACATATTATCCTTCACGGTTATTATTTTTCCGTACTAACCATTAATGAAATCGAATGTTTTTTTTAAATCTATTTTGAAACATTGTGATCTGATCCAATAATTGATAAAACCACATAATTTTTAAGGCGTAAAATAACATTTAATACACATTTTATATATGTATATTCATACATTTTATATTCTTCTAACTTTTACTTTCCATGTACTTAAAGAAGAACAAATGTACATACATATATAACAAAGGTACATACATATATATTACACAAATTTAAGTTTTTTGTTTTTATGCAAATACATGCATTTAAATTGTTTTTTAATTTTGCATCTACTATTGAACGCTTTAAGAATGGAGGAAAGAAAACAAATATTTATGATTATAAAAAAACATTATCATCTCGTAAAGCCCTGTTATTAGCAAAATATCATGTACCATTGAAAACAACACGCACCAAATAAAAACGTTGCCAACGAGTATTTCACCCAAATAGCCAAGCTAACAACCAATCAACCATCATCTATTTATACATCCAATATTAAAATGCTGTACATGTATACACAAATAAATGTATACCTATGTATATGCCTATATACATACATATTTTTGCAAAAAATAAAAAAAAAGTAGAAAAAATAAAACAAAATGCTGTCACGTCATATGCAACATTAGATTGTTAAAAACTGATATTCTAAATAAGAAATTAAAAAGAAAAAATTAACTGAACGAGCCTCTCCCGGCCAAAAGAAACCAAAGTTTAAAAAGAAAAGCAACAGTCAATCAACAGGATTTGTAAAAAGAATAACAACAAATTTAAAACATACCATCACTTTATTTCAACACCAAACCAAGGTAAACATTGTTGTTGCTTTTCATATAGAATCTTGCCAGTTGCTCCTTGCCAATGTAATTACTCCTCTGATTCTTCTTCTAAAAATCATTTAATATTTGTCTTGTTTTGTTTCAAAATTATCGTGATGCAATAATTTGTTCATCTGCCACAACTAATGCTTTTAGCAACCACCAATAATTGAACAATGAATTCCTAAATTAAAAAAAATCTGTTGTTTCAATATAAATAATTTCGAAATTAAACGAATTTTTTTTATATTTTTTCTCTTATTTTTGCTGTTCGAGACCTTTTTTGTTCAATATCTATGTGCTTTTACCTTCCGGTATTGAAATATTTTTTCTGTTTTTCGTATAACTCTTGTAATAATCATTTATTTCAATTAAGTTTTTTGTAGTAATTATGTATCAAATATCACATCAGACATATGTATGTCCTCGATTTTTCTCGATGCAGATATTGGTTCATTTTAACGCATTTTCCATTTTGCTAGGTTTATTTGGCTATTGGTAGGTCTTATTTGACCTACACACTCTGTATACATAAATTTTTAATTATTGTAAAATATTCAGTCAAATATATTTTCAGTTAAATTTTTTTTAATAATATTTAAAATAAAATTAAAACCATTCAAATTACATATTACATACATACAAATGTATGACATGCATACATACATACATATATACATACATATTTGGAAGCAGCTGCTGCCTTCCTGTATTGCATTATCTTTTTGCCATTTTTATTAGAATATTTTCTTTTATATCCATTTAATTTCTAATGCTAATTGTGGATGAATAACATGAAGATGAAATTAAAAAAGAAGAAAAAGTAGAAAAGCCACAACAAATGCGATACGTAAGCGTGAAATAAGAAATAAAAATATAAAAGTATACCACCAGATACTCTTTCCATATACGTATGTATGTATGTATGTACATATAAAAAAAGTTGTTTTTTATTATCAATAAAACTTGCGACGCAGTACTTGTACTGCAAAAATACAAAAAGAGAATCTTAAAAAATAAATACCTACTAAAATAAAAAATTTTTTAAAAGAAAAAGAGATCCACACGAATGGAATGAAAATGAAAACAAAACAAAATTAAAATGAAGAAAAAAGAGAACAGCAACAAAACTGAACGATTTAACATCGCAATACACGAAGCAACCAACAAATATTGTATTTGGCTTACATACATACCTACTACATAGTACATGCATACATGTGTAAGTATGTACATATACTCGTTTTTACAAGTAGGTATATAATATTCTTTTCGTACTCTCAATTGTTTTCATTTCATTTGTTGGTATTCTTGTGTGCTGTGCTTGTTGTTTTTCTTGTATTATTTCAATTTCTACTCACACTAGAGTAGAATATAGAATTGTCAGTGAGTCGCGAGGACATTGACATTTTGCAGTTTTGCTTCGCTAACATTTTTCGTTTCAATTTCACAACGTTTCATTATACTTCTGTGTTTTGGTCGTTCAACGCTTTTTTTTACTGTTGATTTCTTTGTACTGTTGTTGTTAGGAGCGTACATATATTTGTATTAAAACAAAAAAATAACTTTAAACATTAGATTGCGAAAAATGGGAAAAATATTCATTTATTTGATATGATAGAAATCGTATAAAACTTGATCTTATATATTATTACATACATACACACATTCGGTTAAAAAATAATTGAAAAATGTTTTTAAATATGAAAATTATTAGTTAATAGATATTCTTTTTTTAGATAATTGTGATCAGAAATAATTCTCTATAAATTAAAATAAAGAAGAACACTACTGAGAAATCCCATACATAATACATACTTATGTACATACTTACAGTTATAAAATTATTTGAATTTTAAAATTTTTTAATCGTTTAGGTGCATACGTACGTTAGTAGGTATGTATGTATATCGGTGGAATGTTTATAAATAAAATTATTCATACGCATTGTTGCACACACAAAAATTCAATATAAGTTTGCAAAATTACCAAAATGTATCACACTGCTTTCAATCATTAAAATTGTATCGCAAAAAAGATTCAAAACAATAATAAATAGCGGATATTACCTAAAGGTATACCTATGTACATATTTGACTAAGTTTACCGTGACGCACAATATCTAATTACGATTTTTCAGCTAAAAACAAATAAAAGATTCATATAGAACACATACAGTATCCATATTTGTTGTTGTTGTAAATTTTAACCTCCGAGAATTGACTTCAGTAAGACTTATACTAAAAAATATATATATTTTTTTTAAATATTTATTTGTATGTCCATGTGTATTATGCATATATTTTTAGCACTTTATTTATGTCATTTACAAACGGTTTCCAACCCAATCGCAGTAGATAAAAATAAGAAAAAATAAAATAAAAACAACTGCACTAGTTTCAATTTGTTTCAAGAACGGGTATACTAAAATGAGGGTTACTTTACGACCCTATCCCAACCGGCTTTTCTATTTCTATTTCTATTTCTATTTTCACATTTCACTTTTTTATATTAATTCATGGAGTATTTACCTATATTCTTTTTTGATATTTAAATTCGTTTGATTTACTTTATTTACTTTTGTTGTTGTTACAAATTGAGATTAGAAAAATATAAGTAGCACGGCAAAATTTAGAGAGAGAGGGAGAGAGTGGGAGAAAAATTAATTGAAGTAAACGACGCAAATAAAAACTCTCAATCGGGCGGCAGGAAGAAAAATAGCAAATAATTTCTTGAGCGCCAATATGCCCCACAATGACAATGATTTTTTAATGTTTAAAAAGCTTTGTTTGCCTTCGTAAGAGTACAAACAAAACTGAGCAGTAAGAAAAAAATTTGTTCCCTAGAAGAGAATTAATAGTCTTTGACTTTATTGCTAGGTTATAGACGAAACTATTGTAAAATTTAAAAGCTTTTTTCTCAATTTTCTAGAATTTAAGAGAAATACCATATACTAATATATTTTGTTCTCTTTAAAGTCTGGATACTTAGTTTTTTTTTCTCACTTATAATCATGCACACGATGTATTAGAGTGAGTGTTGGTCGTCTAGTTTTGGTTGTAGTGACACAAAGAGAATTTGCTTAAAATATGAGTGTGTTGCATGCAGCATTTTTGAACCCCAAGAGGAGAATATAGCAAACTTTTCGGCTTAGTTGCGTCAGTCATTGGTGACTGAATACATTTTTGTTCAGGTTGCGACAGTCACCGGCAGTGTGACCAGATTTTGAAATAACATAAAGTTAAATCGCCTTCAAAAAAAAAAAAAAAAAGCTAAAAAATTGTTTTTGGTTAAAAAAGCTAAATTTTTTTGATATGTAGTTTTTAAACATCTCTATTCCATATCCCTTGACAAGGCATAGTGACATAAAATACATTACAGTATATGATTACAAATTTACTATACATGGCACTTAATTAAAAATATGAAGCAAAAGTGCAATTTAATAATGGCTACACAATCTGCTGCGCTATAATTTGCTATATAAATCGCCTGGCTGAGTGTAGCTCCAATCAGTGGATTAAGCTGGTCTGTCCAGCCCGTTGTGGACCTACCTCCTCTTCTCGTACCGTCGACCTTTCCCTCAATCACTAGCCTTTCCATGGTACCCTCTCGCCTGGCAATGTGTCCAAAATAGGATCTACTGACTTTCAATAGTCTATCTTCTATCTACTTTGCAGCTCTTGTAGAATTGATACATTTCTTCTAAAGAAATACTCAGAGAATTCTACGATACACCCATGATTCAGAGCTTTCAATTTTCCTTCTATCTACTTGCTTTATGTTTCAAGTTTCTGAAGCATAGGTGGCGATGGTGTAGTTGAGTTTTCTTCGCTATGCTCCTATTTCTCCAAATCTTGTTGAGCTTTGTGGTTGTAACTCTAGCTAGAGAAAGTCTCCTTTTTATTTCTTTATCACATTCGCCATCATTTCGGACTATTAAGCCCAGATAGTTAAATTTGCTCACCGTTTCAAAACCTACTTATGTTGTTATATCCGATTGGTTGTATTGGTTATTCTATCAACAATCATTACAATATTTTCTGCTGCATATATCAAACTTTCTCATTATAATTTCCAGTTCTTCTGCGCTTGATCCTATTATGAGCATATCATCAGCATATCTTAGGTTGTTTATTCTCCTTCCACCTATCGATATACCATCTTCCCACTCATCCAGCACTTCTCTCATTATTATTTCCTTGTTGGAGAAAGTATGCAACCTTGGCGTGACATAAAATTGTTGACTTGGACTGTAGCTGCGTTCTGCTTATAAAGGAATTCTATTAAAATGTTGAGGAACACCTAGCTTTTGCTAACGTACCAAAAAAGATACTATTTAACTGAGTCCAAAGCCTTTGTGTAGTCTATAAAACATAAATAAGCTGGAACATTGAGCTCTCTCATTTTTTCGATAAGTTGGCCCCTCGGTTCTTTTCCTGGAACGAATCCATATTGCTCTTCAGATATCTCTGGCATAATGTATCGTTTAATGTGACCATGTATGATGTATAGCAAGATTTTGCTTGCATGAGATACTAGAGCTATTGTTCTGTAGTTTGAACAATCTGTTGGAGATCCTTTCTTATAGATTGGTATAAATATTGAGTGAACCCAGTCTTCCGGCCATGCTAAAGGAATCCATATTTAATTTTTATTTTTATAAAAATTGTAATTTCACCATAATATTATTATCTTATGTTTATGTTTTCTTATTCACATTCAGAATTAACATTTTTTCTTTATAATATAAAAAGAATTATTAAAATTGATTGATATTTTTTTTTCCTTGAACATGTACAGCAGTTTTCATATAGTTTTGCAAAAATTGTGTAGAACTAAAACGGTTAATATACATGGCTCCATATCAACTTCAGGTGTATTCTCAGTTATAATGTTCTCTTACTATAATAAAAATAATTTTTGACTGTGTTTTAAAATCTCTTGATAAGAAATTGACTGTCTTAAACAGCTTTTGAGAATGGGATTTTTCTGCGTATCGTTCATCTTGATAACATACTATATATCAGTGATAAATTTGTTTTTATCTTTTGTACATGAGTGCTCTATTTGCCGTTTAGTTGCTGAATTTTATTTTTGATATCTGTACTATAATTTTGTTTAAGCGACCTTCATTCAACTATTGATTTTAGGGTGACGTATGAAATCCAATACTTGCGGCGTTCGGATCTTACTCCTCTACTTACTTTAGCTGCGTTTGAACTCCAGTTTCAAAATCCAAAAGGTATTTTTGAAAGTACTAAATTCCCAAGGATTACTTATTAAATTTTCTGGAAACATTTCGTTGTTTACTACTTTTATATTATCGACTTTTCTAGGTTTATTCATTACTCGTATAAGAAATTTAATTTTGTACTGGCACTCAAGAAATTTTTGGTCGCTGCCGCAATCAGCACCTGGCTTTGCTTTTACAATTTTTACCGATGATATCTCCATCTTTTTTTAACCAGGAGACTTTTAATAGATTTTTATTATGAATACGGCCGATAATGTTCAGCGAAATATGAAGTATTACGTGCAAGATTTCATTTTATGAAAATTAGTTTACTTCGACTATTTTATTTAGATATTGAAAATATTGATGACCATATTTTATTTATTTTTTATTTGGGTCGTTAATACTTATTGTGGCCACAAAAAATTGGTTATCATGGTTTGATAGCGCAGAGAATTGACGGTGACGGCGTTTCCTTGCTCATTTTCAAAAAAATACGGGCCGATGATGCCGCCTAACCACAAACCGCGCCATAGTCAGTTTCTTTGGATGTAATCGTTTTTCGAGGACTGTTTGTGGATTTTGTGAGCCTCATAAGCGACGGTTTTGTTTGTTTACATATGGGCCTCATCATTTGTTTTCGTTGAGTGTTTTAAACAGCTAATGCACAAACGTTTAAGCAAACAATGGTCGGCTGGCTTTAATTCTTGAAGAAGTTGAACTTAATAAGCGTGAAGATAAAGATCTTTGCCGGACAGTGGTGCTCTAATTTTACGAAGTAATACAGTAAAACTTTCACCATTTTAATAGTAAATTTTCGCAATTAAAATTCTTTGTTAAAGAGTGTATGTAACGTTCCATACTTAAAATTTTCCAATTTTTTACTAAATAAGTGTCAGCTCAATTTTTGACATTTCATTACTTGACAGCCAATTTACTTCCTAACCTCAAATTTTCCCACCCTGTACATAGTACATATATACGTTTACATATACTATCATTATTTTACATCGTGTTAGTTTCGTCAATATGTTTTTCTTCCAATTAATTAGATGATTAGTCTGCTGTAACCTGTCCTAGGGTGGTGGCGCTACAATCTATCGTCGCCTAGAAACGACGCCTCCATGTAATAGCGGCAGCTCATGTCGAATTAATAGGATTGAATAACACGATCAAATTGAGTAACATTAGGAAACTACACTAAACGATAGACTATGTCACAAATAAAAAGTGTAGCAACAACCAAGCAGTTACTGATCGTAGTGGCACATTAATAACGAATGGTGAAGCAAAGATGTAAAGATAGAGGGAATATTTCGAGCAAAGTAGCAACATCATAATCACCGCTGAAAAGATTGAACATAGCATGTAGGCCTCATAGTTTGAATGAAGTAAGAGTGACAATAGTAAAGTTGAAGAATAATAAGCAATAAGCGAAGATGCTCTACTGGCGGAAACCTTATGAGCTGATATATCAACCGCAGCTGAATTACTACGGCCTCATATCACATTAGTGTGGAAGGAAGAGAAGCTACCTTCAACTTGGAAAAAAAGCATCATTGTGAAGCTACCAAAAAGTGGCGACTTGAAAGATTATAATAACTGGAAACGAATCACTCTGCTTAACACCATATACAAAAATAGTACCGCAGAAAATAATCCTAATAATAAGAGCAATCTACGAGGATACAGAACTCTCTGTTCTTCATAATGAGAGCATCAGTCAACCATCCATACCAACGCTGGAGTACAGCAAGGATGTCCACTTTCACTATCGTAGTGGATGAGATCATGAGCGAAGTCTGTTCACAGGGAAGAGGTATAACATGGAGTTTCTCACAACAACTCTAGAACCTAGATTTGTCTACCCTCACATAAGATCTGCAACATGCAATCCAAATTAGAAGACTAGAAAAGTTTGGCTTGAAGTGTTTTACTTGAAATAAATATCAAGTAAACCCAAGCCATGAGAATTAACAACATAAGCACAAAAGAAAAAAAACATCATGCTACAGAGCCAACCAATTGAGTGTGAGTAGATGACTTCTCACATGCTTACAATTTTAAACGTCAAACAAACATCTAATCGTAAAGAGATATAAAACAAGCCTATTTGCTCTTGCATTTTCTCTTCAATTTACTCATTTATTTTGTCTCCTATTTTTCTTTTTTTGTTTAATGCATGTAACAAGTTATGAAGTTTTTATTTCGTTTTTAGAAATAAAAACAACTTTAGCATAAACAACCAGTTTGCATACTCACACAGATACACAAATCAAGTATAGTAAGTAAAGTCGACAAGGCAACCTCTAACAAGATATAACTGTAAATATGTGAGTTAGTGTGGCAATGACTGAGGCTTTGGTTACTTTGAAGTTTGTTTGCTATAATAAAGTTCGTACAATTAACAACAACAAAAACAGTTGCTGCATATGTGCTATTTATGTATATGTTTATTGCATTGACAGTAGAGTGACCACATATAGTAAAAATTTACAGCTTTATTAGCTTTTTTTTTTAAATGATATACCATATACTATATTGCACATTTAATTTCACGATTTGTTTTAATTTTCTTTAAAAAATCACAAAATTCACACAGAATAATCAATAATAATAAACAATAATCGTTAATTGGGATTGAATTTTTGGCAAATGAAAACATCACAATCATTCCGTTAGTCGTATTCATTCCATCACCATAGTTTTTGTATATAAAATGTTGATGAATATAATGAACTACAGTAGTGGATACATAAAAAATATTTATGTATCGGGTGGGTTATCTATTGATTTAAATTTGAACCAGCGTTTATTCAGTATATTATCTCCACTGAACGAAATGAATCGATTTACGCTTGAGCAACGTTTTGATTTATTAGGAATTTATTTCCAAAACAAAGGCAATAGGTCGGAAATTGCAAAAAAAAATAAAAAAAAAATGCAAAAATCATCTTTTCGGATGAGGCTCATTTTCATCTTGGTGGGTACGTTAATAAGCAAAATCGCCGTATTTGTGACTCAGAAAACCCAAATGTGGTCTTACAGAGGCTAATGCACCCATTACGAGTGACTGTTTGGTGCCGCTTGTGGAGCGGAGGCATCATTGGCCCATATTTCTTTGAAAATAAGGGCGGCGCAACCATTACGTTCAATGGAGACACCTATCGCAACATGATAAACGCTCTTTGTGCTCGCTTTTCTTGCCTTTAGGTTTCTCTGCCTGCTTCTAGTTTTGACTAGTGTTTCACCGACTCTTCTAATGACCACTAAGTAATGATCACTTCCTATTTGTGGTCCACGTCCTACTCTGGTATTTTTTCGTGGTTATTCCTTTCTAATAATTACGTAGTCTATTATAGTCATTTTAGTCCTAGACGATTCTTCTCTAGTGTACCTACGGATATTTTTATGTGGGAACATTGTTTTGGCTATAATAAGCTTATTAGCATACATAATTGCATAAGGCATATGCCGTTACTTTTTTTCAAGATTCTCCGTATCGTCCAATTACTCTTTCAAAACTTTCCGGGTTATTTATTACCAACTCGACCATTAAAATCTCTTACAAATTATAACATCCGTGGTTATGTCGTTTATTATATCCTGGGGCTTATCAAAAAATCCCTCATTTTCTTCCGCGCTTACATCGTCTGTAAGCGTGTAAGAAGACAATAGGGTTATGTACATATACATTTTCCTACTTTATTATCAGAATAAATAAATTTTTCCGTATCCTTGTGTATTAGAAATCCAACACTGGCTTTTGTTTGTTCTTTCCCGTTAACTTTAGAATAAATTGTAATATTAAAGCCATCTTTCACAATTTTATATCCTTGTCCCTTTTTCTTCGTTTCTGTTATGGCAAGGTATTGTATGTTAGTTTTCTTTATTTCGTCTATAAGTTCTTCTTTTTTCCATTAATACTTCTTACTTTCCAAGTTCCATAATCAGGTCTGATTTCGGTAAATTTTCCTCAAATATGTGCTATTTAAGTGTTATTTACATTACATTATGGTGCCACATAAAAAATGTGATATAACGCTGCACACAATGTTGCGCAAATAACAATAAAATGATGCTTTATTTAGTTCTCAAGACGTTAAAATGGTCACACTCTTACCAGCTATACAGTTAGGCTGTAAGTTATATTATTACAGTCACAGCAACAATGACAAAAGCGACAATAATGTTAAAAATGACACTCCACAGCCACAATACATACGCATTACATTCCTGACCCACTCAACCAAACGCAATAAACATTAACTGCAAGAGTTACACTATGGTAATAGAATTCCTAGACAAGTGTTTTTATTTTCGAGGTAATGATACTATTTGCAGCAAGGACTGTTGCACCATGTAATTCTTTGATTTGCATTCAAATAAAAATCTTGTTATCTAGTAAAAACTAGTTTTTTTTAATAGCTGTTCAGGCTGTACTAATAGCTGTTTGTTAATTTCAGCAAACGATATTAAAAAGAAGAGAAAAACTTGTTGAAAACAAACCACATTTGATTCGTCCCCCGCCGGACGAATTTTGCAACTCAATATTTGTTATTTTAGACATAAAGGCATACCTGGATGCCTTTTTTTTATCGTATTTTCCCTCTTTCTTTTTTTTATTAATGACTGACATTTGAATTAAGTCCCTGTTAATGATGCAAACAACTTTGGCAACTACTCGTATTAAGCATTATTGGTTGTTAGATAGGTGGGTAAAAGGAGCCGATGACTGCATCACTTGGCGGCTAAGTGGTCTATTGTGATCATCCTGGAAAGTCGAAGGGAAGTTAAAAAACTAAAAGAGAAAAACATTATACGATCAGTCAATGTCCATTTTAAAACCAATTAAGATCCTTGGCAAATTGCAGTTTTGATTAATACTAAAAGAAGGCTCTTTTTGTTGACGCTTGAAATGTTTAAAAATTCTGAAATTTTGCGCTGAAAAAGGTTGCTTTTAACAAAATCTTGTTTTGTAATCCTTAAATTGTTAAAAAAAAATTGATTTGAGTTTTTAATCGCAAAGCAACATTCATACATTTTTACTAATAAAAATAAACTCCAACGCCACTACACAAATGAACCATAAGAAGCAACTGCAGGCGTGAGTAAATGAAACATATGAAGTCTGTACTTAAACAAACACCAAACTGTTAATACATATGTTATTGCGTTACATTTTCCAAAGTTTTACATCTGGAATTACAGGCTGAAAAGCTGGTTTTTTCTTATAACACACCAACAGCATAAATGTTTTATATACAAATATATATATATGTATGTATATATTTATATACATATATATCTATTTTACAAAATACTGTGACAATTACTCACGGCTTAAGGCCAAGGTATTCAAGCAACATCACTACTTGTATTACCGTTTTTACGGAGAAATAACATTATAAAAAGCAAAAACAAAAAATATAAATAGATTTGCGTATGTTTTTATATTTTTGTACGACACGAATTCGCTATTAGCGGCGTTGATGCACTTGAATTGTTTAGTTCGTATATATTTCGATACAAAACCATTTTTTTTTTTTTAACAACAAATTTAATATACATATAAAGGTATTGGAAGGTTATTCTAATGCTAACCTCATTTATTACTCTACTGTCTAATTTAACAAATTATAATGAGAGGAAGCAAATGCTCTTACAAATTCCTTTATATGTACCCATTTCATTTAAAAGTTGTTTATGAGCTACGGTAAATTACACGTTTACCAAATTGCATTCATTTTAATGCAACTTTTGATGAAAATTTATTTTTCTTTTTGTGTAAGCGATGTAATTGCAAACAATATCGATTGCAAATATTTAAGAGCATCACTAGATTAGTGAAAAAATAACAACAAAAACTATACAAGACAATATTTTAGTCCTTACACGACGAACGTATGTCGTGAAATAGTTTTGGAAAATATTTGAAAATTTAAGCTTTAAGTTTAAAAGTGTGTGTAGTAATTTAACTTTCCGCAATTGCACTTGTATTTTTATTAGCACTATTTGCAAGTCAAAAGTGCATTAGTGCCGTAATGACTAATTAGGCGCAATTTCCTATTTCATTACATTTCAAAAATGTATTTTAAAAGACCTCTGTTTTATTATTACCCAATTTTTTGTGGTCGTTCCGCCTTCATACTGTAACTCTTGGTAAATCATTCGTGGCGAGTTATTTGCTCATTTTTTTCTAATCAACTGTTGTTTCGGGAAAAACTTCTAGTATTGTACCGATTAGTATTAAAAACATTGCGTAATGAGTATACAAATATTGATTTTATTAACATACAACATACAGCGACGCGAACGAAAATAAAAAAATTTTTTTTTTAAAGTGTCTTTTAAATAACAAAATGAATTTTGTGATTTTAATTTGTTATATTGTTAAAAATTAAAAAAAAAAACGTTTATATGACCGAAAAATATTAAAATCATTACGTTTTAAAATTACTAAAGAATATATTTTAAAAACCATTGCATTTTCTATAAGTTAAAGCACATCTCGTGGCAACAAAGTCTTGGAGAGAAATTCTATCAGGTTTTGCCTCTTTAACTTGAACTTCAATAACATGAATATATTTAATTAATTGTTAAAATTCGTTTTTGTTTTTGTTTTGTAATTGAAATAAATTGTATTTTTTTACAAAAAACTTGACCCCATTTTACTTTAAAATACCCTTGTTTTGAGCATTTTTTTCCTCAAATACCCTTTTTATGAAACTTTTTCGAAATTTTTAATTGTGTTTATATTTCGGTAAAGTTCCTAAATAAAATTTATGTGTTAACGTACAAATTTCTTGAGTTAATAAAAATTAGAAAGAACATACAATATTATAATAAAATAGAATGGCATCGAAACGTAATTTAACAATTGAAGAAAAGTTTAAATTAATAAAAGAAATAGGCGGTGAATCAAGGAGAAAAGACGTGCGGTTTCTATGATTTTAAGAAACAGAAAAAAACTAAATTTTGGTGATTCCGCAACATCAAATGAAAAAAGCAAGAGAATAAAAAAACCAAGATACGATATCATAGACAAAGCTCTATTTAAGTGGTTTACGGCAACAAAAGACCGTAATATGCCGATATCTGGAGGAATATTAAATGGCAAAGCCATGGAGTACGCAAAGGAACTCAAGGTGGATGACTTTAAGCAAGCAATGGTTGGCTGGATAAATGGAAGATAAGGTATGCAAGGATAATGTGAGGGAAAAAAGTAAATGTTAAGTAGTTATGTATGCTATTTGTTGTTTTTTAGACAAAAAAGCCTGTGGTGAAAGCAATGATGTTTTCGAGGAATACTGCCAGAAATGGAAAACCGATGTTTTACCTTCTTTGTTGGAGAAGTCCAATTAATGCAGATGATACTTTGTCTTCCTGACAAAACACTAACATTCAGAAATGAAAAATATGGAGGAAAATATGGGAAGGAACGTGTGACAGTAATGTTGGCAGTAAATATGAATGGAACAGAAAAAATTAAAATTTTAGTGATAGGAAAAAGTAAGAAACCTCGTCGATTATAAAAATAACAAATAGATTTGGTTGACAAGCCAAATTTTTGAAGAATGGATGGTGAAGTTAGATAAACAATTTTCTGCTGCTGGAAGAAAAGTGATATTCTTGGTAGATAATTGCTCGGCACACTCTAAAGATATCAAAACAAACTGAAATCTATTGAACTGGCATTTTTTCCACCAAATATGACTTCAAAATTACAACCTCTTGACCAGCGAATAATTCGATTATTGAAAGCTTATTATCGAAACAGAATTTTAAAAGGAGCTATAGTTCGAATTGAAGGAAATTTTAAACACGATATTAATGTGCTAGAATGCATTCACCATATATCAAGAGCTTGGGATATTGATGTCACTAGCCAGTCAATTTCAACTACTTTACAAAGTCTGGATTTGGACAACATTGAGTGTGGGACGAAGAAGATGCCATACTTTTGGTATTATTAAATGATTTTAACGACAATGAAAATGTTTTAAAAGATAACTATGAAGCCTGGCTGCATTTGAACAAAGTACAATCTATAAGTTGTACTGTTCAAGACTTTTTGGACATCCATAATGAATTGATTACTTCTGAATTTCCAAGAGATATATCTTCATTGATGAATATATCGTCAAATCAGAACCGCACTCTGGATAAATAGTAGATAGCGATGGGAACGAAGTTGAGGAAACAGTTAGACAACCGTCCAGGCAAGTTATAAACGATTCATTTAAGACTTTAAATGTATTCTTAAATACAAATGAAAACGTAAAAGATGACCACTACAAAGCACTACACACTAGAATCACTTTTTGCTCAAAGCAAATGCGAATCAATTCAGTCAAAAATTACTCAGTATTTCAGTAAATAAATATATAGTACCTTTACAAAATTCCAAATAGCTTAAGGTGATAAATAAAAATTAATTGGTATTAAAAGTAGTTTTTGTTTATTTAATTTGGAACATTTTTAAATTTAATTCCCAAAGTTGAAGTTTCCATAAGTTGAGGCTTTGTTCTGGATAATGGTGGTTCAATTTATAGAAGTTTGACCGTATATCATTTAAAAGGTATTTTTCTTTTCAAATCCGCTCAAAAACTTGAAATCGCTTAATTTTTAGCTGAGTTATCAGCACGAAAATCCCGTAACTCAAATTTTGAGGATGGTTTGATAATTTCAAAAACATGGTATTCTTTTTGCACTTTATAGCGGCCATCAGAAAAATAGTATATTTTGCAAGTTTTTTTGTTTGTTGCAGCACCGTGTTAATATAATTTATTTTCGTATTTGTTTTTCCTTTCCATTTGTGCCTTTAATTGAATTTGTTTTGTGGCAACTTTAAAAAACGCATACAAAATATTCTCTTCATATACATATTTGCATTTTGATTGTTTTAATGTTTGTCTTTTATTCATTTGGTTTGTTGATATTGACAATTTTTTATTGGTTTTTGCAACACAGTGTTAATATTAACTTTTATTTTTTCGCCACAGAAGTCTGATGAAAAAAATACCGTAATAAAGCTTTTCTCATTGCTTTTTGGGGGTAAACGACCGCCGTTACAACAGGTTATTCACTCTATGTCCTCACATTTTCAATGTTGCCGTCAACATACCATACATATATACATATGTGTGAGCATGTAAACAGAAATATTCTAGAAGACATAACATTCCCAATCCTCTTTTACCTCGAAGAGTGTCATTTTAGGCGTTTTGACATTGGCATTAAATTTGATTTAAGACAATAATCATCGTATGAAAAAGGGAGAACTGAAAATAAAAGAGAGAAAATTATATAGGGGTATACGAGTACATAGAATCATAGGGTCACATTATTCTTAAATGTCATTTGTGAAATATTATTGTTTATATAGTACATGCTTACATATTGTATTAATCAGCAGTTCTTTCTTAGTCTAAAGTTTTTTTACTAAAAAAATCAAGTAAATTCAAATGATGCCAAGTGAAATGAGGAATATTATTGAGTACTAGTAAAATGGATGAGCACATTGTCGCCTGCATATACTCTACGTATTATTATTTTTAATTATTTGTATTGCGTTTCGTTGTTTTATAAATTTACTAACACTCTGTAACTATAACAACTGGGAACATCAATTAAATAGCAAAAGTTTAAAGAAAAGTACTTGACGTTGACGTCATCAGGTGTTTCTTTTATATTTGGTTTCCATTCTCTTCTTCCTTCACTCTACTTCTTTATGACTGCATTGCACTGTGGGGCAGGATTGCATCATTTTTGGAATCAATTAAACCGTTGAGTTTAGGTATAAGATATTGGTATCTTTGGAAAAGTCGTGGTCTCGGTATTAAGAATCAATTAAAAATACTTTCGTTTTCATTGAAAAATATAAAGTAAAAGATAAAATTAAAAAAACAAAACTATAATTTGTTTTTTTTTTTTTTTTCTTTAATTATTAAGCTAATGCAAGGAATCATAAATATTTCAAAGGTTACAACACACATTTATCAATTTATGGATACTTTATTATGTATTTATTCGCTATAACTTTCTGTTTCATCAGTATCTTCGCCACTACTTACGTTGAAATCCACCTTATCAAATGATAAAAGAAACAAACATTTTGCTTCCTTAGGCACAACCAATTGCATTGCTTCGGGAGTTTTGGGAATTGCCGTGACCACCGGGTCTGTATTTGTTAAAAGAAAGTTAAAGATATCTCCTAAATTATTAATCATACTGCATTTTCTTCTATTATGCTCTCTTTGTTAACCTCTTTAAATATTTTATTAATAGATTCTTGCGGTTCCTCAGGCATAAAACCAACAGCTAGAGTGGCTCAATTTAATAACAGGACAGTTAAATGACATGTATTTTTACCAAAAAAAAAAAAAAATCCGTTTCTACATAAACAAAAAATATATATATCTTTATATATATATATATATATATATATATATATATATATATATATATATATATATATATATAGGAACCGCAAGAATCTATTAATAAAATATTTAAAGAGGTTAACAAAGAGAGCATAATAGAAGAAAATGCAGTATGATTAATAATTTAGGAGATATCTTTAACTTTCTATATATATATATATATATATATATATATATATATATATATATATATATATATATATATATATATATATATATATATAAAGATATATATATTTTTTGTTTATGTAGAAACGGATTTTTTTTTTTTTTTTGGTAAAAATACATATCATATTATATAAAGGGTCCGCGAAATATTTTTTTTTTTTTTGAAAATGCTATAAAAAAAACCACTGCATCTTTTTTCTCATTTTTTTTTTTTTTTATTTGAAAGTACAATCCTTCCGGTTAATAATAGAAAATAATTTCATTCAAATTGCTGCCTCAGATGGCCATGTAGTAGCCTACACGATCGGTTCAATTTTCAAGCACATTATGGATTGTGTGCAGCTGTATTTCACCAATGGCTTCACGAATATTGTCTTTTAAAGCGTCAATTGTCTCTGGCTTTTTGGCGTAACACTTATCTTTGACGGCACCCCACAAATAATAGTCAAACGGTGTCAAATCGCAGCTCCGAGATGGCCAAACGACATCAACTCTGCAACTGATAATGCGATCTTCAAAAACAGGGCGCAAAACATCGAGTGTAGCTTCGGCTGTGTGGCACGTAGCGCCGTCCTGTTGAAACCAAGTGTTACTAATATTCTCCTCTTCAATCGTCTTGGGTGTATCGGTTTTTCAATGTATGCGTGCGGGTTTCCTGTGCCCCATATGCGACAATTTTGCTTTTTTACATACCCGCCAAGATCAAAATGAGCTTCATCTGAGAAGATGAAGTAAGTCGATCGCACGCAATACTTCCCAGCATTGTTCAAGCGTATACACAACCATATTCGTTCAGCGGAAGGATAAAACTAATTATCTGTCAAATCAGACATGAGCTAAGTGTTACCATTCACGAAATAAGCATTAGTTGAAAAAAAAAACGTTAGATGGCGAACCCTTTATATATGTTATATTAGAATTTTGTATTTATATTTTATTTATTATATAAAATTTTGTACTGTATAAAAAATGCTCTGGAAGTATATTCGTATGTAGTCTAAAAGCTGTTTTAAAATCTTTCTGAATTCTTTTTTAATTATCTTTTATCAAGTGCTTGAGAATAACACAAGGTTACTTAAACGAAATATATATCAACTAAAAGGTCCATTTCTCTTCTTTCTCAATCCGTTGAGAAACTCAAAATTGGATTATGTTGAAATAAGTTATAAGCTCATAAGTTCATGAAGGTATGTGAAACCGGTTTTTTTAAAGTATCTCAAGATTTTGGAGATGCTTCAAAAATTTCAAACGTAGATTCTTGTTGTACTCGATAGCGCCTATCAGAGAAATAGTATCACATCCCAGGTGTTTACTTGTCGCATTGTATTATTTACTCGCGTAAAACAAAACTAAACAACAATTCTAATAAAGCTGGTCCGAAATTTCAAAAAAAGTGTTCTGGTTGGCAGAACTATAGCTGGAAACTAGACACGTTGTACTAAATAACCCACACAAAAATACGCTTGCGAACCCTTGCGGGAAAAAGATGCAAGCCTTGAAAAATGAAATTTAATTTTTTTCGATAAGAAAAAATTCGGTTTTTTACATTAGTCCTATAACCGTCATTTTAGATGAGTTCATGTAGAATTAGCATAAGTATAACGACATGTATATGTATCTAAGTGAAAAAAAAAAAAAAAAAAATTATAAAATCAATGGCATTTATATTTTATAATCGTTCAAAGTTGGTGAAATTAAAATTAAATTTTATAAATATTTTTTTTTAGTTTGAAGTTTTTATGTTGAGGGCGCGCCATAAGAAAAGTGTAAGCTAAGAAACCACATAAAATTTTTCTTCTATTCTCATTTTTAAATTAAAAAATTGACTTTTTTCCAAAACTTTGTTCGGGCTGCCACAGCGTGCATTGTTATAAAACAGGGTGTATGTACGTGTGTAATTATATAACTACTGGTACTTAAAATTGACTACAATTTCCTGAAACATGGCAAATACATGCTTTGTTGTGGTAACAAAAGAAAACTAGTTTGATTATACCATTATAAGTTTTGGAAAGCGGGCGAACTTAATCAAAATTTTTTTGATAAGGCTATAATTTGTTATCACTTTTAGATATCATATTACACCTTTAAACAGAGCGATTTTTTGTTAAAAAATGAACAAAGTTGTTATTATCCATGACAAATATATTAATAATATAACTTTTTTCCATATGGGTATTTTCTATTTAAGCATTTATTACTAAATACATTTCATATGCTAAAATTGAAATGAATTTCTGTTTTAAATATCTAACACTTGACTTCAGAGCACAATCATTATTTTTTCTCTTAATTTTATTTTCTTCTGCTATTTATACTCGTATATAATTTTTATTTATTTTTAGTATGAAATTGATGCGGATTTTTGTCTACAATTGGTTTCTTATTAACATTTTGTTTGTTGTTTTATTGGGTTATTTTAAATGTATGTAGGTGATCGGTTATCTCTATTGGTTGCCATCAAATTGTAATTAACTTTTATATAATGTCCTTGTCAATTGATATGTTTACGAATTTCAGTCATGTTGCAAATATGCAACGTATTTTTTATGTAATCAAATAACTTTTAAGAACTTGGCTGTGTAAGATGTTGATATTTAGAACACTTAATAGAACAATAAAATCCTTAAAAAAGTAATTAGTAACCTTAAAAAGCAAAAATTTTTGAAAAACAACTTTGTTACAAATAGTTTAGTTTGATATACATTTAAAACGCAAATGTATATACGCCATAAAGATTTAAAAACTCGGCGATGTACGATAATAAATATTATCCTATTCTTTCAGCGAAGATAATTATTTAATTGAATGTGCACCTTAATAATAGAATATCATGCAGTGTTGCTACCAATGAAGCAGAAAATTATACGAAAGTAGGGCAAAAATAGTACAAAACCAAGCATAATAGTGCAAGATTTATGAAATAGAGATTTGTTTTAATTTCCATCATTTATATTTAATTAATATTCATAACAAAAAAAGAAATTTTTACTTTAAAACAAATACGTAAAGCGTGCGAGTAAATGTAATTCACATAACGTACATGAATAGAAATATATAAAAAATATATATGCTTGGTAACGTAAGAAGTAGTTTTATAACAATTTTTCAGTCTTTTGCAACGAAATTCCGACAAATATTTGATGGTTTAAAAGCATTTACTGCCCACGGCATGCTAGAGTTGGCTTTACGAGTACGAAAACGAATTCAAATTGTGTACACAATACCTGTCCAGACTAAATTAAATTTTTTGAAAGAAGTGAGGAAAAAATATAAATTTTCCGCAGTATAATGCCTCTGTTCACAACGGTTACCAAACGCGCATGTTTGTGGAGTCGCAAAATATATCCTAAAATACAATGGAAAGCTTGTTTATCCGTTTATAATCCAATGGGCTATGAAGATTCGCCGAATTTCTGGTGATAATAAGCAATGCGGTGCTATAACTGAACTAAAAGCTAAGGTAATTGAATTTTGGGAGTCGATCACAGAATAAACGAATTTTTTCGCTTTATTTTAATAATACAGGACCAACTCATTATTACAGCAAAAAATTTTAGTCATAAATTAATTTTAAGCTTATTTGTTTAAGTCCGGCTATAATTTTGCAGTTAGAAAAAAATGAATTCTTTATCATAACTTTGAATAAAATTGAGATATTTTTGTGAAACAAACCAAATTTTTATTGTTTAAAAACTACCACAAATTTGTCACCATTAGAAATATTTAAGAACACTTCTATAAATAATTAATGCGGAAAAAACTAGTGCGGCTATAATATTATAATATTAATATTATACATACAGATCTACATATAGTATGGATTCTAGCAAAAAATAATTAATTTTCGTTACGTACATATTTGATTTTACGGAAACGTACAAGTCCGATATTAAATGTATGTTAAGAAAATTTTTTTTAACATGAATAGTATCTAAGGATAAAGATCAATGAATGTTGAAATAAACAAAAAAAAGTAAATTAATTGAAGCCAACCGAAAATCAAGCACTAAAATTAAAATTTCGGTTCTACTTTGTTTTGGGATAAAATAAGAATTTATAATAATTCTTTTGTAATTTTAAACCTCTATGAAGTAATACGTTTAAACGTTAAACAAATATTATTCGATTGTACAATATAATATTAAATAAATAAATATACTTCTCTCTTACTCTTCTACTTGAGATTTTATAGGCCTACCTGCTAACATCTTAAAACTTTTTAATGAGAAGAGCGAGTGTTTTTTTATTGTTACCAAATATAAATTTTTGCATCAATTTACCATATATGTATAGGGTGGCAAATTTGAGGTTAGGAAGTAAATTGGCTTAAAAACACATTTTTTTCTGACAAATTTAATTCTATTCATACCAATATAAAATAGAAATATGGGAATTAATAATGTAATATGTGTGGCAAATGTCCACCTCTAGCATGTCGGCAGACGTCCGCTCTTTTTACAAAAGTTTGAACCCCATTTTGCAACAAAGCATGGCTTATCTCGTCAATGCAGCGCCTAATTTCATCTTTCAGAGTGTCAGTTGTCTGTGGTTTGTTCACGTAAACCCGGTTTTTTAAATGGCCCCAGAGAAAATAATCCAGCGGCGCTACATCATAAGAACGAGGCGGCCAATTGACATCGCCAAATCGAGAAATCAAGGTCATTGGTTAAACCTTCAGCAAAGCGTTATTTAAATAATTTCCCAAATAACGTATGTTAATACAGGTTCCTATGCCACTTAAGTTTAAATTTTCAGAATACAGAGTTGATAATAATGAGATATTAATGGAAACATAGTGGTAGGCAAAAAAACGGTGTATTTTCCTTAGACAAAAAATTTGATATTTTCTTTAATAAACTGTTGAGTTTGGATATAACTCTGGAAATGGTCTCTCGCTTTTAGTTTTTGAAATATACGTTTGAAATTGCGTAAATCGAAAAACTGTGCTTTTGCAAATATCTCGAAAACGTAGAGCGATAGCATGTTTTTTATTTGCGAAATACTGTTTTATGCAAAAAGTATCACATTTTTCAATAATCTGGGCTTAATTCTGCTTCATCTTTGCAAGCCATATTTAGCAACCTTTGTTTAGAAAATTTACCTAAAAACTTAAGTTTTTAATGTTATTGAACAATCAGTAGGAACACAACCTTTTTTTAATTAATGTTTTATTCGGCTACCTAAAGTCAGTGCCATAACATCGCCATGTTTTTTTGCAATTACTCGTCGTGAGACATGCGTTAGCAACTGCACACATCGCTCTGTTTCTTGGATGTGCGACGGAATTCCTGGATCTGACAGTGGTACATCATCAGATTTAATTTACTCTAACAAGTGCTTGTGTGGGATACTTGCAGTAAATGGAGGCTCAGATAATATGTTGTCATTATCTAAGACCAATAAATTCATATAATCTGTGCAATTGAAATTAATAGAATGCTTTCTATAAGCCTTGAGTTTAGTTCAGTCAACATAAATTTTGTTAATGGCCCTTTCACGACGAGATTTCCTTTCGACGAGAAGCACTGTTAACAATATATTTTCGGGATGGGCGAAAAATACATGTTTTAATTTTGTGGTAAAAATTTATATAAAAGCGCACTGAACTTACGAAAAAATAATACTTTAAAACATCACGATAACTTGGCAAATTTAATGCACTAAATTCACTTGGCATGCCAATTAGTCAAAAAGCTTCAATCGGAAGACTCAATTGACGTTGCTGATGATTTCATAATTGAATTTTTTTATTTTTTTTTTAAGAAATTAACACACGCTTACTTTTTGAAATTGAACTATTAAGTGGATAAATCAATCAAAACAAATATTTAACGGTCGACACTGACTAGAACTATTAATAATATTTAATTCTAATTACTATTTGCTGATAACTTTCGTAGCAGACTACTAAATTATACTTTTTAGAAGAGAGGAGAAGAGCTTCGTAATTCGTATAAAAATTAAAACAAATGCAACTATATATTTGTTATGTAGTGATATACCAGAAGTTGCTGTTTTTTTATATTTTTCATAATCAAACCTTTAATAAATCACAGTAGAATAATCAAAATGTTAAAGCTCATAAAATTTGCTTAAAAACAAGCTCAAATTAATAGTATATTATGCTTCGATTTAGTAATAACATGTTGTATTCCATTAAATCTTTGCAGTTTTTTTTTTTAAATGCCTAATGTCCCTCGGTGGGAGCTAGGTTTTTATTTTAGATCAGGGCTCGTCAAACATATGCATTGTCATTTTGTTTGTGTGTGAGTTCTCTCATACTCAATGCACAAAGAGAAACTTATAGTAAAAAAGAAAATTAAACATGAATATGTTTTTAAAGTATTGACATATATTTGGTATAAATTTTTGAACATTTTTTAACAAATGAAAATGAAATATATTTTTATATTAATTAATTACTATGCCATATGTAGTGCAGCATGACAACGTGTGTTGGGTTTAGCAAAAAAACTTTTAATTAAATATTTCGCAGACTGTTCTTTTGAGAGACTGATGTTTTTTGTATTAATCAACGTCGATGAAACATCGATAATTTTTATTCGATGCATACTTTATAGCCTAAGCTAAGTTAAATGTCATTATCAACTTTTTTATACCACAACAACAAACATCAATTTAAGATTGAAGCAACCAAAGAAAGAATTTTTAAAGACTAACTAATTTTTATTTATGGGTTTTTTACAAGTTTGAATCATTATTTACATTGATTTGATAGGATTGAATCTGTTTCTGAAAAGCTTAATATAAGTGAGGATACCGCGTAAATCTGATTTGGAAGAGTAACCTATATGAAGATACCATATAATATATGCCGAACATTCAGTTTGTTTCAGGACTCATGTCAGAAGAGTGAATAAAAAGCCGCTGACAATTTTGAATGTCTGACTACGTACAATATCGCTTTTAATCGCCGTTGTTTCAATTATAGCAGGTGATGACAACAAAAAGTTGAGTAAAAAAAAATTGGTAACGTTTATTTCTACAAAGCAGAAAGGGATGTATCGGATGGTTAAAAAAGTTCGGTTACAAACTGTCAGTAGATGGCTATAAAATGTAATATCTCAGGAAATATTTATTGTATCAGGCTACATTATGAGGGAAAACTCAAAACATTACCATAATATTTTGTTTTTTTTACAATATTATAGAAAAGGTAAGAGTGCGTCGCAGATTTGTTTGTTGCGATCTAATAATTTTGACGTTAAAGATTCATCTCGCTCTGATCGACCAATCACTAAAAAAGTCTCTGAAATCATGCAAAAAATTGAAAAAGGCACATATAAGCAGGGTGGACATTGCTAAGAAACTAAGCATTCATCACCAAACAGTAATCAACCGTTTGAAGAGAGCCAGGTACACAAAAGAACTCGATGTTTGGGTACAACAAGAATTAACAATAAAAAAATTAATGAACCGATTTTACATTTGCCGTTCGATGATAAAATGAAACGAATGATCACGAGCGATTAAAAATGGTCACATGCGACAATAATATACGAAAAATAATGGTAATGAATGTATCTTGAGGGATTGAAGGGAAATAGTTCGTTATGAGCTTCTATAACCTAATCATATAATTCATTCTGATCTCTACTGCTAAGAATTAGAGACTAAAACAAACAGTTGAATTTAAGTGGCCAGAATTGATGAATAAAAAAGATATTATGTCTCATAATGACAACGCTGGACCACACAGACCCGGCAGAAACTGAGACACCTTGGCTAAAAAGTCTTTAGCATCCACCATATAGCCCGAACCTTGCACCTTCAGACTACTATTTCTTTCGATCATCGCAAAAGTTATTTTATAGTGTAAATTTAATGCAGCTGTATGGCTTTACCCCAAAAATGGTAATATGTAATCGGCCAGAGCGTCACTTATTTGGTTAATTAAAGCTCGTTTCAAATATAAGATAAAGTTGTTTAATTTTTCCAGCACCCAATATGTATGTACATACATGTCATGTATGTATGTATAAATTTTTTAATATTTGAAATATAATTAAACTTTTTGTGCTACTAATACTTTGAATAATATGTAATGTAATGGTAAATATTTCTGATGGTCAATAATATATCAATTTATTGTCAGACTACCTACCACTTTGCGGGTCTCAACTATTGTTCAGACTTATCACATTTAAGAAAAACATATTATGTATGTACAATAAAAAAGATTTTAAAAAATAATACAGAATATATACAGCAAACTTCAAATACAATGTCATGCTGATCTCAATAATGTTTTACTGTACGAATAAGTTGGCTGTCACAATAAAACAACAGAAAATTATAAAAACAAGTCTGCACATTAGGGATATAACCAAAATTAACCTACAAACGTGTACATTCAGAATTAAAATTTTTCCATTTATAGTTTCTATTTCAAAACGCTAGTAGCCTTTCTTTTGAATATTGGGCTACAAGCGTTTAACTACATATGGTATGTATAATATTATTGATTTTTTTAATCTGATTCTTTTTTTAATAATAGCGATTGAATATAGTAAATACTTTCCGTTAAACCTTTTACTCCCGCATTCACATATGTATACGTATTTTACTTTTAAAAATCGCACAATTGTTATATCCCTATTAAACATTCTACAAATACTGATAAAAGCATACACATGTGGACATGTTTGATATATGAAAGAGTCATCATAGAATTTCAGTTTCATATAAAAACAATCATTATTATTTCGTTTTTTTATACAACTATAGTATAAGAAGGTAAATCGGTACACACAACATACATACAACAACAGAGTGATGGATACAAATACATAGCTGGAAAGAGAAATACTTTTCACCAGTGAATCAAACCGAATGAACCGAAGTAAACTTAATTGAAGGTAGCTAAAGGAAACTTTTAAAGATGCTGTACATAATCAAAAGAAGTACGGGTGTCTGTAGTGTGTATACATATGTTGTTCCAAATATTAACTGACACAAATATATACTGTCGTTCGCACACACACATACAATGCTGTGAATATAAGAAAAGTAAATTAAGAATGTTTAAGATTATACATATGTCAGAATAATTTAAAAAATGATGGACCCTTTATGTCGTAAGCAAAGTAGAAAATTAGAAAAGGGTTACCAAACGAAGGTAGAAATATATGTGTATTTACATTCATACTGCCAATCTTACTTATCTATACAGTTCGTATGTATGTACCATTTTTTTTCTTTCATTCTACATAAAACAAACCATATTGCTACATCCATATGATCTTCTAAATGTTGTTTTTATTCTTAAAATTTGTTAATAAAAAACATAACAAACTAGTTTTTCAGTTTAACTTTTTTAGAAGTTTTCAATTTCAATTGCTTCGTAAAGTAAATTAAAAGGAATTGCTGTGATTATGATTTAGAAGCAAATTAAATGAAATATTTAAGTTTCTTGAAAACTGTATGCATATATGGTACAAACGTATATAAATACGTAAAATCAGATTATGCAATTCAGACTTTAGGCATGCAACAAATAAGTTTAATTACCAAACTCCTATAAATGTTGTTTTATAATAAAATAAATAAATGACATTTAACATAATAATGAACGCAACACATTTGATCACATAATTTATACTTAGAATTAATATTCTCTTTCCTTTGTTAATGTAAATCATTGTTGAAATTTCGGATAAGCGGTTTGACCAAAAGGAATGACCATATCTTTTCAAATTGATTCGTCTAGACTTTATTGTGTTGTATGTACAGTGATCAAAAAAATTATTCAACATCTTATATTATTTTCGTAAATCTTCTGAAAATGTTGATATAATTACAAATTTTGCATGCAAAATTTATAAACATTGTGCATTTTAGAATTATTTAACTTAGTTAACAAAAAATATTTAAAAAAGCACGAATTTCATGCTAGATTTGCCAGGAAGATAGATTTCGCTAAATAACATCTGGGTGGATCTTATTTTTGCTGATGAAAGCAAATATAATCTTATTGGCTGTGATGGTAAGGTTTTAGTATATCGGAAACCCAATACAGAGTTGAAAGAGGGCAATATTGTACCAACTGTAAAACACGGCTGAGGTGATGTTATGATCTGGGGGTGTATGGCGACAACACGTTTTTGCATGCTAAATTGCTAAATTATTATATTAATGGCTTTTTGGATCATCACAAATACATAGACGTGCTTAAGCAAAATTTACGACAAATCGCTGAAAAATTAGGACTTTCCAGCCGATTTCAGTTATACCTAGATAATGATCCTAAGCTTTCGGCCATCAATACAAAGCTTAGGTTTTTATAGAATTGCCCAAAAATAATAAAAACCCCGCCACAATTTTCAGATCTAAACCCCATTGAAAGTTTTTTTAAGTCACTTGGAGAAAAAATTAGATCATGTGAAATAAATCAATAGTTAATTTCCCATTAATGAACTGTGACGAAATCGAATTTGAATATTGAAACTAAAATCATCTTTTAATCATGCACCTGATGGTACACCGAATTGTCTACTGAGAAACTATGCCTCTAGCATATCTAAACCCTTATCGCTATTATTCAACATATTCATAATTAATTAATGGTTACGTTCATAATCATTGGAAAGAGTCATATATTATTCCTTTATTTAATTCGGGATGTAAGACGAATGTCAAATACTATAGAGGTATTGCCAAGCTTAATACCATTCCTATAATTTTTGAGAACTTTATTACCAAATTCTTAAATCATAGTTTATCAAACTTGATATCACCTTATCAACATGGATGTAGAAACTACAAACCTTTTGCAGTTTACCACCATTCATTTTAATGGATTTCTAAATAAACAACAAACTGATATTATTTATACTGATTTTAGTAAAGCTTGTGGCAAAGTTAACCGTAATCTACACATTCAAAATTTATACATATTGAGTTTTTCTCCAAATAGCTAGAATTGGATTAATTCTTATCTAAAACATCGATGTCAAAATGTACTATTTAAGAACTATGTATCTGAAACCATAAATGTCTTCCGGTGTGCCTTGGAATACTGTAATATTTTAATGTTCGCTGATGACGTAAACATTTTTTTATTGTACATAAAACAATAGCTCTGATCATGTATACCTGAAATATGATATAGATAACTTCCAACTTGGTTTACTGTTAACCTTATGGAACTCAATACAAATAATGTAAACACATGAGTTTTTATCGCTAACTATTATTGAACATGGTCCCCCGGGAACTAGTAAGTTCCTTCATGGATCTTGGTGTTATGCTTGATGTTAAGCTAAGTATAACAACACACATTAATATGATAGTCAATAATGCTAGAGGCGTTCTATTAGGCATTTTCGAACCAACTATGCTAATGCATGAATTTTAATGAGCTTTACCATTTAATAGATTTTTCCTTGAATTTCAATATCATTAAACGAAATATTACAATTTTTTTCAATTTCTAATTTATTGTTTGAAATATCTTAATATGTATTATCTTGTACTTTTTACTAAAGTCTGTAATGAATTAGTTTGTGGCTTTATGAAAGAAATAGGACTGGACGACCATTTTTTTGTTGTTGTTGTAAGAATTAAGCATTTCAAGATATATTGCATTAGCTACCAATTAGTGCAATTATTATTAAAATGGATTGAAAAAGTATTATTAAATGTTACTAACGAGCTAAACTGAAAACTGAAAACTAAAGACTGTAGTTTTTAATTTTTCTTTGTCTTTGAGCTCAGAATACCAATATATTTGTATTTTTGACAAGCCACAAATGTTTTTCACCAAATAATGTTATTTTTTATGCTGTTGTTATGTTGTTGTAATTTTAAACGTGAACAAATAATGGCGAATTTTTCGTTACCATATTGTAATTGTGTGTGATTCATTTTTGAGAGCGTATTTTGTAAGAGTGTCATTTGCTGGCGCCTTGAAACGAGGCAGAATAGAATCAAATATTACTTGTTGCATAATTACGTCGTGGTAATTAATAAGTCCTGGTGTCGAAGAGCCTTTGTAGCTTAGCATTAAAGGACGCTTAATACTTCTAAACTTATCATTTATTCTTTCAATCGCTTTCGAAATCACTTAAATCACTTTTCTGGTAGTAATTTCAATTGTAATACTTTTAATTTATCTTTTTAACAAGAACGTTTTATATTTTTTTACACAGTTCTCTATACGTAAAAAATTGTTGTTAATTTACGTAAAATGAGGAAAAGTAGTTGTTCCTCAATTGGGCATATTTTATTCGTGCCATCATGTTTTTAACATTTTTTGTGTAACGTTTACAGTTAGTTGCCATATGTATGTATAAAAATATGACGTTAAACTTAGGCTAATTTTTGACTCCGTATTTAAATCACATTTATTTTTAAACTGTATTTAAATGCGAAATTCACTTTGTTAGTGCAAACTTAAATGAAACTTAAATGTCAATTCTTCTGCATTTGAAGTCTATTTAAGTGGCCATATGATTTTGATATTTTCAAACAAAAAGTAAATGAAAAAGTTTGTGGCCATTCATAAACCTTTTTTTGTGTTTTACATAAATAAATAAAAAAAATAAAAACAACCCTGTATTTGTGGCAACTTAAAAAAATAATAATTAAAAAATGAGCGCGCAAAAAAATGCAACACCTAATTATTTATTATTATTTTACTTTTTCTATTATTATTACAAGTATTATATAAAAATTAATATTAGTTACTGTATCCGTTATTTTCCACTAATTTTCTAGTTGTATCCACCGAAATTCTGTTCCATTCATATTCTTCTAATTCTTCCAAATCTTTAAAATTTTTAGGTTTTTTCTTTTCCACTTCACTTTTTAAAAGCTGTCATAGATTTTCTATGTGGTTGAGATTCAGTGATTGTGGCGGTCATTCCAAAACTTATACATCATTGTCACAAAAGTACGCTCGAGCTAAGCAACTTGCGTGCTTTGAGTCATTATCGTGTTAGAATATGGCTCCCGCATTCCTAATTGCATTGATTTTCGTCAATGATCCGACTTTATCACGAGAGAATTCATTAATAATAATTTACTTTTAATTTAAAATATGATATCATATTAAATGTTGCATAGCCCACATCATTAATGAACACCCACCATGTTTTACTGTGGGTAACTGATACTTGGTAGAATATAATTTATGCCATCGGAGCCGAATAAGTTAAATTTGCTTTCATCGCTCCAAAGTACTTTATCCCAATCCTATGTTGTCCAGTTTAAGTGACGTTTTTTAAGTCAAGACGCTTTCTGTTATTAACTTTGCTTATTAATGGCCTTTTACAGGGACGTCTGGCAAACAAGTTGACTTTATTTAATCTGCTAAATGGACATTCATTTGTATATTTGCATAATAGGCAACATCTACTCTCTCTCTTTCGCGGATTAATTGTAATTAGCCTTAGCATTTCACGGTTTTGATGAACAGTAGTAATTCGCCGCCGTCCATTTCCATTTACGTTACACTTTTTTGTGCGCTTACGTTGTTCACTTTTTATAATTAATAAAATATTGTGATCAAATTAAAAAAGATAATGTACTGATATTCTCAAGTAGGCTTCTTCTAATTACAGAAAATAAAAAATGCAAAAGAGAATTTGAAATGGATACTGTTATTGGTGATGGAATGCAAATTTAGATTATGAAACGCAGAATTGCATTTTTAATGTTCGCTACTGTAAATCATAAATTTGTATTGTATTATATTACCTTGATCAAAAAGTTTCCGGAATAACTCCCGTGTGGTGGTTCCATCGTTCCGATCTGAGTTTTTTTTTTTGCTTTTTTTCGCTAAATCTTCGCGTCATAGCTTGACATTTGCATTTCTTATATTTGATTTTCGGTATGGTCATCAGAGCTTTCGATTTGATTTCGATTTTTCCATTATTTCCTCTCGGCTGCTGAAACGCCTTCCCCGTAATGGTTTCTTAACTCGATTGAACAGAAAGAAGTCACAGGAAGTCAAAGGTGAATTCGGTGGCTGTTGGATGATATTTGTTGAATTTTTCATCAAAAAAGAACTCGAATAATGATGACATTGTACGATGGTGCGTTATCAAGGTGCAAAATCCACGAGTTTTCCGCCCACAATTCTGGTCTCTTTCGACGAATTGCTTCACACAAACGTCTCATAACGCCCAAATAATACTATTTGTTTACTGTCTGGCCTTTTGGCAAAAATTCATGATGCACACTACACTACGTCGTTGTAATCCATGAAAACCGTGAGCATTGCCTTCTTTTTTTTTCTGAAAACAATGTTTTTTGGTATTAAAATCTAACATAAATATAATTTTTAGCAACTATTCTTATTTTCCTTGACAAGTTTTTCTATCTGCAGTTATTTATTCAATCGATGATAACAGATTATCTCAAACATTTTCTCATACATATTTCGATATTTTATTCATGTCTGATATAAAGTTAATTGTAATCAAATCGCTAAAAAAAAAACTGTTAACAACAATAGAAAATATGAATTGAATTGTTTGAATATGGTACTGCTTAAAATTTAAAAGTCCTTATTTTAATTTCAAATGTCTTTTCTACAGATTTACTTTACCTATCTCAAGAGTAGCAAGTGATGCAATATGCATTCAGCAAAAAAAGTCACACATAAAAAGCCCTTAAGGCGTTATAAAAGAAAAAAAAGTACAAACACATGCATACATAACGAAAGATTTAGTATTTGTTGTTGCATGAGCGCAAAAGTTAAAACTTGCACAACGCATTTTTAATTGTCCAGGTTCATTGCATATAAGAAACGGAACATTTTAAAAAATGAAACAAAATCCTCTAAAGAAATACACATACATATGTATATGTATGTGTGTATCTATGTATGCATGTATGTGTAAAATTCCAAAGAACAACAAGAAGGGCTTTATTATACATATATAGTATTTATGTTTGTAAATTTATGTCAGTGTCTGTGGTGTTGTAATTCATATTTTAGGCATGCTTATGTACAATACATTTTTGAACACATACAGTGGCTCACAGTCAAGCTAAGTCAGGCTATATTTTCGAATAAAATTATTGATATCTAATAAAAAGTTAATCTAATTGAAAAAAGAATTAAGTATTTTAATTAATTAACTTCAAAATTGAAAAACAACAATTATTTCACATAAATTATCTACTTAGTATGCAAAAAGTACAAAAACTCAAAAACGCATGCAACTGCTTTCGGAAAGATTGCTTCACAAACGAACAATGCGACTAAAGTACGAATTCTCCCTGTTAGCGTTGTGCGGTTCGCTGGACAATTAACTACAAATGGATGCGCTCTCAAAGAAATTCGGGTACTACGTGAGAATATGTGATTATTAGGAATTAATCCTTTTATTTAGTCAAAACACATTCCGTTACAGTATTGATAGAACAATGCAATACACGCCACATTGCGACGATGCTCTAATGAATCGATAGAATTGGATACCCTATTGTCATTAATAAACACAGGTTGTAGAAGATTGATATGATGTTTTTGTGACGTAATGGTATGTTTTCTAAAATTTTGGTTTTGAGCCTATCAATTTTGAAAAATAGTTATGTCCGAAGATTTATTATTTTTATATACTAAACAGATAATTTATCTGTGCTCCCTTAAGCACAAGGCGTATACTCTAGTTGCATTCCTGGATATAGAGGGTGCATTTAAAAATGTGTCACCGGATGCGATTAGGTCGGCTCTGGTGGCGCTGAATGTTCATGGGTCCGTGATCAGTTTCATAGGAGCGCCTTCAAACATCTCTGGGCTTTCTTAGTCGGTGGGGCACTGAAATTGGGCTGAGCTTAACCCGAGAAAGACGAAGTTCCGTCAATTTCCCTACCGCGTCTGCACAGGGTTGAACTGGGGCTGCCTGATAGCGCGAAGTTTCTGGGAGTAATCCTGGACTCCAAGCGCTGTACACTTGTCGTATGGCCGTTGGAAAGTCCTGGGGGCTGAATCCTAGGAATTTACCATTGGATGTCCGACACGGTGGTTAAGCGATTGTATGGTAGAGATCTCTCGAGAAGTCCCCGTATAGCAGGATCTTTGACAGGGTTCTGCGAAGCTCGGCACTGATGATTACAGGTGCGCTTAGGTCCACTCCTTCGAGGGCCTTGTTTGTATTACTAAACTGGCTTCCAGTGGACCTGATGGCGAAGAAGATGGCGATCATGTCTGCGAACGTGGCGGGGGCATGGTCTGAAACGGATTACAGCCATGCAACCATCTTTATGTATTTGGATACGATCGCTGACAGTATTACTATACACCCAAACCATTCTTAGATAGAACGTTGTCCGTGCGCATCTCACTATAACCAGTAATTACACCCGGTTTTGTTGAGGTATACACGGATGGATCGAAATCCTCTGAAAAGGTTGAGGCGGTGTCTTTATTCTTACAGGCTGAGGTCTCGGCGGTAAAGAGGGCAGCGAACTGTCCTATAGGGTATATGATGTTGATGTCAGGATTTGTACGGACAGTCAGACTGCGTTCAGGACGTTCTCCGGTGTCTACTCGACATCGCTAATTGTGTGTGAATGCCGGGCATCTCTGAACTAGATGGCGAGACATTCAGACCTGGAGATTATCTGAGTACTCTGACACCCGGGGGAACTGTGTGGCAAATAAACTGGCGAGAGTGGGCTCTCTCCTCAGCAACTAGGAGATTAGGTCTACCCTTTAATGACTACTGTAGGAGTTGTCAGGATGAGGAAGAGGAGGAAGCTGTTGAGCATTTCTTGTGTCAGGGTTCAAATCGTTCAGATATTAGGACTGCTTTCCTTGGTTGTCCGTTTCTGCAAGCCATATCGGACCTGGCTGATGTTAGTATCAGTGGGATTTTCTTTTCTGCATGCGTCTGGTTGATTCACTTCGAACCGGGATGCGTACATGTAGGTCCGCTTGGACGATACCTATTTTGGGCATCACAGTGGGATCAATATTGGACCCAAGTGAGCTAGACCAGTGTATGGCCCTTCGTAACTAACTAACTAATGTTTTTTGAGCTTTGAAGTTTATTATTTAAAATACTTAAACAGATTAGCTATTAATTAGATATTAATAATTTTATTCTAAAATATCGCCTGGCTCACATTGACTGTGGAGCCACTGTATAAAATTCAATTTCTCTTTTAAACCATCATCATCACAATTATTATTGTATTGTACACAAATCGGCAATAGCAATTAAATATATACATGTACTATACACATATGTATGTCATACTTACATAAATATGTATTTAAAAGAAAAAGAGAGAAAAAATACATAAATATGTATGCTTTGGCTTGTACCCAACAAACCAAAACGATTTAGGAATAACTTGTATCAAGCATATTTACATACCCCTTAAGCTTTGAGCTCAAAACACTGCTCAAAAGGCTGTAAAAGGCTTATTAAAAATTGTTTAATAATTAAAACTGAACTATTCCGATGCTTGTCAATAATATGCAGTAAGCTTATAAGTCTAATTATAGAATATATTTACAGAATACTCGTAATTGTTTTCTAATCGTGTTTATAATAAGCAAACATTCGTAATAATTTTGTAAGCTAAGAAATAATAATATACTATATATATAAAGTAAGGCTGTTAAAACAACAAATTTGGGCGATTAATTGGCCAGTTTAAAGCCCTAATTTCGGCCCAATTAGGAAGTTTTGAACAATAGCAGAAAATGCCTGGAGAAATGTCATTCCATTTGCCAAATATATGTTTGTAATAAACATTGTTTGAACAATATAAAAAAAATATTTTTCAAAAATACTCATAAAACTATAGCGAGGATAAGGCATATGTAATCATATTTGTTAAATTGTTATCTAAACTAAGAGTATAGCAAGTATTCTTGTAAAAGGTATTGTCATGTTATTTTTTATATTAAAATAAACTTATAAGTATGCTTAAAAATATATATATAGAAAATATCTTATAATAAGATTACCATAACCTACAATTCATTTACATTTTGATTGTGAAATGATCTGTTGGGTAAAAAAAAGAAGAGCAAAATACAAGCAAGCTACGTACTGATACAGAACAAAAATGGTTAACTGTTGCATGAGACATAAGGATATTTGATACAAACGTGCTTGTTACAATTCACATGCACATAATCAAGTATGCATGAAGTTGTTCTTCTTGCATGAGTATTAGATCTTTTGTAATGCAATATAAGGGCGTAGCTTTAAATGAAATAAATATAAATTTAAAGGCATTAATTTTAATGCATTGAATTAATTGACCAGTAAGAGTATAACTTTATAGGTATAACTTTAAAAAAAGCGTATTTAATGTTCAGATATACATATATTTTTATTTTATAAGCCATCACTGTTAAAAATGCCATTTCCGTGAAGAATAAGAAGTTTAACATTAAAAAATGTGTTTCTCTATCATTAAGTTTGTATTAATTTTTAAGAAGAAAAATTTTGAAAGACCTTACATCATATATACATACATATACGTATATGTTTGTACATGTGTATGTAATTTAAAAATGAATTCATCAATAATAAGTCCCCACTTGTAGAACTATATTGATACGTTCTTACCTTTTTAAAACGTTTGAGTTCTTTTAAATTGCGAATAAATAAATTAAATTAAATAAATAAAACAAATTAGAGTTCCCAATATACTTAATTACCATTAGTTTCGAATGCTCTAGTACATTCTACTACCTACTCTATTCAATTGCGGGTAATTCAAATATATAAAGATTTGGTACATATCTGACATATGGTGGTATTGGTAACGCTGTACAAATAGATACAATCGTGGCATATTTAACAAGGTGATCTGATTGATAATTTGTCAATTTATCTCCTATCATTGATACCAACCAATAGAATGACGTCCACGTCCAATTACGTAACTAACAGTACCTTATAGCCGAATTCATTATCGCAACAATATGTACATTAGGGTATGACTACTTTTGTACAGCTTTATTACTTTTTTGTATGACAAAAAAGTTTTATCACAATAGTTATTGAAACTGACATAAATTTCATATGTTTATAAGCTTAATATTGTTAAAACTATTTAAAAGTGGAGAAATAGTTTATACTAAAAAATATAGACCAAATTTCAACTTAACATTGCTTAACATTGTTTGATAGCAACGAAAAAGTATTATTTTTTATTTTATATATATATATATATATATATATATATATATATATATATATATATATATATATATATATATATATATAATCCTAAACTGATGAATATTAGAAACTCAAAAGAAAGGGGTCTGTTAAGGAAGAAATCATAGTTATTTTAAACTCGAAGAGGTTTGCTAACGGATGCTTACGTCTTAGAATTACACATCATGTAACACCCAAAGGCTCATAGTTTTCGCAACTTTCCAATATTCGTATAGTATGCATTTTTATGCACCCAAAAAATCTTTTGGCAGTTCAAATACAAAACTTCTTGGTGCCTTTAATAATGAATCAATTAATTTTAAACAGAACTCATCTTTAAACTAAGTATTATGGAAAAGGCTAAGAAAAAACTTTATAATTGATTGTCAACGTTATAGTCGGTTACAAAGCGTTTAACATAAGAAATACAAAGAAAAATTGCTTATTGGGTAGTGTATATTCTTTCCATTGTAATCTTTTAATTGTAGTGTACTTACTGTAAGCTTTGTATCTGTGCTAGTACTAGTGCAGATTCTATGTACAGTAAAATAAATGTGTCACTAGTTGTTGTTATTTAAGTTTTTATATTTTTATTGCTGTTTTCTTTTGCTCTTCTTTTTCGCCTCCGTCATCCTCTTTTTATGAAAAGAATGACAGTGGAAATAATGCATTTGTATGAACATGTGTTTGGCCTCTTGGTTGCATTTACACTTTTGTTGTTGCGTAGCATTGTATTGCGTTAGGTTAAGTCTTTTTTTCTTCTTTATGATGTGGTTTAATTTTTTTTGCATTTTTGCTAGTTGATTTTGAATTTTTTATATCTTGCAAGAAAAGAAGATATGACGTCAGTAAAAATAAAAATAAAACAACTTAATGCAAATATAATCTACAACAATAACAACCGGTTTGCAAGATAACGAAGAAAGAAAAATAAAAGAAAACCAAATGCAGGGTAGGTCGGCTGGATTTTATATCTTATATATAAAAATGAATGTGAGTTTTGTATGTTTGTATGTATGTTTGTTTGTAGTCTATAGATGACTAAGGGGCTGCACAGATTTTCTTGAAATTATTATAATATCTCTCTGTAAGTCTGGAAGGAACTATGGGCTATATAAATTTCGAAAATTCCAACTGGTCGGTGCCACGCCTATACAAACTAAATATTTTATTTGTTATTTATTATATGGCATTACAGTATTGTTGTGTGCCAAATTGGCACTTTACTATAATTCTTAATACCTATAAACTGTAGTAATTTAAATTTTATACGTAACTTCAATTCAAAAGTTCATAAGACCGAAAACGAATTATATGAATTGTGTATGAAATTCGCTTATTAATAATTTTCTATATTTTAAACCTATTTTGATATATTTACATAGCAGGTTAAAATTTAGTGTATGTATAACTTAATCTTTCTCAAGGCGATCTTTTCCAAAATACCGTAATACGCCAATAAAGTGAAATGTGTTTTCTGAAACATTCAAATTACATACTGTGCATATACCGACTGAGTTGTTCCGGAATGCTCTTAAGTTTAACTCTAGTAAACCACCTCTAGCTTTTATTATAAGGCTAGTGCACCGTGGCGAGTAGTCTTCTGCCGAAATGGGTGTAACATTAAAGTCTAATTGTGAATAAAGATTGTGAAACTGTGAACTAGATGCAGAGGATATGTATTTTTAACTTTCCTTTATTTTCAATCGATTTAATATTATTTTTCATTTATTTCTTGTTATGATTGTATTATCAGATTGAGTTTGTAGTTTATGCCTGAGATTATTTCATTCCATTCGCCAAAATGCGTCGCAGCCTGTTTGGATTCATATCCATTACTCTAGTAATGAAGCTAAAATGCATTTTTAGAGTGTCGAGGTATAATGAGTCAAGTCCAGGTTCCAGATAGAGCATGTATTTGGTCTTGTATCCGGTAAATATGGCATCTTTTTAATAAAAATCTAAATAATTTTTCGACTTCGAACGTTTGGAAAACCCAGATTTGTGCAGCATAAACCTCGAAGCCGCCTGAAATAATCAGAGTACAAAGTAAATATATATTTGTTTATATCTTCAAAAAGGTAACATTAAGAATCTTCTTAGTCAATAAAAATCATCCGTCAAAGAGTGGACGCAATTGAACAAGTTGGCATCGTACTTGCCATAAAAAATAAAGATTGATTTTTGTAAATCTTGAAAAGAGTTAAAGTTAAAGTTTCTAAAAATAGTAAGATACTTATGTAACTAAAATAACTGTTAAGATAATAATTAAGATAGGGGTAGCGATGTAAGCCGGGTTTTATCTAGTCTCACATAAAGGAATATTTTTTTACAGGAAAATCATTGTGGTAAAATAGAAAGAAAAATTATAATTATTTGCAGCCATACGTATGTAGTATGTGTGTATGTATGTATTTCAATATTTTCCTGCACATTGTATAAATATGTATAAATATTGAGAGCTTGCAACAACAAAAGGCAAAAACAAATTTACAAATTTACAAAAATCAAAACAAGACGAAAAGAGGTCGATAACCTTTTCATTGACGACTAGACATATTTTCGGAGGTAGTTGGTGTTGATGTTGATGCCGAAGTCGAAGCCGAAGCCGAAGCCGAAGCCGAAGCCGAAGCCAATGAAGCTGGCGTCGACTGCAATAAGTCCAAAAAATATTTCTTTATAAGATTGATAATTTCAATCAAAAAATGTTGAAGTATGTATAAAAAGATATATACACTCTGCTTCATCAGGATAAAACCACATCGTTTCTAAATAAAGAAAACATAAATTGCGAATACAGAAACAATGAATGAAATTTTTTTGACAAACAAATAGAAAATACTTTAAATGTAAATTTAAAGTTGATTGTATTGAAAATTTTTCCTTCATGTTTGCAGACAAGCACACAAATCTTACTTTATTTTTTGGTTCAACAGGATAGAACCATTTTCAATATTTATTGAGATCAGCCGTCCGTTGCGATAAACTTTAATCAAAACTAAATAAAATTAAAATTTAAGTTAGTAACTACAGCTTAGTAAAGTAAAACGGGTGGAAAAAGGATAAAGCTCTTCAGAAATGGTAAAAATTTATGTTTACCACTGTGGAGGGTATTCGGGTAAAGCCAGAATGTGGTAATGAATTTTCTGAAAAAAAGTTGTGAAGCATTTAATAACAATTTAAAGTGGTGTACCTACACAACCTTAACAGCACAGGCCAAAAGATAAATTTGGTGAACTGCTTCAATTTGAGTACACATCTTTAAAATTAAGCATATAGTTAGAGTAAATGCAAATTCGAGGAATTTTTGAAAGATGTATGTATGTATGTACTCGTATGTATATGGTTTTAAACCTTTAAAAGAGATATATGTATTTCTAGAATGCAGTTGATTGTGTCGACAGCTGAATATTAGTAAAAATTGAAACCTGTAATAATTACTGCAGACTAATGCTGCTGATATTTAAAATGCAGGATTTTTTTTCTTTTTTTTTTTGTAGTTCTTATCCATATACGTTGGTAATATGTATGAAATATAATTAGGTTGTTCATGGTAGGTTATTTTTCGGATTATCTTGTTATGTATTTATATTAAAATCAGCAATGTCTGTAGTAAAAAATAACTAAAATTCTCCAACACTACAAATAAGTAAATAACCATATAATTTGTAAATAAGTGTAAGGGTCTTGAAAAGTTGGTTACGTTTTTACTAGAGATATTGCTTATTTTAATATAAATATATAACCAGATAACTCAGTAAGCAGCCCGAAGAACCTAAATAAAAATACAAAAAAAAAATCTAAACAATATTCTAAAGAAAAAAAAAAATTTCAAAAAATTTTGTTTAAATTTTAATATTAATATCTGTAATAAAAAATGTTTAATATTATTTACACCAACTAGTTCTCTATCGTGTAAAAAGAGAACTAGATGTAGGTATATGTAGTTAAGACATTGATGTTAATCTTGCAGTTTCGTGTTTTTTTAAATAAATGTAATGTATAGAGACAATACTCTCTTTTATTAAAGAATTTATAATCGAGCTAAGTTGTTTCGTTTAAAATCAGTTATCAAGAATTTAAAACATAATATATTTTATGTTTTTTGTTTGTGTTAACTTAGGTCAATTCTGATTTATATTTAACATTATGAAATCCACTTAATGTTATTCATCTATTAGTCATGGCGTCTGATTAAAATATTGTTTACATTTTTAATGAATTTTTAACTCAGCTAGGAGACAATACTTTACCGTTCCCGCATATGACGAGTAAAAAAAAAAAAAAACAATTATATTGTTTTTTTTATTGAAAACCACAATTTTCTATTTCACAAATTACAAAATAACAACAATGTGACGTTATATATGCATTTGTATGTACAGAGTTAGAATAAAAGCAAAAACAAAGTAATAATACTACTTTTGTGACTGCGATTATGTACGTTTTTAAACATACAAAATAAACAGCAAACGACCGAAAAAAACGGCTAAATACTGATAAACATACAGACATATAGGCAGATAGCTATACTACAGAAATATTTACTATTATTTTTACTGGTTTCGTCGCGGCGACTGCTGCTGTTGCTGCAGCAACTGTTTGTGCTTGCTGACTGCCTCATTGCAAATCTGGGTCATGGATGAAAGAAAAAGCGCTGTAAAGTGGGTCATGAATATTGTTTCACTCACGTTCAAGTGTATTTCAAATTTTTGCTTATTTATTTTTTTATTTATTCATTTTTGTTTTTGCTTTTTGATTTTTTATTATTATTATTAATTTTTATTTTATTTATTTAACTTTGCAGTATGATTCAATGTGCATATATTATTCGTCACTTTTGTGGAAAAGTAAGACGTAGTCAACAAGAAAAGACAATCTTAAGTAATGATAAATAAGTTTATGAGCTGAGCTTTTTCTTGGCACAAAACATTTGATTAATTTAAACAAATTCTTAAATTTTTGTAAAAGTTGAAAATTCTTACTTGTTTATACATATGTATTACAAATTCATTTTTACTAAAATTATCCAAGTTTTAGGCAGTTAATATTTTAATAAACGAATAATTATTCAATAACTAAATAAATGGCAAACAAAATTGTAATATTTCGTAAAAAGTTTTTTAATTAACAAAAACACTACCGCGTAAAAAATCACTTAATGCCATATATTAATGAAACACAACAATTATATTTTCAGGGTTAAACTGTGTAATTTTGATGTGTTATTTTTAAATAAATTTACTTGTGTTATCTTTAAATATACAAAAATAATATTTCTTTGATTAATTATCGTATGTTATATTTTTTACCAAATCGACTTCTTGATGCCAATGCATTCGAATGTCACAAACTCACCACATAGTAAAACATTATATCGATATTTGCAATACTTAGGCAGATATAATTAATAATAATATTTAAAATTTGGTGTTGATGTTGCCAGCCAAAACAAAAAAAAAAAAAAAAAAAAAGAATTAAGTTCTCCTGTAAAAAATTTTTTTTTGTAACATACGATAATTTTGCGCAAATGGGTCGATATATTATTTCAAAAAGGTATTTTTTTTGTCGGTTTCAAATATTTTCCATATTACTGCATCAAAATTAATTATTTATGCTTCATTTTGAAGAAAATCTTTTACTCTAATGACAAAAAATAAATAATAAGAAGTATTAAAGTTAATGTTTTCGTTAAAAAAATACATTTCTCTGTAACACAGCTTAACATAACATAGTCGGCTATGCAGTGTTTGCTCTGTCAAGAGTATTAATACAGGGTCGTTTAATATATGGTGTTAAGTGACGTCAAACTTTAACAGTTAAAAAGCTTTCAAAAAAATAGGTATATACATATGTAAATAGCATATAAACAACGTATTATTTAGATTAAAGCAAGTAATTGTTTTTTAACGTCCTTTATTTTACCGTACATATTATTTCTCAAGATTTTTTTTTGTCGGTTGCAAATATCTTTCTCACTACTGTATGTTGTCGGCAATGCAGAACTTGTTTCATCAAGTGTATTAATACAAGATTGTTAAATATATACCTATAGTGTCAGGGAATGTTAAACTTTAACAGATAAGTTGCTTTCAAGAAATAAGTGCACAAATAAAGTAAAAGCAACGTGTTATTCAGATTAAAACAAGTACAGTAAAACCTTGATAATCTGGATAATTGATTGCTGGACCTGATCCGGATTACCGAATATAAATTTTAGAATATTGGTCTTGTATTAAAAATGATTTTAAAACACATATGGATCGTACGGTATATATTATTTATTAATCATTTAAATAAATAATTACATTAAAAAAGAACAAAAAACAAAAACATGCGTTAATTTTATGAAAATGTAATAACATGTTTCATTTAAGTCATTAAAGTAACAATAAAATTCTTAAACTAGGAAAATAGATTTCAGATTTTGCAGAAAATAAACTATGTTTTTGGAAAAATTATTAATTGAGATTAACATTATACAACGGCGTAAAAGCAATCCGGATTAAAAAGTTGCCATCAATTCGGACTATATATACCAGAAAACTGGTGCTCTCGATTTCTATTGCGGCTAAAACTGCAGTCAGAACAAGTCAAAATCATATGCAGCAATACAAATTGAGAGCACCAGTCGGTAAAGCCAAGAAAAATGAAAATCCCAAAGAACTTCATGAAACGATGCATACACGACTAGAAATGGACCGTGATAGATTAAAAGCCAGGTATGATCGACCGGTAAATACTGAGGGCTTCCAAGAGGAAGCTTTATAATACACAGGAAAGGAGGAATATATATTATAATACACAGGTGGAAAGGACTATCTCCAAAATTACAGTCTAACTGGGACGGACTTTGTAAGGTAATTAAAAGGCTAAACGATGTGGTATACCGAATACAGAAACACAACAGCCCAAGAACTAAAATGAAAGTAGTGCACATAGAACGATTAGCAAGTTACAGGAGAGAAAATAATGAGCCTATTCGAGATGAACAGGCTTAAGTAGGCGGCAGTGTTAAAAAATAAGGTTGGGCACCAGAGCGTTTATTACATCGCTAAAATAAATAAATAAAAGCTGCAAGAATAACTATACGTGCTATTTACAAATAACCAAATCTACAGCAACAACCATTAGCAGAGATAAAGTAATAAAAATAACACCGCAACAACAATAATTAAGCAGCAAAGAAAACAAGTAACAGACAATAATCAAGCAACAACAAATACTAAGAACTGAAAGAGGTAGGCGTTCACATACGCATGACTACAAAAGAACTAAAAATAAATTAAAAGAAAGAAATGGAATCTACCTGAAATATCGAGAGGTTCGAGAGCTTCCGATGTGTTGTTTACTCGGCCATATAAAAAGCACATCGATGCGAACAGCAATCAGTTTATGTGTCGTAAACTCAGCGAGTGCAGTTTAAGTAAAGAAAACTCAGCGAGTGCAGTTTGTGTGAAGAGAGTTTATAAGGAGTAAACTCGTGAAGTGAATCGTGAAGTAAAAAACCAGTTTAGTTGGAGCTAACTCAGTAAAGAGAGTTAAGTGTGGATAACCTCTGGGTGAAAAGGTTGTGATCGAACCTAAGTTATAGGAAGAAGAATCTGTCGAGTAATTGTTGTTGTTTACAAAGTTCTAAACAGACAGAGTAATTAAGAATAAAAATTGTTATTGCTTGTAAAAAGATTACAAGCAGTGGTACACAAAACTGTGTTGAATAAAAGATTGTCAATTAAAACCAAAAACAAAATTTTATTTTATTTTAACTACAATCGACGAACTCATAAAAACGCGTTTTTAAAAAGGTAAAAACGTAACAATATATACATAGCGTCAGATTATGTCAAACTTTATTTCAATTGCATGGGACGGCATCGCAGACAATCTCCTACCAGGTGGTCAAAAATCACATTCAGTTTTTAAAAGTATGTGTCGGACTCATGGTTTTGCTCTTACACAAAACTCCATCTTAAAAGAGATTTCATCATTTGGGATGATATTTCAATGATACCGTGCACTTTGCGTGCACTGATACAATTTTTATATATTAGATATTCTAATCATATGGCTCGATTGTTCTAATTTTTTTAGTGGCTATAGTAATTAGGTAGCACTATATTAATTATAAAAATCAGAGCAATATAGTTTTAGAAACTGCGTTTTGTTTTCATTTCAAATTTTCAACGAATTTTCTTTCTGTTTTCCGATAGGAGTCATAAAATAAACTGAAAGTTCATCAAACAATACATTTTCTGACTTATTACTCTTCCAGCGTAACACTTTGTAATGGTTAGTCCACTAGGAAAAGGTATTTTCACTTTTATTGAGGTATATGATGGAAAACGATTTCGATCGAAATTGAAATTACCACACCCTAGAAATATGTATATACATATGTAAATCTTTTTAATTGATATATCTTTGGAGAAAAACCCATTACATAAATTAATAAAAAGAAATTTTTAAATTTAAAGTATGACGAATTTTTGTGCCTTGGCCTTAAGTCAAAAATATGTTTTTTGTTTATTGATGTTAGTAATAATTTGGTAGCGTATTACTCCTAAAGCACTGAACCGATTTAAATTAAATTGGTTGGCATTGTGCATAGCTGCAAGGGAAATGTTTTAAAACCATATATGTATATATTTTTAAAATCGTACAGTAGTTCAGGCGTAAAATGGATTACAAAAAACGTGTTTACCTATTAATTATATGTATACGTATGTTATGTAGATGAGCCAAATATGTAAAAAAAACTCAGTCTTTAGAAATTCTTTCTTGGAACAAAAATCATTTAAATAAAAGGCCCAATCATTTAATAGCGTTATACCTATGACAACATTGAGTTTCGGTTAGTTCAAACAAACTAACGACAAAAATTATTGATGCTCCGATCTCAAATTGTTTTTTATTGTTGTGGTATAACAAAAGTCGATAATGATATTTGACTTGCTGCTTTTGGTAAGACGAGTTGTTACTTGAATCAATAGTTTTAATTAATTTATTTCTTACTGGATATGGATTTGCTACGAATAAAATGACACATTTTTATTTTTCATGCAAATCTTATATTTCTACACATATGTGTCTCTGCGTTTTATATGCGAGAAATTAATGTAATTGTTGGTAAAGTATGATATAAAATTAACAGTTCTATATGAAATTTAATTAGTCAGATGATTTTCCTGAGATATGTACACGCATTGTATGTATATTTGTTAATACAATAATGGTCAACTATGATAGAACATATTTGTTGTATTAACAAACTTGTAAAAATATTTAAATTAGATCTCTAGAATTTAATTATTTTTATTTTTAACTCAACTTCGAATGAAGTGTGTTTATGCGCTAAAATTGTGTCTGTCAGAATATTATTTTGTTATCTAATTTTGTATTTTAATATGAGAAAATATGCCGGTAGTTCTAGCGCATAACAAAAATAAAACATTTTTAAATTTATAATATAATATTAACAAATGAAACAAAACACAGTGTATAGACAAAAGAAAAGAGGCGGATTTTAAAATTACTGATAAATAATGCAATTAAAACAATTCGTCAGCAGAGTAACATCAACAGCAGTGGTACTAATCGGAGCTTTATCGTTATTATTAATTCCCATAACATTCCATGAAAGAACATGGGGACTTCTCTCATTCAATGAACTGCACCCGATTCTATTTTTAAACGCATTAAAAGGTCATCGTAGCGTACTTTAGTTTTTTTTTTTTTTTTTAGAAGTTCTACACAAGTTTTTCCATCAGCTCTGACTAAATTCATCATAGTGTACTTCAGCAAACTCAATGCGTCTGCTTTTTAGTACTGGAACCTTCTGCGCCGATCTTCCAAATAATTGTTTTCCCCTTTAACGTCGTCTAGTTCTAATAATAGTAGAATACTAGTAGCCGTAACGCAATTTTCAGCTGTACTGTTGACAGAAAGGGATTTCAAGTCGACTACACCTTAAAACGATCATCGTCCTTTTTTTACGTTTTTCACTGTTGAAAGCTGTAAAGCATTTTTTACTATATTTTGTGATATTCTAAGAATTTATGCAATTTTTCGCTGGCTATAATCGCTTTCTGTGCAGCTCCTAAATTATTATTTTTTCCTCCTCACTACAATGCTAGGAACGACATATTTTTCAATACAATTTTTGTTACATTTTTTAGGAATTGGATAAAAATTCCAAATTTACTATTTTCTAGAATATTTTTAATTTTTGATGTTTAACTTTTGAAACTAAAGATTTTTTGTCAAAGTGAACCTATTTATTTTTTCTGCAGGTATCAATGTTTATTTTTTATTATCAGTATTTTTCTATAATCCAATAATAAACAGAAATACATTGTTTGTTATTATGTAAATGAATTTGTAATTATTGTCATGCGAACCTATTTATCTGCTCGTAACTGTAGATACCCTTAATTTTTAATAATATGTCATATAAAATTATTTAAAAAAATGCTTCTTTTTTCTTTTTTATAAAGGATCCGCCAAATATATATATATATATATATTTTGAAAATGCTATAAAAAAACTACTGAATATTTTCTTAAATTTCTTTTTTTATTTGAATGTACAATCCTTCCGGTTAATAATGGAAAATAATTTCATTCAAATGGTTGCCTCGGCTGGCCATGCAGTAGCCTACACGATCGGTCCAATTTTTAAGCACATTATCGATTGTGTGCAGCTGTATTTCACCAATGGCTTCACGAATATTGTCCTTTAAAGCGTCAATTGTCTCTGGCTTGTTGGCGTAACTTATCTTTGACGGCACCCCACAAATAATAGTCCAACGGTGTCAAATCGCAGCTCCGAGGTGGCCAAACGACATCAGGCTCTGCGGCTGATAATGCGATCTTGAAAACATAGTGCAAAACATCGGCTGTGGGGCACGTAGCGCCGTCCTGTTGAAACAAAATGTTGCTAATATCCTCCTCTTCAATTTTTGTGAACAAAAATTCGTTCAACATGGCCCGATAACGTTCGCCATTGACTGTAACAGCCACTCCTTGCTCATTTTCGAAGAAAAATGGCCCAATTCGTCAGCGGAAGGATAAAACTAATTATCTGTCAATCTAGCGGACCCTATATTACAATAAACTCAGAATAATATATAAACTTCATAAATATTAACCCTGGAAGGTTACTCTTCATTTTATTACATTAAGGTTATTTTTCGTTGAATCGACGAACTATTTACAAAGAAAATTCTAGCCAAACGAGTTTTAAAGAAAAAAATTTCAGTTAAACCTTGTATTAAAAATTAGGGGAAAAAATAAAACAGAAAAATACAAATTCTTTTTTAATCTTAAAATTGAATATGAATTTGAACTCCTTTTTTGATTTTTTCAAATTTATTAACTTCTTAAAACAACAATAACATAAAAGGTAAATATAAAGAAGGAGTTATTTCATACGTAGCTTTAAAGATAATACGAAACAAAAAAGATCTTTAGTCTTTAGCCTTATTTTATGCATGAAGCACAAAGTTAAACTTTGTATTCACCACAGCTGCTTTTTTGGCATATATTATATACGGTCTTCGTCAATCTGCATTTGCTATATAATTTTTTGAGCTTTATAAACATCTTAGACACCATCTTGTGGATTAGATTAATATTTTGAATCCTTTCTTGAATTGAGATCTGCAAGGTATGTATCGAGTCTGCCTCCGAAATCGGCTGCCACGATAGATTCACAAATATCTTTCAAGTACCCTCGTCGGTTTTGTGATTTTGACCTATAAGGAACATATTGTGAATATATATGGAGTAGTCTTTTACGAAAGTAATACATATTTAACATTGAAAAAAAAAAAAACATACACATTGGCGACTTGTGGGTTTTTCGAAAACACGAGACATTGATGTATGTTTGATCCGCATTTAGACAGAGCCTTTTGCCTTATTGTATAATTCTACCATGTGGGGCTTAGCGGTTTTAAGGTTAATGGTTCCTTATTTATCGCAGCTTGGTAAAATATATACAAATTTATCTGATTTTGGCTTGTACGATAATAAAGTCGATTCATTGTCGTAACAGAGCATAGGTGTTTTAGCTCGCCGGTCTTATACATTTCTCAGTTCTTTTAGAATGATCATAAAGTGTCAACAATACGTAAATTATAGGATTCCAGAAACAGTAATTCGGTAAGAGGAACTAATATGAACCAGTTAAAAAAGTCACACTAAAGTTACTCTTCATCGTTTCGACGAATACACACCTGTTAATTTCAACTTTAAAAAAATAAGTGTGCAGCTAACTTTCACTCTCTACAAGATTTTGTCATCAACTAACGTTGTTGACATAAAGAGCGTAATTTGAACACACATAAAAAAATTATATGATAAAGAATAAATAGGCTTTGTCGATTCGACCAAAGGTAACCATCCAAGGTTAAATAACAGAAAATTTCAGATTTTTTTTTTTTAATTTTGCAGAAGTTTGAATACGATCTAAATAATGAAGATTTCAAAAATAAAATTAATATTTTACGTGACCTCTTTTGGCTATACTCTCAAATATATTTATACATAGCCTTATTCATAGTGACGTCAAAGAACCTCAGTTTACAAACTCAATTTGCGACCAACCCGCCTCCATGTTTCACAGTTGGCTTACTATTTTGTGGTTGGGAAGACGTATTTGATTTTCGTCAAACTTTGGCAGAATATAACCTCCAAAAACAATAAATTTGTATTTGTCTGTGAATTTTACACATTTCTAAAATGCTGGGAGATATGTGTGCACATTGTCATACTTTTATTATATTAGGCGCTCTGAGCAGTAGCTGTCTTGTAGCAACTCTACTATTGTAGTCGCTTTCTTAATAGATCTGCGAATAGTTTGATTAGAAGCTGTTACTCCCATGTCATCTTTAAATTTCCAATATATTTCCACTGCACTTGGTCTCGCATTTTCTCTTTCCAATCCTCTTTCTTTGAAATAAATAAAAATAATATATAAACTTTTATAAGACTGTGTAAAACCAGCTTACAAAAGTACAAGTTTCTTATAAAAACAAATAGACCGAAAGGATTGGCACAAAGGGGAATTTATTTGCCTTTTGTAATATATATATGCATAGATTCTCGGAAACCGCCGAATGGGTAAAACTAGTTCTTTGATATACATACATACAGACATATTATGTGAAATGCTAATTTTTCAATGATAATGATAATGATAAGTACAAAGAATATGTACATTGTATGTATATGCATATGTACATTTATTTTATCTGATTTAATATTTTAATCAAGTATTTTTTTATTTTATCAAGCATTTTAACTTATATATATTTGTTAGTTATTAATTATAATATTGCTTTTCTTTTTTAAGGCTTAGCCCATGTGAATTACAGGACCATTGGGCATCAACGCTGTCAACAACTACAGCAACATCAAGTACGACAAAATCATCAACAAGTACAACACATACTGGAACGAATTGTTCTACAAACACGCAGTTTAACATTACAAATAATTATTCAACAATTTCCACATTATCAACAACAGCAACGGCAACTACAGCAATTACAATTTCTACATACTCATCCGCCTCAAATAAAAGAGCTTCTGTTCCAGAACAAGTTGCAACGGGAATTAACAACATTTGCAATCTGCCACGATCATCGCCTGCGGCAGCAACTGCTGCTGTAACGGTTTCAAATTCTGGCCAAACAGTTTTAGGTCTGGCACCGGTAGTACCCACCTCGGTCGGTGTTGTACCCCTCCCCACCACTATTGGTAGTGTTGGCAGCGCAGGAGGCGGTGGAGGGGCTGTTGCAACATCATCCGTAATTGCCAATCATATAAACAACACTACAACAACGGATTCCATTAATAGTGTTTCTCCTACCGCAGCAGCTAATGCGTTTTTGGCTAGATTTTCAGCATTGCAACAACAACAACAACAACACCAACAAACGCCACATAACATCTTTTTAAATAATAATTCTCTACTAAATTCTAGCAATAATTTGTTGCCCGCAAACTTGCAACAACATCAGCAACAACTTCAACATTCATCTCTGCATAAAGCTGCCACAACCGCTGCCAACATAGCTGCCGCTCTACAACGTTCCACCACTATGAATGCGGTGGCATCACCGATCTCAACCAACTCAACAACGTCGTCAAATCGGAAAATTCGAAGGAAAAATGATTCAAAAGCCAATTTGGTGAGTAGAGAATTGATTTGATTGCTGGCACTGATTTTGTTTTACTTCGTGAAAAATAATTTAAATTTCTATTTATAGCCACAATCCCAAATAAACAAGTGTAACAATGAGAAACGACGCCGTGAACTGGAAAACAATTATATTGAACAACTCTCAGAATTTTTGCAACTTAATAAAAGAGGTGATATGACCTCAACCAAACCGGATAAGGCGGCAATACTAAATCAAGTTGTGAAAACGGTAAGTAAACTTTTTTTTTAAATATTGAGCCTATAAATTGTTCACAAGTTTATTATAATGTTTCGCAGGCATCTATTACAAATAAATTTTAAAAGTTTTTTTTGCTTTCTTGTTGTAATCTATTACTTTCAATGGCGATACTTAATATAGCAAATTATTTTCTGATTTTTTTAATTACTAGCCATACTCTAGAAAGCTGTATAGAATTTTCTTAATTAGTTTTGGTTTGGTTTCAATGAGCCTAAAAATAGAATCGGGTGCAGTTCATTGACTAAGAGTAGTCCCTGTGTTCCTTCATGGAATGTTATGGGAATTATATATATATATATATATATATATATATATATATATATATATATATATATATATATATATATATATATATATATATGTATATATTTTTGGTTTGTTAGGTGGAGTTAATTAAATTAAATTACTGCAGTAATTGTATTTATATCATATTAGCCTTTGAATATTAAATTTAATATTATTTCAATATTTATTACTTATTATATAGTTTATTTAAATAAATTGGAATGTGTGAGAGCTTTAGAAGAGGAAAGAGTCATTCCAAAAGCAACAAAGGAAAAGATAAGAAAAGTTTTATAATAAATAATTATATGTAATTGTTCTAAAATTTTGCTACAAGCTAGGATATGGCTGGAATTTTTAAACATGAGGACTTTGCTTGACTTTAAATTTTAAATCAAGTTAAAAATAGATTTTTCATTTATATCAGATTGTAGTATACTAACTATATTGTATTTGAAACAAAATGTTTAGATAAAAATGTTTGCTATTTGCGCTCATGTTTTTATGTTTCATTCTCAAATTTAATTTAGGCCGAATTTTAAATGAAAAAGCAATCTGTTGAGTTTTTATGTACCTCTTTTGTGCTTACAGTTTTTATGTCGCATAGAAATGTATACATACGCGCGAAAACTGGGTTTTACACTGAACTACATATAAGGTTTTGATTTTCAAAAGCGATATAATGTAAATCAATCCAACTTTTGTATAACATATTCTTTTAATTTAAAGAAAAATAAGAAATTTTATATTCAGTACACAGAAAAGTATATGTACTCTGCAGTATTTGCTAACTAATTTTTTCCATAAAATTTTTTTAAGAATTTTGTATTGTTAATTTATATTTTATAGAACCATATTTATTCATTAAATGAGCCTTAAAATACAATACTTAAAATACAATTATTTTTGTTTTAGTTCCTTTGTTCATAGATTTTCTCGAATCATCTTCTTGATACTCTCGATAAAATATTTAAAGCAGTTTCGTTATGGTTTGGTGTTACATACCGTGGACTGTGGATGGCATTTAAGTTCTTGTTAAAACAATCTACAGTTGTTTCTACAAGGTATTTTTCTGTCCACTTCGTCAGAAGTGTGTCATGATCTTTGACCCCTTAGGTCTATGTCTTCTTTATTCGTCCTTAATTAAGCGTTTGAGCTTTCGTTTGGTTTGGTAAGGATGGAATTTGCTTGCGTATTTTTCTACCCATTCGTCGTTAGTGGGTTAATTAATCTATTAACAGTTCTTTCCACTGAAGAATTTAAAAATGGCAAAACGAGGAGAGCAGCATCCGTCATATACCTGGACCTTGCCACTCCAGATTATCATTTGTTTCGATCTCAGCAGAACTCCAATAATGGCTCAAATTTAAAATGCGTAAAATGCAATTTTCACTCAGAAAACTTAGAAGAAAAATATAAAAGTAAAAAAGCTTGTTTTATATATAAATAAGGCGTTTAGTTAAATTTTCGTCAAATATTCTAAAATATTCCTAGTACATTTTTTTCTGTTAATTTAGAGGGGTCTTTGAAAACTCCAATATACTTCATAATATTTGAAGTATATAGTATTAAAAGGCCATTGAATATGTTAAATGACGAAAGCACTTAACCGTTTCAATTATTTACATTATTTACGTTATGTATATGCCGAACATAAAAGATTATACATTTCTTTCGCTGTAACCGCTTAACACTCTTTTAAGTCAGAAAACAAGTGGCGTGTTTTGGATTTGTCGTTATCGTAAAAGATAACAGCAATCACTACATTAAACTAAAACTTTTGACAATTTACTACAATGAAATATTGTTGAAACAAAAATACACAAAAATTTAACAAAATATTTATAGTTCAAAAATACCTAGTTCAAGAAAAAATTTGTTTTTGATTAATTACGCAGAAATTGACAACACTGATGTCAATTAATATTCTCGTTTGTACTTCTTTTAGTTTTCTTTTTCTCGTCCCTTTTTTCGATTGTAGTTGTGTCATGAAAAACAAAAGCAAAAAACAAAAAAGTCTTCAAAATTCATAATAATTCAAACATAACAATAACTAAATCTGTATATATAAAAGAGGATTATAAAATCCGTTGTAATTGATGTTCTCTGGAATGCGCGAACAGAACCATTAAACGGAAGGTGGAGTCAATATGAAGGTTTTTATGTATATGCGGCTTTTGTAGGTCCACTGGTTCGCGAGTTATTGACGTTAGAGTGAACCCCTTTGTAATAAAGTATAAAAATAAGTTGTCCTATGTTCGTCATTTTATAACTTGAGAACCAACCACTAAACCGATTTACAAACTAATGCGTTGGAAGGGTGTATTTTCACTGACGGTTTTTGTTCAACTGGTCGGTGCCATGCCTATATAAAATTTTTGATTATATGTCTATATCTTTAAAAAAGTAGTAGTAAAAGTTTCTAAATTTGGTCCATATGACTTTTTGGTCAATATAAATCATCACCCGAAAAGTGGGCGGAATTGGTTAAGTGGGAATGGCACCTCCCATATAAAGTAAATATTGATATTTATATAGCTTTGGAACGGTAATAGTGGAAGATTCTGCATTTGGTCTTAATAACTTAGTAGTTAATACACATCATCAGTCGAAATTTTGACGAAATTGAATAAGTGGGAGTGACACTTCCCATACGAAGTAAACATTGATTTTTGTATATCGAGACAACGATTAAATTGAAATATTCTGATCTTAATTTAAATGACTTGGTAGTCAAAACAAATCATTATTTAAATTTTTTCTTATGAAGAATACGTTTTATAGGTATACAATATAAAAGCTTCCAGCAACGCGGGAGGGATTACTCTAGTTGATATGTATTTGTATAATTTAAATCTATTAAACTTTGATACAGTGTCGTGCAAAACAAAAGCGACAAATCTTATAAAAACTAATAATGTCGTTTATATCTGAAAGTATTTTATTTAAAAAAAGTTTTTTGGTAATTTATTTACATTTATATGCACAAGATTTACGCTAAACAATATATTAGTTTCTTTCAACGTTTTCTCAGAAATCTACAAAAACAATCGTAGTCTTCAAATAAAGGTGCAAAACAAAAGTAACAAATTAATAGAGCGTTGATAAACCTTATTTTTTTATAATTTTGCCACTTCTGCGCGGCTTGGAATTAATAAGCCCATAAGTACGCATTCCGAGATACGTTTCCTCCATTCACTCTACTGTTTCTGATATGTTCCTCTTCATTACTCTAAAGAGGTTTAAGTCGAGTGATTGTGCCGGTCAATCAAGGACTTAAACCATATTCTCTTCAATGAACTCTCCGCCTAACCTCGACGTATGTTTCGGGTCATTATCGCGTAGAAACACCCATCGGATTGGCAAATTCCACTTAGCATATGCATTAATTTTCGTTTCTAGGATGTTCTTGTGCAATAAATCTATCCACTATGTCATAAATTTTGTTGGAGGGTCCTACTCTATTTGCTGAAAAGCAAGTCCGCACCATTACGTTGCCTCCCCCATGCTTAAAATATTTTTATAGTTGCGTGGATCGAGCCTTCTACTAAGCATACTTTAATAGTATTTTTAACTATACTCGTTTTTAAATTGGATTTTAATTCGTCACTAAATAGAATAGTTTTCTATTTCTGTACGACACTGTATGTATTTGATACAAAAGTGAGAGTTGCTATCCGGATACTGATCTGACTGATGATTTGTATTGACAATGAAGTCACTTAGATTAAACGCAAAAACTTCCACTATTACCGTCCTCAAGATATTCAAAATCAACTATTTTTAAGTTTGAAAAATGCGCACACTAGCATATTGCGTGACATGCAATTAATGTACAATCCCTGTTATGCTGGCGTTAGACAAAGCGGTGCCAACTTCCCACTCAGCATTGTCTTCGAATGTTACAAAGACTCCAACGGCGAAAATAACCTAAAACTTAAAACAAGGCTAGAAAATTTTGAGAACTCCAAAGACACTTTTCTCGTACGACATGCAGGGCAAGCTGAATTCTGGAGGCTGATTACGGAATTCAATATCGAACGACTTTTCCCTGTAAATAAATAGCTTCAAAATTTTATGAACTTTTATTCGATATCGAAAACCGTAATTTGCCTCCTGTTTTAGTATAGACATATAGGATGACATTACAAATCGATGCTGCAAGGCTTTAGATTAGAAACTAAAATTTGGAAGAAGTTTTGTCTTTTTGATTATACTTTACTGACATACGTGTACCAAAGAACTTATGTTATGTATTTAATCTCCACACATCTCATCTAACAAGTAAAAAAGCATTTTCAATTCGTTTGAACAGCCTAAATTTTTATTACTGTGTTGTTGATTTTTTGTAAAAGTTTGAAACGACTTGGTGCCACTAAAAAGAAAAAAGCACTACAATTAGAGATACAAAAGCACTAAAACAGTGCTAAAAGTACTGAGTTGACAACGCTGGATATAACATACATACATAATTATTACACATATATGTAGAATGAAATAACCCGTGTTGATTTCTCTTAAGTTCTTTCATATTCGTATTCATTTAACTGCGGGCTTAGAATACAAAATTAGAATGCCTCTTTTTTTGGTTGAAGCTTTTGTAGATTTTTATTTATTTTTTTATTAAAGTAAATATGTATACTGTATTTAAAGTTTGTATTTTTGTCGACATTTTCTCAGTGTGAAATGCGATAAGAATTTCATTGCTGGAGAATATTTTTTCATTAAATTCTATCTAGTTTGTTTTGTTTTATTCTTTTTGCTACATATATAAATCATAGAGACCATATACATTTTTGTTTAAACTCGTAGAAAAAAGCTTTTCGAAAAGAGATCAAATATTTCATTCATTTGTTTTAAGTGATCACAATATGTTTTTATTTTGCTGAATAATAATAATAAAAAGCGTAAAGAGTTTGCTCCTAATGATATTGTTTCATTGTAAATTTTCGTATTAGCGAGAAAATGCATACGGGTATGGGTACACAACAATAGATTTTTAATTTAATAGGTGAAAGTAAAATTATAAAACAAATTGTTGAATTTATAATGCCGTTTCCATTTATTTTTTGTAAATCCATACATACGTACACATTTTTCATGTTAAGCATATTTATATGGATGAGCGAATTTCTTTTAAAATCAGTTTATATTTTGCTATTAATATGTATATGTATGTACCTATTCTTACACCTATGAATTTCGAAAAAGAAAATTGCCTCATTATTTAATTTATAATATTATAACATGGCGAAATTTAACTTTTGTAATAGATTGCAAAGTTTAAGTAACGTCTTCCCAATACAGTTAGTGTGAGCATCAAAAACGTTTTTATACCCTTATCAGCACATGTTTTAAGTAGGAATTATTTAAACAACTTGAATGATAGATTATAAAAGAACAATGTTTCGAATACATTTAAAAATGATAAACTTGCTTATAAAAAAGTAAATCTTTAATAATTATTTTAAAAATTTGAATGTAATTATAACATAACGTTTGTATGATAAATCACTTACGTCCTTTTTTTATTGTTTCAGTACCGTGATATTTGTGATAGAGGCCAAAGTCGTGATATTTCTTCGTCATCGTCCACTTCAACATCAGCAGGAACTAGTACATCCCCATCGACTACAGCAGCAACAACAACTTTGTCATCATCTGCAGCAACTGCGTTAAACAGTGCTATCATTAATAATAATACCAATAACGGTAACAACCAAAACACCTCTACGCGTTGCAATCGCTGTGCGACAGATAACTGTTCAATACATCCGGTACAACAAGGTGAGGTGTCATCAACGGAACCACCACTGCCAGAGCCATCACTGCTTAATGGACAAGTGCCTGAAATTTCGGCATATTTTGAAGCATTAGAACATTATATCTCATCGGTCGGTTGGGTTCTGCTGCAAATAAGTTCAACCGGTATTATTGAATCGTGTACACAAAACATACGTGAATTGATCGGTTATGAGAAACAAGAGCTATACCGTCAATCATTATATGTATATCTTCATCCAGGAGATCATGCCAAATTGGATCCAATTATAAGTACTATGACTTCACATTCAGCGGGAGGAGGTAATGGTGGTGGTAGTAGTGGAATAAATGATGTCAACTCTGCATGGGGACTAGGTGGTGATACCGACGATCATAGTAGCAGCTGTAGTAAACAGGAGCGTAGCAATTCGACCAAAGTTCGAATGCTAGTCAAAGATATGCGTTCAGCAACGCAAACCTCAGGTTCTTCGATGACCACAAATAATGATAATAGTAATTCAATGGACCAAAAACCAAAATATGAGGAAGTGGTTTTAATGGCCGCTCCCGTTAAAGGTATGAATAATGAATTCGATAAAAACAAGCTATCGTTTTATTACTTATGACTGTTTCTATTTATTCTCTAGATGATGGCGATTCAACATCTGTTTTGTGTCTTATCACACGACCAGAAGACGAGTCTCCATTGGAAATGAATATTCAGCAACATGTACAACATCCCACCATCGAACAAGTAACATTTAAATTAGATATTCATGGCAAAATTATAACATTAGATGCCACCGCCTTAAGGGAATCTTTCAAAGTGCACCTTTCACAATGGTCAGGACGATTGTTGCAAGACTTGTGTCATCCTCAAGACTTATCTGCGTTAAAGACACATTTGCGTGATGTTCAAGATTCAACAGTTGGTGTAAATGTTTTAAATGCCTCGCAGTCTCCCGGTGGTAGTGTGGGCATAAACCCACCTATATCAGATGTTATCTCTAAACCATTTCGATTACGTTTAGGTGCCCCCGATGTCTACGTACATGTGAAAGCGAATTCGAGATTATTTATTAATCACACACCTGGAGAAAGTGATTTTATAATGTCAATTCAGACATTGCTAAATTCAGAAAACGACATGAACAGTAATAATACCGGAATGATAAGTGGAAATAGTGGATTCATAAGCACTGGTGTCTCCGCAATGTCTCCCGGCTCATCCTTAGTGTCGTCATTAGTTTCTAGTTTATCTATGGATTCTTTTGTTAATACCTCAGTCTCTTCGCCTTTAGTAAATGTCTCTGGCCTAGGAGGTTTGATAGGCGGTGGAGGCATGCCACCACATTCGACACAGACCACAAATGTAGGCGGTCCTTTAATGACATCCGCTGTTATTAATGGAACTGGCACTGGCAATGTTGTTAGCGGGGGTGGTCCATCCGCGTCTGCAAATAATGCTTCTGGATCTCAGACTTCTCAAAGGTCTGGTTACTCAATGGCCACTACTTCAGGAGTGGCATCCAATAATTCATCCTTAGTTAATTCGTTTACCGCGTCACCAGCCGGCCATGAGGGTCCATCTTTTTATAGTAACGATTTTGATTTAGACTTGCCACATTCCTCATTTGAAATTGATCCATCTGTCTCAGCCTGGAACGATTCCAGACCAAATTCACGAGCTTCAGTTACTACTCCAGTAAGTACACCAAGACCACCGTCGGTAGGACACGGATTTAGCCCAGCTGTATGTCCGTCACCTTCGACTCCCTATCAACTATCTTCGCATTCAGCGGCTAGTTTACCATCACCACAATCAAATGGTAGTCAAACAGGAAGTGTTGTTGGCGGCGGGCAAGGACCATTTGGTTTCGGTTTTCCTTCTTTCGATAATAATAATGATAAAAACGATAAGGATCATTTAAACAACAATAATAACAGCAGCAATAATAATAATAACATGCCAGGTGTCAGTGGAAAAAATATAACTGGAAATTTATCTAATGGTGGTAACCAAATGATGATGGGTGGAGGAGTGAGTGGAGCACTTGCATTATCAAATAATACACAACAACAGGTTCAGCCTCAACAACAAAAGCCACCTACTGAATCAGAAAGATTAAGACATTTATTAACTAATAAAACGCACTCTTCCGGAACATCTATGCATGGTTCTGAAGCCGACGATATTAAGGTTTGTGTATAATGCGTGCAACTTCTTAAAATTACATTTTTTTATTTTAACGCAATTTTTTAGTTTTATAAACAGGAACAGGACGATAAGGATGGCGGGCAATCCAATGTATCAGGAATATTTAAAATGGGTTCTGGATCTGTAGGCCCAGGGACTTTAGGAACTTCACGGATGTTTAGTATGCAAAAATCAGCTAATTCTAGTAACCCCATGCTTTTATCAGTATGTTATTAACTTTACACAAAATTGCAAGAGATAAAAAATGATCGTCAAATGAATTAAACTTTTTTTAGCTACTAAAATCTGAAGATGATGAGAAAGGAGGTTTAACGATAGGCCGCACTGGAGATATGGTGCGCATCAAAGATGAACCTCATGGTTCCCATGGTGGATCTCACAGTAATCCTAACAATTTATCACCAGAAGAACTAAGGCGTATATTAAAGCATCAAGGTGATCCAGCAATGACACGCAAACGATCGTTAAATGACCCTGATGATGGACTATCAGCCAAAAGAAGCGATGATCGACCTTCCAAATTATGCGAAACTAATAAAATGCTGGCTCGGTTATTAAGAAATCCTCCAAAAAATATAACTATGAATATACAAACAGGTATAAAAATAATACCAGACAAAGTACCTGCTGCAGTTGGTCGCGTTTCATCTTCACTGAGTAGCTTCAGCAGTACGTCTTCGAGTAGTAGTAACAACAGTAGTGCTAGTAGCGGTATAGCTTCGATTGCGAATAAAAGTTCGACTATTACTACAATGGCAGGTTCGGGAATTCCTGGGCGAGGACGAGGACAACATAAACAATCGCAACAACCTTCTGACATCTACCTCTCTCAACAACATCATCAAATCCTAGATCCTGCTTCAGGTAGTATTAATCTTCCACGGCCACCGCAGTCGCATCAACCAAATCAAGGACAAAATGATTTTTCATCATCGTCTTCAAACTCAGCTGATCATCCATTTGCTACACCTCCTTCAAGCACCACAGCCCCTTTAACAACAGCTACCTCAACTTCTAGTGCAACAATTGGTACCTCCTCTATAGCCGGTTTAGGTGATGGTGATTCAGAACTTTCCAAAATTCTAGACAGTGTAATGGACTACGTAACTGATGATCAGCCTTTTACACCAACTACTCCTACAGGCTTAACACCTCAGCAAATAAACGAACGCTTAGCTATTAGTGAAATACAAAAGTCCCTTATGGTAGAAACATCAGCGTTTAGAAATGGTCCGAACGCTATGATTAATAACCAAACCGCCCAACATATCTTACAACAACAGATTCAGCAACATCAACAACCGCATTCTCAGTTACAACCGCCAGCATATCCAGGTAGTGTTATGGCTGCTGCAGGAGGACATACTGGCAGTATGACACCTCAGCAACAACAATTGCAACAACAGCAAATGCAAATGATGCGTATGCACCAAATGATAGAAACCATGAGAGCTAATCAAAATTTTCAAAGACCGCCACCGAATTATCCGGCTCGAGGTAGAGCACCACCTATGAATGCAGTTGCTACTCCTGGTGGAGGTGTTATGTCTTCAACACAACGTTATCGCACTTTAACTCAACAGCAAATTGTTCAACAACAAAAAGAACGGTTATTGCAGCAACAACAAAAACAGCATATGCTTGTACCCGAAAATGCAACAGCACGCAATGATCAACTGTGTAAGTTTTGCTTTTAATATTGTCCTTTATAATTATTATAAAATATAGATGTTTAATTTAAAAGGCTTAAATCCTAACATCGGTACTTTACTCAATACTGTCGCTCCAAATGTAACACTATCACGCACAAATATGCCTCCCGATTCGCAACTAAGTCCAAATTTTGCGCAGACAATGCTACAACAACAGTTAAGTCCTGGTCAAAGAAATACTGCCTATAGTCCGCAATCTAACACAGGTAATGGTCATAAGATTTATGAAAGAAATAAGTATTATATACGAAAAATTTCAAATTTAAGGGTATGGAACACAGTTTTCCCAGAGTGGGCAACGGTTATCACCTCAGCAACAACAACAACTCTCAGCACAGCAACAGCAAACCTCAGCACAGCAACAGATGGCAGGGTTTCAAAGTGGAAATACGACTCAAATGTCACCCAGGCAACCACATTTTGGTAACCAAGGATCTAATACGGGCGGAAATACCGGAATACCTTCACCAGGTATTGCTCCTAATGCTTCGCCCCAACAGTGGCCAGCGCAAGGACCAGGAAACTCACAACAAAGACCACACTCACTACAACAGCATAATCCCATGTTAAGTGCACAATTACAGGTAAGTTCTGACCAGAATTTGCAGCATTTTAAAAAATGTGAAGAAAACAATAACCAAACATTACACTTTTCAAAATAAAGGGAGTAAGTCCCTATAATGCACGCCAATATCAACAACAACGAGGACGAGGATTAAATTCTCCGAGTGGTTCTGTAGTTTCAGGTCCAGGAGTTCCAACAGGATCTCAAGGACCTCCAACGTCTGCTTTACAACGCCAAAGTTCATTTCAAACCACAGACGGTGGGAGTTTCATTCCAACAACTCCAAATTCCCCATCACCACAATCTCCATTCAATGCTGGCAATGTATTTCAGCAGCAACAGAACCAGCAACAGCAAATGCAACGCATCCAACGACAAACAAGTATACCACAAGCTTCACAGCATCTGCCAGGTACATTTTTTTATATATTTATTTTATATATATATATACATTTGATGTTTGCTTGTAAGAAACATTTAAACAGTTGCAAAATATAAATGAGTTCCTTGACTACTGAGTGTATTTTTAGAATTTAAGTTGTAGTCTATTTCGTGACTTTTTAGCTAAAAAAGTAATATTTTATAAATTTAACTTTAAAAAAATATATTTCTGTAAAATAAAAACAAAATTTAGGATCTCCACGTTCATTTGCTACAAATCACCACAACCAGAATCACAGTCATAACCACAATAATAACAACAGTCATCAGCACCATCATCAACATCAGTACTCACATCACCATCATCAAAATAATGCTACTGGTACTGTTGGTAGCGGTCATGATAACACCGCTGTTTCTGTCCTAAATGGCATAAGCAATGTAGGTGGTGCACATGCCAACGTGAACGGTTTCGCTACATCTACCAATAGCATGATGTTTAAAAATTTACATCAATCTACTAATAGCTCAACAACATCCATTATATCACAACAACAAACATTGTTGACATCTTCATCAACAAATGAATTTTATGGTCGCATCACGCAGACCGGTAAGAGGAGATTAAAACCAAAATGTTACATTTTAAAACACCAAAAACAATATTTATATAAAAACTTAATTTATATGAATCGTATTAAATAATTTACCCAAATTATTGTCCGACACACATACATAGATACACGATTGATTTTTAAACAATTTGATGCAGCAATTAAAATCTATTTTTGTTATTTTCATACATACATAACTTACACATACCTAGTACATTAACCATACAATTATTATTTGGTGAACCTTTTCAAAAATATCGATAACTCCAACTGTTTACTGGATTGACTTGGCATGTGCACCTACCTACCTACCCATCATATCCCATAATTATATATTCCTAAACAATTTTTGAATCTTTCGTAAAGCATTAATTTTTTTATTCCCCAGATACTGTGTAATTAAAATTAGTCTTTTTTTGTTATTTTAGTCCTTCAAATCAAATAAATGTATTACCAAAATAGCTCTGTACTGGAATTATATTTGTATATTCACTTGAAGCCAAGCCCCATGAACAATGTGTTCTATAGGACGTGACTAACAATTGTTAAATTGGTGGCAAAATACTGTGCCAATAATTGATTTGGATAAAACAAATAATCTAACAATAGAGGTGTTGGAAAACTTTCTCTTACTTTTTCCATACTCTTTTTCAAATTGAAATGCTTATTTTGTGTAAAAAAATAAATACTTGACGAAAAAATTTAAAAAAGAAATGTGTATAAATTTCTTCATTATTCTGAGGTTAGCTTATGCAAAGTCCATGTATCTTACTAGTATATATTAATTACCCTTTAATTTACATCCACATATTAAATGTAACATTTATGCACTCCAATATACGTACATACATATGATTTGTATAATTTGCAAATGCTTTATAACAGAAAGATGTTTTATTGTTGTTTTATCTTGCTCACTTTCAATTCCATACTACCAACATATGTATGTATGTAGTATGTATATAAAATATTTTATGTGTGTACATAAAAAATATAAAAGACAAAATGACATGTTTAAAAATAAATATAAATTTAATATAAACAGAGTTTACTTTTCATAATTTACTTATTACATTAATTTTAGCTGGTAATCCTGCCTCTTCAGACTATGTGAAACAAGAATTACGAGCAGTTGTAAGTGGTCGAGCTGCGGCAGCAGCTAATTCAGGTGGGAATGGAGTACCAGGAAGTGGTACTGGCAATGGCCCTGGTGGTAGTATACCGGGTGGTTTACGTGTGTCTACACCTCAAAGTCCTCATGGATCACAGACTTCTCAGGGCCCTTTGCTCGGTACGAATAATACAAATTCTATAGCTATGGCACAGCAACAACAACAATCACAAACATCTATTGGTGGAGGCAACGTATCAAATACCTCAGTTGTGGGAAGTAGTCCAGGAGGTGGCAGTGGAAGTAGCAACATTAACAACACTCTACTGAATACACCACCAGAGTCAACACTGGGTTTTACTTTTGATGCTCGTAAGTAAAAATTATTTATTCGTATTTACTAAAAAAAAGAAATATTTTTATTTTTATGCGAAAATTGTTTTAGAGGATTTTTTTGGTAGCAGTTCTACAAGGTGACCCTAAAAAGCAAACTTGATCTAATGAGTCAACCCATAATGCCAACAACGCTAAAGCGCATACAATTTTTCTTATTCGATTTTTTAACAACGTTCACTATATTCAAGTTAAAGATACATACGTCTGCGGTTTTATGTAATATATCAACTCTATATATACATACTATGTTAGAGATAGGTGCAATAGTCCGTTTTCGGTGTTTTTTTTTTTTAATTTCTTTATTTGTTAAAATCTGTTTTCATATTAATAAAAAAAAAACATACATATATACTCACACTTGCGAATCCATTGAAAAATAGCGTAGGCATTTATTTAAAACAATTCAGTAATGTAAAATAACCTAAGGCAGAACTTTAAGTTATATTTTGAACTTAAAAATTAAATAAATGCATTTTTATAAAAGTAAGTGAAAAATATAAAAAATGCACTACGACTATAAAATTTTATTTTTTAGAAGAAACGGAATTATTTCAAATGATTTTATATATACAATATATATTTATAAAAGATACAATTAAAAATTATGTAATAACAATTTATCAACAACTTTTATAATTTAAGTTAAAACATAAATCTAAAGATAATATTTATATACATACATATAGATTAAATTAATTAAACTAACAAGCAAATATAAAAAAAATTTCACATATTCCCTATGACTTCTTTTCTTCTTTTAGAGCATCAATTAAGTAAAATATAAAATATATTTACTTTATATTAATGTTATGTATTTATTTGTAAACAAATATAGCAAATTAATTGAATTTCATATGAAAAAGCTAAGAAAAAAAAACAAATAATTTATATTTACGTTAAAAAATAAGTTAAACTTACTGTTTACATATGTATAACAAAAAATTTATTGTATATACATGCATATATGTATATATAACCATTGTAACACTTAAGAGAATCCATAGAATAAAATTAAGTGACATAATTTAATATTACACCACTGTATACCAAACACATAAATATTTAAATAGCTTAAACGTTTAAAATGTTTTTATTCACTTTCAATTTATCTATGTTAATTAAAATCTAATTCTAACTACTGTTTTGTTAATTGTATATTTTAATTCATTGCATAATAATGTTTATCATTATTGTATTTATAAAATTTTTGTTTATTTTCAAAGAAAAAAATGTTATTTAATTAAAAGCAGAGCTTATCTAGACATTATTTTTAGTAAACTTAAAAAAAATCAAATTTATAAAATAAACCACCAGAACATAAACGAAAAAGTTTTATTTCTGATTTCGTTACTTAATTGACTTTATTATTTCTGTATAGAATTGTTTGGAGTGTATTAATTTTATCTGATTATAAATTATTTTCGTTTTTATTATTTTATTCAAGTTTTATAAAAGTAGATCTGAAAAATGTTAGGTCTTAAATTTATCAATTTTATAACGTTATATTCCGTTATGTCACAAAAACCAAAATCGTACGAAAGTGAAAAAGTTTTATCTTCTCTGAAGAACGTAAAACTCTGAAAGTTTGCTTTTTCCATCCGTTCCAAAATGGTAAAGAATAATTTGTACTTCGAGAGTACTTTCATACAAGTAGCGTTCAAAAAATATATTAAATGGTAAAGAATTTTGTTTTTTATTTAGGTTGTATCTTAAGAAATAGGCACAACCAGTTTTTTTTAACAATTTTTAAATTCTTTAATTTTAAATTAACAAAATCAACAATCTCTTTTAAGTTAACCATTAAAGCACCAGACATATTGATATTTAATAATTTTTTTTAGAACAAAAATTAGTTTCATCCAAGTTTTGCATGCTTCAAATTGAAAAATGTGAAAATTTTCACTTTCGTGCAAATTCTGTGACATACTTGATATATATATTTTTTAATAATTAGACCCGTTGTTAGTAGGAAATTTAGAATTTCAGAAAATTAAAAACATAAAAATAACCGAAATAAACTGGAATGATTTCAGTGTGATAATCATTTATTACAAATTAGTTTAAAAAATATTATTCATTTGAAGTACTATTTACTTACATGTTAAAAGAATAAGTTAAAAAAAGAAAGAATTACTTATAAATATATGTTTCCTATATTACTGATTATATGCTTTATATTTAATGTTCATATTTTAAGTTTACTGTCAATTTTCATTTCCTTTTTTAAATTTGTTATTAACGTTGTCATACTGTTGCAATATATTTAATATAAAAGTTTACATCTACTTTGATACGATAATTGAAAAAAAAAACTGAAAAAAAATAAAAATAATTAAACACATAAAATATAATAAATTTTAATATGTTAGTATTTTAATTTTTTTTGTAAATATAAAAACGCTTCTATAGAAAATTTGTATATTAAAAATGTATTTCCAACTTTATTTTTTATAAATAAAAAACACTAGTTAATTTTTTAATACAGATGTTTTAAAAACATTAAAAATGCTTTACTAAAAATATAAAGTTATCGATGTAAGTTTTTAAATTTTATTATTTTTGATATGATATGATAATTTGTATGATTTTTTTTTTACTTCGTAATATATCTTTTTACTATATTTTTATAGAAAAATTTCTAATACAAACATAAATATAAATTTTTTTAGTCGTCTTAATAAAATTCATTTAATTGCTGTTAACTATATCTCTTAATTTTAAAAACTCAAAATTTAAAGATGTATATAAAAAATAAAAGCATTTACGCATTCGCTATGCTTAATGGAATTATTATTTTATTATAATTTTAAGAAATTCACCTTTTTTCAGATATATTTTTTCATTTAAATTTAGTATAATTATAATTTAAAACTTGTAAGATTTAAAAATGATAATGTAAAATTTTTATTAAAAAATATATATTCGCGTAAAAGAGTAATATTTTAGCTTTTTTAAAAAGTTGCGATTTTTCAAAGAAGGCTATTTTACAGGTTTTATTTTTACTATTTAATATTTTTATTTTTATTATTATTATTTGTGTGTTTTTTATTTACATTATTTTTACTTTTCATTATTACTTGTTTAAAATAATTAATATTTTATTTCATTATTATTTTTTTTTTTTTTTTTGTTAAGTTGGGTTTACTAATTTTTAATTTAAAATAATATTACAATTACAAGTTTATTTTTTACAATAAAAAATTAAAGTAAATAAATAAGAATTTTAGTTTTGTCCTAAATTTTTAATAAAGAGAAAATATTTTTGTTTATTTGAAATTTGGTTTTAAGTTTGTTTTATTTTTTTACATTTTTGTATTGTATAAATAATAATAATTAGATACTGTGCAACTACCCCTATTCTGCGCTTCGATTACTTCTCCGAATTCAATTACGCTACGATCAAAAACTCGTACTCCAAAGGGAAAAAGAGTATCAGAAAAAAGGAAAAAGAAGACAATTGTGTTCTTAAAAGCAATTGTTTCGTGCTATGGAACATTTGAAACAGAGGCAGGAACATAATAATTTGTAATTTTTTAATAAAAACTCAAAATTTATAGCACACAAAAAGCGGTTCAATTAGAAAACACTCAGTTTTTGTTTGTGTTATTTAAAGAGACAAGCGTGAATAAATATTTATTAAATCATTTCATATTTTATAAACTTAGTATTTAAAAATAACTTAAAAATAAAAACTATTTATTTCAACCAAATAATAAATGTTGGACTAAAAAAAACAAAAATCGAAAAATCTCCGTCACAAAATTAACAAAAAATGCTGAATGCACTTAATCGAAAAAAAAAAAAAAATGAAACGAAGCGGTACGCAATATACCAAAGTTACCATCCATAATGGACCAATAAGATTCGAATCGAAATGTTAAATAGGGGTAATTATACATGAATATACATATATGTGCAGTGTCGTGCAAAACAAAAACAAAAAACCTTCCAAAAACCAATAAATATCATTTATTTCTCTATTTATTTACATTTATTTCTCATGTATTTCTCTGTTTATTTCTATTTATTTACATTTATATACACTAAAACTTACGTAAAAAATATATTCATCCTTATTCTGCGTTTCGATTCCAATCGAAATTTTCTTCGTTTGGCAAATTTGGTATTCTGAGTTTCGATTCCTTTCATTTCCTTTAGATTGTATGTATTCTGCATTAAGTTGTTTAAGTTGTTCGATTCTTGTTTTTTAGCCTAAAATGTATTATTTTGCTAATTTTTTTATTATATTGTTTTTTTTTTATTAAATAGAGAATGAAAATATACAAAATGGAAACTAATTTCATAAAAATATAAATATACGCTTGTCCATTTGTATGATAATGACAAAAAGTGAGTGTTTTCTTATTGAATCCCTTTGCCTATGCACTGCTTTTTGAGTTGCAATTTAATTATTTCTCTGTTTCTACTTCATACGTTCCCATGCTTTTGAGATCATTATTGTCTTTTTTTATTCTTACGATTTAGTTTTTCCTTTTGGAATACCAATTTTCGATCGTAACGTAACTGAATGTGGAGATGTAATCGAAACGCAGAATAGGGTTGATTGTTTAATGTCAACGTTTCTGCAAATATCAACAAAAACAATGGGGTTGTTTAAATAAAGGAGTGCAAAACAAAAGCAACAAATTAATATTTCGTTGATGAACCTTTACCTTTTATAACTTCGCCACATTTGAGCGTGGAACCAAAATGGCTATTAAGTATGGATTCCGAGATACCGTAATGGCTAAATAAATCTTTGCCTTTCCTGACTATCTAGCTACAATCAGGGCTGCTTAAAGACTTACACAGGCCTGTATGCCGTATACTTTCGTCGGCTTAGACTCCTTTGAAAGACTTCACAATGCACCTAATAGTAATCCGACTTCTACCTATTATTTATACAATCGCCAAATCTAAATTCAAACTAAAATTTGTGGGAAGATTTGGATAGGTGAGAAAAAATCGGACAATAGCCAAAATTATGAGATAAAGCAGGTATTTGTCTAAAAATTGTACAAAAAATGTAGCACTTCGTTTGTTCTTTGCCATAAAACGCCGTCTAAAATCAAAAAATATCTAAGATTTTTAAAGGCAACATTTTTACAGGTAAAAACACTGCACCCTTTCTTTGTATTGAATTATTTTTAAATGTTCACAAAAAAAAGTAAGGGCAACAAAATGCAACATTTTTTTTTTTCAGAAAAGAAAACGCCATAAGTCTGAATAGAATTTTAATTTTTGTACTGTAGGCAATGGATAACTGAGGAAATTATGTTTTAACTCGGTGCATAAGTATAAGCCTTTGACATGTTCTGACAATCGCACGGTTTGAAATCGTATGATGGCTTGCAAATCGCCAATTTTATTTCGGCATTTTCTGTAGTTCACGCGTTTTGCTTGTATTTGAATTTAATTGCACATGGTGTACAACATAAAAAAACAAACAAAAATATCGATACTGAATAAAACTATTGGCACAGACAATTGTCAAAATAAAACACATATTTTAAAATACATATGCACATACGTTTTATAGTATTTTTATTTTGTATTTTACATAATGATTTAAAAGTTTTATGTATGTATGTACATAGGTACGTATGTTTTATTTTTTTAAGAAAAAAATTAAAATTGTTACACTGAAAGAATTTATCCACTTATGTTCCAAAAAAATATATTTGAAAGAGTATATTGCATAATGTCTTTGATATTAATAACACTTGGGAAAATAGAAATACCTCTCTTTAAGTTCAAATTAAGCCGTTAAAATATTAAATTAAAATTAATGAAAAACCATTTATATAAAGAAAGCCAGAACGTTTAATATATACGATGTCCCTCACTAGTAAGTAAAAGTTACTTAGATTTAGATTTGATTTGTAATCATTAAATTAGTCTATGTAAATATGCGTATTTAAATAAAATATAGAATAAAATTTTTACAATTATATTAGAATTTGAATAAATTACTTTTCAAAAAAGTTTATTAATGAGGCTAATTCTGATTGAAATAAAAAATAAAACTGTTAAAAATGTATAAAACAAGATTAGTTGCATATACATACATACGTATATACAAAATTTATTAATAATTAAAAATTTCTAATTAATTTTTAAAACCATAAACCTCAATTAAAATTATAAACTAAAAAAATGTATAAAAATATACATACTTATACAAATTAAATAAATAATTACGAAGATTCATACGATTAATACGCATATTTTTTGCCACGTATTATTAAGAGTTCACCATTAAAAAATATTTATAAAATTTGCAAAGCAAATCCTCTTATTTTGAAGAAAGGAAAACGATACATAAAAACAAAAACAAACAAAAAACACAACTTTAGCTTTTAGAAAAGAATGAAACGATTTAAAATTGTTTAATAATTAAAAAAAACCAAACCCATAAAGTACATTTTTAAGTGCATTAAATCAACCACAATATATGAACACATTTTAAAAAATATATTTAAAAAGCTGAATATATCGAAAGAGAAATATACCCTTTTAAGGACTTGTTAAATAATAATAAATAAAATAAGAAATTAAAAAAAAATTGATGAATTGCGAATGAGAGAATTATAAATATAGTGGAATTCGAATTTTTACTAAAATTATATATGTACATACATATGTATTGCAAAACTCAAATAGTTAATGCAAAAATTTAAAAATTAGAAGTCACATACATACTTACATTTACTAAATTAACGAACGATATATATGTACATATTTAAATCAAATGAAAAAAATGAATTTTATATGCTTTTTAGTTATGATTTTTTTATTTTATCACACAGAAAAAACGAAACAAATTTCGAAGGACCCCTTTTCATCTCAATCTCTAGTAACATATAAAATCAATAATTAAATATATAAACAAATTATGTATAAAACTAACATGATTATGAAAGCAAAAACAAAACAAATCTAAAGGAAACAAGTGCAAAAACATAATGAAAAAAGTGCAATAATTCACAAATAAAAATGCAAATGTACATACATAAATACAATACAATATTAGTTAATAACTATTATTAAAAATACATACATATGTACAAGCATTAAAAAATCCTTTTTATAAAACATGGTCCGAACTCGGCAATTTTTATATTTGTTAGATACGGTTTCTGGACAGCAGCTTATTATACAATATGGTATTAATTCTTACTTCACTTAAAAATTTATTGCTTTTCCAGAAATTAAATCGATTTTAATAATAGAATCAAATTATTTTTAGTTTTAAAAAGTTGGCGATTGTAGCTTGTACCATAAACGAGGTTTTCGTTAATATTAGGAGATTGTATAGTTAAGTTTGATAAGAACAAGATTGTTGAAACGTTTTTATAGTATAAAGAACGACTTATAGGCTATATATGATAACATTTGAAGTGAATACTAAAAACAAAAAAATAAAGTACTCGTATTAAAAAAAAAAAAAATTAATCAAAGAATTCTTCTTTTTCATTTTTTACTTATTCTTGTTAGCATTCGATTACACTGGGGAACAGCCGTTTCGTTGTCTTATAACTGTGACTTACTTATGACCTCTAAATTAGAAAATAACCTCAGTTATTGTCTATCATGTCAACTTTTTAAGCTACAGTATACCCTATTTTCGATCCAAAAATCATACAGAGGAAGATAAAAAAAACTTACCAAATATATGAAATATTCACAAAATTGTTTTATTCATGGACAGTTTACACATATATAGTTACTGCAAGTTATATTACGATCGGCAAACTTATTATAAAGGTATACACTTTCGTTTATAAATTTGTCTAGAGTGTTCAAATTATGGATCAAACAATTGCATCCGGTGTGCGATACAAATCATCATTCAATTAATATATACTCCAAAAAGCCTGCATCTTTACCTCAACCGATGAAGTACGACTATTAGTTTGAATCAGGGACTTGAAACCTATAACAAATGGCATCAGGTTCGGGTTCGGGTTGGGTTCAAAATTTAAAAAAGTACAAATGTTTTATCGTTATGAATTTTATTTATTTTTTCAAAGAAATTTTCGTTTAATTTTATAACTTATATACTTTTTAATCTTTCTTCTTTAAAATGTGATGACAAAATGAATTTCAAGACTGAAAAGTTCCTCTCGTAGTTGAGTAGCAGGTACTGCGAATACAGTCTGAGCTGCTGGATACATTTATGGCTTTTTCGTTTAATGTTGTTCCCAAAATAATAAAATGATTTTTTTTTTGTTTTCCCAGTTTTGAATATTTTTCATACATACTTATGTATTTGTATTGTTTGCAAAATAATTTTTAAATTGAGCCGGTGGGTGATATTTACAAAATCTCTCCTATTTTTTTAGAATTTGTTCGCGCAAACCTTCATCGCCTTCTGAAGAACAAGATATTGATTCTTCTATAAAACTTTATTCGCTTTCCACAGCGAAAGTATAAAATATTGCATGTTTTTTCAGAAATATGGTATATTATAAGGGTATTCATCTAACTTGACAAACTTAGCTTCTCTTAAATTGTTTGCATTTAGTAACAATATCAATCGAACGCTTACCGCAAATAAACTGCTTAGTCCATTATTGTCGAGCCGGTAATTTTATTTACCAGCACTTTAAGTAACTCTAATAATAATTAAAAAGTAAGCTTTTCTTTTAATCACGAAAATAATTTAGAGGATATAAGCCTTCAAAAATGGGCATATTTTCAGATAAGTATACAAATTATGTAATGAAAATTGCTAATAATTGGCAATAATTCTATAGCTTTTATTATGCATAAAAACATTTTCCATAAATTTGACTAAACGCTTTGAATATTATCATCTATCTTTGTGGTAATTTTAGTTACCAATGGGCAAAAAAGTGTAGCGAATTTTGCAAGATTTCGAAAATCAATAAAACCATCATTGTTTGATAGAACGCCAGTAAGTAATGTAATCCCTAATTGAACTATTTTATTTTGTCTTCATATTATTGGTGACCAATTCAATATATATGCCTCTTAGTGCAATATAACGTTTTTTTTTTGAGCCACATGATGTACAATGTTTGCTGGATTTTTGTCCTTTACTGGCTACGATATTTTACCAGAATGGTAACAATGCTGATCAAAGGAACCATCTTTGACGCTATAATAACTTCTAAATGATAAATCGATAGAGTTACCATATTTATCTGCCAATTACAACATTGATCCAACAGACAAATACACTAAAGTGAGACCATTAGCAGACTTATGCTATGTTCACACAACACCGTTTATTCGTCATTCGTTGTCTTATTCATAAAACAACCCCCGATCATGAAATTAATTAAATAAATTCCCAATCTTGAGGGAGAATCACTCAAATTGTAAGTAATTCTATTTCTATTATCCTTTGTATTACTTCCAAATCAGTGTCATCTCTAATTTATAACGACTTAAAATTCTAGGGCAAATCTAGTAGATTAGAAGCTGTACTGTTCTAAGTTTGTTGAAAGTTATAAATTCGCCATTCAATCATACTTTATATTCTGACAACTTTTTCAGACATACCAACATCACATGGTGGATGTCTAGAAAAAAGTTCTATAAAAGAAAACCGTATATAAGAAAAAAACTAATTAAAATAACTTTTCCCAAGTGCCAAAAACAATAAATGAAATGTAAAGAAGATTTTGTCAAAAAACATTTGTTTCTTATTGCAATACGGAATATTTATGTAAAAAATACAGGGAAAATTTAAGCAACGAACAAATACCATCGATGAAAGGTGATCAAAAAAGTCGTTAGGGTGGTCCTTATTTTTCAACTTTCTTGTTCCGAGCGTAACTCCCCCTAAAAATATTCGTTGTAGTTTAAAAATATGGAAATATGAAAAATAATATCGCAATTGGGCCAGGTTAAAACGTGGCACATCGCTCTTGAAATTTGGCTTGAAAACTTAAAAAAATACAATTTCGGTATTTATTAAAATTATATTTTTTTACATACATACATACTATGTGTGTACAAATGTATGTACGTAGATAACTAAAACATAATAAAAATGTAGAGCAATGCTATTTTTATTAGTTTGTATCGGGTGATTTTTTAACCTCTTTGGATTTGATAAAAAAAAAATAATGCATATTTTGAGAAATGTTAGAAGTCTTTATTTGAGGCGATAGAACGAACTATTTAATTCAATGTTTAAAGACGATTTAATGTAAATGTTGACCGCGGCGACTGCTCACATGATTCATAGGCTGGGTCCAATTTAGGTATACTCTCTCCAACATATCGGCTGGTATCTCAGAATAGGGCTTGTCCCTATAGACATGAGTCTTAACATAGCCACACTAAAAATATTCTGAGGCGTTAAATCGCACGATCTAGTCGGCCAATTTACCGGCCCCGAACTCGACTCTCGTTGGGCCTTTGTTTCGCAGTAACGTTCCTGCTTTCGTCATCTTTGAAAAAGTACAGTCCAATGATTCAACCGACCTATAATCCACTCCAAGCAGAGCGTTTTTCGGGATACACTGGCAGTTCTTGTAATGCTTCTGGCTTCTCTTCACACCAAACACGGCAATTTTGCTTGTATACGTATCTATTTAACCATGAATTAGCTTCATCGCTGAACACAATTTTCCGATAAAAAAAAGTTCACAACCGAGCATGAATTTTGATAATAAAATTCAATAATCTGCAAGCGTTGTTCGTTTTTAAGTCGATTCATGGTTAAATTATAGAACAAACATGTTTGCCAGTAACAGGTTACACGAAAACAGCTGAGCTGCCAAACACAGTGTTGCTAGAAAGAAAGTTGCTAAAAAATCGCTCGATATATTACTTGATTTTAAAATAGAACAATTGTTCACATCAAGATAGAATTTCCGATAATCCACTACAATTGGAACTGTGAATTGCTTTTCTTCTTCATTCTTGGATAAAACTAAATTAAGACCTTTCATTAGCTTAATTGCTCGTTCTGCCGAATCATATAAACTTTCATATTTCGAATGATATTAAAGCCAACGTTAAAACTGGGTTTATTTTTCCAAGTTTGGCATCTTTGTTTAAAAACCTTTGAAAAAAGTGATGTGATTTTTACTATATAATATATTCAGTACTCTTACGATATTGACTTATAGCGCGAAGAGTTACGGCCAATTTTTTTAACTCGGATTTAGGAGTATTATCTAAAGCTTGCACCATAAACTTGTTCTACATATGTAATACCTTTGGATCAAAGAAGAAGAATTTGCTTATTGATGCACGACTTATCTTGTCATCAATGCTCTTATAATCATGCAAACATTTAAGCAATTTAAATCCTGCATAGGAGCTTCTGCTTCAACTGGCGCTTGTATCCTTTTTTTAGGTACGCCCTCACAATACATATACAAAAATCTCTAATACTGTTTAATTTCAATTGTGTTATTTTAAATTCATTTCAAAATAAATATAACTTAAGGCAATAAATATCTTTCGGCAAGTAATGCTTTAGGTTTTTTTAAGGTAAATAGCGAAAACGTGTCAATTGAAGAAGTTCTTTATAATCTCATCACTTGGTTGTCGTACTTTTAGATGCAAATTTAATAATCTCAGATACACTACCAGTTGGATCGCTCACTTTCTGATTTTCAATTCCAGTCATAAAGTTAATTTTGTCAATTTTATTCTAAGCGTCTCTAAATTTGCTTGGTAATTGAACAGTATATCCTTATAATTTTTACAGTTTTTCATCGAAAACACTTCTTAAAATAATTTCATAGATGTGATGACGGCACGGTAAATATAAAAGGTCCTTTCCGATCGCTTGCTACCTTCAAGAAAAATTAAAGTATTAAAAAAAGGGTAATAAGTTTTAATTCCTACTAGGATATATGTACATATTAGCACTTTACTTGGTGCCGCAATATTTAAAATCTAATGCCACATAAGTTTCTATAATCAAAATCCTTGCAACAAATCATAGCAATTACCGTCAATTTAATAAAATTATTGGAAAAATGTTATATCACTATGATATTCACAAGCAAACAAAAAAATTTATTTTTTGATTATCTCCCCAACAGGGGCCACCTTCAGAGGCGATGCGCCACGCCTTCTCTTTATCCGATTTCTACACATCTAAAGACCGCCCTCATGTGCGAGTACATGCATTATGAATAGTACCCAACCGGCAGAAAAGTTACACACAATATTCTGTTTTTACGAGTATTATATAGTATTCAAACAGTATAAACGGACAAGAGCTTTTTCATAGAAAAGTCCTCTAAACATAAAAATATCTATAACAAATATACAGATTTTTCGGGGTCTTAATTATAGATTAAATATGAGCCTTTATAAATAGTAAGAAAAACAGCGTTTTATTCAATAATATTTGTAAGTTTCAAAAAATTAATTCATCTTTTGAGCTCAACGCATAATTCAAAGCAAAGTATGTGTACTTAAAATGCAATAATCAAACAATTTATAATAGTTTACATATCATTTGTAATCCAGGATAGACAGTAAGCGTGTAGGAATTGATTTTAACAAATTTTAGCATTCTTCCGGCTCTATGGAGTTCTAATCTTTTGATAATGTCGCCTTAAGCTGAACTAATAGGTCTGTCTCGGGTACGGATCAACCAAACCTTTGCATTACCCGATGTTTGCTCTGGGTCGTTGGCTTGGTAGAATGGGAAATTGCTTGCGATACCCCCCTTCTCAGCACTTTGCTTTATACTTAATTTCTTTTCGAATATTTTACTGTCAAAAAATTTGAATTGTCGTCACCAGCATTCAAAATATAGTCCCATACCATCCTTCATGAAGAAAATTAAAATTATACACAAACCACATGGTGTTTATTACCCACAGACTACAGACACAATGAAAAATTACACACAATATGTGTAATCACACGCAAGGTGGCAACACTTTTAATAATTTACTATTTATATAAAAATATTACATACGTATGCACATAAGAAAAATATTTTGTATATAAGAAAAAACTTGTACAGTAAGTGTCCAGTTTTCAAATACAGATATTTCTGTAACCGTTGAAGGCATTAGGCTAAAACCAAAAGGAATTTAAAGATTGATTAGTCAGTTTAGTAATTTAAGTCCATTTTACGGTTTTCATAATCGAACCACCGAGCAAGGTACGAACCATTGTTGTGACCATATTTTGTTATGATACTTTAAGATTTAAATTGCGTTTTGTTTTTATGAAATAAACTGTGTATTAATGCACATACAAATTTCATTTGGCTTTTATAAATACTTCCTTAATAGTTATTTTAATTAATAAATTATTTTATTTTAAATAATTTTTAGAAGGTTGAAGGATATGGAACCAATGCACGTCTTTTACCGTATTTACCATGTAAAAACAGAATTAGTTGTACATTCCATTTACCTTGATATCGTGCCTCCAACACCTTTTAATCTTGTTGGAATCGCTCATCCTGTTCATCATGCGTAACTTAGCTAGTGTAGACAACTATAAACCTATCGCTTATCCCCGAAATAACGTTGCTATTGTTAAGCCTACTTACTAACTTGTCTTTGTAAAATTTAGTAAAAAGTCTAAAATTATGTATGTTTAAAAAGAGGCAATATTCATGTAGAGAAATCGTCCTAGGAGGAATAACATTCTAGTTAAGAAAAAGGTTACATTTATGTACGGTGCAGAGAAAAAATTTGACGTACTATAAGAAAACTAACTACATTTTGGAAATAAGCAAACCCACTTGACCCTCGAACAGCTGAAAATCAAACTCAGCAGATATTATGTTACAAATTGTTCCCCAGTGTTATATTTTGATTCAAGCAATGTTCACCTGTGTAATACGAACACTAAGTCAAAGCAAAAATTCGACACATGAATAATGTAGTACATATTCAGTCTTAGTGATTAGTGAATTTTTCTATTCATTTCAAAAATTTGCTACAAGAGTTTCAACGAGTTTAGAAAGCCTTTACATTTGTTCTACTGTTAATTGGCTGTGTTAATAAAAATGAAAAAAAATATTTATATTGAACAAAATAAATAAATAAATAAATAAATACGTATATAAATGAATGAATTGGGAAAATATCGGAAAAACAAACAAAATAAGTGATTAGAAAACAATATTAAGAAAAACTTGTAGTTAGAATAGCAAATAAAAAAGGATACAAAAATAATGACGGCAGAGTTAGAATACAAAACATCCTTACGAATCAAATGTTTTTTGTTTTTTGTTTTTGTTTATTTTTTTTTGTTTCAAACAATGCAAATCTTATATTATTATATACACACACGCATACACCAAATTTATGTACCTTATTTTGTTGATTTATTACATCATATGAGATTTATTGTTACTTTTTCACATCCCTTCTAATTCGTTATTTAAAGGAATAAATTCGATAAATAATAAATCTACTAAAAGAAAATGGACGTTAAATTATAAAAAAACAAAACAAAAATGTTTAATGTGTAAATGTTTTATGCGTTTAAGTGGTTGTCTGTCTGTTTCTTGCGATCTAAATGTTTTCTTTTAATCGTCTATCAATGTGTAATTTATGTTCGATGTTTTGTCCATATTTATTCATTGTTCAAACCGTAAGAGAATTATTATACAATTTTGAAAACAAATTGCATATACATACATATATTGATGTATAATATTTGTATAATATTTATATATATATATACATACATACATTCTTGCATACATTCACACATTTAATAGACAAAGAAAAAAAAGTTATTAAAAAATATAGTTTAATTAATAAGCATTAATAGTTGAATTTTACTTATTACTTATTTATTATTAAACTTAAAAATCATAGAAAAATTTATAAAATAAATTCAATCAAAATACACACACACATACACATCATATACACACACATACATTCAAGTATTATTATAATTTTTATAATTTTCAAATTATATTATATTCTATTCTACGTACATACATATAGTATGTATATAAATAAGTATGTACTAGGGGGATCGATTATTCGACTTTTTCAAAAACCGTTTTCGAATAATTCGAAAAGCAGTAATTTAAAAAAGCGGTTTTCGGTTAATAATTATTCAAATAATCGGTTAACCGGTTCTTTTATTTAAATAAAATTGTTCTTAATTGTTGAAGCGCAGAGATGAGTCACGTTCTTTTAAAAATAAGCAGAGGCTGAGTTAAAATTAAGAGTTAAAATTAAAGTGGCAATCAATACTAACAATAATTCTAATAAATCTCATAAAAACCAAAACGGTGTGCAGAGGCCATAAAAACAAAGTTTATTACACAAAGTACTGAAAGTTGCTTTAGTTTCGAACGGCAGCTGCTCAAAGAGATAATTTTTTTTGTTGTTGTATCACTTGGTAGAGAATGGAATTAAAGGTTTGTTATTATAGTTATAATTGAGGTGCCTAAGATAACAAGAATTAAATGTTTTACTTTGAATAAATCTATTAGTAATATACGAGTCCTTAATTGCCTCGACAAGAAAAGTTGCTTAGGTTTCGAACAGCACTGTATGTATATGCAAGTATTTAATAGTGTGTATGTCACTGTGGTATGTTAAATAAGACACCCACCTTCTAACCAATAAGTTGTCGGTTCAATCCCAAACCACACCATCTTACAATTTTCAACAGCGATATCACCTCACAATATTACTAACGACTGGTTATGTGTATTTACGCTGTGAAAAACTTCACTAGCTAATATATCTACCGTCCGGAGCGTTTGTGGGTCGCTTTCAATTAGTCTAGTTAATCATTCTCCGTATATAAAAATCAATATTTATTTACAGAAGATGAGAAAAAGTTATTGTTGATCAAGTGTGCATATCTTTTTCGATCCACCTTGGTTTTTACGTTCTTTGTGGGACGTTCAAGGTTGTCATATTTACAAAAATAATAACTAAATTTATACAAATAGTTAAACGATAAGCATATTTGCAATAAAAAATATACAAACATACAAAAATTATACTTATTTAAATAGCCCCGTTATTCGTGTTAAATCAACCGGTGTATTCGGTATTCGAAAAATGAAGATTTTGAAAAAAACCGTTTTCGACAAAACCAAAAAAAAACCGATTAAAACCGATCGAATAATAACCGTCCGATGTCTCTAGTATGTACATATGTATATGTATGTATAATTTAAATTTTTATTTAATCCAGCCTGTGTGGTAAAACGTAAAAAACTGTTTATATTGTAATCCATAATGAAAACAAGAGTTAAATGCATTAAATTATATTCTATTATGATTCTTATTATTATTATTATTAAAAATTAAATAAATGCATTGAATGAAAAATCAGAATAACAATATAAGTTTTGTTAATACAATTACGCTCTAAAAGAAAAAAAAATAATAGCAACAACAATAAGTAATTAATAAATATTGACGAAAAGAAATAATACAAAAAAATATAAAAGAAAAAAAGTATATATATATGAAAAATTATTAATATATTAAGAAATGAAAAAGACTAATAAAATTATTATTGATATAAGAATATATATTAAATACATACATATATTTAGTGTTTGTGTTTTTCTTTAATCATTATTCATTTCATATAGGAAATGCGACATTGTTATCGTCAGTATGCTGTGATATTCAAAAATCATGCGAAATATGAATGAAATTAGCATACACACATATAGTACACATATTATTTATACACACATTCATACATATGTACTTATGTATGTACCAGGTAAGACGAGAAATATTAAAGTTTTGAACAAATTATGGGCAAATCTTAATAGACTTGCTTATTTAATGTTTGTGCGACTGGTAAATAGTGTGAAAATCAATATGAAACCTTTAAAGTGTTTTCTTTTTTGTTGTTGTTGCTTTAATGACCTACAAGCACATAAAGCAGATTATAAATTCTTCTTCATTATCGTTCGCAACAATCACAAGCACAAACAAACAAATCAAAATAAAATCGATATTTAACGTACAAAATTTTTATTAAACACTACCTTCATCCATTCGGCGTTGTCCGGGAATCTATAAAGGTAAAGATATAGAGATATATTCGCCGTTTTTCCGATCCTGTTTGTTGTTTGTTTAATGTGCACCTTAATCATATAAGAAGTTTTAAAATTCTATATTTGATAATATAGTAGCATCTTCTAAAGTATACTTGTTTCGTAGGAATGTACCACAAAAGTACAAAATTTAAAAATGTAGAGCTTTGCTTGAAAACCAAAATGGGTATCATTTCAGAGAAGTCACTAGTTTTGCCCGTTTTCCCCCGATTGCCAAACTCGCATGACGCTATTTGGCCCGTTTTCCTCCGATTTTAAGCACTCCTTGGTCAAATATGGCAAAAATAAAACATGTCATGCTTATTATATTGTAATAACTTTTTTCCGTTGTTCAGTTCAACTACCCGGTAGCGTATTTGAGCGATATTCTCACTATAATATTTTTATCGATGAATCATAGTCACAAAATCAGTATTAAGTGGAAATTTCTATGAAATTATTACATATATATGAAAAATTTCATTGGTAAATGCTTGTGACAATGACACAAACAATAGGAATTTATACAATACATCGATTTTTATTATAAAAAGATCGTTAATAAAGCCGATACATCGATTTTTTATTTTCTATCATTCAATAAATAAATATGAATGAAGAAGCCGTAAATACCAACTACCCGGTGGCGAAAGTCGTAGTGTATTATGTTGTTGTTGTAACCGACTAAAATCTGAGAAATATAGTTACGTTTTTACAATAAAAATCGATGTTTTTATGAACGATATTGCATACCTATTTTGAAAAGTGAATCAACAAATTCTTTTATACATATGTAAATGTGTATGTATGCAAATATGTACATACATGCGGTGAATGCGTTGCTTACATTCTAATGCAAAAAAAATCAAATGTCATTATATGCTTTGTCATAAATATGTTGTCATAAATATGTACATATGTATGTATATGATTAAGATAAAAAAATGGATTATTAAACTTAGAAAAAGGGTTATAACCTATTTATTCTTTCAAAACTGTCTTTTTGAAAAGTTAATTACATTGATGGACATTATTAAAAAACAAAAAGAGTGAGTTAAATAGTTGATGTTCAACATGAATATGCCAAACACAATCAACACTGAGGATGATTTCCGTAGCTGGGGTTAAATAAATGTCAGTTCTGTTAGTGTTGCATATTCCCTCACGGATGTCATTTCTTTATTATTAAAAACCATTGAAAATTGTGTTTAGATTTAAGTTTTTGTGAAGGCTCAACTCATACATATGGCATAGACCTAAGGCCTCATGTTTGCGTCCCGCAGTAATGTTTTATTCTTTGTATAAAAAACTTTTAGTCTTCTGTAGCTAAGTCTTCTCCGTATAGTACGTGATGAAACACTTAAATTGAATGCTTCCTTAATATACCCAAAAAATGAAAAAGTTCTTTTTTGGCTACGATTAATATACGATCATGTTTACGCTTTATTGTCTTGAGCTTTTGCCTAGACAATTTTTAAAGTTCGTTTGATTTTTAAGTCCCGAAGAGTTCGAAGACTGTTTTTACTCCTGATATGGATGTGTTCTATATTTTGGACATTTCTATGATTTTTTAATTCATTTTTCCAGCCTTTTATTATCAGATTCCTAATAATTTTCGACAACGACTTCATTTTGATGTCCTGTAGAGATGTTTGAGCAGATGCAAATTTTTTTTCGGCAATTTTTTCAAAGACTAAAACGCTTTTGAAGGTCATAGTCATTTTAAGTATGGAACACTACGCACTTGAACAAAGAATTTTAGTTGTGAAAATTTACTATCAAAATGGTGAAAAATTTACTGTATCACTTCGTAAATTCGAGCAGCTTTTCTTCGTAATCAGGCTCCTTCTGAGACTGCTGTGCATAATTAATCGCTAAATTCGAGACTCACAGTACTGTTGCTGACAATAGATCAAAACAATACTTTCGTAGTGGCCGTAGTGATGCAAACATAACCGCTGTACAGCAAAGTGTTGAGAATGAGCCTGGAACATGAATCATCGGAGTAACTTTGCGCAACATTTTGCATAAAGATCTTCATCTTCACGCTTATAAAGTTCAACTCGTTCAGTCGACCATCGTTTGCGTCGAACGTTTTTGAAATGGCTGTTTGAAAAACTGAACGAATACAACGCATTTTTCATCAAAATCGTCTTTAGTTATGAGACCCATTTTCAATTCATTCCGTACAGACCTTTAGTTATGGTTATGTAAACAAATAAACTTGTCGATAATGGGCTCATAAAATCCACAAACAGTCCTCGAAAAATCATTACATCCAAAGATAGTGCCCGTATGGTGCGGTTTGTGGTTAGGTGGCATTGTCGATCCGTATTTTTTCGAAATTGAGCAAGAAAATGCCGTCACCATGAATTCTCTGCGCTACCAAACAATGATAACCAATTTTTTGTGACCACAATTAGCTAAAGTTGACATAATTTACCTTTGGTTTCAGCAGCACTGCGCCACAAGCCACAAACCAGCCAAACAATTCAGTTATTGTATGAGAAATTTCCCGTTTTACGATTTGGCGATGTCAATTGGCCGCCTCGTTCTTGTAACTTAATGCCGCTGGATTTTTTCTTTGTGGCTATTTGAAAGACCGAGTTTACGTGAACAAACCACAAACAACTGACACTGAAACTGAAATTCGGCGCTACATTGACGTGATAAGCGAAGCTTTGTTGCAAAATGTGGTTTCAAATTTTGTAAAAAGTGCGGACGTCTGCCGACGTGCTAGAGGTAGACATTTGCCCGACATCATATTCCATACTTAATTCCCATATTTCTATTTTATATTGGTATGTAAAAAAAAAACAAAAAAAAAAATGTGTTTTTAAGCCAATTTACTTCCTAACCTCAAATTTTCCCACCCTTTATGGGGAAAGCTACTAAGTACTGACTATTATTATATTTATTTATATTTTTATGGTTAGCATTCAATATTTTGCAGTTGCATTTTATTTTGTCCAACTGTAGGAAAGAAGCATTTTAAATTATGTTATATTGCTGAAAATGTTTAATGTTTTAAACATATATGAGTTTTTATGATATTTATATTGAAATGTATGTGCCACGCCCATATAAAATTTGTATTTATATGAGTATATATTTAAAACGGTAACAGTAAGTGTTTCTAAATTTGGCCCAAATACCTTTATGGTCAATACAAATCATCTGTAAAAAAGTGGGCGAAATTGGATTAGTGGGAGTGGCAGCTCCCATATAAAGTAAATATTGATTTTTATATATCTTTGGAACGGCAATAGTGGAAGGTTCTGAATTTGGTCTAAATAACTTCGTAGTCAATCCACATGATCAGTTAGAATATCGGCGATTGAAAAAACTGGCATCGCAGCTATCAATACACATATACTATAAAAAAATTAATTTGTGTTTGTTTGAAGACTGCATACAGCTAAATGGTTTATGGAAATTTAATTCCGCACAGACTAAAGTTATATAATTTAAGTTAAATACAAAATTTTTTCAAAATGAAATTTATGAAATGAAATACAATAAAGTTAATTTAAATACAATATTTTTTTTCAAAATTTCATTACTCTCAAAAAATCAATTAAATGTTATATTATAGATTATTAAATTGTAAGTATATCTGGGGAAAGTAGTCACTATTGGCATAAACAGATCTGTGATATTTTATATTTGTTAACTGAAAGTAGCGAGAAGACCTAACTGGAACATTGAAAATAATTTTGTTTAGAAAAAATCGTAATCAACATCACCCCGTATTAAATTTAATAAAAATGAAACACTTAGCATTATTCTCCGGCTTTCATTCAACAGTGTCTTTCTGAAAGAAACGATAGGCTACTTTAAGGAAAAAATTGAGGAAAAAAGAGGAAAAAATTATAACACTGATAAGAGTTAAGATAATAAAGATGGGGGTAGCGAATAACACCGGGCGTTAGCTAGTAATAATATAATAATAATAAAAAAAATTACAACACATACACAATAACAACTAAAATCTTTGGACTCAATGCTAGTCAGAAATATGGAAATTGGCTCTAGTTGTTTCATAATTTAGGAATTTATATATATGTACATACATACATAAGTACATATAAACGAGTAGAAATATACATCAAGTAAAAAGTTGTTAAATGTTTTGTAGTATTCACATTGTAACACAGAGGCAGAGAATTACCTCAGGTATGTGTGCTTTAAAAACATGTTGCATGCAATATAAAACCAAGATGTGTACCGTTTCATTTTGAGTCCATTCCTTTTGCACAATATCAATTTCATTCAAATTGTTTCACATCAATTTATGGTAGTTTGAATGAATAAATATTGTATTTGTGCATACATATGCTATATTCCCTTGGCGATGGCGGTTAAAACACAATATAAAAATGTGTTAAATGAAATGAAAATAAAGAAGAAGCGGAGGAAAATGATACTTAAACTATTTTCGTTTGTAGAATCAACATACATAAATGTTACAATTGTAGTTGTAGTTGCAAGAAGAGCTATCATCGTTAACACGGTCGCTGATGGTCATTGCCGTCGGGTAAGTAGTCAAATTTTAATGGCAGTAGCGATTGGTCGGTTGATTTTTTACTGCCAATATTGCTAAACAGTTGGTCACTTAAAAATTGTTTGGCCATTTCAGTATTGTATAGCTGCAGTAGGTGCGTAAACGTGTGCGTTGTTCTGCAGAAAATTTTGAAAAAATAAAAGCAAAATCATTTTATTTTTGAACATAATTTCTGAAAACTGTTAAAAAAAAAACAAAAATAAAAAATAATAAGTTAATAATAAATTATATTTTATACATTTTTTAATAAGTGTTGTGTGCGTCTATTTCAGGCATTTAATATTTGTTTTGGTTTGAACTCGCTTCTCTTTATTTGGCGCTCTCTATTGCCTTATATAAGACGAGAAACAAAATTTAAAATAATTATTTGGTTTGGTAAGAACTTATTTGTTGCACAAATTACCAAATAATGTCTAGTATAGCCTAAATATGTACATACATATCGTAAATTTGCTTTTTTTTAAGTAAAAGTAAAAAACAAAACATTTGTTTGATATCAACTTTTATTAATTTCGCTTTTTTTAATCTTTAGAAAAGATTTGAAGGAAATATGTATTAATATTCAATAAAAAATAAACAAACTGTTCAAAATATTCTTGAGTACCATATATTTAAAAGTGATTTTAGAGCTACTGAGTTAAAAAAATTAATCTATAAAAAACTTTTACATCTACCCTCTTGTGCAAAATTATCACATGTTACAAAACCCAAATTTATAATTTATAATTTATAATTTTGATTCCATTATGCTGCACTTCCGGCAACACACAGATTTTAGTTTCCGCAAAAAGCATTATATTTTTTGTTATTTCAGAATAAATTTTGATACACATTTTAAAAGATTTCTTATACACGTACAAAAGTACGTTTACATACATACATATGTACATATGCAATTTTAAATAAAAAATTTTTTCATATGTATTAATAATAAGAGGACAAATTTCTTATCAAATTATTTCGTATTTATTTTTGCAATCGAAATTCAAAATAAATTTCAAAAACAAATTAAATTTCATTGATTCTACATGTGCATGAATCTTAAATACAAAAAAATTCCTTAATCCGGTTTCATGTGTGTTTCACTGCACTGATGCCAACTTTTTTGCCAAAAAATGTGGCTAAAATGAAATGAAAAATAGTCCGAAAATAGCTAAATGAAAGAAAAATTACGATTTATCGCTAAAGTGAAGTAATAAGCAGCTAGAAAAAAAGAAGGCTGGATTATGCACTGTAGTACCAAGGTATGTATTTGTCTGATACCAAGCTTCTGGGAACTCATCAATCAACATGTAAAATATAGAGAAAATCCAACACAATTGGCACAACTGGCATTGGTAGTTTTAAGTTCGCAAGCAAAATAATAAATCCGCGTATATACCTCCACATTTTCAGCAATGAATTTTTTTCAAGCGTGACAATACCCTAAGCATTTTTCTTCATTGGAAATGGAGTGACGACTATACAACGTCATTTTAACCTCCTCACTCATAACGTTATTGAACACTTGTGGGTATATTTAAAGATACAGGTACAATAAGCAAATTGTTCATCTGTTCAGCAGCTTAAGTTAATTCTAATGGACGAGTAGAAAAAAGTTCCCCAGAATTTATCAAACAATTGGTGTATTTGATGCCAATAGGCTAAAGTAGATTGTAAAGTTATAAGTGGGTGATAAAGCATCGCTTGATGTAGTCGTCCGCAGAGATTTGTAAGCCAAAAAATCGAGATTACCAATTTTTTATTCCTTTTTTTTCCTACTTTTATTAAAAAAATAGTTATCGTTGTCGTCTTTAACTTCAGTGGCGTAGGGTATATTGACAAAGATTAGGAAACATTTACATTTACACAGGCAATATCAATAATTATAGCATTTTAGTCTATCAAAACGTCGCAAATTCTAAAACGCTTATCTTGTTTGTAAATCTGCAATAACTGTATTAGTAATTAGTTTGTTTCTTAATTTGGTTTAAATAAAATTCAGCTTTTTAAAAACGCTTTAAAAATTAACGAGCCAAAGGAAAAATCGCTGGATATATGTCACAAGGATATATGTTTTTATAACATTTTAAAAATGTATCCTGTAGACTTGAATTAGTAATTAATTGAGATTAGACTTAATTGGTGATTAATAAATATATATTCTTTTTATTTCAATTCATGTGTTTTATACACAAATTTATTATTCAATGTATAATTAAAAATATATACTTTTGTTTTCACAAAATAAATAAAAACATTTAAGTGGATAATATTTCAATTGATATTACAATTTACTATATTATATTTATACTATACTATGCTATATATGTATTCTGCTACAGGTTTAATGCAGTGTATAAAAGAAGGAATATGGAAATGGATTTTGTCCTGGCTACTGTTGGTTACAGTACAATTGAGAAATATATTGTCAACATATTTTATTAATTGAAATCGAAAAGAAAACTTTTCATTTTTATACTTTAAGACACAAATTTAAAAAGTTTGAAAGCTTTTCCTTTCGTGGCTTACAAATACTCTCTGTTTTACCAATAAAGGACTTTAGAATGCATGTCATTGCGCATGTAAATCAAAACCCATTCGTTTACAGTGAATAGAGAGAACAAAATAACATTTCATAGCAAACATAAAATAGGACATGGACTGATTTTATAAAGGCATATTAAAGAATAATAGTTAATTGAAATTTAAAAGCCATTGATTGACAGAGATTAGCTTTGAAACAAATGTCGTTTAAATTAAACAGGAAATGTTTTTGTGCGGAAAATGTTTGCTGCTTGAATACCATGTAACTTAAGGTGTGATTATAGCATGAATGACGGGAAAACATACTAAAATGTTCTTGGTGAAAAACATCCAGTCAGGATTTGAGGCGGCAAATCAGCATTTTTTTTTTCTTATTTTTAAACTTTCGCTATCTCTCTCTCCCTCTCTCTCTCTCTCTGCCCATTTAAAAAGAATCAAAGAGAGTAAAAAGAGCTTTCCTAATATATTGTATGTGTACATTTTTCGTTACAGGAGTGGTATGTTGATAAATTTTAGCCGCCATGGATCCCAGTGCATTACAAAACATGGATCGGGACGCATTAAAGAAACAAATCGAAAATATGAAATACCAGGCCAATATGGAAAGATGGCCGTTGTCTAAAAGCATTGCAGAGTGAGTAGAGTTAATAATAAAAAAGTATATGTGTACAAAAAAATATATGTACAAAAAAATATTAAATACAGACACAAGACAATCAATTTTGGAGAAAAAAAAAATATATATATATATATATATATATATATATATATATATTATATATATATATATATATATATATATATATATATATATATATATATATATTAAAAAATATATATATATTAACAAAATAGTGCTTAATTAATATTTTGATTAATTAATAAAAAATACGAATATAAAGTTAATAAAAATTAAAGTAAAAAGAAAAATATATACATACAAATACTTACATACATATATACATATGTATACATTTATAGACGGGGGTGTCGTATTTGTTTAGAATTCATTTTTTTACTCCAACCACTTAAAAAGACACTTTTAAAGAAAGACAAAAAATTTACTTCAATGTGTGTTTGTGGATGCTTGTACGAATGTGTGAATTCTGAAAAGGAGTGTACGTTTACATGTGTGCTAAAGTGTTCGTTATAAATGTTAGATGAAGTACAATTTTATTCCTACTTTAGTGTTTTTGTTGTTGGGGCCATGTTAAGAACCTTAATAGCAAAACAAATATAATACGAAAACAATATTTCTGTTGTAGTCCGTTTTATTCTATTGTGCTTTTTTAAAGGAGGTGTCTGTACTTTCCTTATGTAAAAGTTTTATTTGTATCCTTAAAAGCAACAACAAAGTACTTGTATAATGTACAATATAAATAAATAAAATTTACCGTGAAAACAGCATACATCAGTCCAAAGAGCGACTAATAAATATAAGTTTTTACCTAAAAGAATAAATTTTGTTTTCATAATACTTATGTATATAATACGTATATCTCTATATTATTTTATTATAAACTTCAACTAGAAGTTTAATTTTTAAAGAGTCACTTTTGATTTCTAAAATAATTACTATATTGCTCTATTTTAACATCTATGTAGATAAGTTTTCGGCAGGGAGCTGCTCTTCTCTTCTGTTTTCACACGTACGTACTTACACGCATATGCAAAAAATAAGCAAAAAATAAACAAAGAAAATTAAAGGAAAACAAGTTTAAAAACAAGTTTTTAATCCATTAATATTAAGCGATGTGGAACATTGCTTCCCATAGAAGAGGGATTTGATTTAGTTTCAGGACACAAAACAATTACAATAGCATCATCGGTTAATAGGTATGTGGTTCGCTTACTCCCTGCCTCCACCGGCAATTGTATTGGTTTTAAAAAGTAAAGCATATTTAAAAAACGTATATTTCATCTATTCAAACGTAACCCATTTCTAGGTCAATAAAAGCTTTTCTTATTGCCTTATTTAAAAGAAGGCACTTTTCAGTCGTAGGTACAACTAAATTAAACCGAGTTATAACGTCTAAATCAAGACACATTGACTTTTTTAGCATAGCATTTTTCGTTGCGCGTTTTCTTAAAAATTTTAAATTTTTTTGCGTTATTGTTATTCCCTATCAAAAATGTCATCAAAATATTTACCATCTTTACCATTCCAAAGAATCTGCTACGGTATTTTTTTATATATGAAGTATCTACCACTGCCAAATGTATGGCATGATTGATATGAAATAACAGAATTTTAAAATATTTCTGTAGTTGCTTATTTGTGATAACATCGGGTGACAAGCATGTCTAATTTTTTTGATAAAAACCAAAAAATGTTACATACTGCATACTCACTTTTGTGATATAAATTTAGGGAATTTTATTGTTTTCTTGCACAAGTTAAACAAATGCTAGAATATTGGTAATTTTTTTATTAATATTGTTAACTGCCTTAAGCTCTACAAAGCTAAAATAATAGCTGCATACTCATTTTAGTGATGCACTATGTATGTTGTTCACTAAACTTTGACTGGATTATTGAAAGAAACAATTAAGAATAAGCCGCCTTTAAAGGATTGCTTTTAAGTAAGCAATAAATCCACATACATACATACGTAAATAGCAATATTGTTACGTTTTTACCATTTAAAAACGTGTATTTATTAGTTCGTAGATTGCAGTTAAAATTCAATAAATATTGTGTTTGGTTTTTAATTAATAGTTCCTTATTCAATACAGTTTTGTGTTCCACTGCTTGTAACCTTCTCACAAGCAATAACTATTTCCACACTCAATAACTCCGTCTGTTTACAATTTTGTAAGCAGCAACAATTACTCGACATTTCTGCTGATGTTGTTATTGTCGATTTGGTTATTTGTAAACAGCACGTAAAGTTGTTTTGCGGTTTTTGTTTATTCTTTTTAGCAATGTAATAAACGCAGGGTTGCCCTAACTGATTTTTGTAACAATATTAAAAGGTAAACACATATTAACATGGGGATATCTATAAAATTAAAGTGTAATTTTCCATAAATTAAATTTCTTTTCATTACTGACTGCAAGACATAAGCTTTTGATTTTCAATAATTTGGAATCATTTCCTTCCATCTATAATACATTTTCATATCCATCAAAAAGTAAATTTGTTCACAGTTGTTTATTTCCTGTTTCCGATGTTGTAATTTCATAAAATAAAAAAACTGGATAAAACAGATATTTATCAAAAAAAAAAAAAATATTTCTTTTTACTATGATAACTGCTAATAGTGCTAATAGTTTTATAAACGATTTAATTAAATTACATGTAAATACTAGATTCAATTTTATTTTTTCAATAATACTCGTAAATAAAATTTAATAATTGAATTGGTATAATACTTTGCCAAACACGTATTTTTTATTAAGTCCCATAACATTCCATGAAGGTACATGGGGGCACATGATTCTATTTTTAGACTCATTGAAAGGGACCTACAATTTAACCGCCGGCTCCGAACGGCAATGCATTAGAGAAGTTTTCTATAGTAGTAATACTTATAACCAGTTATTAGCTAATATTTTAAGGTTATACCGATGGTTGGTAGGTACCATACCACAGCGGCCAAACACGTATTATATCCTGCAAAAAGCTTTCTCAATTATTTAATTACAATGTGTGGGTAATTTGTAAATTAGGAAAATTATGGAAGATGACATTTATTATTTGTTTGTGTTATTTGATTTTGCATGAGTTTTTGTTATTTATTTATTCATTAACCATGAAGGTTTGATCCATCATTTTTTTTTCTGAGTGTAGTATCTACATATCAGAGAACTGTATGTATCCAATATAATTGATACATTTTCTGTCATGTTGAAGTTTTTAGCAAGTAAGTATACTAGAACAAGATTCGGCTTTTTTAGGGCCTTAACGTCCAACACAACGTGCTAATATTTCATCCAGTGATTCATGTTGACCTATCTTAAAATAGACATTTTTTTATTTAAATACATATAATATGTGGGCGGTGCGCGTGTCCGTTGTCCTTTGTTAACATTTTGCCCTAATAACTGTCAGTACGTAATTTAATTTACCTCCGACAACTCTTAAGAGTTAACGTGATTTAGTTTTCTTAATTAAAAACTAATTAATAAAAAACAAATAACTTTTACAAAATGCATATACAACATATATATTTTCCAAGGATTAGTATGAATTCGTCATATAAATTATTGTTTATTTAGATTTCGATTTGATACTGCTTAAATAGCGATCTTTTGTTATCTTGCAACATTTTGATTTTTCTTAATGCATATCCGTGGATTTGAACAAAATACGATTTATAAATATCAAACAAAATATATAGTTTTATAGTGCTTAACCCTCTAACCGGCAAATCTGCCTTTAGGCGGGGTATATTGTTTGTGTTATTATGCAGATTTTTTCTTATAAGTTCCATTATAACTATAAATATGTGCAGAGAAATACATAATTTACTTATTATGACAAATAACAACATGCATTTGTTCCTTGGTTATAATATTTCGCAATCCGTAAAGTCAAATTTGTAGATAAATTGGGTGAAATAATTATTTGTAATTTAAGTGAAACTTTAAAAATATTAACAAATTAATTCTTTAACAATTTATGAAAAATAAATTTATTTTTATATAGGTAAGTATCTTTATTTTGCATTTAGCGTTTTGTTTATCCATTTTTTTTAAAGCTTAGCTTTTTATTGGTAAAAGTTGAACATCGCCTAAAGGCGGACCTGCCGGCTGACAGTTCGTTTTGCATATACATTTTTTTCTCTCTTTTTCTTAAATAAAAATTTAGCAGTTTCAAATATAACTGCCTCTTAAAATGTTCCAACGAGTTTGTTGGCATTGAACTTTATTATCAACTTATGCTGATATTAAACCATTTAAAACCGAAATTAGCGACGAACAATTGTTACAAAAGAACTTACTAGGACGATACCATATTAGAATGAAAATGGACTTTACCTTAATTTTATCATCTAATTGATATGTCATTACTGAATTCATATCTCATTTTTAAACGCATTCATGGGATTGATTGCAACGATATCTTTCATTTAAAATTATCCGATTTCCGTAGTGGCAGATGTACTTTGCTATTATGCAAATAAAGGGTCCGCTATCTAACGTTTTTTTTCAACTAGTGCTTATTTCGTGAATGGTAACACTTAGCTCATGTCTGATTTGACAGATAATTAGTTTTATCCTTCCGCTGAACGAATATGGTTGTGTATACGCTTCGCTAAGTGGGCCTGCGATCGACTTACAGAAGATGCCGATTTTGCCAAAAAAAATTTTCTTTTCAGATGAAGCTCATTTTGATCTTGGCGGGTATGTAAACAAGCAATATTTTCGCATTTGCGGCACAGAAAACCCGCACGCATACATTGAAAAGCCGATACACCCAAGACGAGTCCCTGTTTGGTGCGAATTTTGGTCCAGAGGCATAATTGGGCCATTTTTCTTCGAAAATGAGCAAGGATGGCCGTTACAGTCAATGGCGATCGTTATCGGGCCATGTTGAACGAATTTTTGTTCACAAAAATTGAAGTGGAGGATATTAGCAACATTTGGTTTCAACAGGACGGCGCTACGTGCCACACAGCCGAAGCTACACTCGATGTTTTGCGACCTGTTTTTGAAGATCGCATTATCAGTCGCAGATCTGATGTCGTTTGGCCACCTCGGAGCTGCGGTTTGACACCGTTGGACTATTATTTGTGGGGTGCCTTCAAAAATAAGTGTTACGCCAACAAGCCAGAGACAATTGACGCTTTAAATGACAATATTCGCGAAGCCATTGGTGAAATACAGTTGCACACAATCAATAATGTGCTTAAAAATTGGACTGATCCAGTAGGCTGAAGTTATTTTCCATTATTAACCAGAAGGATTGTACTTTTAAATAAAAAAAGAAATTTGAGAAAATATTCAGTAGTTTTTTTTATAGCATTTTCAAAAAAAAAAAAATTATTTGGCGGACCCTATACTTCCGTTATAAAACCTGTGAGAACATCTCAAAACCAAAGCTTATATGCAAAGAAAGTAAAAAGATCTTATAATTCACCAAATGGCATCCGCTTTGATAAAGTTTAACATATGCCTGATGTTTTGGGCCGGATTCACAAATGTTTTGCACGAAGTGTAAACTAAGTTTCTGCTTATCAAATAATAAAAAATGGTTCCAAAGTTACCACACAAAATAAGTGTGAGCAGAAGACAGAGAATCTCTTTATCGGATGTCAGAAATAGGAGAGGAGCTGACATCGGCAGTGACCACAAGCTTATCACTGGTAAAATCAAGATTAAATTGAAATGTCAAAGAAACACCATCAGGCACACAAGGCGAAAATGGCTCTACTTACAAAAACTCCAAAACGATGCAACCAGGCACGCATTAGCCTTAGCAATCCGTGAAAGGCTACCAACAAACCAACGTGACTCATGGGAAGATATCAAAGCAGTATATAATCAAGTCGGGGTGGAAAGACTTGGTGTAGTGCAACCAAATAGAAGAGTTTGGATATCAGATTACACTTGAAACCTGGTTTCTCAAAGAAGGGAACTAAAACTGCAGCTGAATAGCACTACCATAAGCTGACAAAACAAGTAAAAAAAGCTGCAAGAAGGGACAGAAGAAAGTTCCTGGAACAACTGGCAACAGCGGCAGAAGAAGCAGCTGGCCGGAATAATATGAGAAAACTACACCAGATATTAGATATCCCACTAATCAAAAGTGTAATAGGAACCAAGCCGTTGCTGATAAAAATGGTACACTAATAACGAACATGATGCACAAGCACAGAGATGAAGAGAACATTTCAATGAAATTAGTTACGTCACGAACACTACTGAGGGCAGTGAAACAGTTGAGAGCATAGATGAGGAAAACAGTTTAAGAATATCATGCAACCCTCCCAATCTGAATGAGGCGATCACATCAGTATGGAAGGAGGAGAGGTTGCCTCCTACGTGGAAGAAGTTACCAAAAAGTGGCGACTTAAAAGACTGTAATAATTGGAGAGGAATTACTCTACTTAACACCATATATAAGATACTTGCAGTCATAATACAAGAGAGGTTTCAGAGCAGAATAGACAACATACTGCGAGACGAACAAGCTGGCTTCAGACCGGATAGAAGCTGCGTAGATCAGGCCAACACTTTACGAATAATCATTCAACAGTCCATGGAATGGCGTAGCCCCCTGTATCTACTATTCGTCGATTTTAAAAAAGCGTTTGATACCACCAGGCGAATAGCTATATGGAAAGCACTAAGTACCAAAGGAGTACCCCAGAAGATAATTTGAATAATTAGAGCGCTGTATGAGGATGCAGAACTTTTAGTTCTTCACAACGGAAACATCAGCCAACCATTTACACTAATGCTGGAGTTAAACAAGGATGACCAGAAACAGACGTAGATAACAGTCTCAACAAAGCGAGAGCGGCATTTGGACAACTGTAGTCAGTATGGAGAAGCTCAGATATATCCAAACGGACTAAGCTGAGAATATTCAAATCATGTGTTAAATCGGCACTGCTGTATGGCAGTGAAAACTGGCTTGTATCGAATAACATTACACAGAAACTCTAGGTATTCATTAACAAGTGCCTCAAAATCATATGCAGAATATTCTGGCCTAACACCATAAGTAACACAGAACTGTGGAGCATGACTAATGAGGAACCCATACTGAACTGGTCGACCAAAAAACACCTGGAGAAGCACAATTACCCAAGAACTGAGACAGAACAACCTAACATGGGAGAGGCAAAGTCAACAGCTGTAAATACTTTGTGAAAGCCATATGCTCCCAAGAGGAGTAAAAGTATGACACAGAGCGCTAGACCTAGAAAAACAACTCGTAAAAAGAACTCCTTTATTTAAAGAGCCGCTTTAAATTCTCAACTTCAATTAAATTACTGTCCAGTAATTTTTTTTGGTTTTGCTCCATTTTAACACAAAATAAATGAATTGAAACGAACAAAGCTAAAGTAAACTAATGCTAGTATTGCTTGGACCGCGAGTGATACGTTAAAACATAGAAATGATTAAAATAGTAAACACATAAAAATAATTTTGACTCAAAATGTACATATATATAATGTGCTATTCCAATGTCCACCACTGTTCAAAATTGAGGTATCATTTTAATTTTGCTGTCATTCTTTTTCTACTTTTGATTTTTATTCAAAATTTTTACTTTCAGATTCTAAAATTCCGGTTAGTTAAATGGAACGTTACACGAAGAAATAACGTGTTTTTATTATTAAAACATTTTTTTAAAATGGCAAAAGTTTTCAAGATGTAATTAGGAATTTTTTTAACAAAATAATCTTCAACGACGAAGTTCTACAAGGAGAAATGCTGCATTAGGGGTTAAGAGAATCGAAAAGTTATCTTAGAGCAACCATTACATCACCAAAAAGCTACGATTTGGTGTGGTTTTTTAAATGGAAATCGCTACAGGAGATGATCCGAAGCATTCTGTGATGGAAAATTGATGATTTAGACGTAGAGAATATGTGGTGGTGCCACAGCAAGAGAAACAATAGATCTTTTGAAAGAAAAGTTCAAAAACCGCATTATTTCTCATAGATGAGGATTAAATTGGCTAATAAGATCGTGCGATTTGACACCTTTAGACTTTTTGTGGGGTTTTCGGAATCGAAAGTGTACAGCAATAGTCCCACAACAGTTCAAGAGCTTAAAACCAACATTGTCAAGCAGATAGCAACCATAGACAACAGTTTCTTGAAAAACGTGATTGATTTATAAATATTTTTAATATCTGAAAAATGTCTTTTTTATTAAAATTAAAATTATACCTCAGTTTTGAACACCCTTTATATAAACATATATATTAATTCCCATAACATTCTATGAAGGAACATGGGGACTTCTCTCAGTCAATGAGCTGCACCCGATTCTAATTTTAGACTCATTGAAAGGGACTTACAGTTTAACGCCGGCTCCGAACAGCGAATGCGTTAGAGAAGTTCCCAATAGTAGTAATACTCATAACCAGTTATTACTAGCTAATGTTATGAGGTAATGGTAATACCGCTGTTGAAAAACTTTTTCTTTTTTCATATGGTCTGACCTGGTATTGAACCGAGGACCTTCTGGTTGGTAGACGCGTGTCTTACCTACCATACCACAGCGACAAACAAATAAAACATAGATAATATGCATTTATTTTTTTTTAAGATTTTTTAGCTTAACCGATACAAATATCATCAGTAGGTTATAAGAGTGACAGGGAAAAAAGCTTATGTGACAAGAATTACCGTTATTATACTAAAATGTGAGCTATATTAGCTGTGTTGTATATGTCGGGAAAAATAACACTTACTCGTACGTACAAAATTTCATGATAATGACTGAAGAAGAAGCAAAGATATTTAAAAAAACCTTCTTCTGTAAAATGTTTTTTTTTTTTTTTTTTGTTGGTTAAGGTTTTTTGGCGGTTACGGCAAGATAACTGCTCTACATTTATTTCGGTTAATTAGTTTCATAGAAAAGTGATTGGAACAAAATTTGAAGACTGTCGCTATAATAGTTTTTTAGATATACGATAATTAAAATTTGTTTCTTATGGGGTATACCTCTCCCCCTGATTATATCCTCCCTAGATTTTTTCCAATAAATCTGTTCCATACGAAAGTAATTGAGGCAAAGTTTTATGACTCTGGCTGATAAAGTTCTTTAGATATGCGATTATTAAAATTTGGTTTGTATGTGGGGTACCTCTCCCCCAGACCCTGTCAAGAAAAAATCTAGCCTATGTCTTCTTCCAGGCAGACTGGATGATGCAGTGAAAATTTCAAGAAAATCGCCTCAGCCGTTTAGCCGTCTATAGACTTCAAACGAACGTATATATACATTCATACAAACAAACACACATTGATTTTTTATATAAAAACATAAAATTATACTGAAACTATATTTTTCGGCTTGAATGTCTGCCATAAATAATACTTTTAATACATCTACTGTATATATATATTATATATTTAATTAAAGAAGTCTCTTGTGACAAAGCAGGTACTAATCGAATTAACACTAATTGCATTAAAATTACATAAACCTCCATGCATACTGTTTAGCACGAAAATCTGCCTCAACTACGTTTTCTTACTCGTATATGTGCTCTTGAACATTCGAAACTAATACGTACAGAGCATACCAAAAACAAGCACATATATTGATGCGATTATAAAAAAATTACCGTTTTAAAATAAGCACGTTCCCAATAATGTACATACACTTTTAAACATACACTCACTATGATGCTCTCTGAACCACACAATTACAATTAAACGAGTAAAAAAATCGACACATTTTATAGAAAGAAACAAATGAAACAATAGCGTAATGACGCCTGTCAATATGTCATAAATGCGAGCGTTGTATATAGTACAATATATGTACATGCAATACATAACTAAGTGTTAACAACAAGGACCAGTACAATAATTTCAAATGATAATGATATGGAGTACAATAATGATATGGAGTACAATACTTACACATACGTATGTATGTGTGTACATATGTATTAATAATCTATTTTCAGTTTTCAACATTCATTTTAAAAACGATTTTCTATAAAAAATTAAAGTTTTTGTACCACGCAGCTTATTATCCCACATTTACTGGACGAATACACCTCATACGCTCACTCCAGAAATAAAGTTTTTAGATCAAATATTCACTCAGAAATATTAAAAGACACATCTAATTAAGCGATACATCTTGTATTCAAATTTTTAGATGAAATTAATTTAGTAAATCTCATATCGAAGTTGAAAGCCTAAGTAGCTAGCTATTACTCCTTTATAATACTTAACTACAATAATTGTATTTTATAATTAAATAATAACCAATAAAATAAATAAATAAATATAATCTATTTCCAGTTTTCAACATACATACATATGTATATTAAAAGCGTTTTTCTCTAAAAAATTTAAGTTTTGCATTGAGGTATTAAGCAAAACAAATATTTTTTGTCTAGATAACATTGAGTTTTATCTTTTTAGGGTTTTTTTATTTTATTTATTTATTTATTTATTTATTTGATTCTGAGCAAACGTTTGCTTTAGTTGGCTGTTATAATAAAGCCATTATTTTTCCTATTGTAAGCTTTTTCTATTGTTTATCCTAAATAGTGCTTTACAGAACGTAACGCAATTCATTTCAAATACTTTTAATTATACGTGTCTTTAAGGCATAAGCCAACACTCAACTTTTAATTTTGCTTAGAGAAACGTTATAAAAAAGTGTTTATTTCGCGAAACAATATAAAAAAATTATGTCTGTTCTCGTATTTAGATTGAAAGTTTATTGTGAAGAAAATATGAAAAAAGAATTTCTCAAAACAGCAATATGAATTTTAATGAAAGGAACCCCTGCCTTGAATTTTAAAATATATGTACTTATATATCTTAAATCAATGATAGGACATGTATTTATATTTACATACATATACAGTCAGCGTTAAAAAGTGTACACGCTTAGGAATGCGTATGATTTTTTAAAACTGCATTTAATGCTTTTAAGAATTTATGAATTTTGAAAAGCATTCAATCTATATGTATAAAAAAAGAGAACTGTGGAATGCGTTGTAATTGATGTTCTTGAAAGCGAAGTTTGTTACAACATTTAAATGTTGTGTAAGTTAGAAAACATTTTTAAAACTGTGTGGTGTGTAAAAAAAGCATATATAGAAAGCTTTCATTTGGTGTGTGGCTTCACTATTGTTCAACTGGGCGGTGCCACGCCCATATAAAATTTGTATTAATATGTCTTTATCCTTAGAATGGTAATAGTACGAATCTCTAAATTTGGCCCAAATAACTTTGTGGTCAATACAAATTATCAGTAAAAAATTGGGCCGAGTTGGATAAGTGGGAGTTAACATAGAAAGTTAATATTAATTTTTGTATACTTATAGAATGATTATAATGGAGGGTTCTGAACTTAGTCTAAATTGCTTTTTAGATAGTACAAGTTAAAAAGTAGGCGGAATCGGATAAGTGGACATGGTACCTCCTATACAAATTAAATACTTAGTTTTGTATATCTTGAGAATAGTTAGAGTTGAAGTTTTTAAATTTGGTTTGAATAAATTGGCATTCAATACAGACCATCATTTAAAAAAAAATATGATATTTTGCATGTGCAGAGAACGGTAACAGTTAAATCTTTCGTCATCTACCTACATCAGTCAAAAGGTATGTACAACACAAAAGCTCCCAGCAACTCATGAGGGATTACCCTATTACAGTTTTAGGAAAACATAAAATGTTGAAATTCATTCATACTTGAGTAATAGTGTCATATCGACAATATGAATAAAATGGAGGAAAAATAAAAATACATATACGTACATATATACGTATACTACCTTGATCAAAAAGTTTCCGGAATAACCCCCGTGAGGCGGTCCCATCGTTCTGATTTATTTATTTTTTTTTTTTTTTTTTTTTGTTTAGATGGTACATTTGTTGTTGATCTTGCCGCTAAATCTTAGCGTCATAGCTTGTCATTTGCAAAAGCTACGTAGACAAGAGTACATCTATGTCTATGTGTGTTGCCGATTTTTTACAATTTTAACCGTGTTGAGTTCGCCAAACACATGTTTTGCGAGGTTGAGTCCGATTCCACATTCATCAAAAGGATCATCACTGGAAACGACACGCGGGATTATGAGTACGACACGCAATCCAGACATTATGCAAGTGAATGGCGTGTACCAAATGAGCCGAGACCAAAAAAACGTCGTTTTCAGTCAAAAAAGAAGGCAATGCTCACAGTTATCATGAATTACAACGGAGTAGTGCATCATGAATTTTTACGAGAAGGCCAGACAGTAAACAAAGAGTATTATTTGGGTGTTAAGAGACGTTTGCGTGCAGCAATTCACCAAAAGAGATCAGAATTGTGGGCAGAAAACTCGTGGATTTTGCACCATGATAACGCACCGTCGTACAGTGCCATCATTATTCGAAATTTTCTGACGAAAAATGCAACAAATACCATCCAACAGCCACCGAATTCACCTGATTTGGCTCCCTGTGACTTCTTTCTGTTCAATCGAGTTAAAAAACCATTACGGGGCACGCGTTTCAGCCACCGAGAGGAAATAATAGAAAAAACGCAGGAAGAACTGATGGACATACTAAAAAAAGAATATAAAAAATGCAAATGTCAAGTTATAACGCTAAGATTTAGCGGGAATACTAACAACATATGTACTAACTTAACAAAACGATGGGACTGACACACGTGCGTTATTCCGGAAACTTTTTGATCAATGTAGTATACGTATTCATATATATGTACATACATATAAACATGTGTATGTAAGTATTTATATTAAGAATATCATTTGCCTTTCTCATATACATATGTATATATGTATGTATGTACTTATAACATCGCCGTTATAATTGTGCCACATTATAGACTTACAGTAGAACTATGCATACATACCATGCATATGCGGTATAAATGTATGAAATTCATTCGAGAAATAAATTTTCATTATTTCCATGTACATATGCATTTTCTTATATACACATACATTACAAAACACAAACAACCTCAAAAGCAATTTTATGTACATATATTTGCAGTGCAAATGACATACGATGTCATTTCCACACCACCTGTAGCAATCTGCATATACATAGATATGTATGTATATATGTATAGAGAAGTGTGTATGATACGAGTATGCTGCTAGTCTATTAAAAATTCAATTCAAATAAAAAGTTGTTGCAGAACTGCAAAAATCATTAAGTGTGTATATGACAGCTAAAATATCCAGCGGCAACAATAAATGTTTTCTAAATGCTGATTGGTAGAAGATACCAGTGCTCAATAGAACAGGCTGTATTAAACCAAACACATAATTTTATCAAAATTTATTAGTAATTTCATACAATGCGATTAGTTGAGTTGAGTTACTTGTGGTAGATTAGTAACATTAAAATCTTTTGCCTAAAAAAAATCTTACATACGTTCATTTTACGACTCAAGCTTTTACTCAAACTATGCATATGTTACATATTTAGTGAATTGATAAAATGTTGTAATTTTAAAAGAACATATTAATTCCTAAAGATAACATCTTCAAAATATAAAACACGAATAAAACCCAAAGGGAAGAAGTATAAGTCTTGAATAATTTAAACATTTAGAATTATGTAGATAGTTTAGACACTTTTCATAACTTAAATTCATATTTCAACTAGCTTTATCCATCCGGCTTTGCCCGGGAATCTATATATGTACAATAGTGGTCAGACATTTAGGGACAACAATTGTTTGTATACTTTTTCAGAGTGATTATATATTGATTCAAAGTCTCAACAAAACAACGATTTCCCATTTATCCAATTCCGCCCACTTTCAAACTGATGATTAGTATTGACTACCAAATCATTCATACCAAAACCAGAAACTTCCTCTCGAGATATAAAAAAAATCTATATTTATTTGTATGGGAGGTACGTACGATGCCCACTTTTTCGATTATTATGCCCACACTTATTGGCTGATGATTTGTATTGACTGTCAAGTCATTTAAGCCATTTAATTCAAAAACTTCCACTTTTATCGTTTTCAAAATATACAAAAATCAATACTTATTTTGCACAACTTAGAATATGTGCACTGAATCGACGTGCCAAATCTTATTTAAATACCTTTAACAGGAGCAGAGATAAAGGAATGACCATCTATAGCGACATCTGTTGAAAATTGTCAACTTTTCTTTTTTACTAAGCCTTCGCGTAGCAATTACGAACATCGCAGATGGGAGTATCCAATTTCGTTCAGTCGTTTTCATGTTTTAAGAATCCGAACAAACCACAATCCATTTTTATATATATGGATACTACTTGAAAATGATTTTTACCTAACAATGTGTAAACAATTTTCATAATTTTTTAAAATCTTCTACTTCTATTTGAAATAATCACTGTTCGTAAATTTACAAACGTTGCAAAAAAAATAAGCAAAGACTTATAAGAGAAAGCAAAACCGTAAAAAAAGGTATTCAAATACCCTAGACACTTAATTTATTACATACATACCTACATATGCAGATGTACATATGTACACATAACTCTTTCTCTCATCCTGTTTTTACATTCACCCTTACAAAGTGATATGCTTTGTTTATTCACAAGGATCTAAGTTTTGTAGGTAATACAACAAAATGACTAGAATCCGGAAACTAGAAGTACAAATAGCAACAAAAACATAAAACCACAAATAAAAAATAATTATGTATATACACACATACATACACACATACATACATGCATACATACATACAGTGATTAAATTAAATTTCTTGATAACATTAACAGCCGTTTAAATGTTTGCCTTCATATTTCTATTAAAATTGCTGCAATACAAATTTATATATAATTTATATTTATACCATATGTATTTATTCATTACATACATATGTATGTATATATTTATCAAAATAAAAAACAACATACTCGTACGTAAAGAATTACACCATGTTCATACATACGTTATAATTGAGTGAATTAATTTTTAAATTGCGCCATTGTATTCAGTGTTCACACATAGCTCAATTAATAATAATATATACATATAATATATATAAATATAATATATATAAATATAATCGTGGGTTTTTATGTTTTTTTGTGGAGGACAATGGTCGCAAAACAAGTAGTAAATTATATAAATATATATATATATATATATATATATATATATATATATATATATATATATATATATGTATGTATGTATGTATATATATATATGTATATATATATATATGTATATATATACATATATATATACATATATATATGTATATATATATGTATATATATATATATATGTATATATATATGTATATATATATATGTATATATTTATATATGATATATACATAATATGATTATATATAATATATATATATATATATATATATATAATATATATATATATATATATATATATATATATATATATATATTATATTATATATATGTATACATGAAGTAATTGCCGCACATTTTCTGCATCAATAAGCATTTAAGTATTTTACCATTAAACTGTTACAACGAACTTAACAAATACTTAGCCTAGTTTCCTAAGTATGCCTGGGGTAATTTTAACTCAAGTCTATGTAAATGCAAAATAGAAAAATCGTAACAAATGAAAGACGGCAAAAAATTATTGCGACATTAAATAATTAAACTAAGATCTCGCTTATCACAATCTATGAGCTTAAAAGTGTTTAATGATTTCAAAAATATAACTGAAAAGAATTATTAAATCTTAGTAAATTGATTTTTCTTAATCCAATCAAATGAAAAAATTTAACTAAATGCTTCCTTAATTTTTTATTTTAAAAATTTGAAATTCATTTAATTTTCGTTTTGTTTTTCCGGAAATAAAATGTTGCTTAATTATCATGCAGTTAAGGAACAAGTTTATAGTCATTGATACAGATAACACAACGCCTTATAAATAACGATTTAACTTTTTTTTTTAGTCGTTGAATACGTTTGCCAAGCTGTCTACTTTATATTTATATGGACGATTGGGACAACATTCTAATTTTTGCCATTATTAAAGTCTAAGTAAATAAGCGCAAATTAAATATTTAATAGAAGAGAAAAGAAGAAAACCATGTGTTTTTCAAAGACAAAGTTTTTTTTTTGTAGTACGTATTTTTATAGTAATAATTTTTAATAAAAAGACCTATAGCTACAAATATAAATAACAAATCCGATAAATCAACTCCTAACAAATTTTAATACTTTGTAATGATGCTGTTAAAAAATACATTGTAAATAGTTAAATACTATTTAATTTGAGGCGCCTGAGTTGGTACTTTTAAAAATTCTTCTTTAACTCTCTAGTTTCATAATCTTTTGACATTTTATTGTGGTTGATAAAGATTAATGTAATGTTTGAAATTTGAATATTTCGTATTTTTAATTTTCTTTAAAATGATCTAATAAAAAAATCTAATTAAAAAAATTATTGCTCCTATGCAACAAGCAAAAATACCTTTGATATTTAATGTATTTTTTTGATGCTCTATGGTCGCTTAACTTGAAGAATTATCTGCATTTCAGATTCTATGGATAAGCTTTTTTTTAAAATTTTTTTCTCTAAAATGTGAGATTCATACATCTTATGATAACTTTGAAATAACTTGTTCAATTTCGGTAAGCAATATTTAATTCCCATAACATTCCATGAAGGAGCATGGGGACTTCTCTCAGTCAATGAACTGCACCCGGTTCTATTTTTAAGCTCATTGAAAGGGACCTGCAATTTAACGCCGACTCCGAACGGCAAATGCAATTAGAGAAGTTTTCAATAGTATTTATACTCATAACCAGTTACTAGCTAATGTTATGAGGTGATACGCTGTCTTTTAAGATGGTCTTGGCCTGATATTGAACCGACGACCTTCTGGTTGGTAGGCGAGTGTCTTACCTACCATACCACAGCGGCACAAGCAATATGTTAAAAAATTGCAAATTAAGTCATTCTAATATCATTTTTGAATATAATCCATATTTTTAGAGTTATTGAGAAACAAGTTATAAAAAATTTTTATTTGTTTTTAATTAATATTTTTGATTTTTTAAAATTCACAAAAAATAGAAAGCAGCAAATATTTATCAATTTCACTGTTTATTTATAAATTCGCATATAATAGAAATAAAATCAACTATAATTCAAGAAAATCGTTTGGTAAATACAAATTTTATTCCCAATAAAGTGGAGGTACCTAGTTTTGAAAAAGAACATTTTTTTCTGTAATTGCTGAATATTACACTGAGCGTATGAGTGATATTTAAGAATTTTGAAAAAATCGCTTATACGACACCCATTACATACAATGATATCTAAAAAAAATATTTTCAAAACTGGGTTGTTTCACTTTATTGGGAATAAAATATGTATCCATGGTTAGAAGATTTTTTTCATTTGTTGCATAGTGCAATTGATGTTATATTCAAAATTATGTTTGAATATGGTGTTCCAAATTTTGTAGTAAAAGACATACACACATACTTCTTTTTGCAATATAACGGCTCGAAACTATTACATAGATTTACATTATATTTATTACGTAATTTACGTCTAAATTTCTATAAAATAAAGCTTAAACTAATTCGAAATACAATATGGTGCATTTAAGGGTTATAACATATGACAATGTTGGTGGATCATTATAGATATTCAAGTGCAAATAAAAGTTAACTTGAATAACAATCCTACAATTTTTTATATTGTTTGTAGAATTAAGTCAAAATTTACTCAAAAATGCTATTAAATATATAAGCACTCTTATGTACATATACACATACTTATATGTTAGTCTTATATACTTTACAATTTTACTAAATAAATATTTATTGTGTACACGTTTTTTGTCGTTCTTTATGATCAGAAACAATAAACATAATTTTAAAAAGGTGACCAAAATCTTAATTAAATAAAATATATTTTGACTTTAATCAGCTTGGCAGTTCAGGGCATTACATTATTCTTTCCTTTTTTCTACTAAAAGTAATACATATAGAATATGGTCATGCGAAACATAAAGGTAATAAAAATACTACGAAAAACTACGAAAAATACTAATAAATACTACGAAATATTCATTTTAACTAAACATGTTATCATGTTTCATCAACCATATTTAATGTGAAATAAAAAAGTTTTATATACCAACAGAAATAATAAATTTTTGTATTTATATTTAAGCATCCGTCCCGTGCTTACTTTCATTATGAGTAAAAACAAACCATATCGTAACTACTTTTTTATTTTATTATTTTTGACTTTTTTTTGTATATTATGCAATAAATACGTATTCATAATTTATGAGGAATTTATAGTTGTTATTCGCTTCTCTGCTTGTTCATATGTTGAAAAATACATACATATATAAATACAACATCAAAAATTTAAATGCTCTGAAGCGAACTTTATAGCAGCCATTTACATCCGTACGTAATGCTTCAACATCAAAAGGCTGTATAATTTACATCGCGAGAATATAGGGTTTTGTATTCATGCATCAGAGTAAATTTGCTTCAACGACGTTATGCAACACTTAATATACCAGCCACATTGAGAGAACAGCGCTCTTTTTTTATTTATTTTTTTGAAATTGATGATAAAAAAGAACAGACTGAAAGGCTTAAAGGATTCCATAATATTTTGGCAATTACTTTGCATTTGTTCCGTAATTGTTGCATAACTCAAATTGAAAAGTTTTAATTTTTATACTGATAAATTGGAAGCAAACAAGCGTAATTGACTCTGCATGCAGTTTTTTGAAAATGTATACATATGTGTCAGAGAACGGTTTGAATACATAATTTTATTGCTTTGAATTTACAAAAAATTAATACATTGTTGTCAATTGACACTATTTTATTTAAGCGACACATGACAATATATGCGAAGAGTGAATGTAACGAAATCCATACACTGCATAGCTTGTCTTCTCTCAAAGTCATCTAACAGTCATAAAAAGCAACGAATACCTAACGAATGGTACGAATGGTACGAATGGTACGAATGGTACGAATGGTTCGATATGTCATTGAATGAAAAGCATAATTGTTTTCAAAAGTGATAAAGCCTGCAGGATATGTTATTTATTGTTGTAAAATATTTTGTACATGTGAATGTGTGTGAATTATTATGTTTTCAGAACACGAAAGTGCTTTTCATGAGTTAACATTATAAACAAAGAGTATTCAGTACACAACAAACAAAAACAGTAATTGTTAACATAGCAATATCAAGAGAGATTGTAACTGAATGAGTGCATAACAAAAGCAACGAATACATGAATACTTAGCGAATGCTAATACTAGGATTTGTATTTAATCACAATTCCTCATAATCGTGATTACATTACTTAATTAACCTTTTTTAAATAATAAAACTTTAAAGATATTAAAGCATTTATGATTTTTGTGCAAAAATTGGATGCTATTAAATATGCTCGTTCGCTCGTTCTGTTGAAGATGGTTTCACCGTTTGAACAGTCTTATGTAGCAAAGATATATTTTTTGTTTTAATCTTTGTTTATAAAAATCTTCTACTGTAAGAGGCTCAGCAAGAGTTAAATCAATTTTTGTCTGTACCTCAGATTACATACTATCGATGTTATCGTCTTCACATTCTATAATATATAATAAAATATATTTACAAATATAAAAATATTAAAATATATTTCCAAGACCAAAACAAAAGAGTCTGAAATCAAATCGTAAAATCAATTGTTTAATACTGAATCTGGCCAAAATGTACCAGACGATGATCATTAACAAAAAGATGTGGATTTAAACTATCTCTTAAACGAACTTAACAAAACAATACAAAGTAAAGAGACAAGTACAAAGAGATGATCAGAAAAACTTTATAATACAATTTTATCGCTATCATCAACATTGCACCGCAAGTTTCTGCTTTTTCTACTACGCTATTTCTAATATTTCTTAACGACTTTCTTTTTCTTACTTCCAATCCTATCTACTCTTTCGCAGACGACAGCAACATTTGTCATTCATATACTTTTAATCGATGCCGAGCCTCTTGGTGATTAGGACCTCAAGCGATCTGGTGAAAATCTCCGAGTGGGGTCCTGCGAACAGTCTCGATTTTAATGCAAGCAAGACCCAATGTTGTTTTTAACACGCAGACGTGGTGGTGTGTTGTCATCTGCGTGCATAGGTAATGTCGATATTGAGAAATCAGATGCTCTTGGTATGCTAAGCATGGGAATTTACCGTCGCGTTCGTTGGAACGCTCACATATTTCACGTGTCAAAAGAAGCATTCAAGCATTAAGACAGTGCAAGAAATACTCCACTCCATCTATCAACTCTATCGATTCGTTAGAGCATCGTCGCAATGTGGTGTGGGTTTCTCTGTTCTATCGGTACTATAAGGGAATGACGATATAAGGGAATTAATTCCTAATAATAACATTTTCACGTAGTACCAGTTTTTCTCGTAGAGCGTATCTCTTTGTAGGTGATTGTCCAATGATTCGCACAACGCATTATAGAGAGAATTCGTTTTTTGCCGTTCGTCTGTGGAACGGTCTTCTCTCGAGAGTTTACGCTGTCACTTACGATATAAATAAATTAAATTCAAACGTCCGTAATGGATTCTATCCTCCTTCCCGTAACCTATTTTTCTACAACCAGCACAATGCACTGAGTGCTGGACTCAAAGAAAAAAACATCGACATCGTTTTTAAACAAAAAAATCAAATACACATGTTTGTTTTTTTCCATTAGATGAAATGTTTTGCATAATTTTTTAATTGTTCGAATTATTCGAGTTATTCGAACAATTTGAAAACCTTACTGGATTAATCGAGCTATTTTAGAAGTTTAAAATCAATTAATTTCTTACTCGAATAAAAATAAAAGTCGAATAATTGGATACTCTAGATTGTATGCAGAAAAATTATTTTTTAATAAAAATATATGTAAGACGAATATACATACACATACATACATACATACACATTTGTACACATACATATGTATATGTACGAAGAAAACGTGAAATCAAGACTTAACACATAAATATGTCGTAAAACAAAAAATTTGAACGAATAGGACCTTGAATAAGCAGTTGTCTTCTGCTTGTAGTTGCGTTTTTATTTTTATTTATGCAAAATATTAAGTTTTTGTTATAAACTCGAAAATAAGAAAAAAATCATTCACCAGCTATATGAATAAGAAATGCATTTTGACATTGGCAAAGCATTTTACGAAAGGGTAAATCGAGAAGACAAGGGAAGGAGTCCTTTAATTTTTTTTTTTTTTTTTTTTTATCAATAACATTTGTTATGAATAGTTTCTTTATTCTTTTTTCATTCAATTCAAATCTCAAGTAGAATGCTCTCTTCTAGATTTGGTTTTTATATGTATTTCTTACACTTTTTATTGTTGTTATGAACTTTGTTTTATTTAAAACCAAAAAAAAAAAATAAAATAAAATAACAAAAAAAAAACAATTTATTATCTGTGGCTATATAAATGCTCTTTCTTCTATTCATTTGTTATAATTTTACTCTTGAATTTTTGTTCGAAAATGAAAGAATACTTGAGGCTTAAAAAATTTTAAATAACACTTGATATCTCTTTTCATTAAGTTAAAATTAAAGATTGAAGAACACAAATATGCAAAGCAATATAAATAATAAAACATTTTAGTATGATGGTTTTGGAAAAAATCTTTGTGAAATACTTAAATCTACTACTTAAAAGTAGTTGAGAAAATATTTTACTGTGAAACAGATAAAAGTGCCACTTTGCAATAGATTAGCAGTGTATTCAATTCACGTTTGCAGTTAGTCAGATTGTGTTTAATATTTACTTCAAATTGGAACAAAATAAATTGCTGAATTTATGTTTCACAAAGTGCAGGTCATTTAAAAATTTATTAAATTTTAGCCATCATAATTTAAAAATAGAAAAAATCAATATTTTAAACGAAAATAAATGTTGTTCTATTTTGATTGGCATTACGTGCCACAGCGAATATTTTCTCTCCCAAAGGAAAACTTTCTTTCGTACACGTTTTCAACACAAACAAAACAGCATTAAAATATTGCATTGAAAATTTGAACAAAAACTGAAAAAAACAATTGTTTTCTTCGTTACTTTTTTTTGGAAATATAAAAGATCACGTAGGCATTGCAAAACTTTTAATTAAATGTTCAAGTTGATTATTTTTTCATAGCGAGAGTAAAACATACAGAATTAAAAAGGATTGGATTTCTGTCAATATAAAGGGTCCACCATCTAACGTTTTTTTTCAACTAGTGCTTATTTCGTGAGTGGTGGTAACACCCAGCTCATGTCTGATTTGACAGATAATTAATTTTATCCTTCCGCTGAAGGAATATGGTTATGTATACGCTTGAACAACGCTGGGAATCGAGGCCTGCTATCGACTTACAGAAGATGCCGATTTTGCCAAAAAAAAAATCATCTTTTCAGACGAAGCTCATTTTGATCTTGGCGGGTATGTAAACAAGCAAAATTGTCGCATTTGGGGCACAGAAACCCGCACGCATACATTGAAAAGCCGATACACCCAAGACGAGTCACTGTTGGGTGCGTATTTTGGTCCAGAGGCATAATTGGGCCATTTTTCTTCGAAAATAAGCAAGGAGTGGCCGTTACAGTCAATGGCGATCGTTATCGGGCTATGTTGAACGAATTTTTGTTCACAAAAATTGAAGAAGAGGATATTAGTAACAGGACGGCGCTACGTGCCACACAGCCGAAGCTACACTCGATGTTTTGCGCCCTGTTTTTGAAGATCGCATTATCAGCCGCAGAGCTAATGTCGTTTGGCCACCTCGGAGCTGCGATTTGACACCGTTGAACTATTATTTGTGCCGTGCCGTCAAAGAAAAGTGTTACGCCAACAAGCCAGAGCCAATTGACGCTTTAAAGGACAATATTCGCGAAGCCATTGGTGAAATACAGCTGCACACAATCGATAATGTGCTTAAAAATTGGACTGATTGTGTAGGCTACTGCATGGCCAGCCGAGGTAGCCATTTGAATGAAATTATTTTTCATTATTAACCGGAAGGATTGTACTTTCAGAAATAGAAAATATTCAGTAGTTTTTTTTTATAACATTTTCAAAAAAAAAAATTTATTTGGCGGGCCCTATACATGTGTCTGTACATACATATCATATCTGTTATGAACTACTTTATTAAACAAATTCTTCTTGTCTTGCAAATTATTCAAATCTGCCAAACCGCAGTAAAGAAACTAATTCTTTTCCTAGCAAATGTATTATTCAAATTAAGGGTTTCTTTCTTTAACTACAGTTTTTTAGATCTAAAAATAAAAGAAAAAATGTAACACTTTCTAGTATTTTAACATACGAGTATAAGAACTTTACATAATTACTGGGTAGTGCCACTTTAAAAAAAAAACATTTTTTGCTCTTGTTGTTTCTCTTGTCGCAATATGTTGTGCATGTAATGAGACACAGTTTTATTTAGTACAGTAAAAGGTTCATTTTAGAATGTTTTAATTTTTTTTCATGCCTTTCATTTATAAACGTTTTCACCTTCAACTTTGTAAAATAGTCACTTTATAATGTTATTTTATTTTCATTTTCTTTTTTTTATTGTTTTGTTGACTACACAATTTCCTTACAAAGCCATATGTATGCAACTTTTGTTAGAGATTCTTGAAAAAGAAAAGATTCTTAGCTTATACCAACAAGTACTTGAAGTACGACAGCAATGCTATTGTGAACATGAAAAACTTTCTCTTTTTTTCGTAATTTTGACTTTTATACATATTTTTGCTCCTGTTTTATGTGAATGAATATTTAAATGCATATGCGGATGAATAGATAGATGGATGAGTGGATGGACTCATAAGTTATTTATTAATACATTTTCAAATACATTTTGGTACGATTTATCATTTAAAAACGTATATTCTTTGAGTTCGTTAATTGTAAATTAAAATTAAATTTTTTGTTCTATTTTATGTATTTCTTTATTTTTTAGTATAGCATTACATGAAACCTAATAATAATGATCATGAAACCTTTATCATTATTGTTTTCTTCATTTCGTTTCTATTTAAAACAGATGAATAACTATGAAAAGAGAACAATCAACAGTCGATAGTTAAGAGACAGGTGTAATGAAGTTTGTGTGTTCACTTATACAAGAGCATACTAACATTCACAAATGTAAAACAGAACATGTTTGAACAAATATCGATAAAGCTCATGCAAAAACAAAATGCATTTAAAGATCGGTGTTGCCAGATGTGAGAAAACGGAAAATCATTTAAGATATACTTAAAACATACACAATGATTACATGATTTTACTAAATGGGCAACATTGCTTTGCGTATTATGAAAATGTGAGATGAGAGCGAGAACTACGAAATAAAAACCGTTTCAATGAACAATGCCTTTGGGTTAACAAAACAAAATATTCTCACTCGTGATCAGCGTTGTTGTTTTGGATATTTTTAACCAAAATTGGTTATTTTTTACTTTGATGTGTAGATGTATACTTTTTTTCCATTTTGATTACTTTTTTCTCGAAGTAAAAAAATTAAGATAAAGATTTAACGTTTATTACCCAGGTTCTTACTGAGTGTATCACTTTAAGAACGGGTTTTTTGGCAAACTTTCACATTGGTAACATATGGATTTTATTCCAAAAGACTACATATGTTTTGAGGCCAAGAATGAATCGAACCAATTTCTTATATTCTATTCTAAGGTGAACGGTACTCCGATCGATACAAATGTTAGTCTGACGGGCGATGTTTGGATTATAAGATGGCTGAAACAATTTTGAGTATTGTCCTAAAACCTGACACTATATGTTAAACAAACCTGTATTAATACACTTAAAAAATAAACACTGTATTATAATGTATTTCCAACCGACAAAAAGCAGCTTTTACAAATAATATGTATGATGATGGGGGGTGGCGTGGTTAGTGGTTAGAGCGCACTCATGACAACATAAATGACCCGGGTTCGAGCCCCAATAGAGAACATGACGAAGAAAAATTTAATTGTGGTTTCGAATGTTTAATAATAAAAAAAGGCTTCAACTTCTTCCCTCCAGACAACTCCATCTAAATAAAAATAAAGAAGGGGGGCGGGCTGACCCTTCTCGCATACCTCTAGCGATGATGACAAACATCAGGCGAATGATCAGGAAAAACACGCCAACTACTGAGAAAAAAATTTCAATGCTAAAGTAAAGATCACCACCAATTAACAAGGATCTTCACCACTACACAAAAAAAATCATATGGAGGAAGCTACAGCGGATTAATCATCTACTTAACTTGAAATATCAAGTTGATTAAAGAAACTTAAACAAAGCAATAGATGCTTTGTGGAAAGCCCATATGCTCCCTAGAGGAGTAACGGAGAAAAAAAATGCATGATGATGAGTATTGTTGTGTTAGAAAACGACTAATAGTAATTAGAAAAAGTAGTTCAGTTAGACACTTACAAATGTACTTTTTTTGCCAGTTTTGGCAACAACAAAGTATTTTATGTTAAACAAAAGTAATAATGTAAGTAATAATTATATTAAACAAAAAGCTATGAACCTTAAGGGTTGAAAAGGTAATGTTTTCACTTCAAGACTTCTCACTATTCGCCATTAGTGCAGAAATTAATCTTTAAAATTAATAATCAATCATTAATTTTGATGCAGTAATATGGGAGATATTTGCAACCGACAAAAAATACCTTTTAGAAATAATATATATATGATTTCCTTTTTTTTTGGCTATAAAATTATTGTTAAATTTATTTATTGTAATGAAATATAAAATGGATAAGCAATTAAGGCAATAAAATTTTAGGCAAAACATTTACTGTTGCATCGCGTTGTCATAATGATTGATGGGAATCGTGAAGTTTGAGTAGTAGTATTTTAAAAAACTATCATTAGTATTTCAAAAATCAATTTTTTACCTAAAACATAAAATGTAACATTTACTGTCTCTACATCTAAGTTTTAAAATGCATTTTAAATATTCACATATGTATGTGTGATTGATTGTGCTAGAAAGAAATTAATTTTTTTGTTGAGTTTCTAAATTGTGACCACGCTAGACTTAATTTAGCTCAGCATACTGTAAAGTTTAGGGATCATAATGGTTTAGATCTCTCTCTCTCTCTCAAAAAGAGGCGTCTGTTACTTATTAAAAATCGATGGTAGTATTACATATAATATATATTATAATATCCTAACGGAAAATTTTAAGAAATTTGCCGAAATAATTAAATTAGGATAGATTCTCTTCTACCAGGACAACGATTCTGAATATACATTACCCATTTCGAAGTTATTTTTTTTTTAAATAATAAAAACCAAATATGGTCATGTTTGTCTAACTGATCAAATTTGAACTCTAACGATAAAATATCATCAGTTCTGAATATTAAAATCTCTTTAAATAGTATAACTAACGTCATCAACTTCTGAACAAAGATACAGGTTAAATAAGCAATAAGCAAGGATATCTTAAGAACCGTTAGACAAGTTGGTCAATAATATAACAGAACGATTTCGAGGTGTCATTAAAAAGAAAAGGGGTACACAAAACAAATAATAGTGGATTTTAAATTTTATGTAGGAATTGATTTAATCTAATATGTTTGATTTGTATAGCTTCAATTGACGCATGTAAAATATCCTTTAATCTTTAAAAAATCCATAAAAATTAAATTTTTTCTATGTTGTATGTTTCAAAAGTAATTTTTATTTTTTAGAAACGTTACTATTTTACATATATTTTAAATGAATTTTGGAAATATCTTTTTTTGGGTTTTATTCTCAGTAAAATTATCATATTAGTTACCAATTTGTACTTTCAATTGTCGCCTAATGTATGCATATGTATATATCTATGTATGCATATGCACTTACATACATATATAAATTTTATGTATTATTATAAAGTGATGAATTATTGTAAAAAATGCAAATTTTTTGTAAAGTAACTTCAAATAAATTGTCCAAGAACTAGGAGTAAAATATACACATATGTACATACATACAAACATATGTATGTACATATATACTTACGTACGTATGTACGTGTAAGAAAACCTTAAAGATAACACGATTTTCGATTTTATGAACCTATTTATAGCTTGAATCAGTTCCATTTTTTGAACCAGATTATCAACAGGGTGGCAAATTGAATTCCAGTAAAATTTCAAGTACTTGAATATTTATTTTTTGAATGCTTATTAGGTCTATATCAACTTTTCTTTTATTTCAAGGCACCTTTTATTGAAGTCAGAAAACAAGTGTTTAATAACAAAAATGTGTGGCCACACATTGTTTGACCACTTAGTAACTGCATTTGTTTTTCCATCGCTAATAATTTTAGTTTTTATGGGTATAAATAGTATTATATTACTATTAGATTTTTTATAGATGCTCGTTAAGAGGCACTAATGACAAATGTAAGTTTTTGAAACTAAGTAGTGTTTTTGTTTCTCTAGAATGGTCTTCTTTTTTATCCAATTTCAAAATCAATATATATATTTTCTATTCTTATTCATTAATAAAACGCGTGTGTGTGTGTGTGTGTGTGTGTGTTTTCAAATAAAGAGAAAAATAAAAAATCCACACATTACACAGATATAATTTCTACAAAATTGATTGTGACTCGCTCTTTTTATTTTTAATATTAATTTTGTTTGTGTTTTTTTGTTTGTTTGTTATTAATTTCAGAATGCGTTCGTTTGTTGAGGAAAATGAGAAAAATGATCCTCTTATAAACGCACCGGACAAAAAAAATAATCCGTGGGCTGAGAAGGGTAAATGTGTTATTATGTAATATTATCGTAAACCACAAAAATACCCAAATATAAAACAACAACAAGAAAAATTTAATAGCAATCTATATAATCAACAATTTAATAGAAACTTTAACAATAACCATAATATTAACGTTCACAGACAAGTAAATCAAACAGATGACGACAAAAGCCTTTCAGATGAATATGTTTCTGATAAAAATTCCTCAGAATCTAATGATAAATCTGAGGTTTATGATCACGATCGCAATGATGAAGAGGATGAATCACCTAGTCCTCAACAATTTTCTCCCCATACTGACTTTTATAAAAATAATAACTATTATTACTATAACTATAATTTAACTTATCATGATTTACAAGAACAGCCCTCAAGAGCAAATCAATTACTTACGATATTGAAGCGAAGAACACAAAGAGAAATCCTACAGAGACCAATGCTGCATCATCTAATAGTTCTAATGATATGGCTTCAAGCGAAATTTTGGCAAGTGTTTTATGAATTAATCATGAGAGTAAATCATTAGATATACAAAGGGGATTGATCAATCTTAGTTATATAAAAAGATCTTTCCAAGGCAGATCAATAATGACTGACCATACTTTTGAAGTGTCAAGAGTCGTACCAATGATGACAAGTATTGATTCAAATATTTATTTCGCTTCCCTTTATAAGAAGTTTAATAAATAAGCGTATACATACATAGATATATACAACTTTTTTTTCTTTACTCTAATTATAGTTATAAAATATAACAAATCAAAATATTTGCTAAAATTCTTTTAATTATAATTAATAAAAAATTATATTAAATTTACAACAACAAAAAACAACTCATAAAACAAAACATGGCATTTTTATTTCTCTTCTATGATTTTTCTTCTGTTCTACTTCTATTCATTATTCTATTCTATTCTATTCTATTCTATGCTATTATCTATTCTTAATTTTATTTTGTATTACATTTCAACCTCAGCTGGTGTCATTCAAGTATCTCATTCTCAAACAATAGTCTAAAAAGCAGAAAAACACAGTTAAGTCATTATGTAAACCAAAGCCCACCCACTCTCTTCTATTTTAGAAAGGATATATACTCGAAAATTAATATACGAATGAAAAACATTTATAGAATTATAGGCCAACTAAGAAAATAAGATTTATTTTAAGAGGACATATAAATAAATTTTCAGCAAAACTAAAATATTCATTTTTCATCAAAACGATATTTACACATCAAAAACGAAAATAATAATAAAAAATTTACAAATCGAAAAAGGCTTACCTTTTTTAAGACATTACCTCTCTTTAGTTCAATGTGTATTAGAATTTGATCTTCTTTAAGTCATTATCATTCAAAAAATTACATGAAAACAACTCCAATTTTGATCAAATTATTAACTATTAATATCGATTATATTGTATCAAATGCTACGAATACTTTTTAAACAGTAACACAAAATTAACTACTATGTAGTGAGATCAGATTTAAACTTATAAAATATCTCTATTAGCTCTAACTTTATAGTATTATATGAGTTATTCACATACATACATATATACATTCATCATTATAATGGTCAAACTATTAATTGTTACTTCATTACAAAAAAAAAAGTAAACATAAATTACAATCATTTTTTTGTTTTTTTATTGTTTACAGCTTTAACTAAAACTTTCTTTATTATTCCATTATTCCATAACTATTAATAATTCTTAATAACTTAATAATTCTTCTCAAAAATTTAATATTAAAAAGTTGTTTAGTTGGGTATTAAAGCTTATATTGGTACAATATTTCGATTTCAGTTTGAATAAAAAAAAATTAAATAAAAAAGAGAAAATATTAAAAATAAAAGGAAATACTACCACAAACAAAATTAAAGAAGAAACAAAATATTTAGATATGTATATAGTATGTACTTCTCATATGCATACGCGAAAAAATATATTGTGAGCGAAAATTTTAATCAATTTAGACGTAGGCGATATTTCCTTATGTTTTTCTCAGTGTATTTCAAATACATTTTTCAGATAAATATATTTTTTAAATAAAAAAAGAACAAAACAATTATCAACCCTTATATGAGGAACACATTATGGACTTTTAAATTTAAAAAATCAATTATGGAAGTACATAATATACTTAAAGAACAAAAAAAATAAAAATACTTGCATACATATAAAACAAATATTAAATATATATACTGAAACAATTGATTTATTCATTTAGGAAAATTGACTTGAATAAAAGAAGTAACACTACGAAGCTAATTAACGTCAATATAAACAAAATATATACATACAATACATGCATACATACATACATATGTATAAGTATAAAGGCGCTGACCTTCTGGTTTAAATTTAAATCTTATATTAACATATTATTTAAATAAACAAAAATAAATTATTTATAAAAACATATACGAATATACATAGTTATTTATAAGTTAACGTCATTCAATATTCCAATTAGAAGTAGTCAAATAATAGTAAAAATAATTACAAATTACAAATTAAATTTAAATAAATGAAATTAATTAAAATACAAGATATACTACAACAGAACATCAACAAAATAAATTAACTTATAATCATTAAAACTAACAAGAAGCTTACAATTTCGTTAACAATAAAACAAAACAACTTTATTTAAATATTTCTATAATACAATATATTGATTGATTTTCAATTGATTTCATAGTTCAATATAGACTTTATTTTGTAGCTCGAAAATAAATTAGAAAACATACATATAACGTATAAGTTAAAATAATTTTAAAAATATTATTTATTTAAAATTAAACATTAAGTGTAGCATTTGAGCATCAACAATAGTAGCATTATATTATTAATATAACAATGGAAATTAATACATAGTTAATTTAAGTATTAAACAGGAACTTGAGTCAAAAATTGATTTACTAGAGCTACGAACAAGCTGATGAGAACTTTTTTTCGAAAAAAGAACAATCGAAATGAATGATATCGTAATAATTTCTTAAGCAAACAAATTCAACTCATTTAACCTAGGAAATTACAATAGTATCATAAAACAAATAACAAAATCCTAAAAAAGCTTTAGTAAAGACTTAATAAGAAGCTTTATCAAGACTCAAAAAAAAATAAGAAAAAATGCTCAAAAGAAACGACAAATTTTACAGATAATCAATCAGTTAATATTCAATCAATAATGAATAAATGGTATTTAATGTGGTTCGAGCAAAATATACAAATTAAAGTGAAAGTTTTAAAAAATTAAAACGGATTGTATTACACGATTACTCTTGTAATGTTTGATGAAAAAATTTAAAGCTCCGGGAGTTATTAAAGAGAGAAATTAAATTGAAAAAGGTAAAAAGCAATACTTATAAATCAATTGCGAAAAAAAATTAAATAAAAGTTTTTAAGAAAATATTTTAGATTTTTATGAAAACCCACACAATCGTATGTATAAAAATGTTCAAAGTTTTACAAACGGCCTACACGAATGATGTTAACAACGAATGTTGGACTGTACATTACAAAGCTTAATTCTAATAAATTCTATTTAAAAAGAAATAATTCTTGCAAAAATTTTCGAAAATGTTTCAAGCTTTTTGAAGATCCAAACGGCAACTACAGGTTAAATCAGTGTTAACCAAACTAAACAGCCGAAAATGCAAATGTAATCTACACGATGACATGATGTGAAAACTAAATAATTATACAAATACATACAGATGTATTTCAATAACTTAGTATACATACATACATACATACGTACATTTATAAAATATATATAAACAGTTAAACGAAAACTCAACAACAAAAATAAATAAATTAAATATTATATGATAATTATAAAATTATATATGTAAGAAGAAAAAAAAATGGGAAGGCATCGGTAAATGAAGCGAAAAGGAAAAACTAAAGTATAACATTGGAAAACTCCAATTGTTTTAACTATAATCCTTCAAAAAACGTATTTCTTTTTTAAACATATTTAAAGTATTGCTTTAAAAGCTTGCAATTCAACATAAAATTTCGACACTTTCATGAGTATCAGGAATGTAACGCATAGAAAAGTATCCCATAAAATTGTAATGTTAAACTAAATTTTTTTCTAAAGAAAGAATATAAAAAACCAAAACTTTACGAAATAAAAGCATATTTATTAAAACAAAAACTAAAAACTAAAAACAAACAAAAAATATTCATATGTTAGTATGGTAAGTCAGTGTTGTTTTCAAAAAATTAAAAACTTACAAAAATCATAACAACAAAAACACTTAAAGAATATTAAATTCGTTATAACTCAAACAATTTTAACAAGTAATTAAACAAATCCATTTACTATAACATTTTCCAAAAGAAACAAATTTATGAAATAAGGTTCAATTGAAATAGTTTAAATAGCATCGTGAATATAATAAGAAAAATAATAAATAAATAAAGCAAAATAAATGTGTCAAATATAACTTTAATACAAATTTTATTAATTTATGATAATAATTATAATATAAATATTAACTATAACAATAATAATAATATAATAAAATAAAATGATTCAAAAAGTTGCCCAACAAACCAAAAAAAATCAATAAGATAGCTCGTCCTCCAACTTTACAGAGCCATTGATTTTTTTAACAATTAATATATAGCAATTTAAGTGATATTAAAAAATTTTTAACATTAAAACTATATACTCAATACCAATATAAATGAATTCATTGTTATTATTAATATTGTAAAACAGAAATATTTAGTAAATAATATAATTTAAGAGTATCGTAAAATCAAAAACCTAATTTTAAGCAAAATTATAAAAACCAATCAAAAATTAAAAAAAAAATTGAAACGATTTTAAACACACAACTTAATTAACAATTTATTTGATTTATCAAGAAAAAGAAAAAAAATGTTTAAAAACTAACTGATAAAAAGGTAAATGGTAATCACAACACCGTTTAACTTGAAAGCCTAAAATTTTGTCTGGAACTTTAGTGGAGATTCGATTAAAGCAAAAAATTATAATAATAACTCCTTTCTTAAAAAAAGAAGATCCACAAAAAAACCAAAATATTGCTGTGTTTTATTCAAGTCACAATGAGAAAACGTTAGATTTGTATATCCTTTTATGTTATTACGATTGAAAAAGAAAATGAAAACAAGCCTAAACCCTTTTTTGTTTTCTCCTTTTTTATTGTAAAAATTGTTATTAATTTTGTCTTCATTTTATATCCATTACTTATAGCCTTTGACTACTAATCTTTTTAGTTAATTCATTTATGTTTTTTTTTTATTTATTACAAATTAAAAAATGATCGAATTTGTAAAAAGATCAACGCTGCACATGGAAACAAGACTTATGGTAAGTATCTATCGCGATAGATTTTATTAAGATAAAAGTTAAAATAGACGACACACATTATTTCTAATATAAAGAGATTTATAGGTTTTTCATTCGGCTATAACTGATCAACAACTATAAGGTACATTAATTACATACATTATTCGACATCATCATTAACACGAACGCAATTTTTTTTCTTGACACTTATGCACGTTTAAAAAACAGTCTAAATTGTTAACTGTCAGAGGATGAGGGTGGCCAAATCATACACTAGCCACAAACAAGACATATGCGATGACAGCAATAACAACAAATCCTCATTGAGTAGTGTTCTGTCGTTCGTGCCGTTAATACGTGTTTCTGATGTCCGTCCACAGTGTTTCAGTGTCTTTTTTTTAAACTAAAATAGATCAACAAATAATAAACAACATAAAATCAAATCACAAGTGAACCCAAAAAAAGAAATTAACAAAAATCATAATATAAAACGAAAAAATTAAATTATAACACTTGACGAAATATTAAGATTTTAAATTTATTGACAACGAACTCGAAAAAAAGAAAATAATAACAAAACAATAATTATTACAACACTTAACAAACCAATTCGCAAAAGATAATTTAAGAACAACAATAATATAGTAATTAATTCAACAACAAAGTGACCAGCACTCGTGCCGAATTAATAAAGGGTCCGCCAAATAAATTTTTGTTTTTTTCTATAAAAAAAAACTACTGAATATTTTCTCAAATTTCTTTTTTATTTGAAAGTACAATCCTTCCGGTTAATAATGGAAAATAATTTCATTCAAATGGCTGCCTCGGCTAACCATGCAGTAGCCTACACGATCGGTCCAATTTTTAAGCACATTATCGATTGTGTGCAGTTGTATATCACCAATGGCTTGAAGAATATTACCCTTTAAAGCGTCAATTGTCTCTGGCTTGTTGGCGTAACACTTATCTTTGACGGCACCCCTCAAATAATAGTCCAACGGTGTCAAATCGCAGCTCCGAGGTGGCCAAACGACATCAGCTCAGCGGCTGATAATGCGATCTTCAAAAACAGGGCGCAAAACATCGAGTGTAGCTTCGGCTGTGTGGCACGTAGCGCCGTCCTGTTGAAACTAAATGTTGCTAATATCCTCCTCTTCAATTTTTGTGAACAAAAATTCGTTCAACATGGCCCGATAACGATCGCCATTGACTGTAGCGGCCACTCCTTGCTCATTTTCGAAGAAAAATGGCCCAATTATGCCTCTGGACCAAAATCCGCACCAAACAGTGACTCGTCTTTGGTGTATCGGCTTTTCAATGTATGCGTGCGAGTTTTCTGTCCCCCAAATGTGACAATTTTGCTTGTTTACATACCCGCCAAGATCAAAATGAGCTTCCTCTGAAAAGATGATTTTTTTTTTGGCAAAATCGGCATCTTCTGTAAGTCGATCGCAGGCCCATATTCCCAAATCAGACTTGAGCTAAATGTTACCATTCACGAAATAAGCACTAGTTGAAAAAAAAACGTTAGATGGCGGACCCTTTATATAAAAAACAAATAACAAAATATCAATATTGGGACAAACATCGAAACAGCAAAAGAAAACAATATCAACATTTAAACAAACACAACAAAAATTTCACAATATTAATACTAAACAAACAACAAAAAGTTAATAAACTGAAGCAAAAGGGACAAACACTATTGTGAAATATTATTCACACACCTGTCTCCTAAATGGATGAAAATTTCAAGACGGCAATGAAAGATAGACAATATTGAAATATTGGGGCCAATATGTGTTGGACTGTTCGAAGTGGAAAGTTTGGGGAAAGGGACTGTTATATCCCGCCATCGGTGTTTTTGTTTTCCCTCTTCATTATTCCCTAATGAGCCTTTAAGTATGAACCGCTTGGAGGGGTTGTTGTAGATTATTTAGTAGCGAAGGTATAACACTGGCTACTGAATAATCAATTAGCAGCAATCCACTTCCCTGCCGTCCGCATCTGAAGAACGGTTGTTCGATTTTTTATTTGCTTATGTTTTATTCTGGCGAGACGTTTTAGGATTGATTTATGCAATGTACGCGGGCTACCGGCGAACTTTTTCTCCGTGTATGCGCACATTTGTCTCTATAGGCCGAATATTTTCGCCTTATGTGGGATCCAGGTTTCATAAAATGCTGATCCACAGGATTTTCATATCCCTGGGTATCACCTTCTATCCCTTTTTAATTTTCATAGGGGTCTTGCAATGGACATTCGCGATGAAGTTGTGTACCAGTGCCAGCAACCACTTGGCATGTATGATGCATGTATGATAACTGTCTTTGGGTTAAATTCAAAATCAGGGCACGTCTTTTGCATTTCGGGTTCCTGTATAGAAGCCCAAGCGCGGGAAGAGAGTTTTCCATATCTGGCTTTGACTCTCTTTCCGTTTCCATATCGAGTATCCTTGCGAATTACCCGAACAGTGAAATTGTTGTTGCTGGTGACTTCAATGTTCATAATTCGTCTTGGCTATGCCATTCAGGCCACACAACTCCAGAAGGCCAATACGTGGAGCTATTTGCCGCGCACAACCACCTTGCGCAATTAGTGAATGAACCTACTCACATATCGTGTGTAGAGGGGCACCAAAATAACACCCTTAACCTCTTCCTCACCACTGCCTGAAAAGGTCTAAAAACACAAACACCTTAGAGCAAATTAGAGTATTAAAAAAACTTTATTTAAAACTCAATAAAAAATATATATTTTTGTTTATTTTACTAACAGGGGCTATATTGAGAGGCGATGCGCCACTCCTTCCCTTTATCCGACGTCCATAACTTGTACAACGTATTTTTACACAAAAATCACACATTTTAGGGGGAGTTATGGTCTCTAACTTGAACAAAAAAATTCTTCCATACATCTAAAGACCACACACGTATAAGAGTTTAAATATGAAAATCATTAAAACATTAGAAAGGAACTAGAAAATAATTGAAATTTTGGATAAATCTGTATATATAAAAATGAATTGTGGTTTGTTCGAATGCTTAAAACTTGAACTCTGCAATTTTGTTCGTAATTACTACGCGAAGGTTTAGGGAAAACACTTCAAAAATTATCCACATGTGGTGCTGTGGGCGGTTATTTCTTGATCTCTGATTCTTTTAAAGGTATTTAAATAAAATTTTGCATGTCGATGGTGTACATATTCGAAGCTCTGCTTCGGTAAGCGGTAAGTGGTAAGTGGGCATAGTACCCATATACGAGCTAAATATCTGAATTTTGGTCTAAATGACTTGGTAGTTAAAACACAACATAAATTTGAAAATGGCCGGAATTATATAAGTGGGCGTAGCAGCTTCCATTCATACTAAATATGGAATTTTGTATGTGTGGAGAACGGTAACAGTTAAAGATTCGTGACCTATCTACCTCAGCCAAAAAGCGGGAGTGTTTGCACAATTTTATACATTTTGCCTATTGCACTATTTATCTCTTTTTGTACACAAATGCATGCAGATGTAAAGGGTGGTCCAACCAAAACACACGATGTTAATTGTGAATAAAACAAAAACTTTTCAGAGAATTATCTTAATATTTTTATTAGAATAGAAGGATCTATAACAATTATGTGTGAAACAAAATATCGGCCAAATGCTCGCCATTGGTTCGGTGGCATACCTCTATCCATTGATCCATATTTTCAATGACTCTGAGATGTAATTGAGGCTCAATGTCGTTAATGTGCCGAATTATTTCATCCTTTAGCTCTTGTATTATTCTTGGTTTATTGACGTACAGTCTTTCTTTTCAAAATCATCAAAATATGAAGTCCAACGGTATCAAAACACATGATGCCGGTCAATTAACATCGCCACGATATGAGATAACACGGTCATTAAATTTCTCGCACAAAAGAGCCATTGTATCGTTGGCTGTGTGGCAATTGGCATCATTCTGTTGGAACCACATATCGTCCAGGTCCATATCCTCAATTTCTGGACACAAGAAACCGGTTATCATCTCGCGAACCCCATTCACAGTAACTGCTTACCGACATTATTTTCGAAGAAGTACGGCCCGATGACGCCGACAGCCCATAACGAACTGGGCGAGCATTCACAGGTGTTTCCACATTTCCTGCAGACCCGGTTTGCTGAAATTTGCGCACAATTCTTCTGATTGTGAACACATTTGATCAAATAAAATAAAATGAACACCACTTTGTTGTTGTTTACAGGGTGCCACATAATTACCAAATATATCAAAATCCCACAATACAGTTTTAAAGGCTCTGATATGTGTTTTCTTTTTAGACATTTTTATTTTCGTAACAATATAAAAACTGCTCTAAAGTAGCGTTTTTTGTTGAACACAATAGCATATTGAAGAAGAAGCACTAAAAACAAGGAAAATATGAGTGTTCGATAAGTTTCTTATATACGAAATGAGCTTTATTAAACCAGCTCTGTTCCGCTTTTATTAATAACATTTTGCTATTTTTGGGGTAAAGCCCATTTTCAATCAGTGTAGAACTTACGGTTTTTCTGAAATTTACATCATCTCAGTTTCTGTCGAGTCATCAAAGATATGTATGGTCTGGCGTTGTCTTGATGAAACCTCACACCTTTCACGTTGATCAATTCTAGCCGTTTTAATTAAATTGTTTGCTTCAATCTCATAATTTGTTGATAATAGAGATCAGAACTAATCGTTTGACACCATCTGCAAACATTATTTTGTTTCATTTATGATATTTTTCGCACTTTATTGTCGTACGTAATCCACTTTTCATTTCCCCTATTCCTATGCTTTAGAAATGATTCGATTTTGTTCTGTTTAACAGTGAATCGAAAATGGAAGTTCGGCCCATTAAATATTTCATTGCTAATGCATGTGGTACGTAAACATCATGCTTCATTCTCTATATTTTCCATGATTATATCGACTTTTTTAGTGATTGACTGACCAGAGTGACTTGCATCTTTAACATCAGAATTATAAAATCGAAAACTAGCAGACCATTTCGCTGCTGTCTCTCTACGACGTTTCGAATTAATTTATTTAATTATTATTTTATTATTATTTTATTTTTAAAACTTCATTAATATTTGCTTTTAGTTATTGGATTGATTCATTTTTATTTGGAATATGTATTTACTGTTATTATAGTTCTCAACTTTAATTTATAAGATATTATAAGATATTAATCTTGTTGTGCTATTCTAATTATGTGAATAAATAAATAAATAAATAAATAAAATAAATAAATAAATTACTTTTCACAGAACAATGCGTTTTTAAAAACTAGTTAAGCATAATATTTTGACTAATCAAATTTGTTCATTCATTACAATATTGTTATCAACTCAAAATGTCAATTTAATTTAATATTTGTTTATACAACACTTTTATTTACGGCCAAACACGACTTTATTTTCTGACAGCGAAACGATAACTACTGACTACGTATGCAAAGCATTCTCCTTATATACCTAACTACCTACAGTTTGAAAAGTTCCGGAAATGTCTCAAATGTCCTCATATCCTCTACTTATATCCATTAAATTGAAACATGTGAGATTGTGTTACCAAAAGATGGTCTAATTGGCAATGCCGTCATATACACAAACCAGTACGGCAATACTAGAGTGACGCATTATCAAATTTTACACAAACCAATAGACAAAAAATCCCACATACAGTCCCTTATGTGGTATATTTTCTTTTTAGGCATTTTTATTTTCGTAACAATATTTTGTTTGTATATGGTATTCTTTCATGTTTTCTCTTAATTTTCGCTTAAGCTACGAAAACTATTTAGGAAATTTTCGTTTTTTTATGTCGTGTGGTTTTGGTTTTTTTCAACCACATCGTACAATGTAAACTAATTGATTGTACTCGTTACTTTATGGATACAAGTGCTAGAATCAAGGAAAAATAGAAAAAATAACGAACACTTTTGCAAATTCTTCAAATTGTTATAAAAACATGCATACATCCATATGTAACATAAATACTAGCACTCCAAAAAGTAAAATGTGTGATTATTTATTTAGACCCACATTATGAGTATGTATGTACATGTTAAAATATCAACTGAACGTAATAAACGTTTAAACCGATAATAAGGTTTTTCTAAATGAAAAAAATCATGGGAATCACTGACCAAAGTATTATAATATTAAAAAAAAACAATTTGTTTAACACAATAATCGATTAAAGAATTCATTTTTCTATATGAATGGCTTTCAAAGCTCCTGTATGAAACTTTTCTTATCATTAAGTATTCACCTAAATGCTGTACACAAGCATTAATATGTATGTATGTATGTATACATGTATCTTCTTATGCACTTGTATGTGTGTGTGTGTTTAGGTTCCATTATAATGCATACCATATATTTCGACTCACTGAAGTGTATTAATTAAATTAACACCCTCGACCGTAAAATGGCACTTAGGTGTTTCCAAATAAATGCAGTCTTTTACATTCTCATGTTGGACGAACGTAATAGAACGTAATAGAAAATAACAAATTTAATAACTGAAAACAAATTATTTTAAAGTGTTCCTGGCAGAGAAATTAGACTTGTGATTTTCAAAAAGTAAAAATAATGTTTACAATTATAATTTATGTTTTAATAAAGACACATTTTAATTGTGTTCAGTATGCATACCTATGTACGAGTATGTATGCATGTATTTATGTATAATAAATATACATACCAGAAATGTATCCTTATTAAATATACATATGGTATATGTTCTTTTTATTTCAATAAAATTAAATATTTTAATTATAAAGATTTTACAATTCTATTATATTGACAATATTGAAAAATTTATGCGTGATATACCGGAAGATATGTTGGAGAGAGTATGCCAAAATTGGATCCAGCGTATGAACCATTTGAGGCGTACCCGCGGTCAACACTTAATTGAAATCATCTTTAAACATTGAATTATATAGATCGTTCTATCGACGCAAGTAAAGATTCCCACATTTCTCGAAATTGTATATGTTTTTTAATCAAATCCGAAAGCTCATAAAAAATCACCCTATATGTAAGAATTAAAAAGCTATATAGTTGCTTAAAATACTAATTAAACTGAAATTATAGCCAATGCGCTATCCTGATGACCAATTCTTTTAATACACTTTAGGTATAGCTTTTCTATAAAAAAAAATAATGAAAATACTATCTTGAACTGTACTGCAGTCATTGTTTTTTATTTTAAAGAGAATTGACAAGAGTCTACTAAATAAGAACATCAAGACCATATCTCAATTGGTTCAAATAGTATTTAACATTAACTGTCAGTGAAGCTGAGGCGCTAACCCGATGACGCACAGTGTATGTACAATACGTATATACATGGATACATACATGGTGTTATTTTTACAAATATTTTTCATTTGTCTACAGTATGTATGTATATATACTTGAAAACAAACAACTGCCATAATATTTTTGGTAAATATATAAATATATATATATATATATATATATATATATATATATATATATACATATATATATATATATATATTATATGCTTACATATACATATTTGTACACACATATGTACATATTTCCAGATGTTTGTGTAACCACATAAAAACTAATGCAATTTCTCTTTAAAGCTTTATATTTTAACATATGTCCCAATTATATATTTTGTGCAGCACACCTTTGTAGCTTTTACGTAAAAAGAACTCAAAAAATCCCCGTTAAAATAATTGTTAAATTTTGTGTAAATAAACTTTTAAGTAGACAACTAACTAACTAACTATGTATATAAACAATTACTTCGTTTCTTGTGTCCTTTAAATAACCAAAGTCAAAACCTTTGTTTGTTCATCAATTTAAGCTCCTTGTTGTTGACAAAAACCCACATTCATGAAAGCTTTTCACTTTTCGAAAGATTATTCTTGAAATTTTTTATAGCATGTTATAAATAACAAAGTAAAAGCTTCAAAAAATATATAATACCGTGCTACGAAAGAGAACAAAGTTGAAACACCTGGAAAGTGATACTGTTGTCTATTTTTCATTTGACTGTCATTATTATGTTTGAAACTTTCTCTACATCCTTTACAGCACACACGCGAAATTAAAAAAATGTATAATAAAAACGGATACTGAGATTTTTTTCTGTATGACAACAAAAAAACCTCAAGTTGATTGTAGAACCAAAAAGAAAATATACCTGAAAAAAAATACTATATTTCTGATAGGCGTTATCGAGTAGTAGTGGATGTTTCTAGATTGTACTCACAGGTATCAGAAACATCGGAGCACATATTGTGTGAGTGTGGGTTATTTGATAGGTTTACATAGAGTCTCATTTGGAGACATATCCACAACAACAATATTGTTACCTTGTTAAAAACTTGTATTTATGAGTTCGTCGACTGCGGTTAAAATAAAATAAATCTTGTGTTTAGTTTTCAATTAAAATCCTTTATTTACATAGTTTTGTGCTTGTAACTTTTTTACAAGCAATAACAATTTCTATCCTTAATTACCTTTTCTGTAAACAACAACAATTACTCGACAGATCTTTCTACTTAAAGATCTTCCAACCCGATCGTAGTTACAATTTAGGTTCGGACACAACTCCTTCAACCAGAGTTTAACCACACTAAACTCTCTTAACACTGAGATCAAACCAATAACACGTTCGCTGAGTATATTGTTTAAAAACTCTCGAACCTTTCGATATTTCAGGCAGATTCCATTTCTTTCTCGTACTTTCTTTTTAATTCTTATGTAGCCATGCAAATGTAAACAATTACTTCTTTCAGCTCTTAGTATTTGTTGTTGTTTGTTATTGTCTGTTACTTGTTTCTTTTCTGTTCATTTTTGTTGTTGCCGTTTTTATTTCTTTATCTCTGCTAATGCTTGTTGTTGTCGATTTGGTTATTTGTAAATAGCACGTATAGTTGTTTCTGCGGCTTTTGCTGATTCTTTTTAACAATGTAATAAACGCAGGGGTGCCCAACCTAATTTTTGTAACAATATGTTTTAAAAATTTTCGAAACACCTCAATAATTAGGAGTTAAGAGTTGAAAATAATTTGCAAAAGCTCTACTCTAAACTTGATGAGGTAAGTATATACAATTTTCAGTATAGTTAAAGTTAAGTATATACAATTTAAAATGTCTCTTTCTCTTCTTTCCAAATCTGCCAGCAACGTTCGTAGCTCTTAGTTCTTAGCTTTCAAGTGCATAAAAGTACGAAAAACCAGTTTTTTTACCCGTAACTCAACTTTTGCAGGTGTTTCGAAATTTCAAAAACAGTTTGTTGTTGTACTCGATAGCGCCTATCAGAAATATAGTATCATAACTTTCGAGGTATATTTTTTTCTGCCACATCTAATTTTTTATTTGGTTGTACAATTAACTTGTGGTTCTTTGGTTGCAATACAGAAAAAGGTCTAATATCCGTTTTTATTACACATTTTTTTACTTCCGCGTGTGTGTTGTAAATGATATAGAGAAAGTTTCAAATATAATATGACAATGAAATGAACATTGTTAGTAAAAGAAGCATTTTCTATCGTTTTCTGTCTCAGTCAGAACTACATATCGTCGCCCCGAAGTTATCTTGACGTATATCACAAAATCAAAAAAAAATTGTTTTGACCAAATTTCGGGGTTAGATATTAAATAACTCTTTAATAACGAAAAGCTTATGGAAAAAATTAATGCTGTTGCGAATGGACAAGAAACTTCTAGAGTTGATAATCAAAAGATTTTGTCTGAGGTACGAGAAACTTCGAAGCATCTTGAACACAAATTTGAAGAAACAACCTAGAAATTACGGGAAATATATGAGATGGTAAGACTGTTGATAAAAAATTAAATATAATGGAGGAGAATATCAACAGTATTCAGTGCCTGAAACGCGAACCAGTACGAATCATACCAGGAGTTTCCAGTAGAATAAAGACACCCTACTTTAACTGCAGTACACCTTTGGCGGTATTTAAATTTCAATTCGACACAGTAGCCAGTAAAAAAAATAGATGATACGATGAAGCGAAGGCTCTAGAACTAAATTTGGTGTTAACAGATGCTGCAGCGAGATTCTCGAAATGCCAGCCAGCTGTAGAAACAACTACAACGACTTAATAGTGGCACTACAGAGAAAATTTGGTGACGAGCACAAACGCGATTTGTACCACGAGCTAGGGCCCCACAATCTCCATATCTGTCATGCATAAAAATAACAGCAACCTTTCAGCGTGTGGGTACATTAATGGTAGACAACACACCTTCACTATAGACACCAGTGCAACACAGTCTATAATCATGCAGTGAAAGGAAATCGATGTAGTGAACGGAAAGTGTGAGGAACTTGATAATATCAGACTACGAACAGCTACTGGGGAGTATGCCACCGTCTACGAAAAATTGAGGTAAAAGTGACTATAGCGACCATTACTGTAAGCCATATTTTTATTGTCGTCGATATTGTAGACGAGGTTTTCATCGGTGCCGATTTTATGATAGTCCATGGTATCAATTTGAATATGGGGCAACAGATAATGAGTTGGTGTAATGTAGATATACCTCTTCATGTGGGATACCAATATCAAGTGCACGCTAGGAGATTAGCTGTCAAACGGCAAAAATTACCACCTCAGACTGAATCATTGACATGGGCGCTTATGGAGGGAGACAATGAGGACAACCGCTTATAGGTGGTAGAACCAGCAGAAATTAAGATGGACTTCTTATCAGCAAAGCCCCCGCCAAATCTTAAAAACAAGGAATAGTTCCAGTGAGAGTGCTCAATCTATCAGGCCATGAGCAATTCATTTGTGAAAACACCGAGGTAGGCCAATCTGCTCCGGTAGAGGCGGTAATAAACAGCGAACAATTGCCAGAACCTGTCAATATGTCAGCCAAGCATCAAGAGGTGTTTGATGAAATTTTAGAGAAATAGGTAGTGGGTCTAATAGCTTCAGAAAGAAATAAAGCCAAAAAGCTGCTAAAGAGGGACGCCTGCGTATTCGCCACGAAAAATAAAAGTCAAGGTAGAACAGCTATAGTCAAATAGTGGCAGCAAGCTTACATGTGCGCTCACCAAGAAATCTAAGGCGTATCATTAGGGTGAGTCACAAGAAAAGGCGTTTCAGACATTAAAAGCCCTATTATGTGCAGCACCGGTTTTGGCGTATCCAGTCCCAGGTGAAAAATTCATGCCTGACAGAGATGCCAGTGGATATGGTATTGGTGGTATATTTTCACAGATGGTCAATCGGACGGAGAAATTCGTAGTCTACTATAGCCGCACACTGTCAATGCCTGAACAGAATTATTGTGTGACTCGACGTGAGCTACTGGCATAAAGCACGAAAATGCTGATGCTCTCTCACGCCTGCCTTGTAATTAAGAATGTAAACATTATGTGAAAGCTGAGCGGAAGGAATCCATCATTGATATCCGCCTAACGCAAATAGATGCAAATGAAGACTGGTCAGAAACGCAAAGGAGTGAACCAATATTGGCAAACGAAATATCAGTAGAAGGTCCTCTTAGAAAGCGTATTGGGCACCATGGGACAGTTTGAAGTTGATTAATGAATGCTTATATCGCCATTGGGAAAGTGCGAATGGTCAAACTTCATCTACCCTAATAGTGGTGCCCTCCTCCAAAATCAAAGGAGTTTTAAGTGAGTTCCTCAGAGATGTTAATTTTGTTTTTACGCAATTTAAACGAAATCAAATGTTTTCGAGTTTTGATAAAGCATTGCTTTTTGAAACCAAACAATGGCTTGATAAACATTATCCGAACTGCTACATCGAGACAAATGGTAGAGAAGTGGTTTGTTGAATATAAACGTTGTCGTACCAGCACAAATGAGGCTATTATTCCAGAAAACATCAAAAAAATCCACAAATTGGTTATGAACGATCGCAAATTGAGGGTGCACGAGCTAGCTGACATTGTAAAGATATCAGATGGTTTTTAACATTTTACACGAATATTTGGGCATGCGACAGCTCTGTTCAAAGTAGGTGGCGCGTGAGCTGACAAATCGTGCAACGATGGCAAAATTGAATGAATTGGGTTTCGAATTGCTTATCTATCTACCGTATTCTCCAGATTTAGCACCCGACGACTTTTTCCTGTTTTCAGATCGCATGCTGAAAAGAAATTCCAATGATGAAGTAATCGCTGATACTGAGACATATTTTGACGAGAAAGGGTAATCGTACTATAAAAGTGATATCGAAAAGTTGGAAAATCGCTATACTCGTTATATCGCCCTCGAAGGCAACTATGTTGAATAATAAAATCGAGTTTTGTCAAAATTTTGTTTTTTCTTACTTATCCTACACCGTTATAGTACATACGTCAACATAATTCCGGAGAAAAAACCTAAAATTATTATCGGCTTATTTTGAAGCTAAAAATGTCTTAAACTTAAAAAATGTTCCCATGACTGAAATTTTTAGACTACGACTGACAACAAAATTAGCCCACTTTTTTTTATATGAATTGATAAAACTCTAAATTTAATTTCCCAAATAATAATTTTTGGGAGTTACGTCAAGATAACTTCGGGGCGACGATAATTACATTTACATTTATTAATTGTAGAACAATCTCCTATCATCCAACATATTTAATTGTAAATAAACCATATGTGAAAGTATTTGTTTGGGACTGTTTGGTACTTTAAGCCATTACTCAAAATATTAATTCTGTGCCTGAGAAAGCTGTTTAAGTTATTTATTAATTCTTGTTTTCGGATTTAAAACGTGTAAATTAATTGTGGATCCACATCGTAAAGAAAAATGCATTCTTTATGTTCCTTACTTGAGAGAAAAGTTTACAAAAACAACATTTTAATTTTACTAAATTTTCAGTTTTATTGATCAATATGAATTAATATATATGTATTAAATTGTTGTTTTTTTGTTATTTGTAATTCATTTCAATAATTATTTTTAATAAATACATAAGAAATAATTTAATTATATAAAGGGTCGTTTGTCTCTTTTTGGTGTAACCTTTTTCCATAATTGCATTAAATTGTTATTTATTTATTATTATTATTATTTTTTTTTTCAATTAAAATAATTTTTTAGGAATATTAAGAGGAATTTAGAAATTTTAATAAAAATGTATAATATCTTATAAAAATAATAGGTGGTGTTTTTTAAATAATTAATCAAACGAATTTTTCTCAAAAAATGTAAAAATATACATATAAATTTTTTTTTAATTCATTTAATTTAAAATTGACACAAAAACGTAGATTTTTTTGTATGAAAAATTTAAGGATACAATAATAAGAATACAATGTACGTATATGGATACGTGTGTGGCTTTGTGTATGTATATAATGAATTGAAATAAATATTTGTTGTTCAGTGTTAATGTATTTGACTACTTAAAATTTAAGACTGTTTTACGAGTAACAAATATTATTTTAATGATTTTTCACTAACATTTATTTAGTTTAAACATATAAATTGATATTTAAGAATAAATTATTAATGATTTTTATTATTTAATTATATTGTTTAAATGTAATTGCAAAAAGATTTAATACTTATGATGTAGAACACACAAATCATTTATAAATACATAATTTTATTCAGTGACTAATTGAATTTACTGCTTAACTCCTTTTTTAAAATTATTATCCACAAGAGCTTTTACACAACCATATTATACGGAAAAGTTGAATAAGGTAATGTGAATAAGGAAATATTCCTACACTGAAAACAGTATTTTTACAAACAAAAGACAGTTTTAAACAATTCATCTAGAAAAGTATAAAGAAAATATCTTCACTTATTCAATTAAAAAAAATGTATTTAATCATACAATTTCTTTACGTAGAGCCTAAAAACTATTAGACAAATAGCGGAATTGGTAAAAAATATATCATTAATGTTTAATAATGATTTGCAAATTTAAAAATAAAGTAAAATTTGAAATGCTGAGATCTGATTTTTTTTTTTCATTTTAATTTGATCAGAATTCTAATTGGTAATGATTATAATGGAGGTCACTTCAATCATCAGCATTTTCTTTAATACATAAATATTTTGGTGATTCTTTTACATAAAATTTCGGTTATGTGAAAATATTTTGTTCTTTCTTATTTAAAGTATTATATAAAGATATTTGTTTATAATTTTTTCTTCTTTTTTATTTCAGTGAAAAAGTATAAAAGTGAATATACATTTTTTTCACATAAAAACGTTTAAATTTTCTTTGTAGTGTGTTATATATTTATTTCTTTTTTTTTAAATTAATATATCATCAGATATGCGCATTTTGCTATGTTAACGTTTCATGTTTTTTTAATTTTTTAATTTTTTCAATATAAACATTATGTCTTATAATAAATAGTTATAATATCTTTCTTATATAACATCTATTTTAATATTGTTTTAATATTTCTTTTTTATTTTTAATATTTTAGCCTCTTGTAATTTTTATATAAAAAAACGATGTACGTATTTGTTGTATATTATTGTGCGGTGTTAAATTTCAATACGTTTTTATAAATATAAAATTTTTTTTATCAAAATTGCATTTGTTTAATATTTTTATATAAATCGATTGCTTTTTGTTGTAATATAGTATATTTTAAATATTTTTAATTCATTCCTTTTCACGTATATTACTTATTATATTTATTGGTTATCTTTTTTTATAAATATTGTTTAACTAAATCAAAATTATTCAATAAAAAAATTGCAGAAGATAAATAATGAAAACAAATATTCGTGACATGCTTTCACAATATTGAATATGATTAAAGTGTGAATGTAGGGAATCAAGGTTAGATTTCAATTAAATCAAGAACTAATGTCACGAAAACAAAATCTTAGTATATACTTGTTTTTGTAAATAAAATTCAGTCAAGCTTTTTTAAGCTTTAAAAATTAGAAGATTTTAGGCATATGTGTATGTATTTGTATGTAGTACATATAATATTATTGAATTTAATCCAAAAAAGTAAGATTATTTTGAATTGTTTTAATCACAATTCCTTTCATTGGTTTTTAAATGTTTATTTTGATATAATTATAAGTTATGTTAATAATTTTTGTTTACTTTCGAGTAGAATAAAAAAATAAGTTTCGCATGCAAATTTTTAACTAAGAGTATAAAAAAATATAATAACTTCGAAAGAGTAATGATTTATGCAATAATTAAATATCTAGTTTTTATTTTTGTATTTTTTTTTTTTTTTTGTGGTTAACGAGATATAACCGTACATTAAATATTTCGTTATTTAAGAAATATCGAAAAAATGTGATATTTTGTATAAACTACTACATTTTTATGCTAATAAACACACGTATACTTTCATTTTGAAGATTTTGGGGAAATATATTCTAATAATTTAAGTTTATTTGTATATAAATACTTAATATATTTTTTTTAATACACAACATCGATATATAATAGCAAAGATTTTATTTAAAGAGAAGCAAATATTTTTTAAGAACGATAAAACATTTTGGGACTTTAAAGTATAAGCCTATTAGTTATAAAATTGAATGTATGGATGCAGCCTAATGCTTTAAATTGGTTTCATTTATTGAGTCATTAATGAACTCTTTGCTGTTGTTGATCTTTAAGGGAACTTAAGTATATTACTAACATTAATGGATTTTCCTAAATGAAATTTACTTACGTATATATGTAGATGATGATTGGAAGTGTATTTCATGTTTTACTATAGGCAAGTTAATTAAGCACCATTTAATATTATAATATGTGAATGCTCTAAATGCCAAATCGTTTAACTCTATAAAACAAAGTATTGAAAAAAAATAAGAAATTGGCTTAAACATTTATATTGCACTAAACTACATGGTATTAATGATCAGAGAAATTTGTGTTGAATACATATAATATAGTTTAGGGTCAATAGTGCTTTGACATTACTGTCCAATATAATTCAAAAACTGTAGTTAATCAATTTCATAAATAAAGCACTCATATATGTTCATAAAATAAAGTTTGTTCTGAAATAATAAAATTTAGTATAAGTATGTATGTATGTATATACTTATTATACGTTGTATATGATGTATTGGTTTCAATCAGCTTTTTCATTTCCTATCTTTAGTATAATTATGATTTAATTATTTTTTTTTTAATTTTTGGCAGACTTTTTATATATTACTAAGTATATTTAATACAATTATCTGAATTTAAACTAAATGTATATAATATTAATCGTTTTTATTTGAAACTCATTTGTTTCATTTTATTGAAGTAATGGAAATGTTTTTATATGATTATATTTTTTTTTTCAAAATACATACTTTGATTCTCTTTTTAAAATATTTTATACCTTAAATTGTTTGACTGATCTAACCGCTTTTCGTTTTCAAAAGCATTATGAATGTTTTAGTTATTTAAAAAGGAAACAAATAATGAGTAGTTTCAACATAAAATGTTTCTTATAAAAATATTCGTTGTATTCGAAAAAATTCTATAATTTTTCCATTGTCATCAAAATTCAATCCATATTTGCTATGTATGTATTATTTCATTAATTCAATTCTTATTTTAACATTTACCAGATATGAGAAAAACTACAAAAAAATTGTAAAACCTAAACTCGGTTCTTATTTCCCACTTTCTATATTTTAACTTTAAAATCATTTTATTCCATATATTCATCAATATACCACCACTCGAGTAGTTCATTAAAAAATTCATTGTAGAAAAATAAAAGAATCAGTGTTAAAAATTTTATTTCGATATTTTTACAAAAGTCATTTTGAACTTAAAGTATAGAAAAACAAATTAACAAAAAAGTAAAAAAGAAACATTAAAATAACAAGAACGAAACTCGATTTTAAATTAAATATAATATAATAGTCAAAGCTAAAAGTGTCTAAATAAGTAAAAACTAAATTAGCAAGAAACTAAATTTATATACGAAATTAATGCATAATTCAAAAAGTATATCTATATGAAAATTTAAATGAAAATAAAATTCACACAAAACAAAACTGATAGATAACATGATGAAATAAAGTCAATTTTATTTACTTAGGGCTACTTTTTAATTTATTAGTATGATGAATGATTTTTTATAATTTTTTGTTCGTATGCACAATCATGTCGTTTTTCCTCTTTGGACATTTTCTTTTGGCTTATTAGTTTACTTTATTATTTTTTTTTTTTTAGTTTTTGTATATATAAAAACAATAATTTGAATTTAATCAACACAATATGTTTAATTAGTAATAAAGTAAAACTAAAATTGAAATTTTTCTCAATTGAAATTAAATGTTAGGATCTTTTTCTAATTTTAGCGCGACGCAGAACTAAAATTCAAGTTGAAAAAAGTTAAATAATTATTTCGTCACACTATGTACATACATATATACATATATGTTTTCGATATTAAAAAATAAAGTATATTGTATTTTAGATAATATTGAACTAAACTGATAACATTTTTCTAAACAAACGAAATAAAATAGTTCAAACACAATTGTCTTACATTTAATTTAATCGAAAAATGATTTTTAAATTCTTAAAATATCATTAAATAATGAATATTGTTTTAGATTTTGTTGAATTACTCGTTAATTAACATTTTCATGATTTTTTTAGTAACATTTTTAAAAGAATAATTGTAAGCTTAAAATCATAATTTTTAAAATGTGTAATACAGAAGAACTTTAAATGAAAGGATTTCTAATACATACATAACGTTTAATTACATAACGTTTAATTACATTATTATTACTTGTAGTTCAGTTAGATGTGAAAAAGAAACTTTGAAAGTGATTTATAACTCAAAATTAAAATCAAAAGATCTCTTTATATTAAAGTAAAGATTTTTGAATATGAGCACAAATTCTAGATAGTTTGTAGAATAACTTTTAAAGACCTGAATTGGAACAATCTTTGAAATCTAAGTTGGTCTGACAATTTTTACAAATAACTCGTATAAAATTTACAAATTAGAAAAACCAATTAGAAAATGGTAAGAAAGATGATAGAGAATTTTTAGTTGCATTTGATGTGGCAGCTGCTGCCGCTGCAGCTGCTGCTGCTGAAGTTGATGCACCTAATGACGGATTATTAAAAGCAGCTGCCGCAGCAGCTTGTGTAGTAGCTGAGGTGGCGGAAAAGGGTTGTTGATGTTGTTGAGCTAAACTTGTCAAAAGTTGAGCAAATTCTTGTTGCATATGCAAACGCTGCTGTAGCAATTCGTAATGATTTTGCGGTTTGTTGTAGACAAATTTAGATGACGTTTTAATTAGCGTGGAAGAATGTGGATTCGCTGAAGATATATTCAAACTTGAGGAGACTGATGAGGATGTATTTAAATTACTCGATCGGTTTTGTGTCAATGATTGGTGATCTTGTTGTTGTCTTTGTTGTAATTGTTGTATAATAGTAGTTGTTGTTTTAGTTTTCTTATTTTGTTGTTGTTGCTGGCATTGAATGCTGTTGTTATTATTATGATTATTAATAAGGGAATATTTTGAATTAATTATGGTAGAGTAAGTATTTGACGTAGAAGTTTTTGATTGAGTGGTACAAGAGGAAGCGGTAGTAGTTATTGAAGAGTTGGTAGTGGATGAAGTTGATGAAGTTGTCGGGCTTACTGAAGAAGTCGTTTTCAAATCATTATTTTTAACGGTTGCCGTGGTAGTAGAAGGGGCCGTTGTTATATTAATTTTATTATATAGGGATTTATTAATTGTAGATGCCATGGTTGTGGTGGTATGGGTAACAACAGCAGTCAATTTTGTTAATAATTACGTTTGCTTAGTCTTGTTTGTCTTAAAACTAACTTGTAATACACGGTTGCCCAATGTATAGCCATTCAATGATTGAATGGCAACGACGGCCTCTTCATAATTGGTCATTGTCACAAAACCAAAACCTTTACATTTGTTTGTTTGCAAATCGCGTATAACCTAGAACAAAAATTATTTTTAAATGATAAGTTAACGGTTAGGAAATATAAATAATCTCTTTCTAACCTTAACAGATTGAACTGCTCCGAAAGGACCAAAAAGCTGCCATAAGACATTTTCTTCAGTTTCTTGTGCCAAATTATAAACAAAAATACACCATCCCGAGCTATTAATAGGATTACCAGGCAACATGGTATTTGCCAAAATATCACCTGTTAAAGGTGAATAACGGGATATGACGGAACTGTTAAATGAACGAATAACAAATATGATACGTAAAAATTTGTTGTTACTACGAGTACAAGTGGGCTGATAAGATAAAAAAAAAAATATTTCGATAGCTCGACAATTTTAATAACAAAGTGTTATAAACATAATAACACCAATGCTTAAACTTCAAAAAATATAATGAAATTTCAGTAATATGATTTTTTATTTTTAACTATATCAGTTATTCGCAGCGTTACTACCTAATTATTGTTCGGCATGATGGAAACGCGTCGAAAATACGGTTAATATGCTGATACAATTCAATAAAATTACATATTATATAAATAAAAACTTAGTCTTACCTATATCTTCCAGCTGCTGTAGGATGGATTGCAGCTGCTGCCGCAGCTGCGGCTGCTCCAGCGGCGGCAGTTGGAAAGCCGCGTGTTCTTGGATTTTGAGGTGTTAAATATGCCGTCAATGGTTGAAAAGCTTTATTGTTGCTTGGATTATTAGCAAACTTTACAACAATCGGTTCGCTTGCGTTCTTCGGTATAGTACCGTTTAAAGCTTTGATCGCCTGATCGGCTTCATGACGTTGATCGAAACGTATAAAACCAACACCTTTTGAAAGACCTAAAATGATTAACACTTTAGAAGTTACCAAGACGTTTCTACAAAACTCAATTACAGTTTAAAATACAAAAACAAAACAAATGTAATTTTCATGAAAATGTGGATATATTGTTTTTTGTATTGTACATCATTTGATGGAATGTATTAATTTGTTTCTAATTTTTAATGACAAAATTTAAAAATAAAATGAACTTTAATGGAAATAAAACAAATTTGTAAAAAATTATAAAAAACGTACCCTGATCAATAGGTCCTGCTTAATGGAACAAAAGGTTTTGTATAAATAAAAAATAAAAATAAACAAATTAATTTATGAAAAAAAATTATTTACAAATAAAAGAGTTTCAAATTAAAATCTTGACTACTACACACAGAAAAGAATATGACAAATTCTCCTCTCGCATTTTTTTATCAATTATCTTTAAGTGTCAAACACATTTTTAAATCTTTTGCTCTAAGATTTTCTTCATACGAACATTCTTGTTAATAAACATCGTCTTTACCTCTATATTTTCTTACCCGTTATATTGTCACATAATATTCTTGAGGTAATTATTTTTCCATATGGACTAAATAATTGTTCCAAATCTGGTTGCGTCATGTTTTTGGGAAGACCGGATACGTATAAATTAGCACCTTTTATTGATTCAGAACTGGGACGGGCAATAGACACCTTCAGAAAACAATACAAAATACGTTTATTGACTTATAAAAAAATCACTTTTTATTGTACATGCCTTGATAGTTTTGTTCTGCAAACGTAGTCCATTCAGTGAACTTATAGCCTTTTCAGCATCTTCCTGTTTAACATAGTTTACAAAACCATACCCCAGACTTTGGCCTATATTTAGAATAATATAAAGAAAAGAATGTGTTCATGAAGTCAGACAATGCAAGAGCCTTCAAACATTTTTACAAACCTGTTACTTTGTCTCTAATTAATTTACAGGATTCCACTTCACCAAATGTAACAAAGAGAGCACGTATATCTTCTTGGGACATGGTTTGTGGCAAATAGTTAACAATCAAATTTGTCTTCGGATCATTATCATTGTTGTTGTTATTGTTATTATTTGCATTAGCATTGCTGTTATTTTGTGAATTCTGAGCAGTGGCAGCTCCTCCATTTTGTTGTTGCTGTTGTTGACCCTCAACCATTGTGTTGCCCGTTGATGAGCTGGTAGTCATCATTTAAAAATTAATTTTGAATGAAGAAATTTTTGTTATAACTGATATTTTCAATGCTATTGAAATTCTCAAACTAATTATTAACAAAAATCTAGCTAAAACTTAAGTCTCTTTATTACTGTTTATTGAAAATTAACTTTTTTTTTTTTGATTGTCTTTAAATAAAAATTATTTAATTTTTCGAAAATATTGTTATATAATACTGTCTGTTTTCTTTTCCTTTTATACAAATATAAAAAAAAATGTTTATAAAAAACAAAATGAGCTGTAATAAAACAGAAAATAATAACAAAAATTATACAAAACGCTTTTTACAAACATATTTTTACTATAAATACCTTTTTGCAAACTTGAAGAATTTTTTTTATAAAGTTGTTAATTCTCAACTTTTAGTCTTAAAAGTTTTTCAGAGTTTTTTTATGTATTTTCATAGGTATATGATCAGAAACAATTTGGAAAATATTGTTTAATATTGCTACTTGTTTGAAATAAAAAATCGATCACAATTTTCTTTAAAAATACTGCAAAGAGACAAGCAAAATGTTAACAAAATTAGTTAATAGTAAAATTTATCGTTTTAAATCTTTTAAATGGCTTATGTTTTCTGTCAATAAACTATGTTTATATTAATGGAGGTCATTTGTTAGGTATTTCTTTATTTTTTTTTTTTTCTTTCTTTTAGTTTTATTTGTAGTCATAAGTTTTTACTTATATTGTACAAGACAGTTCAGACGAAGCCATAGAAAAGATCAAAATTTTTTTTCTATAAGGTCAAGGTTATTACACACATTTAGAATATTTTCGTTTTGCTCCTTAAAATTTAAATAAAATTGATTATTTTTTTCATAGCACATAATTGCAACCATTAATAAAAAATAAACTAATAAAGAAATTCTGCCTGACAATACAAGCAAATTCTAGGAATACTACCATAATACCATAATATAATAGCAACTGAGCTAATCTTATAAATAAAATAATAAAATAATTATAAGATCTGATAAGTGGTACAATTCATATACAAATATAAACGCATTAAACATATTTGAGCGGGAAAGTGATACACACAGTTGCCTTTCATAATGCATTGGTAAGTTGCAATTAAAATAACTATCCATACGAAAACAAATTTGTTATACATATACATATGTATTATAATAGAAGTAATTGCAGAAATGTGCTTATAAAAAGTTCTTATTATAATCTTGTCCAAACATATATGCATTTTTAAATTATTTTATTGTTTAAATACGAGCAAATGTTTAACTAAAACAATACTCATATTTATAGCTTATGAATTTGAATAACACATACATAGTACACATTAGACATATTTTTAGAAATACATATTCAAAAGTATGTATGTATGCATATGTATGTATACATACATACATACATATATTTAATGTAGTACTTAAGCGCATGCGTTATTTTTTTAAACAACATAAAAAATAATTTCTCTTTTACAGAATGCACATTTTTTCATTATTACAAGCAGCTGATTAAGATTATGTCAATAATATTTTTTGATTTTACGTTAAAATATAGAACAAAAAACTGAATTTTGATGAAGTGAAGATGTTCAGACTGCAGTGCAGAAAAACAAAAATAATAATAGAAAATGTTAAGAGGGTAGAAATTTTAATTTTAGCTATTATTAATGAGTAATTTAGATATTTCAACTCAATTTAAAGAAACCATATGGGACAGAACTTTCAGTTTACTATATATTTACCATATTAATATTAATATTATTATTATTATTTTTTATTTATTTTATTTAATTTTTTTTTTGAGGTTATGATTTTGCAGTTCCAATTTATTAAACTTTTATATATTTTATACATGTGTACATGTAATCTTAAAATTTACTTTCATTCTGCTTTTTTTTATAAAGGACTTACAAAAATTATTCTAAAAATCGTATATATCATTTGGTTACGAAACACGTTTATTTTTCAAAGTTTTATTTTAACAAAAATAATTATAACAAAAAAATAAAAATAAAAAGAGAATTTAAAGCAAACAATTTATATTTTGGTATAAATTTTAAATTCGATTACTTTCAAATCCGTAAAAGAAATTTTTACAAAGATCAAAAGCAAATAAAATTGAAAACGGTTTCTTTTGAAAAATTATAAAAAACTTAGAATAAAAACGAAAGAAACGAAACAAAAATAAAATCAAAGGTAAAGCCGAAAATTAATTAAAAATCTGAAGACGTTTCTTCAACTCAACAGAACCGAAATAAACTAAATGAAATTTTACAATATAACGTATGAAAAACTAAAAATAACGAGCAACTGCAAAAGTTTACGCAAATTGAGAGAAAAAATGGAAAAACATGGTGAGTATACAAAAGAAAAACGAAAATAATTAAAATTCACCACAATCAAAAAATTAACTAAAATTTATCAATGAAAATAGTACTTTATTATATATATATATATATAAGATCTAGAAATATTATATAGTTAAATAAATTATTGTACACATGATTTTCAATATTACTTAAATATTAACCAAGTAGTACAAAAGATGAAAACTTAATAAATTTTCATTTATAAAAAAGCGTGCTAAATATGTATGAAAATATGACAGAATTTTTTAACGGTGAAGCGATAATAAAAAACAAAGGAGGAGGAAATATTAATAAAAATTGATAAACATTTTAGGGTGCGGCTAAAAGGAAAATAAAACCGAAAAAACAAATTCACAAATTGGTACGACGGAAGGTTTGTTAAGTACAAAAAAAAAAAAAATGAATACATACATACGTATGTGGAAATAGCAAATACGAATGATTGCAACTAAAAATACAATGCATCTCGTAGGGCAAAATTGCCACAATTCGTCTTTTTTACTTTATATTCTAAGAGAATAAAAACGAGAGAGTTAGCAAAAATGAAAGATGTATTAATCAAGAGTAGATGTAGTTGTAAATAGCATGCCTAAATGTAGGCATTAAATTTAGGTAAAATTTCATGAAGAGATATTGGGGACAATTAACACCGAGAGTTTTTATTTTGAAAGAGTAGAAGAACCGACCAGTTTTCTCATTTTCTGTTTATTTATCTTCTTCAAAAAGTAGAGCGGCTTTTGCATTTTATTTGTTTATATTAATTTACAATTCAAGAATGAAAATACTGCAATTTCGAAGGAATAGTACAACAAACTTTACATTCACTGAAATAACGATTATGGTGTGATGATGGATATATGCTTCTACTTATTTATTTTCATATATTTCGTTATATGTATAGTCGAAGCGGGAGCGTTTATAAAGGATGCTACAAGTACAAGTGTCTTTAATATTGTACAAGCAAGCTATAAAGGAACCAGAAAACTGAAAAGAAATTCAGAATTTTTTAATTATAGCCATTGAATGGTGTTGATGCAAAAATAACAAGTACACATTCTCATCTTCATATACATAATATACAAACAGAAATCCTTATAGGAAAACAGTATGCAAGCAATTAAAGGGAGCACACAGCAAAGCAAGAGAAAAAAATAAAGCAGAAATCAGGGAAACAACCGGAGGATATGTATACAATAAACTAAAAATTTCAAAAGCAAATACAATTAATATAAAACATGTTTACGATATAGTTTTTGCAGCTAAAAAAAATATGGGTGTGGGCAAACTACAATAGAAAATTTAAGATGTATCTAACTTGCAATTTTGCTATTATTACGGTATAGAAAGCAATTTCTTCTCTTTTTTTTATATGATAAATAGATAAGTTATATACATACATTTTTTTCCTTTTTTTAATTTTTAGAAAATTTAATATTTTTTTAATTTTTAATTTATTTCAAAATATATTTCACCTTTTCATCGAAGAATATTTTCCACTTAAAACTACTGCATTATTTATCATATTATTTAACTTTTATTATTTGTTTTTCTAAAATCCGTTTAATTTTCAACTCATAAACTCATATTCTATAAAAACATGTATATATTATTTATTAGAAAATCTAAGTATATTCGGTAAAATACGTAGAGAATTGAAAAAACACAACTTGCTGCTGAAGAGTGCAAGAACTAAATGATTGCACTTTTATAAAAGCTGCAACATTTTGTCCCTCTTCATTCTGTACAAAAAGGATATTAGTGCCAAGCATAACATACTATATGGACTTTGTTTCTGCTGGGCTCTAAAGATGGATAACATAAGAGAACAATAAAAAGCTAAAAAAAAAACCCCGAGAGATGTCATGTTTTTTACTATATTTTCGTTTGATTTAGTTTTGAAATTAAATTATACAATTTTTAATATAAGAACTAATAGCCGAATATAAAATCATTAACATGTGTTTTAAAACGTATACAAAATAATTCGTATAAATTTTATTTTATTGAAATAAATATTAATGATATATAATTAGATTACTTTCGGGGGAGTAAGTAAACTAAAGTAGAGTATCAGGTGAGTGGCTAAATGCAATTCCTATAGTAAAAACTAAACAAAACATGCAATTTATTGTGGTAGGTTAGTCGTTTTGTTCTCTCTATTACGAAATCTCTTAATGCTCCAAGTTAAAGTCTCAACTTCATTGAGGAACTTATTACAGGGGTGTGTACGAAAGAAAACATTCAATGTGTTCTTAACCTAACACAATTTTTTTTTTTTGTTTTTTAATTTCATTTTTAATTTTTCATTTCAGAATAACATCAACAGCTTGTAGTAAAAATGGTTATCGTGTGTTTTTCGGTATTGATGTTTGTTTTTTTTTTTTTCGTTATTGCTTACTGTTTTGTAGCGTTTGTTGGCTAAATCGTCCTTTTACTTAACTTGACATCGTCATTTGTGTCAAAAGACCATTGAACTCTATACTTTCCACACAATTGTGCACTGTTATGTCTGCAAGATAGGTATAAAAAATTAACGTGTGCTGTTGATTGTTTTTGTAATATGCACACAAGCACGTATAGTTCTTGCGTTCGAAAAAATAAAGAGCAACTAAAGTACGATTTATTTGAAATTAAAAAACTAACAGATATATCAATATCATCAATTCAATAGGTTTATTTCATAAAAAATGGTATTCTTAACCACCAGTTATAATGGTATTCCAAATTTAAACATATACAAAAAATACGTATACGCACCGTTGTGCAAAAGATTAAGTTTGAATTTCCATATTTTCACATTCTTGGCTCTTCAAGTACTTACCTTACCATTCTTCGGCATCTAATGCAAGAAAACGGGGGAAACGCTGCTGATGTTGTCTTAAGTTACTTTGCTCCCGTCTATTTGAGTCCATTTTGTTAACAAAATCTAAATACGCTTTACCGTGAGGGCAGTTGACTTTTGAATGCAAATGATTATAGTGACCGCAGATTTAACCGACTGCACTTTCTTTCTATTACCAACGCTTTTTATAGGCTTTTTTTGTGGACTAAAAAGTGCTCTATACAGTTGAAATGTAGGCATGACCAGATCAGATCAGAAATGGAAAGGAAGCGGACGATCAGGGGAGCCAACTGCAACAGTCCAAATAAAATAATGCTGCTGATATCGATAAAAAATAGTGCAATGCTGGTCAATAACAAACGATATGGTTGCTGAAAACCACAAAAATAGCTGATGAATATTTATGAAATAGAGAGAAAGAAATTTTCTTTTATTACCTTGTCTTGGTCACCGCAGAGATTGGTTATGATTTCGTACCCAATTTTTGCAAATTCTTTTTTTTTAATAACTTTTAACTATTGCCGAGTCCTTTAATTTGCAGTTCAATGAACCGAGGGAATGGTTTTATGAAAATGGGAAAAATATTAACGTATTTTTAGGCATTGCCATATCAAAATCATCTGTCCAATGTAAATGTCAAAAGCAGGTGACAGAGCGTTGTTTAAAACATATGTCAAAAAATTATTCTGCATACAGTGCTTCCAAGTTTAGTAAAATTATATGTATACGAGAGGGAGGGCAAACAGAAACTACACTTTCATTCGCACAAGGGAATTTAAATAAAATTGATGAATGTTAAATGATAATGAAATTCAGTTCATCTATTTATTCTTTGAACATATCTATATACTAATAATCATATTTTTTATCATTATATTAAAAATTCAACCAGTTTGCGCAAACGTTCAATTAAAATATGTAATCCAATATAGTGGCGGAAGATATAAGTCAATGTTTTAAAACACTCGATGTAATTAATTGGTATATCGAAACAATTCGATTCAATTTTATTGATCAACATCGATGTATTTTATTCGATGTATCGAAGTAAAAATTTAATACAAATACTTTATAGCCCAATTCAATAGCCATTATCGACTTTATTATACCACAACAACAACCGAGAATTTGAGACCGAAACAACAAATAAATTTTCCGTCTATAATTTTTATTGTAAGTTTATTTGAATTAACCGAAAATTAATGTTGCCAGAGGTATAACTCGAATAAATTTTATAGATTTTAATTTTAATGATTTTTGTTTTAGGAAAGAATTTCGAAAGACAAAAAATTTTTAATTGTGAGTTTTCTTTTACAGTCCATATAATAATAGGCAAACACGTTTTTTGTAATCCCTTTTACGCCTGCACTACTGTACCGATTTCGAAAAGATATAATAATGTACATATTTTGTAAAGTGAAGATATCTTTCCGTTATGGACTAAGTTTTTCTTCGGGAGGCGACCAGCCTGTGCTAGAGTCGCGGGGCACTAACGCCACCTGCTCGAGTCCTCAGTGTCTATTAATGTTTGTTTTGTTAGTATTTTTTGTTTGTTTGTTTTATTTGAGAGTTAGTAGGATGAGGTACCTGAAAGAAAAGAAAAATGTGGCTTAGCATATATTCATTAATATATTAAGTAAGAAAGGCGGTATCGAAGTACCCCACCCAGAGAAAATAGTGGTCCATTGTGGAAAGAGCCTTTCACTGGATAAGAAAAAGGAAAGAGAAAGAAATAGGAGAGGAAAAAGGGTGGAAGTGGCATACAGAAGGAGACGGATGTTCAAAAAGGACCAGACATCACCTCCAGGTCGCATATCCTAGCCGACGCAAAGTCACCAAGGCCATCGAAAGAGCCACGGCCCAGCAACCTGAGCCTGCGCCCATAAAGAGCCGGACAGTGAAAGAGTATGTGTTTCACAGTTTCCGGCTCCCCTGTATCGCCGCAAACTCAGCAGAAAATAGGGGAGCCTGCTTCCCAAATCCCAGTCCTCGACCTCAGAGCGCAGTGCCCAGTCACCAAGCCTATCAGAATCCTAAGAGATTCCCTCCTCAGATTAAGGACCCATTTCGTCCTAGAGCGGTCAGGTCGCGGCCACAACAGCCTGGAGACCCTACAGTCTCCTCTGCTCCTACACTCTACGACGACCTCAGCTATCAATTAAGCCTCCAAAGAAACCAAGCGGTGGGTTCTCAGACATATCTACCTATTCTACACCACAAACCGCGCCCGCGCTTGTCAGTTTATCTGCAATCTCGTTTTCCCTTATGCCAGCATGCCGAGGAACACAGCGCTGCTTAACACTTCACACATCCAGGATAATATTTTGTTTTCTGGACGTTTTTCAATTATAAACATTAAATATTTAGACATATTTACAAATATATTATTTTTAATGTGTTTTTAAGCATGTTTTTTGCAATAAGATATAGTCTAACGATATCCTTGGATTGTTCTGTTAGTAAGTCTCTGCTGTGCAAGAAAATGTGTTGACAGCATGTGAACAAAAAAAAGCTGTCGGATATATTATTGATTTGTTTATATATTAACATATTTACATATGAGTGAAAGAAATAAATATAGTGTTGTTTGTTATGAACAGCTGTAGAATATAGTAAGTGATGAAACAGATACGTCCGCAACTCCATGTAAAAACATTGTCAAAAACAGATGGCCCATAATAAAATCGACAGCCGCAACTTCAAATACTGTCAATTACCCTTTTTCTTTTTATGTTTGTTTTCTTTTCGCGCCACCCTAAAAACGTAAGTATGTATTTTCGTACAATATGCATAAAATTCAGTGAAAGTACGGCAACACCACATACAGATTGTGAGAGCAAAATAGAGAGTAAAAATAAACGCTGTCAAAATAAAATCGATTTTCACGATTGCTTTTACCGACGATTTGTTATGTCATTTTATATGGAAAAAATCGTCAAGCCGCAATTCTATTTCATCTCTAAGTGGTAAGCTGTCATTCATAAAGAAAGTAGTAAAGTAGCGTTTTTTGTGTAATATGTGTATTGTTACGAAAATAAAAATGCCTAAATTCTGTATATTTGGTATTTATGTTTCACCCTGTCAATGCCGTACTTATTTGTATGTTATGGCAAATAAGTAGCAGTACCGCCAAATCGATCATTTTTACGTTACAATTGAATAACGGATATAAAAATAAAACATGACATTTCCGGAACCTTTTAGGCAATTAGGTATATGAGCAGACTGCTTTACCTACACGTCGGTTAGTTATCATTACGTTATCAAAACGTAACAGTATTTATACTGTTGTATATATTTAATTTTTTTTTTATTATTGGTATGTTTTGTTAATGGGATTAACATGTTTGCTAGAGATTTTAACAGCCTGATAATAAAAACGATACCGGATATAGAGGAAACTCAAGATGTCTGGAGGATACTGGTGGTGGAGGAAATTAAATCATTTTATGAAGTTCAGAAGGTCAAGAATATTCTAGGAAAAGTCAAAGATATAATAAGACAGATTTGGTCCTGATCATGACGAGGGGTTGGAAGCGCCTGAAGATGAAGCGACGAGCTAGCTGGAACCATCATCAATGATCAGAAGATATTTCTCATGAACTTTCAGCTTATTTGAGGACTTCTGTCGGAAAACTGAAAGAAAATCCGTTGAAAATTTGGAATGACTACAAAACGCAGTTTTCAAATCTATATTGTTCTGATTTGATTACTGATTACATAATGTGCTACCTAATTACTGTAGGCAGTAGAAAAATGAGAACAATCGAGCCAAAGGACTTGAATATGTATGCAAAAATTGATCTGACGTTACGTAACATTTCGATTGAAATTATCATATGTAAGATCGCCTTTAAATAACTAACGGTATTGTGATCATCCGCTACTTCAGAAAGCCTATTTGGCAAAAGATTTAGCTAAACTTTTATTTCGACAAAGAATAGTGGGATATACATATCGTTAGTCTAAGGTAGAAATGTCATAGTCTAATGTAGAAATGTCCTACCTCAAATTCATAGAAAAAGGTGTAACCAGGTTTACTTGTGTGCAGTGTATTGAAATCACTAAAAAAGAACTTAATTTCGAACAAATGCAACTTAGAGCCTCTCTACATGTGACCAACGATATGTATGTTATAATTATTTTATATTTAAAACTATATTTTAACTTTTCGTTCATGTAATAAATAATGTAATAAAACTTTTTGTACCTACAATCGATGCAAAGAAAACATATATATATTTTGTGAGAAGTCAATACATCGTTGTAGCTTTGGGATGCATTGTATAGAAAAAAATATCAATGTTTTTTCTATGTCCATCACTAGTCCAACATATAATTCCAACTGTAATCATGGGCCAAAAATTACGATCAAAGTTATTCGATTTCGAGCCAATAAAATGTATTTTGTGTTTATTGAGGACAAAAATTTATTACAATGTCAGAATAAGATTTTGTTTTCAAATAAAGTTAATAATCACCCCTATTTTGAGTTTCGATTAAGTCTCCGCATTCAGTTACGTTTCGATCGAAAATTTGTATTAAAAGTAAACTGAATTGAAAGAAAAAGAAGAGGAGAATAATGTTCTCAAAAGCATAGGAACGTATGAAAAGAAACAAAAATAAGCAAATTGTAATAAAAACTCAAAATGTATTGCATACGCAAAGGGTTTCAATAAGAAAACAGTCACTTTTTGTTTGTTTTTTTCATGCACTTGAAGAAGAGTAAATTTATATTTTTATATATATAGTTTTTAGTTTTGTATATTTTCTTTTTGTATACAATAAAAATAAATACTATAATGAAAAATGTTTGGCTAATAATACATGTTGGACTAAAGAAAAAAATAATATCGAAATATACTTCGTCACAACTTTTACAGTTTAGCAAATCGTAATGCAGAATACATACAATCGAAAAAAAAACTGAACGGAATGGAAACTCAGAATACCAATTTTGACAAACGGAGAAAATTTCGATTCGAATCGGAACACAGAATAGAGGCGAATAACCGGAGAAAGTTCGAAATTTATAAATAACAGTTTTTGTAAATTTTATATATATTTTTTATTATTTTTGATTAAACAACTACATTTGAGTAAATCATTGATTTGTTTCATTTTTGGTTGTTTGTTAAATATTACTTTGCTTTCTTGTCTTTTTTTACAAACTTAATTATAAGATTTAATATCTTTTGTTTAGAATAATAATATAGTAGTTTATTTTTATACTTGTTTGAATGGGTCGTGTATCTCAATGTTATTTAGACTTTTTGTTTAATAATAGTTTTAATGTATTTATAGTATATATTTGTACAAAATATGTTATGTTTTGTAGGGGAGAAGTTGAAATAATATAAAGAGAATTGGTTCACAGTAGACTTTGAAGCAAAACGTTGTAGTACGTGTTTCTTATTTAACCTTTTATCATGATTTTGTTCTCATTTTCATAATTTAGAATTAAATTAAAAAATATATATATATATATATATATATATATATATATATATATATATATATATATATATTCAATAGCAAAAACATATATATATATATATATATATACATATATATATATATATATATATATATATGTTTTATATATATATATATATAACAAATATATATGTATATATACATACATATATAACAAAGTTTCTGCTATTCAAGTATGTTATATATATATATATACATACTCATCATTTATTTCATATTAAGTAATATATTTATAGATGTATTTGAATATAATCTTCTCTTACTTATAATCATTTTTAGTATATAATTACCCTAGAAAAAGAGCGTTATATTACAATTAACATTATACTTAATTTTGATACTCATGTACAAATTTGCATGTTTTAATAAATGACAGAGTTCCCTTATAAAATATATACAACATATCTATGTAATATAGTACTTGTTCGCCTTTTGTTACAGATTTTCAAGGGAAGTCAAAAAATTTGATTTTATTTTTTATGGTTCGCTCTAAGATTTGATTTAATTTTGTTTCTAATTGCATTCAAATATCTTATATTCATGCGGTTGCACATTGCGTTTAATTTTAAAGTAAAATTTTTGTTTTAATCCAAAATTCCTATATATATATATATATATATATATATATATATATATATATATATATATATATATATATATATATATATATATATATATATATATATATATATATATATATATATATATATATATATATATATATATATATATATATGTATATAATAGTCGGTTCTAAATCGTAGCATTTTTCTTTGTTTTTTGTTTTGTCTTTAAATTAGGTTAGTGTTATTTTTTAATGAAAATAATAAATTTACAACTAATGTTTAATCAATGAATATTGTTAATTAGTTTACATATTTACATCTTTAATTGATGTTATTAAAAGTGTAATTATAAATATCACTATAAAACCTAAATGTATATATACTCGTGAGTACACGATATTTTTTTGTAGATTATTATTTATGAAATATACATATATATACATAAGCATATATATATATATATATAATATAATAATATAATATATATAATAATATATATACTTATATAATATATATATATATATATATATATATATATATATATAATATATAATAATATATAATATATATAATAATATATAATATATATAATAATATATAATATATATATATTTTATATATAATATATATAATATATATAATAATATATATATATATTTTATATATAATGTATATAGAGAAATATATATATTATTATTTATATTATACATATATCCATATATTCTGTTTATTTTCTATATTTGGACTTTTGGTACTTTTAATAATTTCATATTGATCTTTCAAGTACATTTTAAGTTAAAATTTTTTGTAAATCCCTAAGTTTTACATTTTCAAAAAATATGTTTGCGCTTTTGACTTTTTGTTAAATGATTTTTTGTTGTTGTTTGTTCTTGACAGCCGTAATTTATTAAAAGCAAAGATTTAAAACAATTTTGAAACAAAAACCCTATTAGATGCCAAAAACCAAACAGGAGCAATATTGACAGTGCTCGCTTGTTGGTCAAAAATGTTATTAATATGTTAATTTAAAATTTACATACTAAAGCTCGGTCCATTTCTCTATTGGGATATTTCAATTAACATTGAAATTGAAACTGGTGAATATTAATAACTTTTTTCTTATAAACATGATTTCCTCTAATAATTCTTGAAAAGAATCACCAGGTGTTTGAAAATATAATTGATGTCGTATGTAATAGATACTCTACTTCCTTTGTAAATAAAACTCATAACATAATATTTAATGGCTTTAATAAAATTTTCTTTTTTTGTTTTTAGTTTTAATAATTATTTTGTCTGATTTTTTTAAAGAACTTTAAATTAAAAAATAAACTATGAAAAAAAATTAATAACTATGTAAAACATAGTATGATGGGAAAAAGAAGAAAAACATAACTAATTATAATACATTAAAGTAGTAAATATCAATATACTATTAAAAAAATGTATATATATATATATATATATACAAATAATTATTATGATAGAAACTAGTACAGAGAAAAGGGCTTATGAAAACAATTCTTGAAATCGTTTCTTTTATAATTTTTACTTAAGTATAAAGATTATAAAATTAAATACCTGGCCTTAATAGAAAATAAGAAGGTAGACAAACGTAAAATATTATTTGTATCTTAAGTGTTTTAAAAATCCAATGGTGAAATCTCTAATTTCCGATTGAGCAAAAACAAAAACGATTGTATTAACAATATTAATGAATTTATGAAAAAATTTTAAAGTCGAACTGCAAATTTACACAGTTTATGTGCAAGTAAAACTCGAATTATGTTTTATTTAAATCCATTAAGTAATGTATTTTTAATTTTTTGTTTGTTTTTAGATTGCCATAGAAAGTAAAACAATATAATAAGAAGATAAGGTAATTGCTTTAAGGTGAAAGTTAGAAATCAATGTCGTTAAATACATAGATATTAAAAATACAAGTTAGATATTGATTTTTTTTTCAATACATTCTAAAAAACAAAACCTTATTTTTTAATAATAAACTCGTTATGAAGGAATTTTCTAAAAACCTTTTTTAAGATTCAACTAAATTTTTTATTTATAAAAATATTAACTAAATTCAAGGAAAGAAAAAAAGAACCCAGGATATATTTAATTAATAATAACTAAAAAGAAGTTAACAATTCAATATAAAAAAACTTAAAATTTAAATAAAAATATATTTAACATTACATATACTTTTAATTATAAGCAAAGATATATATATATATATATATATATATATATATATATATATATATACATATATATATATATATATACATATATGTATATATATATATATATATATATATATATATACATATATGTATATATATATACTCGTATATATATATATATATATATATATATATATATATTAAAAAAAATTAAATAAAAACAAGTATATAAAATTATGACTTTATAAATAAGATAAATTTGTGTTTTTAGTAATTGTTTTAACTAAAAATAGAATTTAAATAAAAAAGTAATAATATATGTACGAACGTAAAATTGCAAATATTTTCTAAAATTGTTTTAAAATATACATAACTTGGTATGTGTTTGTGTTTGTGTTTGTGTGTGTGTGTGTGTAAGGAGCTATTTCTTGCCGTATGTGTGTATTATAATTTATAACAATAATAATAATAATAATTATAGTAATATTGACTTATTATGATAAAGTCCTTTCTTGTTTAAATATTGACAAAGCACTATATTGCTAAAAAGGTATCTTTCGTTTTACAGTTCTTCTAAAACAAATATTAAACTTATACTTCTTCATATACATTCTCTTAAGCATTATTTGCATATCAAATAGTTAAAAAAATAGTATGTATAACCGAATATAATTAGCTGAGTTAGTGATGTTGACTGATTTCTATATTAATTAAAGAATTATATTCCTTCTTAGTCTATAGTAGTTTACAAAAATTAAAAATTATTTCTAAACCTTTTTTTATTATTGTATAAGCATTTCATCTTTGAGTTTTTTTAAGCCAGCCTGGACATAGCGAAATACTTCATAGACGCTACTGTGTAAAGTTAATGGACCATTTTCATGATCTAAAGCAATAAAGAAATCTGAAACAAAATGGAAAAGCAAATACAAATTCACATTTAAAATTCGGTTAAAAGAATTAATCAATGATAATGGACTACTAACCCGTATGGTTGCCTTGTCTAACCAATCGATCTGCTTGTTCCCATAATTCATGACTACTGGCTAAATAATTGAAGTACTGATTTTGCTGGTATAAAGCTGAGTGTATATCTTGAGGCACTATTTTCCCGGGTGGTGTATTTGAACCAGAACCCTGCTTAAGGTAAATTAAACACAGGTTGGAAGTTAGATTTGACTATACCTATGTGAATGTCCTGCGATAGAATACGAAACTCACCTGAGAACCTACCGAATTAGAAGGCGAAATCGGAGAAGGTGTATTTCCATTAATAATGTCACCTTTGCCCGATTTGAAGAATTCCGTACAAACTGTATTAATTTGACGACAAAAATTTCTTTTTAGTTTAAATAACTTTAAAGAGATCAATGACTGGCAACGAAGACTGTGAAAGTGAAAAGAGAAAAGGAAGATAAAAAAGTGTAAAACAAAACAGTTTAATTATGAGATTACATTGGGTGGAGAGTTAAAGACTTACCTTAATATAGCAACTTTATTGTGAGTTTCGTGTTGATTAGCTGACGAGACTTGTAAATATCTGAACTTAGACGAAATGAATCTAAATATATTCATATAAAGAAAAGAAAGGACATACATTTAGAATGACTGCTATTATAAAACTGCATTTGAAAAATGTTTGCACTTTACTCACTTAATCAATGACAACGTATCCTTGTACATGGTCCAGGCAGCATCTTCGGAACGACTATGTTGTTCCATGGCAGCGCCAGATAAGAGAAAATAAACCACAGCCTCCAAATATAAAGTCACTTGGTTAAAGGTATCCTGTTCACGGTCAGCGGCATGTTTGCGATGAACAGCCTCTTGTAAAAATTTAGCGTCTTTGCTGTAATTTGAATGAAATTTTCGAAAATTAAAATTAACGGTAACAATATGCTTATTTGTCAATAAATTTCGAACAAAAAAACACTAGATGATACAGGTAACATATGTATGTACATACAGACGTTTTGCATTTAACAACTTTTTTGAAAATTTAATTTTGAAATCAATTATGAAGAAAAAAATTCCACAAAATAAACATAAAACAGTTGGTTTACATTTGTAATAAATTTTGAAATTTGGCCATAACGGAGGAGTTGGTAGTGTTGTTGTTGTTGGAGGAGTAGGTAGAGGAGTTCGAATATTCAATAAATGATTCCGCAACAAACCTGAATTCATCACTTAAAGCGTCATCATCCCGTTCGAAATACGAACGATAGATAACTTGGGTTGGAACTGCTTTTGTAGAAGATGTCGTTGGTTCAATTGCTGGTGTAGACTGAGATGAACTTGGAGTCGCAGATGTTGTCAAAAGTGATGACGAAGACGACGTGGCTGGTGGTATTGTTGTTACAGGCGATGATATAGGGAGAGCATTCTTTGTGCATGTAAGTAATGATGAAGGTGGTTGGGTAACAATTGGTAACAGTCCCACATTGGCTGGTGGTGGCATACTGACCGAGGCGATTGTAGTTGAATTGCTGTTCGTGCTTTGTAAATGCGCAGGACTGGCAGTGTTTGGGACATTATTAGTAATTTTGCTGCAATTGTTATTTGATTTATTGATATTTGCTTGTTGCAGCTTATTTTCCATTTGTAACCGATCATGATTTGTTGGTGGAAATTGATGTTCCAATGTTTGGTGTTCCTTCTAAAGAAAAAAAGAGAGAAATGTTCGTATTATTATTCCACATATTAAGAATATAGTTACATTCTTTATCTACCTGCATTTGCGACTGTTCCTCTCCATTAGTGTTCGTTAGGCATTCGTCCATTAAAATGGACCCTTTAGGGGATTTTAAAGATTCATTCACATTTTCTTTATGGATTCCTGTGCCTGACAATCCCTTATCCTTATCAGTTAAAACTCCAATACCTATGTCTTTTTCTTTTTTTCGTTTTTTATCTTTGTATGGACTAGAGCTAGAACTAGTACTACGTTTACGTCGTGGTTTTGGCTCTAATGATAACTCATTTGGAGAGCAAAGTAATGATTTTTCAGACAACTCACTGGGCTTTAAGTCTTGCTTGAGTATTAAAAGTTCTTGTTTGATAATAGCACTGTCTGTAGCAGAGTCGCTTTTAAATTTTTTTTCGTTGCAGGAATATTCGGTATCAGGTTCATGTTTAATAATTTGTTCATGCTTAACACCTGCCAATAGCTTAACGCCTCCCCCATCATTTGGAGAATTGTGTCCTCTTAGCATTGCTGATGCAGAACTATAACCATTTGGTGGTAATAAGTGTTCTTTAGGGGTTGAACCATCACCGCACACACTACCATCCGCTGAACGACTACTTAGGCGACCATTTCCATTATCTTTACCAAAATCGTGCAGATTTTCTCTTGAGCGCGAAAGTTCTCTTTCGGAAGCTGACGATATGGTGGAAGCAATTTGTATTGGCGTACGGTTGCCTGTACTTCTAGGTGTTGCACTTCCACTACCACCACCACTAAAGTTGCCACTGGATGTGGATTTCAAACGCATTTGGTTGTTGCAAGACTGAAGATCAGCATTCAGTATTGATTCATGATCATATATTGGTGTGCGTCCAGCGCTAGGTGTAAGGTGGCTCTGTTGATGTCCAGGAGCATGACCATATAAGCGGTATGTGTTTGCGTGCCATTCCATGGGCACATTTAACAATCTAGAGAGATCAATTTTACATATTAAAGATGTTGGAGGAGGTGGTTGTAACAGTGGGGGTGGCTGCTGTTGGTTTATGTGAGAGGGGTTTATAAGAGCATGATGTACAGTAGATGCTGCAGCTACAGCGGGTGTGGGAGTTGGCGTTCTTGTAACGGGTGGCGTTCGAGTAGGTGTTCTTGTTGGTGTCTTAATACGCTTTTGTAGTTTTCTTTCAGCACTGCTTGTACTTCGATCTGGAGTACGATGTGAAGCTATTGCACCCGCAGACAAAACCTGAGAAGCCATGTTTAATGAACGTGGTGATCTAATTTGGCCACTGGGGGTTAAACGGGGAGATTGTGCGGTTGGAGTATTCTGTAAGGAATTGTGAACAATTGAAAGATTTTCTTGTGACAATCTTAGGGCCGGAGATATATGTTTCTGTTGTTGTTGCTGTTGATCTTCAGACTGATCAACTATTAGAACTTGGCCCTGTTTTTTCGCACCACCTTCATTAGATGATTTAAAAATTCGGGTCAGAGTGCTAATTTTATTCTTATCACTTTTTGGCTTATCACGTTTCAATTTCTACAAAAACAAAAAACGAATTCAAATAAAAAAAAAAAAACAAATCGAGTCAATTCTAATAATTATTACCTTCTCTTTTCGTACTTCTCCAGTATCTGAATCCGAACGATCTTCGCCACTTGATTCCGAGAAGAAAGCACCTGCTATTTTATGTGGCGACTGATGATTGCTTGAACGTTGGGAAGAGCTACCACCAGATGCATTTACAGAAGTCTGTTGAGATGGGCCTCCAGTTAAAGTTGAAGCATTAGGTAGATGACTAAAATCTTCTGCAGACGATTCTGATGATGACGACGAGGATGAAGAAGACATTGAAATGTTCTGCTGCTTATTAGTGGGTACTAACGGAGTTGATAAGTCTTCCAGCGAAGATTTTCTGGTATTCAGTTTTTTTACAATACGCTTCGGAGGTACAATTTTCTGTTCTACTTCGCCTGGTAGTTTATTATTAAGACTACGGCTTTTGGTTTCTTCGTCTTCTGATGACGAGGAATTAATCATTCTAATCTGTTTGTTGGCATTTTCTTCTATCTCGGTATCTGAAGCCGAGGAGGAGGATTTTGAAATAGAGCATGAGGAGGACTCTGACGACGAAGATGAATCGTCGCTACCAGCAAAGGACTTCACTTGTGGTTTTACAGGAACCACCGGAGTGATAAGTTGCGTTATAGGAGTTACTTCAACTGGAGGGGGTGGTATAAGTGTTTGCTTAGTCGGGGAAGTGCTAAAATCTTGAGCCAAAGAATTTGATGAATTAAGTCTTGACGCTCTCCTTCTAGCTGTGGCAGCGGCATTTGTCGTTGGGGCAGGTTTTTTATTAATATCTTTTTTGGCGGTTAATGTTGGTCCTTTTGCTGAAACAGATGCCGACGATGCTGAACTTATATTTCCACTTTGGTTGGGTGTAGTTTTACGAGGTCTTCCTCTTCCCTTTTTAGGACCTGTTACAGCTGCACTGACACTTCCACTGACTGCAACATTAACCACTGGACTTACTAGACGTTGTTTTGTTAAGTCGCCTTCTTCATCATCACTAGTGTCAGGTGCTACAGTAGCACAAGTTTGTTGTTTTAGTTTCTTTCGTGGTTTCTTTGCTCTAGATTGAAGAGGAGGTGGTCTTGCTAAATGAGTACTTGGAGACGAACTAAGAGGGTCTAAACGAATCATAGTGACAGAATTAGGCATTTGAGCTTTTTGCACCATAGGAGGAGAACGTGGCAAAGCCGTAATAGCTGCCGGAACACCAGGAATTTGCAATGTACCACCAGGGCCTCTTACTGGTAGACGTTCGTCATCGCTGCTATTTGAGTCAGAAGAAAGATTTGATAAACCTTCTATTACATCTCCGCCATAGGATGTTACAGTCGTATGTCCTCCAGCTATAGACATACCTTCGTGTTTGATTTGTGTTGATGGTATTGAGACAAATTCAGAAGCATTTAGTATAGGCACCTGCTGTTGATTAACCCCCATTCCTGCATGAGGTGTAGAAATTTCTTTTTTGATATCGCCTAACATCGGCGAGAGTGGTGTTACCGAAAGTCCAGCTGGTGCCTTTCGAGATGGAAAAGCTGGATGAGGGAATGTATCGCTTTTATTAGCAATTCTATTTCGTCTACGTATACTCTCGTCATCTATATCGTTGTGATTTTCATTGTCCTCGTCACCGTCGTTCACATCATCTATCAGTGATTCATTCTTAATATTTGCTACATGCTGTGGAGGCTCTGGTATAATTTGCGCTCCTCCTCTTAGTGTTATAGGCATATTGAGGTTGGCAACATTCATAGAATTCACAGTGTTTACCATAGAAGTCGTGGAAGGCGAAACGACGTCTTGTGTTGGTGTTTGCTGTAGAGGAGCTTTATTAAAAAATCTGCTAAGCTGCCATTTTGTTGTGTTAGATGGTGATGGCGTTTTGTTTGAGGATGATGATGATGAACCACCTGAAGGAGGTGCTGATGAGCCTAAGCCCGAACTGCTACTCCCGCTACCAGCTACAGAACCAGATGAACCAGGGCCTAATTTCTTTTTGGTTGCCATCACAGAGCTTATATGTTGCTGTTGGCTTATTAGCTGATGAGCAGGGGGAATAGTTGCTGTTTGGTGTGTTTCACTTCTTGAAGAATCACTGCCAGACTCACTTGAATCTGATGGCGAACTATCACTAGAATTAACTGTGGAGCAATTCTGTTTTTTACGATCATCATCCGAATCTGAAAGCTCGAGATCGTTTTCTAATGTTGAATTTTGTTTCTCAATCGGAGGTGGTGTAGGTTTTTCTGTTTTCAGTGGTTTAATTAGAGTATCCTTCGATGGTCGGGATAATATTGGAGAGTGTGGCACAGTAGGTGAAGTAACGGCACCAGCATTACTTGTCAATGACGAGGACTGTCCGGAGGAGGATGAAGAGGTAGATGATGTTAGATTGCCGGCAGAAGTGGTAGTATTAATGGCAGGCGCTATATAAGTGGAAGAGGTGGAGGCCGAAGCGGAGGAGGTTGTAATGGAGGCTGATTTTAGAGAAGGCATCTGGTTTGTTGACGGGTTTAAGGAGGGAGGCACAAATCTAGGTGCGGGCATTTGCATACGAGGGGGAGAGTCCAATGGTTCAACTGTGCTTGTTTTAGCAAAAATATCAAATGAATACTTGTGTTTATTCTTTTCGCTGAGATTATAGTTTTCCATTAAAGTGTTATGCGGCGTTGCATCAATGCCAGTTAACATTTTTGGAGGACAAAATGTATTCGTAACATGGTTAATAATTTCTTTAATGTCATTCTGAAAAAAAGTCAACCAAAGTTTAAATTTAAACAATTATTGCGTTTGAGGGAAAAAGAGTAATTTATTTAAACTGTCAAGCTCACCTCAGGTGGTAATGCTTTTTGGCGTTGTTTTGGTATTGATGGTTGTGAGAAACGGCCATTATGGGTCGCTGATGACGATGAGGATGCTGCTGTTGGTGGCCCAAGATATGATTTCTCAATTGAGGACGTTGACGACGAAGACTGACGTCCATTTGGCATATGTGATGTGGCGGGAGGTAGGAGATTACCCGACGGTGGTCCTTTCGGTGGCGCCATCCCACTACTTAAACGATTCACGGGTTGACCTGGATAGCCACCGCGACCATTATATGGCGGTTTATTATCAGCGTGTTTAACATAAGGCGCTTGTCTTAATTGCTGTTGCTGCTGTTGATAATGATGTGCAGGCTGTTGTGATTGTTGCGACTGTGGTGGAGGAGGTGGAAGCAAACGTTGTGACGATGACGCAGAGGAACTCGTTGAAGACAATGCCGTTGACAGACCAGAACTGACATTTGGTATTGGCGAACTAGTCGGCACAATACCCGGTAGGACAGCATTTGGTGGCATTTGTCTATGACCCGAATTTGATATTCCCACTGTATAGAGATTAATAAAATCCTTTGCCTTGGAGTAGTCCCCCAATTTAGCTGCAATTTTGTCATCATCTTCGGATGGATTGACACGTCTCGGCTCTGAAAAGAGCGCTACCTCTCGATTGGATGACGCCGTTTGAACCTGTTGTCTTTCAGACTTTTCACGTTCCCTTCGTTGTTTCCTCTCATATTCGTAGTCATCCATTCTAAAATAAAATAAGATAACAAATAATATAAAAAACTCAACAGGTAGATAAGAGAAATCGAAACGAATCTGAATATAACAGAATGTCGATAAACGTGAAAAATATAAAATATTTGACAAAACAAATGAGGAAACAAGTCTAAAATATTTAAAGTAAATGAGCCTGTTCCTAAACGCAACACTGTGTTGCATATTATGATTATTATTGATTTTCAAAATACAATTGCAAAATTTTATGATGAACAACAAACATTGGTATTATTTGTATTTGCGATAAATAATTTGCAATATTGTATTTTCGACCATCTGACAGTTGTAGTGTTACCACTGTTTGCTTTTATGAACGTTATATGCATACTATATAGTACAATAATGAATTTACGAAAAGACCCAATTACAAACATATACACATACACTAGCGCTAGGCCGCATAAATATGGGTACAAAATATTTAGCATAGTTTAAGTTCTGACTGTGGTTCTAAGCAGTGTCGTTATTACTTTAAGGCTGCTTATCATTGCCAAATTATGCAAATGCAAAAGGAAAACACCTAAAATCATATTTCAAAAGTTTATCTGTGAAATAGAACCAATTTCAAAGCAACACCGTTACTCCTTAGAATCACAATTGGACCTTAAGGTATACTAAATATTCTGTACACATATTTATGCGACCCAGTGTATGCACGTATGTATGTACTGTATGTATGTACAAAACACATATACATATACTATAAAGTAATGATTTGATTCGATTTGATTTAATCCAAGAGATTTTTTTATCACTCATATGTTTGCGTTTATAATAGTAAAAACAAAAAAACAACAACAAAAAACAACAACAACAAAATAAACAACCATCACAATAACAAAAATAAAAGCTAAAGAGAAAGAGACTTACTGGAAAATAAAAATCTATCGGATATTTTATTGTGGCTTTATCGTTGATAACAACTAGTGCTAGTTGTATTTGCTGTTGTTGCCGACGCAGTTGTTGTTGTTTTATATTAAATTGTACTGTATAAAGTCGCAGTTATATTATTGATTAACGAGGACAATGATGATGTTGTTATTGTTGGTATTCTAATTGATTTTTTTTTTTGTACAACAGCAAAACACTTGTTAGACATTAAAAAGCGCCACGATATTTAATTATATATATATATATATATATATATATATATATATATATATATATATATATATATATATATATATATATATTCTGGAAAATATTACATACATACGTAGTACATACGGTATAAAATATTAAAAAAAAGTTTTCTAAAGAAACTCTCTCTTTTTAGAAATTTCTCTATTGCAAATAAATAAACTTAAAATCGTTTTATGAAGATGATTGCGACGACGTTGAGGAAATATTTAATTCCCATTTTGGTTTTCTTTTCATTGTTTCTTTGATTGTTTTGAAACAGTTTTTGTTTTTATTTAGCAAAAGTTTTTATGTTTTCTTTCTTTTTTGTTATTTTTTTTATTCATTTATTGCTTTAATTGTTTTGTCTTGTTAATAAATAAAGTAATATTGTTGTTATTGTTATTGGGGTAGAAAAAGCCAAAGAATGAGAGAAAATATTTATTTTTTGTATATTTTTGTTTTACTTTGTGTTTTTAGTCACGTTTGTAACAATTTGTGTTGTCAAACCTGAAAAAAGGCAAAAGAGAAAATATAAAAATTGGGTATCGAGCAAAATTAAATGAGAACAGTGAAGAATAAGTAGATAAACAAAAAAAAAAGCGATGACAAACAAAGTTCCATGTCACTGTTAAAATAGTGAATGACGGCGTCAATACAAAATAAAACCAATGACAGCACATGTAAATCATTTATACATTTTTAAAATATTATACGGGGTGGGCAAATTTGAGGTTAGGAAGTAAATTGGCTATCAAAAGATGAAATTCCAAGAATTGAGCTGTCAAACTTTGACACTTATTTAGTTAAAAACAATTGCGTAATTTTAACTACCGAACTATGAAAAACAACAACAAAAAATGAATTTTTTAACAAAATCATCTTTAGTAATAAGGCCCATTTTCAATTAGGCGGTTATGTAAACAAACAAAATTGTCGCATATAGGGATTACAAAATCCACAAACAGTCTTCGAAAAACCATTACATCCAAAGAAAGTGACCGTATGTTGCGGTTTGTGGTTAGGCGGCAACATGGCCCGTATTTTTTCGAAAATGAGCAAGAAAACGCCGTCACCGTGAATTCTCTGCACTGCCAAATCACGATAACCAATTTTTTGTGGCCACAATTGACATCAGTGACGTTTGGTTGCGTAATTTCTCGATTTGGCAATGTCAATTGACCGCCTCATTCTCGTGATTTAACGCCGCTGGAGTATTTTTCTGGGGTCATTTGAAAGACCGGGCTTACCTGAACAAACCACAAACAATTGACACTCTGAAAGATGAAATTCGGCGCTGTATTGACGAGATAAGCGAAGCTTTGTTGCAAAATGTGGTTCAAAATTTTGTGAAAAGAGCAGATATCTGCCGACGTGCAAGAGGTGGACATTTGCCCGACATCATATTCCTTTATTAATTTCCATATTTCTATTTTATATTGGTATGAATAAAACTGAATTTGTCGAAAAAAAAAAAATTGTTTTTAAGCCAATATACTTCCTAATCTCAAATTTGCCCACCATTTACTATACAAAGTCCGTTTTATTACTTAATACAAACAGGACAGATATTCCGTAAAGAAATTCATTCCTGTCGATGAAAGAATTAAAAACTATGAAACCCCGAGCCTAAAAAAAAATTAAGTAACGATTTGCAAGAAGAGCATAACATATAAATCTGTATATCCTATAGCAATTCGTATGAGAATTATTAAATAAAATAACTCAGCGAGACAATGAGCCACGAAGCTGTGCTTCTGTCTACGCCAAACAGGCATTTGCGATAAAAATTACTCTATTTGTAATTTATGCTTACGCTCTGTTTAGGGGTTGAGGACCATTGCTATCATTGGTTGCAATAGATTTCACTCACAACCACTAAGCCTTCCATAGGTCATGGTATTAGAAGAAATAAGTTTCAGTTCAGACCTTGAAGGTCCTTTTCATTCTATTTAGGCAACAGACTACCCAGAGGCTTGATATGTAAATAAGATATAGAAGCTTGGCGAATAATTAACTTTAACATTTCATTTTGAATTTTAAACAATCGCAAAACCCGGTTAACCCGGTTAACGACAACAACAACAACAAGCTACAAATATACAAAGAAGCAATAGTCAAAACCGTAAAAGTAAAACTAAGACTGTAAATGGGAACTTAAATCAATTTATAACTTTCTTATACCATTGAATATGGTAAGAAGACAACAAGGCGACAAGTTGCATATAATCAAGATTTATAACAAATACTCACGCACACAACAAACATAAAATGTAATGTTAGCTAACACGCACACAACTATAAAAATAATCAGTGTATTGTATGCAACAAGAAGCATGTGCAGGACTCAAGTGCTGATAAACGTACAATCTCCACCCCTCAAACCACTATAACCACCAGTGTGACCACATTTTAAAATAATATAAAGCCAAATAGCGTTTTAAATAAAGCCAGCAAATTTTGTTTTCAGCTAAAAAATAAAGTTAAATTTTTTAAATGTGTTCGCACAATATACTTTATGTAGTTGGATAATTTTTCTGGTCCAAATAACATTTTATAATTTTTTTCCAAATCAGTTATTAAAAACAATGCTTTGCATAAGATAAACATAACATTTATAAAAATTATATTTTTTAACCAAAAATTTTAATTAAAATTCATACATATGTACATATTTATGTTATACGTAACTAATATCCTACAGAAAATACGGCTACTCCGTATATGCGTGCAAATTGTAATCCATTAGTCCCTTATAATAATAATCCTAATCATTTAAATGTATAAAACGATTATGTTATTTAAATACAATTCTTTGAAAGTATAACCTTTTTTTGGAGTTTCACAGATATATTGTGCCATTCTTCAGCAAGAGCTTTCTTTAAGCCCTGTTTGCTTTTAATTTCGTTTTTTGGTACTCGCTGCGATTCAATCACCCTACTCCTTTACAAAGCTCGCTGTATGCTTTGGGTCATTGAGACCCAAAGAATGACCTGATAAACGCAATTAAAATTAACACTATCAATAAAGTTCACAATAACAAAGAACCAAAACAAGCACAGAAGTCAATTTCATAACAAAAGTAGTAGTGAAACGTTAAAATAAAAATAAACAAAACCAAAGATGAGACATTTTTTGTTGGTTTTTAAAATATTTGTTTTTTGTACATATATTTTTGCAACGATTTTATATGCCTACCAAATATGTGTTTATTGTACTTTTTTATTACAACTTCAGAAAAGGGTAGAAAAGCTAAGCTAATTTTTGTAAAACGATAAAAAAAAAACCAAAAGCTAAAACGAATTTTTTGAATCTAAATTGAAAAAAATAAAGCTTAAGCTGCAAAAAAGCTAATATGGTCACACCGATAACCACTAACATAATCAGATGGTGGTGTACCCAATGTGCTCTCTTCTGGCTCCCTTTCATATTGTGATTCACGTTCTCAGTATTATATTTATACAAATACAGTGAACTTGCGGTAATGTGAGCGGCGTTGCCACAACTCCGAGTTTTTTGTAACCAAACTTCAATAAATATGTAACCAAAAAATAACAAAAATTTTAAATCATAATTTTAATACAAAAAACATAAAAATATCATTTTATATATGGAATTTATAGCAGTTTTGACTGAAAATAGACTGGTAAAAAAATGTGGTACAACAATTGATGAGGCAAATTCTACTATTTGGTCTAAATATTTTAACTACGTACTAACAAACATCGCACAATAGAAAATATCGTTCGTTCATATGTTTACTTTAGAGATTTTAAAATTTATTTGTGGATAATTTAAGCTTAATAGCCTTTACTAAGAGATATCTTAATGAATCACTAAATACCCGAATCAAACAATAGCGTTGAAGTGAAATCTGTCTGATATCACTTAGCCACTGAACGAAATATTATAAACAAGAACGTTTTCTTGCTTTGATTCCGATTTCAACGTGCGAGAGATAATTTGTGCAGTTCAAAATTAAGGATTTTGACATGAAAAAGAAAGACCTTTTAGGTCCGGCAAAAATGTTCGTAGGTAATGAATTGGAGGCATTACTTTATGAAGATTATTTTCAAACCCAAAAAGTTATACAAGTTGGAAAAAATTGTGGCGACATCCATCATTGCTGGCGATGAAAAATATCTCTTTTAGGACAACACTCGACCAAATGTTCCAAGATCAGTTGAAACTATTTAAAATATTATTTCAGCCGCCTTATAATCCAAACATTGCCCGTCAGACTAACGTATGTTTCGATCGGAGTACCATTCACTTAAGAACGGAATATAAGAAATTGGTTCCATTCATTCTTGGCCTCAAAATATATGTAGTCTTTTGGATTAAAATCCATATGTTGCCAATGGGAAAGTTTGCCAAAAAAAAACCCGTTTTTAAAGTGATACACTCAGTAAGTATCTGGGTAATAAACGTTAAAACATATATTACCAAAATGGAAAAAAGACACACCTACACATCAAAGAAAAAAATAACCAATTTTGGTTAAAAATAACCAAAACGGCAACGCTGAATGTGAGCTATTATCTTTTTTCTATGTATTAACTCTATATGTAGTGAACAGAGTTTAGTGGCTCTAAATAATAAATAACAATTTAAGACTAACTGCGTTTAATTTTTTTTATTTAAAGAAAATTAGTTGCAAATACCACGGAATATGTATAGTTTTCTGTGTAAATAAAGTTGATATTATTTTTTTAATAGGGAATATTTTACAAAAAAGTGGCCTATTTTTGTTTTATTAAGTAAAAACGAGTAGTTTTGTGTAAAATGCTTTTTTCGATGGTATGTATGGTTCGCTACGTCACTGTATGCGATTGAAGCATTAATTTCATTTTTTCAAGAAAATATTTAATATTAATAAAAAAAGTAAATTTATGTTAAACAATTTTTAAGTTTGAAATAAATTAAATGTTATGTTACTAATTATTAGCGTTTCAATTCTGTATAGAGTTTGTGAAGCAAAAGAACACATACGCCGCTATAACTATCGCGGTATTCATTAGTTCACATTATCGCGAGTTCACTGTAGTTGGTTTTCTTGCAACGTACTCTTATTACCATCTACACAATTTAATCGTCTGTCAGTCCTATAACTCGAAAAAATTTTAATATACAGGGGGTGTGGCGAGATGTATTTGTGTGAAATGTACAGAAATCACAAAATAAATACCTCAATTTCAAAAAAATGCAGATTAGGGCCTTTCTACATGAGACCAACAGGATGTATGTATGTAAGTACATGTGTGTATAGTTTTCGTAAGAGTATATGTTTGGGTGGTTGTGTATTATGTATGAGTGTTGCATTTTCATAAGATTTGAGGTTAATAAAAAAATTCACATATCTTTGTGACCAAAAAGAGAAACACATTAGTTGTCAATTTGTTTGTGAGTAAATTTTCTTTTTTGCGTGTTGCAACTCGATCAGTGTCTTCCTTCCTCGTATAGTCAATGAATATGTCGTGTTTTCAATTTATTTATTTTAAATATGAACAAGACACAATTAAGGAGTAGCAGCAGACTTCTCCATTTCCCACATTAACAGGCAATTTGTATAATAATTTGTAAGAAAATGGCAAAAAATTATACATATAACGGCAAATATTCTTTTTTTTTTAATAGAAGAGGTAAATAAAGCATTAGAGACCTCATATGATAATAGCTTTACCGCGGTTATAACTTTTGGGATACCATGTAAGACGATTTTTGGAAACTACAGAGTGTTCACTTTTCAAGTGTCGAGGAATGGAATTTGTTATTTCGGGCGTAACTCCCTCTAAAACTATCCGTTATAGTCTAAAAATATGGTGTGAAAAATATTATCACGATTGGGCGAGGTTAATACGTGGCGCATCGCTCTTGAAGTTTGGGTTGAACTCTTTAAATTTCAATTTTATTAAAATTATATTTATTCATAATATTTATTGTATGTAGTACAAACGAATTTATATAATTTTATTTTTTTAACTTGTATATTATTTTATTTCAGAAGAGAATACTTGTTCACATTAGGATAGAGTTTCCGATAATCCGCTACAATTTGAACTATCAATCGCTTTTCTGCTTCATTTTTGGATAAAACAAAATAAAAATCTTCCATTAGCTTACGAGTCGAATTAGCTTACGTTCTGTCGAATAATGATTCGACATATTCATATTTCGAACTACATTAAGGTCAAAAATTATGTGATTTTTGTGATATAAAATATTCGATATTCTTGTTAAGATATTGGCTTATTGTGTGAGGAGTTACGATCAATTTCTTTATCTCGGATTTAGTAGGATTGTCCAGAGCTTGCACCATTAACTTTTTCGTCTTATATGATACATTTAGATCAAAGAAGGCCAAAGCTGCTCTTTCTGGAGTCAAATTTCGATTATGATTACTTAATTTGCTTAGTGACGCACCACTTATCTTGTCATCAATACTTTTATAATCATGTAAATCTTTAAGCAATTTTAAATCTTGCATAAGAGCTTCGCTGGTGCAGGTGCTTATATCCAATTTTTTAGGTGCACACTTACAACATATATACAAATGTCCCTAATACATGCTTATTCCAATTAAGTCATTTTAAATTCATTTTGAAATAGATATAACTTCATGCAATAAATCGCTTTCGACATCTAATGGGCATGATAAAATGATCCAGGTATTTTGAAGGTAAATAGCGAAACTTTACAACAAAGAAAAACTATACTTAATTCAAGAAGTGCTTTATAATCATCACGTGGTTGTTTTACTTTAAGACTTTTTTTGATACCTCAGATACAATCCCAATTGCATTGCTCACTTTCTGATCTTCAATTCCAATCATAAACGTAATGTCATCAATTTTGTTCCAAGCGTCTCTAATTCTGCGAAATAATTGAACAGTAGGGCCTGATGAAATTTAAGTTTTTTCATCGAAAACACCTTAAAATATTTCATAGATGTGATGCCGACATGGTAAATGCGAAAGGTCCTTTCTGGTCACTTACTCTAAAACAACAAAAGAACCTTGAAGTCGATCTAAGTTAGAAGCCGTGGGTGGTATCGCAACATAAAGCTTCTACTTTTTCAATTAGACTAGAATTCTATCAATGGATTTTTTTCAATTAACGATGGCATCGTTTTATCATCCCAGTGAACCGTACGTAATGCAACCAATTTCTTCATCATGATTTTTTAAAAAAAACATTTTTGTGCAGTTTTAACACGAATTTCGGAGCGGATTTTGCGAATAGTACATTTATTTATTATTAACTCATCTACTTCGTTATTTAGAACTTGAGCAGTTGTTACAAGTATTCACACAGCGTTACAGTCACTAATTTGACATTAGTCCACATCTGTTACAAGATTTGATAGAAGCTTTCCATTAACATAAGTACGAAAAATCTTCACAAAAACTTTATTACTAGCACATTTATCATCATCCGGGAGATTAAAATATGTGTATCAATGCTTTTAAACTATTATCAGGTTATACATGTAAACACTTTACTTGTCGCAGAAATATTTAAAATCTATTTCTACAAAAGTTTTTTTAGCAAGAAAATTTTATTACTATCGTATTCTAAAACAAATACAAAAAAATCAATTTTTGGATTATTTCACCAACAGGAGTCACCTTGAAAGACGATGCGCCACGTCTTCCTTTTATCCAACGTCTATAATTTTTTGCAAAACGTATTTTTAGACAAAACCTCACATTTTAGGGAGGAGTTACAGTTTCTAACTTGAAAAAATAATTTCTTTCAGACATCTAAAGACTACCGTAATCACTTACGATTATTTCTAAATATTACTTTAGTCTTAGCTGTGAGAAAGAAAGCAGTAGTGATTCCAATTCTTGAATTACTGATCGCGTGAAGACATAAGAAAAGAGGGCTAAAAAGGACAAAATTGAAAAAATTAAGTTTTTAATGCATTATCATGAAATGCATAATCATGAGCAAAAAAGTACATAAAAACGGCTAAAATGTATAATTTTTAGAGTAAAACACTAAAAAAATTTAAACAAAATAATATATTCGGGTATGTTCTGTAAACCGACATCGAGTGAAATTGAAACCAAGTAAATTTTCAAAAATCAGCTGTGGCATGAGATGTGTGGCCAGTTGCGTTCTGTTGAAACTAAACATTGTTCACACCAATACCATGAAAAGCGGGCAGGTATCTCCATTGACAGTAGTGGTTGCAATATATGAAATATGGGCCAATGATACCTCCGCTCCACAAGTCGCACCTAACAGTTACTCGTAATGAGTACATTAGTTTCTGTAAGACCACGTTTGGGTTTTCTGAGCCACAAATACGGCAATTTTGCTTATGAACACACCCACCAAGATGAAAATGAGCTTCATCCGAAAAGATGGTTTTAAATGATAAATTTCCAATAAATCCCAACGTTGCTTAAGCGTTAATCGCTGGTTCACAATTAATCTTTTAAATTGCCCACGCTATAAAATTGATACCCAGGTTGCCCTGCCCTACCTTTCACATAAGGATTAAGTATCATTTACAATCGTTTACAATTGGTCATAGCTAAATACAATTTGCACTTCTTGGTCGTCGTCTTCTTCATAATTACATACATACTAAAGTTAGATATGACTATACACACAAATTATACACACTTGTAAATACAGTGCTGTTCAAAATAAAAAAAAAATGGTCAATGGGTAATCTGTATATACTTGTTGATATAATTCTGTGGCAGTGCTACAATTCTATATTGCCAGTAAAAGGAAAAATTTAACCATAAGAAACAAAAATGGAAGCTGGCAAAAATGGCTAATATTTTTTTGGCGTTTGAAGTACAGAAAAACCTTGATAATCCGGAAAATCGATTGCAGAATAATCGAATAAAACCGTAGAATATTGTTTTTGTATTAAAAATGCTTTTTTTTAAATCACATATTTATTAACTACATTTGAAAAGCAAAACCATGAGAACATTTTATATTCATTCATTTGTTTTAGGTCTATCGACAATAGAAACTTACATATCGCACTTGATCAACAAGAGAGTATTAACTCGAAATTTTAAAATTTTCAGTAGAGGTGAAAAACTGTTTGTGGTTGTGTTTTAAGAGAATTTTAAAATCCGAATACATAATAGTAAGCAAAATATAATACCTTTTTTATGAAAATATACAATACATTTCTATTTCCACTTTTGCATTAACTGAAAACAATAACTTTTTGTTGATAAAAAGGTAGTCACTATCACGAAAATGGTCTCAAATGAGGTTTTCGAGATGAAAGAGTAATCGGAATACGATGAAATTGTTACAATAGATAGATATTGATGTTGTTAATTGATTTCTTGCAAGAAGTGAAATATTAAAAATGTTGAGTTAATATACTCTTGTTGATCAAGTGCGATATGGTATATACAGCATGGCCGGCCGCCTTATAAAGTTTGTATATATGCAGTTTTTTATTTATTTTTCTTTTTTTAGTATTATTTTTTTTTTTTTTTTTTATTTATCATTAACAGAGTTTGCAACGGATTTTGCAAAAATTGTAGCCATGGCTGGTAGAGGTTATTTAGTTTTCGTATTATTTAAAGTTTTTTATATTTATTTTTTTTTCAGAAATCGATGTGCGTGTTTGCGAATTCGTAACTTTTATCGTTTGCATTTGTTTATTTACCATTTACGGTAATAAATCAAGGTCTTCTTCTTATAAAAATCACTTTTTCTTTTCACATTTTTTTAAAATATTTTTCTGCCGACATTTCTATAACATTTCACAATCGATGTAGTCAGAGTGTAAAATCTTGAATATGCTCACTTCCCATTCTCTCTTTGCTTGTAAATCAATCGTATCGTAAAATGTGCAGAATAAATGCAAATCGACAAACACAGTTGTGTTGAATGTGGAAAAAACTTTTTCTTTTTTATTTTTATTTTGTTTGCGATTTCACTGTTCAGTTTATATATTTTGATGATGGGTCACGCATTCAACCCTCGTTATAAACCAACAGCTCCTGTTTACAATTTTCTTCCCTTTGACTTTATATCGTTTTACTTTTTTAACATTGGATTTCTGTATTTTTTTTTTTTTTTTTGTTTTGACAAGGTTTTTCTTATTGTTTAGACGTTTCCTGAATTGACAGATTAGATTTTTCATTTTTGTTTTTGTTTTAAAATTAAAATTTTACTTTTTTCAGCATCAATATTTATTTAATTATAATTTTTTTCTCTAATTCAAACGATTTGTAAAAACTTTACTGTTAAGTAAATATTAGTAAATAAAATACGTGCATATAAATATATATGTACGAGTATATAAAAATATTGTTAAATAAATTTCAAAAAATGCATCTTTTAGTAAAAATGGTTACTGAAACTTTAAAAAACAAAATAATGGCGTATCCATAGTATGTATCATAGTCCAGTTGAGTCGGAAATCATTTTTTCATAATAGGAACAAAGAACAACAGGAATAATTTAAAGATACTAATTTTGCACAATAGTCCTTAAAGTCAAATTTAAGTGAAACATTCTTCCCTAATAGTAAAATAATGACTTCTTCTATATACTGTAAAGAAGGCTGTCACATTCTCTGCAGAGCTCTAGCCTTACCTTATAGAGAATTCGTGTGTGTATATGGAGTTATAGGTATATACATATAAATACAAATTTAATATGGGCGTGGAACCACCCAATTGAACAATATTGAAGCCACAAACCAAATGAAAGCTCTCTACATATGATTTTTATATACATAGTTTTAAAAATATTGTTACGTTAATATTGTTATAAAAATGCCTAAAAAGAAAACACACAACATCAGTCCTTAAAACTGTATTGTGGCATTTTGGTATATTTGGTATTAATGTGTCACCCTGTCAATGCCGTTCTTATTTATGTATTTGGCAGCACTGCCAGTTTGACCATCTTTGTGTGTTACGTTTGAATTAACGGAAATAGTTCGAATGTTCTGGGAAGAACAAGAACATTCGGAAGTAATTTAAATTGTATATAAAAGGTGGTGCCTTATGCATGAGTTGAGTAGTTATCGTTTGGCAGTCATAAAGTAAAATCGTCTTTAGGCGTAAATAAAAGTGTTGTAAACGAACATTAAGTTGATGTATTACGATAAACTATAAAGATAAAGTGAGAAAATAAAAATTGTAAAACAATAACAACGTGGTTTTATTTTATTTTGACGCAATTTAAAAGAACTCAAACGTTTTAAAAAAGGTTTAAACGTAACAATATTTTCTAACTCACACAAAGTTTAAATGCTGTAGTAAATTTAGTTTTTAAGTAAAAATTATACAAAGGGGTTCACTCTAACGTCAATAACTCGCCCTTATAAACCATTTATAAATTTAAAATTTTTATTGTAGGTTTGTAGCTACTTTAAACCTTTAATAAGTTTTTTTTACTATTTGTTTTTTAGTTTTTTATATATAAAATATTTTTTGTTTAATTTTATTTCATTTGCAATCATAAATAAAATAGAAATACATTTATCTACCGTTTGCCTGTACCCAAATAAGGCGCTAAAGCTCAGGACAGTGGCGCAGTAAATGTACCACTGTTTCTATCTGCTCTACATTCTCGCACAACCTGCAAAATTCTGGCGAGCTGTTGACTTATCTACCATTATGAAGAAGTGACCAGTCCACCCTTGACCGTTAGACCTTACTGATACATAGCCGAAAGAATCTTGGCAGTCTCAGGATAGGCCACAATGTCCTAAAAAGTCCACAGTCAAATATCTCCATCTATTCATTTTTCGCCCGGTCCAGAGTCTATTGCCTCATGGCCTCAAGTTAAATCCTAACGAAAGCTTCTTATGTTGTATGACCAATTTTTTTTATACAATTTCAACATGCAACAAGCAGTACGACTAAAGAAAATGCATAAAGAAATGCCCAACCACCACAAACAAAAACCTCTAGAAGAATTACTAAAATGCAGCAACGAGGAATCATTTAGAGAAACTAGAAATTTATTTTAATCTGCTCATATTCCACATGAGTATAATTTCCAAAACTGGCAGATCGAGTGAATACATTAACAACCACGTACAGAGCGCAGCACTTTTGGTTGTTTAATACCAAACAGGAGTTCCTCTTCAATGCACAAAGGGTTGCTAGACGTAGAACGCTGCCTTTCGAGACATGCAAATGATCAAAGATTTTGTGATTCAACTTTCCAAGATGTTACAAATATTCTGGCCCAGATTGGTTTGAAGTAGCCGGCTTTGGGAAAATCCAATCATAACCATAACCCATAACCATGGAAACAAAAAGTAAATGGCTGTAGATTTACCTCATATATATATGTATATATATTATTACAAAAATAAGGTTGGGCACTCCAGCGTTTATTACATCGCTAAAATAAATAAACAAAAGCTGCAAGAACAACTATACGTGCTGTTTACAAATAGCCAAATTTACAACAACAAACATTAGCAGAGATAAAGTAAATAAAAATAACATGGCAACAACAATAATTAAACAGCAAAGAAAACAAGTAACAGACAATAAACAAGCAACAACAAATACTAAGAGCTGAAAGAAGTAGATGGTTACATTCGCATGGCTACATAAGAACTAAAAAGAAAATAAAAGAAAGAAATGAAATCTACCTGAAATATCCAGAGGTTCGAGAGCTTTCGATATGTTGTTTACTCAGCCATATAAAAAGCACACCGATGCGAACAGAATTAGTTTAACTAAAGTAAACTCAGCGAGTACAGCTTGTGTGAAAGAGTTTATAAGGAGTAAACTCGTGATGTGAATCGTGAAGCAAAAAACCAGTTTAGTTGGTGTTAACTCAGTAAGGAGAGCTAAGTGTGGATAACTTCTGGTTGAAAAGGTTGAGATCGAACCTAAGTTATAACTACGATCGGGTTGGAAGATCTTTAGGTAGAAAGATCTGTCGAGTAATTGTTGTTGTTTACAAAGTTGTAAACAGACGGAGTAATTAAGATGGACAGTGATGGACAAAAAAATGGGTATTAAATTCCTTTTTTTATTCAGTAAAAAAAAACTGTTTTAAAAGCCAATTTTGTTGAATTTTTCAGTTTGTTTTAGTTAATGCTTTTATTAATGCGTAATATTATTTTATTTACATCGATTTTATTAATAATTTGAGTATTATTTCACTAATTTTATTAATTTTTAAAAAGTACTTATAGTTTTTTTTTATTATCCCAAAGCTGAAAGTGACAAATTAAATAACATAGTGTTGCCAGCAGAACAATAAAACATTTTATAGTTAATTTTCTCTTATTAAACGTTTATGAATAAGAATTTTTATTTTTGGTTTATAGGACAAAAAGTGTTTAATAACTAATGTATACTTAAAACCTAAAAACAGCAAACAATCTTCTTACAAATTTTCAAATTAATTTGATTTTAAGGAACAAAATTAAAAATGAAAGCTGTTCCCTTGTTACTTTGACCCACTGTATATGTTTATACATAGGAACACATACATATATTTTGCATTATAAATATGTAAAAAAAATTGTTTGTACTATTTTTTAATGTAACTTTTATGTTTCAATTTTTAATTTCGTATTTAATACAAACTATATACATATTTGTCTGAATATAAAATCGGAAAAGAAATACTTCTCCTCTTCTTTACACGTAAACATAAAGAAACTTTTTTTGTGCAAAACTAAAACGTTTCAAAAAAATAAAAAAATACAACAAAATCGATTAAGAATCCTATGGAATAAAAGTAGAGAAATAAAAGAAAAAATAAATTTAATTAAATGATACTTTAACCAAGTCCTTTACAGAGAAATTTTTTAAAATTTATTTTTAAAACTTGTTAAGTTTATCTTTAAAGTATGGAAATACTTTTTCGTTATATTTATTTATATACTATATACAGTAGTGGTCAAAACGTTTTAACTAAAGTAGTATTCCAGTATACTCTTCAATTACACATTTCTTTCCGATTTGTTTTTAATTCTTAAATTTTGTATAACTATAGTTCTATGAATTTTTTTATATGTACAGTAATGTCCAAACACTGTATTGACTCTAAACTATATTACACTTAAAACAAATTTCTTTGATCAGAAGTATTAACACTACCTAATGCCAAAAATACTTACAATTTCTATAGTAGCTTTTCATTTATATTTTAAAATAATTTGTGGCATTAAATTCTTGCTTATACGCCTGCAGATTGGATATCATTTTTATTTTTAATTTTTAATTTATTTTTAAAATTGAGGTATCATTTTAATTTTGTTGCCATTTTTTCTACTTATGATTTTTATTCTAAACTATTATTTTAAGATTTTGAATACATTCCTGTTAGTTAATATGAAACGTTACACTAAGGAATAACGTGTTTTTATTATCAAAACATTTTTTTATTATCAAAACATTTTTTTAAATGGCAAAAGTTTTCAAGATTTAATTAGGATTTAAGATTATTTTTTAACAAAATAATCTTTACCGACGAAGCCCAACAAGCAGAATTGCCGGCCGCACTAGTGGTGAATAGAATCGAAGAGTTATCTTAGAGCAACCATATTAATAAAAAAATATGGTTTGGTGTGGTTTGTGGTCTAGAGGAATCATCGTACCATATTTTGTTAAAACGAAAATGGAGATGGGATTACGATCAATGGAAATCGCTACCGGGAGATGATCCGAAGCTTCTTGTGGCGGAAAATTGATGATTTAAACGTAGAGAACATGTGGTTAAAACAGGATGGTGTCACTTGTCACACAGCATGAGAAACAATGGATCTTTTGAAAGAAATGTTCGAAAACTGCACAACATTTTTTTTTTTTTTTTTTTTTTGTCTAACTAATCCCAGATGTGTTCTGTTGGGTTAAAATCTGGATATTGTTGGGGATGTATATAGTTGCTCACATTCCTTGCCATTGGTTGAAAAAATATATATCTTTTTCTAGACCCAATTACGATGAACTTTTTTTTAGCTTGAGGTGCAGAATGTTCAGGTATAAGTGTATCCATTGTATGTTCTATAAAAATCAATTTCAAACATCGTAAAAAACACAACACACATAGAGATAGATGTACTATTGACTTGGTATGTAGCTTTTGTAAATGTCAATCTCTGACTTAAATCGGAATAATGGGACTGGGAAAACTTTTTGATCAAGGTAGTATTTTATCAAAAATTGTTTTTTCTGCAAGCAATAAGTTATTGTTTACTTTATTTTTATTTAAGTGTTTACTATATTGTGGAATGGAAAAAAAAGAACAGAGACTCAGAATTGAAATAAGTGGGAAACAATTTAACCAATTTTTCCTCCATGAAACGACAAACGATCATGAAATTCAAGTAAACAGTTAAGCAAAAGCAAACAATAACTTATTGCTTACAGCAAGAGCAAGTCTTGGTAATGTGGTTGCTTTGTTGACTGCTTAAGCAGAGAACACACACATAGTGAAGCTAAGCAAGTAATTTACTTTTTTGCTTTTCTTTTTATTTATTCTTATTACTTAGTGCTGTTGCTAATTTAAAGCAAGCATTTTAAGCACTGGTGGCCATGTCTCTTATTTAGTTACGTGTCCAATACCCTCCAACACTTTGTAATTTTTTTACCCTGTTTGACACATTGACTGATACCAATTTAAGTTAAATCTCTAAGTATTCTTGTCCAATTCGACAAAGTTCCCTCCCAAAGTTCATTTTTTGGAAACTTTTTTCTGTTTTACTATTCTTTGGGAAATAACCTCTCCGGGATATGTAATATTTTTTTACCAATACTGCCGGAAAATTTTTTCTGAGATATAAGCATGTAATCTTCCTTGTTTTTTTTATTTTTTACAAAGTATAAACGCCAGTTGAAGTTATGCAATCCCAAATCATTATCAAACCAAAACCATGATTTACGGTTTCTTTTATATGAGATGGTCATGTTGTTGGAGTTGCGGATGGTTTTCGCCAATACCATACTTTTGCACAAGACAAGAATCTATTTATTTTTGTTTTATTGGATCATATAATTTTAAAATCGGTCCCATCATAACAGTAAAATAGGTTTTTATATATGAAACTATTGGAGTTTTCTATTCACAGGCGGCACAATGACTAATAAGAATCACTTTAATAAAAAAAAGTAAAAAAAAGTACAAAAGCGAGGCAATGACATTTTTGAAGGTCATAAGTTCTTTCAGTGAAGCAAAAGAGATTGATGCTTACTTTTGTATTCATTTCAAAATTAAAGAATCGTAGTTTTTTTTTTTTTTTTTTTTTTCGGAGTAAGCTTAAAGACAAGTGTTGTATTAGGTATTCGATAGACGCCAAAGTGTAAACACACATTTTTTTCAATCGCTATAATAATGTATAATGTAATGAAGTTGTATACCCAATACGAAACCAAAAACATTCGAAACATTACCTCATTTTTGCACCACAGTGTATTTGTTTGCATGCACCCTTATATTTATTCAAACTTGTAAAAACGTATGAATAAATAAATGAGTGAGTAAAAAATATTTTTTTAATTTGTTGATTTTTTTTTTTCGTTTCTCATCATGTAGAATATCTATCAGCAATTTAAATTGCAAATGCAAATCTTTTTTATTATTATTATTACTATTGTTGTTGTTGTTGTTCTTGATAATATTGTTTGAATACATATACCCTGCAGAGTTTAATATTATTGTTGTGCATATGGATATTCGTAGATGTATACGATTACTGGTATAATAATAATACGAGTTCCAGAAGCTGCAATAACGGTGCTTCAACTACTACAGCTACTACTGTACTCGTCTCTCAACTTCTCATCAGGACTCTCTTTTTTTACTTCACACCATTATAATATCGCATCGTAGTTTCAAACTATGAAAATCAATGTATTTAAAAATTACACAAAAACAAAAATGAAAGGAAAAAATAACTATCGGCTTTATAATACCCTACCCCCACAGAATTGTAATATACTAATTCACTTAAAAATGTAAAGTGAAAATATAACACATTAACTTTGTAACTGCTTATGGCAAATGTTTTTTTTTCGTTTTTAAGTTTTAAATTTAATCTATTGAATAGCTAGAGTAGGGTACTTATAATAAGCAGAGAAACCAGAAATATGCTCTTAAAAATTGTTTTATGCGCACAAAATATGCACTGAAAATTTTAAAATATGTTCTAAAAAAAAAAAATTAAATATGCTTTAAAAAACAACAAAAAATTTCTTTGTTGATAGAAAAAGTTTAATTCTAAAAATTCAATATCGTTTGTAAACATACATACATAACACATGGGTGAAAAGTCCCGGGCCTAACACATAGATGCCGTTAGTTTTATTGCATTCACTTCTTTTTCAGATAGTGCTAACCTTCAAAAGAAAACTGTTAAAATTTCATGATGTATTAATTAGTTAGTGAGTTGTTGTGAGTTTGTTTCTTCTTTTAATTCTTTACTGTTTCTTGATGGGGAAAAAAATACCGTTCAAGCGAAGCAAAAGCTTAAAAGTGTTATGTGGACTCCGCATAAAGTGAAGTTGCGTGAGTTAGCTGACATCGTAAAGATATCAAAAGAACGTGTTGGCTTTATACTACATGAGCATTTGACTCTGAGAAAGCTCTGTTTGCGCATGAATGAAGATGTTATCGCTGAAACTGAGGCCTTATTTAACGAAAAATTTAAATCGTTCTACAGAAGTGGTATTGAAATGTTGCAGCGGTACTGAATTGACCGCATTGCCCTTGATGAAAATTATGTTGCTAATTTTGAAAAAGAAAGTATTTTCTTTATTAGGCCCGGGAGTTTTCAGCTTTTGCTGTAAAAATATTTTACATCACAAAAAATCTAAATATGCTTTAAAAATATTTAAGATGCTCTTTACATGTGAAAAACATGCTCTTAAAACTGAAATATGCAAAAAATGCTGTTATAAGTAAAATACGCAAAAATATGCACTAACAAATCGATGCAAAAATTTATAAAAATTTCCTAAAACGGATAAATATCTTACATTCGACTTGATTGAATGCTTGAAGAAAAGCGCATTTACATATTTTGGGTTTACCTGACAATAGGAATAGACTGTACATATTAAGCAAACTTATAATACTAGTATGCAAATATTGAAAATCGTATATTTTGATTAAAGTAATATATACGAGGGATGATATTTGAAACAGTCTTTAGTGTCTCGATTGTATAAAAAACTATTAAATGGATTTTCTTCTGGCTGATATACTATTCATTCAGTAGACCTGGTCTACAACTATAAACAGCAACATCCATATTTATTTCTTTTTGTTATTGCTGTTATTGCATTTTGTTTTGTTTGCTTTGTATGCAATTATTTTATTAACATAAGTTTCAATGAAATATTTATATGATGCAATGAACTGTATCATAGTATAATAATAATAATAACAGCGTAACTAAACAGACAGACAGACAAATTTGTACAACAGAACTTGGCCTCTGTTCCTACAAATTAAGACAAAAAAGAAAAAAAAGTTGCAATTTCTTTAAAGAAAATTTATCATATGTTATTACACACTTTATTTTTATTTATCTATTTTTTTTTTCTTTAACAACAAAATCGAGATCAAAGCTTTAACAGAACAGTTATAAAATTTAAAATGAATAGTTTTGAAAGACTTTGAATAGAAAATACAAATTTATAATTGAATTTCAACAAAACATTATTACCACGTTTCTTGTACAAACTAGGCGATAATTGAAAGTAGAAATTAGTTACTAACATAAAACATGAAAAACAAATCCAAATGTACATTAAGGATGTTTTATAAGTTAAGGGATATTTTATGCACGACAAATTAACCCTTTCGGCACGAGTGGTTGAACATTTAAGCATATAATTTTCAGAAAATTGATTCGAAAGGGTTAAAGTACCATATAAAAATCTAACGTATTAAATTTAATTAAATACTTATTATTGTTTCAGCGCGGAATCGTTTAGATATATGGACCAAAATTATTCCAAAGAGGTCTTTGCTTATGATGTTGACTTTGCTATTAAAAGCGATTTTGGTATCCAGAATTGTCATTAATTTTTCAATGGTATTATTTTTATTATTATTATTATTATTATTATTAATTTATTAATAAATATTAATCATGCACCATGTGTGCTTAAGATTGTTGTAGTTATTAAAAATAAACGAAAATAATTTAATTTTTATGTTTTAATGAGAGTTTACTAGAGAATTTATTCGATGTGTACTTCATTATAGACGCTTCTTTTGGAAAAACATCTTAAGCCATAATATTCCTTTCTCCACACTTATGTAGTATGCCGAAAGTCCGTAGTCTTTATTAAAAAACTCAAAAGAAACAAAAAATTTGCATTTGATTAAAAATTAGCTAACAATCCAATATTATTCTGGAAGGATATTTTTATTCGATAAATCCAAATTTGATTTTAAAAATATACGGTGGTGGTAGTATTACGGTTTGTTACATAAGGTGGTTCAGACGATAAGACTTTACGTATGTAAATTCACATAGAAAATATTATAAAATTCCATCCGTATTTTAAAATTTAGAGTAAAAATCTTACGACAGATTTTTTTTTTTCGTTTATACGATACGTAGAAAAACTAAAACAAAGTAAAATGAAAACAGCTGTTTCAAAAGAGACCAGTAGTGCGAGCGAACGAATTTGTTTTTTCTTTGCTTACATAAAAATATAAATCCCCGATATAATGTAGTGTGATGGTTAAAAAAAGAAATAATTAAAAGCAAAGAGAGCCGTACGACTATCAAATTTTCATCCGTATTTCACTTAATGTCGTACGTTCTATTACATATAAAGTTTACACGATACTTTCCGCTCTCTTTTACACAAAAATTTGACGCCGTATGACTTGCATCAGCGTCTAAGCCCCATTTTATCTATCGCCTGGAGTCGATAGAACGGCTATAAACAGTTTCGGGTAAAGAAAAGTGTTCATTTTATCCATTGTGTGTCCGCTTTTGTTACCCACATTTTGTTTGAAGCTCGAAATAATTTTTTTAAGTACATTTTATAAACGGGTATTGTGTGTGACTTGATGATTTACTTTATATGAACTTTTTTTGAGGATTTAAAAATTTCCTACTTTACTCATTAAGGCCCAGACTCTATTCCCGTTGAACTAGATTGATGAAAATTTAAAGAAATGATAATATTGACATAATAAGATTTATATGAAGGTTAAAAGCAGCCGAATCGGAAGAATTCGAGATATCTCGTGTTGTGAAAACGCAATAATTGTAGTACTGACTGTTGTCTTGCCCTTATTTTCTGGAATTACTAAAACCTACGAGGGCGGATTGATATTGAAGCTACCTCAAAAACCATTCATTTCTTAACATAGTCTCCTTTTAGCTCAATACACTTAGGAAGACGATTTTCCAACTTTTTTATACCATCTGAATAATACGATTTTGGGAACTCCTCAAAATACGCATTAGTTTCGGTAATCACTTTTTCGTTTGAGATGAATCCTTTTTCTGCGAGCCATTTTTTCAACTTTGGAAACAGGAAAAAGTCAGTATGGGCTAAATCTGGACTATATGGTGGATGATCAACCAATTCGAAGTGGATTTCTCCTAGTTTTAGCATCGTAACTAATGCTGTGTGAACCGGTGCGTTGTTTTGAAGAAAGAGCACTTTTTTCTTGTTTAAATGTGGTCGTTTTTCCTTGATTGCATCAACCAATTGATCCAATAATGCACGATAATACTCTCGTGATTGTGGATCACTTTTCAAGATAATCGATGAGCAATATTCTGTGTGCGATTTCGCTGTCTTCGCCTTCTTCGGAGCACTTCCACCAGCTTCCAGCCATTGCTTCGATTGAATATTGCTTTCAGGTGTGTAGTGGTGGACCCACGTTTCATCAACAGTTATTAATCTATGCCAAAAATCAGCAGGATTATGCTTTATCATGTCCAAACACTGCTGTGAAGTGATCTGTCGAACTCGTTTTTGTTCAACACTGAGCAAACGCGGCACCCATCTTGCCGATAGCTTTTTCATATGCAAATATTCATGCAAAATGTTGAACACACGTTCATATGATATGTTTACCATTTCAGCAATCTCACGTATTTTGACCCGGCGATCATTCATAACGATATCGAGGATTTTCTTGATATTTTCTTCAGTAACCACCTCTTTTGGCCTCCCTGTTGATGGTATTGTTGCAGTGCTTGTTCGGCCCCGTTTAAATTCAGCAATCCAATATTTTACCATATAATCTGACGGAGCAGATTCGCCGTAATGTTTATCAAGCTTTTCTTTTGTCTCTTTCGCCGTTTTGCCTTTCAAGTAATAGTGTTTAATCACTACACGAAATTCACTTTTTTCCATTTCCCAAGAAACACAAAAGTTGTTTACTTCAAACGCCTACAACAAATAAACTAATCGATGAATTTGGCTAAAATTTTAACAGCTAACGTATGACAGATCGTAATTTCTAAGAAAGAAAAAGTTTTTGTGTTTGTGCTGCCATCTAGCGCTAGGTAGCTTCAATGTTAATCTATCCTCGTATGGTGTATTTACACTCACGTGTCACTAAGCCTGACCAGAGGTATTCTGGTGCAACGGGAATGGGTAGCTTCGTGGTAGCTGTTGTTTAGACCTGTAGCAACCCCATATACTTGAAAAAGTTCTCGAAAATTGGTCCGATCGGATGGGGTATTGTGAGGTCGGCATCTGCAGCCAATGAAATATTTCATTTCTAACCGGAACAATTGTACTTTACAACAAAAGAAAGACAAAATTTCAAACCGATTTTGTTTTATTAATTTTAAATTTAAACTTTTAGATGACACACCCTATATACGTTAAATATTTTTTTGTTTTGTTTTGTTTGTTTATTTATTACTTTAACATACCAATCTGAGATAAAAACATTTACAATAAAAACAACAACAATATATAAATAATAAAAAATAAAAAACAAAAACAAAAGACACATGCTGTTTCAATGGGAAATTGAAAGAAAATATATATACATCTACATATAAAAATAATCCAATACTGTACATACATACATACATATCGAATGTATGTACATATCGAATGTATATACAGTATTGGACAAAACATACGCTTGCTGAGCTTGGACTTACTATCATACATCTTCATAACATAGCAAAGCTCACTCGCATTTTAATTTGATTTATTAATTTGAAACGATAATGTCCTGCTTTTACTAAGAAAAGACTAAAATGAAACAAAAGAAATTTGTAACAGTAAAAAAAAGTTACCGTTATTTAGAATGCATCAAAACAATAGCACGAAATAGATAGATCGTTAAATTACCAACAACAAAAATCGTTCAACAACAAAAAAAAAAAAAAAAACGGCTGGAATATGAACAGACGAACAGGCGAACAGACAAACTTTTACCTTTCCATGACAACGCTCGGACTTACGTCGCAAAAGTTTCCAAACAATTGCAAGAAGCGATAAAGTGCCGCACACGCCGTATTCTCTAAACATTGTTTCTTTTGACTATTGTCTGTTTCGACGGATACGATATCCTTTGGTTGTCACCGAATCACTTTTTTTGAAGAAATATAAAATCGGTTTCAAAGTGGATCGTCTCAAAAGACGTGCATTCGGACATTGGCCCAGAGGTGGAAAAAGAAAGTAGGCACTAATTTAATAAAATTTTATTTAATACATTTGTTAATGCATTATCTTTTTAAGTTTAAAAAATGGACCGAATTAATTTGTTCTCCCAATACGTAAATTTTTAGTTATTTTTGTTGTAAATAGATTACGAAAACCTTTAAATATAAAACCACCCGGGTCTTTTCAAATATAAAACCCACCCGGGTTACCCAGTAGACTGTCAACCAAAATTACAAATTAAATAAAATAAATGTTTCGATTTGGTACATCGAAACACGATCTGTAGACGGTGTATTTGTATCATGCCAAAGTGAAAAAAGACCATCTACTACCGCCAAAAACAGATGCGAAATAATTGAATATACAAAGGAGCAAGTAAGCTTAGGTATACTTTTAATGGCAGATCGTACTCTTCTCTAATGCATCTAAGTTTAATGTGAGACGTTCTTATGGATTTAGCATGTTTAGCTGAATAAAAAGAACAACGTATTAATCCTCGGACACGGTAAAACACAAAGAAGAAAGTGTTTTAGTCTGGGATTGCATTTCTAGCTATGGAGCTGGGCCGATACACAAAATAAAAGGTGTAATAGATCGATTCTACTCCAAAATACACAGGTAAAGAGTGCTTTGTAAACAAACAAATCAAAGTTTTGAAATGTCTAGTGCAGTCGCCAAATCTCAATCCCCCAGAAAATCTATGAGATATTTTAGATCTTAGATATATTAATTGCAGAATAACGACGAACTTTATTGTCTAGTGGAAATTGCACTGAATGAAATTTCTGGTGTAAAATTATCGAATCTAATCGAGTCAATTACATGAATATGTAAAGATTAAAAAAAAAATAATAATAATAATAATAATAATGGCTATACAACTAAATATTAGTAAAATTAATATTTTAATTGAATTTATTGAAGACGTGCTTATTTTTTGTCGTATTCAAAGAAATGCGTTCAACGCACATATTTTCTAAGTTAAATAGGCATTTTGTTTATTTTTTGTATTATTTTTTGTGAATTTAGATGATTAACTTTGTAAATAAAAAAATAGTTTTATAATCCAAGAGTTTGCTTTTATTATTGAGATATTTTGTATTAAAAAGAAAAGTTTGTGCATATGTTTGGTCCAATACTATATATAATGTTTGTCGACTTGTTTATTTACGTTTTATGGTTAGTGTTGTTGCTGTTTATTTATTTTTTTTTTTAAATTTAAATTTATGAGCTTTTATTATTGTTATGCCAAGAAAGCTGTTTAATAGTAAGTCAAGTGTAAATGTTTAAAGTTGAGAGTAAAATTAATTTTATCTCGTTATGCGTACGATGTATGACGTATTATAGAAATGGTGAGAATGTATGTAATTGATGCACAACTACTTGGCAATTTAAATAGTTTTTGATAAAGTATACAGTGATGTGAAAAATAATAAGCATACTAATGTGGCACATTAACATTTGATAAGAAAGTACGTAAAAAGACAATTGATTCTTATTATTCGTATTATTGTTATTATTAATTTATTATTTTTTTTAAAGAAACTAGTTTTCTTGCATTTTTATTAAATTACTGCTTGTATTTTAAAATTTTATTAAATTAGACTTTAAATACAAATTCAGCCCGTGAAAAAAATAAGGACACTTCATGGTATTTATAAAATAGTTATAAAAAATATAACATAATAATAGATTTGCACAAATTTAAGAGCCCATGTTGTTCTAGAGTAATTAATTACTTGTCGAAGAGTCGACAAGATTTTGGCTTAATGAATCCAATATATCATACCACAAACTATTATGAACCAAAGCTCATATAGCTCTTCCTATTGCTGTTTTTACTACATTACACAAATTCCATATTACATTTAAATCTGAAGTCTTAGGTGTCAGTATAATACAGTGATATTGTTATCTTCGAACGAAAGCTTTCTTAGAACACTTTGCATTTCAACTCGCATCAGAGTGGCTTATTCTCATAGAGCGAAGGTAGCAATAGAAGTTCGGAGGATTTCAACATAATCCCTTGCTCTCATAAGTTTCTGTGACGAGGCCTTTAGACTATAAGGAGACCAAATATCACTGCTTGAAATTCAAAGTGAATTTTTAAAACATGACAAAGCTTTATAGCGGTAATATTGTTGCATAGGTGTAAATTGCTTACTATGGTGTTGAACCAGAAACTTATGAAAGCAATGATTTTGGGGATGGCGTGGTGCAGTGGTTAGATTGCAGGCATGCAACACAAACGGCCAAGATATGGATGCCAGCAGAGGACTTGACGCAAAAATTTAATTGTGACTTCGAGTGTTTAATAAAGAGACTTCAACCAGAAGAATACATCTGAAAAAGACCACCTGACATTCACAACTTACGTCTGGCGATGTTGACAAACATCAGACTATTGATCAGGAGAAAACACCACTTACTGGGAAAAAATTACAATGCTAAGCAAGGATCACCACCACTGCACACATTCATATGGAGGCAAGTTACAGTAGATTAATCATGAGCTTAGCTTGTGAAATAAATAAAAAAGGTTAAATAGAATGGAAAAAATTTAGAAATATAAGAAAAAGATTAAAAAATAATAAAAGTAGAAAAATAAACGGAAAAAAGTAATTGAAAAGTTAGCAAATATAAATATATATCAATCCTTATATTTTTCTATTTTTATTATTTTTAATGCATTTTTTATAAATTTTAATATTTTTAAGTATAAAAATTACTATTTTCCTTTAATAACAAAACAAAATGTTCTCGTATGACATCACGCATACTCTCGTTGAGTGAAAAAACTACCTGTTTCTCGGAAGATGTTATCTGTTTTATTTGATTTATATTAAAGAACAACAATAATTATAATAAATTTTTGTAAAAAACGTAACGGCTTGAATCTAATAAAATTAAAAATGAATGCGATTACCGTTATATCCTAGCATTTCTTAGTATAAATCTCTTCATTAAGAGTAAGAGTAATGGGATATCGTCTCATAAAGGCAAGTTCACTACATACACATGTTTTTCGAACAGACTCTGAACGCCATCTACAATACTCTACCACCATCACTATCAAAAACCTGAAGACCAATATTGCCACCACCGCACCATTTTATGGCCGCCATATAATGTGGTCATATGTATGTTGTAGAAAGCAGTAGTTGTAGTCTTTATGTGGTTTAAATAAAATCCAATTCAAATGTGAAGACGAAATACTGGTAACAGTCTAGTTGATGCATACGTTGCTACATCAATGGTAATGTTGGTATTCATTCCCAAAAAGTAGACATGTACTCTGTGTTTAACATGATGCATCATCACCACTTGAATATGCAGGTTTTGTGTATATTTGACCAATGCGAATTACAGTGTGTCTATGGAATATACATGTAGAAGGATTTATTGATTTTGAATTTGGGGCAATCAAATTAGTGTGAAATACTACACCGATTAAAAGATTTTATTTTAATATTTGAGTAATAACAGCAAAATGGATTTTTATTTTTTAATATAATAATTATAACAGCAACAAATACAGTAAATGTTAATTACTAATTAAAAAGTTTAAACACCACAACACACTTCTTAAAATTTCTAAAAAAAAGTAATTTTTGAAAATAAAAAATTTCCATTTTTGTTTGTCTATTTTTAACACTGAAATTTGTTTAAAAATATATTGAAAGTTTTTTTTTTTTCAAATTATATACAAAACATAGTTTTAGTTTATCTTAAAACATCTCATCATCATGTGTTTAATTTCTTGTATTTTAAATAATATTCACTTTTGTCTTCTACATTCGACATGAACTCCCTCGTTTAATGGAATATTTGGTAGCCGTACAGAATGTGCATTGTGTCCAATGTAAAGGACATCACTAAAATTTACGAACCTAACTAGACCATATTGCATAGGAGCTACTTAGGTTAAGCTCATACACAACACGAAGTCTTTCCAACTCGTATTATAAACTTGGAAGGAAATACAAATGGATGGTATGTAGTTGGATAGTTATTGGTTTTAAACTGTCATGAATATTTTAATAAAAGGAAAAAAAAGATGAAATTTACATTCGATTGCAGAGCATGAGTTCGGTAATGAAATTAAGATATCGTTTAAACAAACTTGAAGATTTCAGAAGAATTACAGAGTAAAATTGTTCGTTGTTTGCAATAAAGCGTTTATTATTGTTGTTTGTTCTGCATCACTGCAGGGTAGATTATTTTATGCCAACATCTCAATGCATTTTTACAGAAAAGCTTGTAGTAATTAAACAGCCACAAGACTTTTTGAAAATCACATTATGGTTGATTTCATACAGCACCATTTAATAGTTATGTCTTTTTGCACTATTAGGGGAAAGAGAACATAAAAGCTGCTAATGACACAACTAATTATTATCGTACTTGCATTTTTGAAGTTTTAATTTATTAAAAAAAGGTGACATTTGTGAAAATAAGTGTAATTTTTCAATTTCGCATTGCACTTTCAAATGTGAAGTCAAAAACAACCAATCAATTTCTGTGCCAAAAATTCAAAGTGTTGTCTATCCTATCTATCTATTTCTGTGAAATATGCAACAATATTTTAAATAATTTTTTCTTCTAATTTATGACAACAAAAATAGAATTTTGTGAATGAAACAATTGAAAAGGTAGGCATGCAGGTTGTACTCGTAATATAAAAATATTGTTCTACTCGTATATGACATAATAATATTAACAGACTTTAAAATATAAGTCTTTGATTTTGTAAAATAGCTTAAATGTACAGTGTGTCAAGAATGAGTGTACACATTGAAAATAATTAAGTATTTACGACACAACTTCATCACCAATAGAATGACACTTTTTGCTTCCTAACACTTTTTTTTTTTGATTTATTATAATATAAAAAAAAATCGTAACCTTCTAACGGTTTTGGATGCCTCAGGGCAGCTATCAATTATTCGTTCACAGTTAAATAACCATAAATTTTTTAATTCTGGTTTTATTCCATTTTGTTGCCAACAATTCTGTTTACCATTATACCATTTGTTGAAATCGAATCAGTTGAGTTTTGTTGTTTCTGTAAACATTTTTGTACAAGAAAGCAGTGAAAGCGAAACAAAAATTATTTAGAAAAACGAACAATCTTTACAAGAAAGCGAAACAAAAATTATTTAGAAAAAAAAGTTTGCTTTAAATATACATATAAAAGAAAATTAAATACCGAACAATCTTTACAAGAAAAAATTTTTAATAGTATATTATTAATAAAAATTTGTTAAATTGGCCAAGCAAACATAATTTTGTACAATCTGTAGCTAAAAACTTAATGGACGCTTGACCACCGTTTATCGTAAATATTTCATATGTATACGCATATTTTTCATTTGGCAGTACTACGTAAATAAAATAGAGCAAAAAAACGTAATTTTGTGAAATAGAAGGAATAATTTGGTAAATTTTTCAGATGGACAATTATTGACTTCTTGGATGAGATAAATTCTGATAAAGAAATATCTGATTATAGAAACGATTTTGAATTAGAACATCCAAGCTATGTATGTATATAATTGATGACATTCGTGCTTCAAATACAGCTTTGGTTTTAAATGATAAGGCTAAAAAAAAGAAAGTTGGTGAATTTCACACATGGACCTACATCGCCTACTCCTTCTTCAATTAACGATCCACATTTTCGAAAATATTATTTATTTTACGACATGATGGTAATTTTAGTACTTCAGGTATTATTTTTTTCACTTTTACTATGAAATTTGTTTTAACTTTTTTAAATAAAATCTATAAAATAAGAATACATTGATCGTTTTTGTTACCGCAAACGGTAAAGTGTGCCCTTAGGCGCCTTTTGTGTTTCTTATCTAATTTATCAAATAACACAATTCTAAACAAAAAAGCATAAAATAAATTATTCTTACATAGATTACACTGGTCTACAAAAATAAAAATAAAAATAAAAAAAATCTCGCCTTTGAATAAAAAACAATATATATGGAATATAATGATTTTGATGCGCCGAATTCAAATCCGTTTTCAGTTTTTTTTTTGGCTCAAATTTTTTTATGGACATGGCAAATTTTTTGCCCAAAATATGGTAGTTATGTGAATATAAAACGGTTAAAATTTAAGCTTAGCCGAGAGGGTTAAGCAAAGAATAGGTCAAATTCAGGTTAAAACACATATGAAGTTAACCAAAATCAAATTTTACTCACATTTTGTATTGTCAACTAATTCTTTTCACAAAAAGTGGGAATTGTGTTTACATTATATTTAGCAGATAATAAAAACAACATAATCTGTCAGCATTTTCTGTCCATTATTGCAGTTTAAATGCAATAGCGTTCTTTATTCGTTCACAGTTAAATAACCATAAATTTTTTAATTCTGGTTTTATTCCATTTTGTTGCCAACAATTCTGTTTACCATTATACCATTTGTTGAAATCGAATCAGTTGAGTTTTGTTGTTTCTGTAAACATTTTTGTACAAGAAAGCAGTGAAAGCGAAACAAAAATTATTTAGAAAAACGAACAATCTTTACAAGAAAGCGAAACAAAAATTATTTAGAAAAAAAAGTTTGCTTTAAATATACATATAAAAGAAAATTAAATACCGAACAATCTTTACAAGAAAAAATTTTTAATAGTATATTATTAATAAAAATTTGTTAAATTGGCCAAGCAAACATAATTTTGTACAATCTGTAGCTAAAAACTTAATGGACGCTTGACCACCGTTTATCGTAAATATTTCATATGTATACGCATATTTTTCATTTGGCAGTACTACGTAAATAAAATAGAGCAAAAAAACGTAATTTTGTGAAATAGAAGGAATAATTTGGTAAATTTTTCAGATGGACAATTATTGACTTCTTGGATGAGATAAATTCTGATAAAGAAATATCTGATTATAGAAACGATTTTGAATTAGAACATCCAAGCTATGTATGTATATAATTGATGACATTCGTGCTTCAAATACAGCTTTGGTTTTAAATGATAAGGCTAAAAAAAAGAAAGTTGGTGAATTTCACACATGGACCTACATCGCCTACTCCTTCTTCAATTAACGATCCACATTTTCGAAAATATTATTTATTTTACGACATGATGGTAATTTTAGTACTTCAGGTATTATTTTTTTCACTTTTACTATGAAATTTGTTTTAACTTTTTTAAATAAAATCTATAAAATAAGAATACATTGATCGTTTTTGTTACCGCAAACGGTAAAGTGTGCCCTTAGGCGCCTTTTGTGTTTCTTATCTAATTTATCAAATAACACAATTCTAAACAAAAAAGCATAAAATAAATTATTCTTACATAGATTACACTGGTCTACAAAAATAAAAATAAAAATAAAAAAAATCTCGCCTTTGAATAAAAAACAATATATATGGAATATAATGATTTTGATGCGCCGAATTCAAATCCGTTTTCAGTTTTTTTTTTGGCTCAAATTTTTTTATGGACATGGCAAATTTTTTGCCCAAAATATGGTAGTTATGTGAATATAAAACGGTTAAAATTTAAGCTTAGCCGAGAGGGTTAAGCAAAGAATAGGTCAAATTCAGGTTAAAACACATATGAAGTTAACCAAAATCAAATTTTACTCACATTTTGTATTGTCAACTAATTCTTTTCACAAAAAGTGGGAATTGTGTTTACATTATATTTAGCAGATAATAAAAACAACATAATCTGTCAGCATTTTCTGTCCATTATTGCAGTTTAAATGCAATAGCGTTCTTTGGTCGGCATTTAGCTACTTTTTTCATAAATCCACAAATTTTTTATAGGGCTCGGGGGTTTGTGCAGAGGAGTCCATAGCTGTTCTGTAGTTATAAAAAAACGACATCTACACTATATGCGAATTATTCTTAGAATCGTTGTAATGATAAAATATACATTTTTGTTTTTGTCCCTGATGGACAAAATCTCCTAGGCTGCTAATTAAATGGATCTTTAAATATTCTTAGTATTGCCGTGCATCCATTGTTGATTCTATAAAAGCAAAGCCTTTTACGCTTTAGCTTAAGACATATCCCTAAACTAATACTGAGATTTTTTAAAATTTAACATTTATAATGATTATATATTTTTTTTTCTAGGGACGTTGATGGTTTTCTCCACACGCTTCTAGGCCCATCATTGTAATATTACTCCATTTTCGTTTCAGCACAAAGTATAACGTTATCCCAATAGTCAGACGGTTGTTAAACGTTCATAATGGCGACGAGTTAACGCTTTTCTATGTTTGCTGCAAGTAATAATGATTTCTTATGTGCTACTCTTGATTGTTATTTATATTTTAAAACTGCCTGTCGAACCGTTTAATGACAATCAACAACACCACTCTCATCGTTAAGGCCTTTCACAAGTGTTCGTGTAGAAATATGAGGGTTTTGCGCGATAGTTATAATAATATTAAGCTGCCGCATGTTTACTAATTATGGCTTTATGGTGTTTGTACATTGTAAATTATTTTTCTTGCCACTGAAAGCTTTTCTGATAATCCGGCTATACCCTTCTACAAATGATCATTATAGAAAATCAACTGAATGACGTTGCAAGATAACCCTTTCTATGGCATCTTTTAAATTGTGTAATAATGATCTAAATGAGATTGCATTACAAAAAATTATCACCAGTTATTTGACACTAAAAAAATAAGTAATCTTTGTTTTTGTTAATCCTCTGAAGATACTGTATAACTTATCTAGACCAACAAAATGTGTATATAGTAACAAACCCTGATTTTTTATTGCCAATTAAATTAAAAAGCTTATTATTTTTAAATGTGTAAACTCATTCTTGATATGCTGTATATATGTATATCGTTTCACAAAATTAAAATATTAAATTAAAAGTTTTATTTAACTGAAAATATAACACTTTTCAAAAGGTTACTTACAGCAATTTAATTATTATTTTATATGTTGGCATGAAACTTACCTAAAAGTAAAAAAAAGAAAAAAAAATTACTAAAATGGAATAAAGTTAAAAAGAAATTGTAAAATATTCAAATATACGTTATAAAAAAAATATACGATATTTTACTATACATCCTTTTACTTTATTAAACTTATTTCTTAAAGTTAAATGAAACCACGCAGTCAAGCAAGCATGCAACTGCAACACCCTGTCATTGTATTTTATTATCTTACGGTCTAAAAATTTTAAATTAAACTTTTTTCATTTCCTTACTTTACTCCATGCAAAACTCTGCCAAAAAAATATACGATATTTTACTATACATCCTTTTACTTTATTATACTTATTTCTTAAAGTTAAATGAAACCACGCAGTCAAGCAAGCATGCAACTGCAACACCCTGTTATTGTATTTTATTGTCTTACGGTCTAAAAATTTTAAATTAAACTTTTTTCATTTCCTTACTCTACACCATGCAAAATTATGCCAAATGATAAAAAATCATCTTCTTTCTTGTATGTATTAAAGAAAAGTTTTTACTTTTTTTAAAACTCACTTCTAACTCCGCACTATAAGTGCGGTCATTCGTCTTTAAGGCATATAAACGAAAACTTTCCCTTAAAAATACCTTGGTAAGTAGGAATATTTCAATTATTTCTCATTTTAAAAAATAGGGAGAAAAATACTGTATAAAGAACAAGAAAATATAAAAAATATAAAATGTTTTAAAAGGTAAATTTTCGTGTTATTGTTGTTTAGGCGATGCGATGTGGTACCACCCCATGCATTCTAAATTATTGCTTCTATAAATATATGTATATATAAAAATTAATTGTGCTATGTTCGTCATTTTATATTATAATTAGTGAATCACTAAACCGATGTTCAAACCATTACATGCTTTGAAAAGGTGTACTTTCACTAATGGTTTTGGTTCAACTGGGCGGTGCCACGTTTATTTATATGTCTATATCTTAAAAACGGTAATAGTAAAGTAACTAAATTTGAACCAAAAAACAAATCAAAATGGTCAATACAAATCATCAGTCAACAAGTGGGCGAAATGTGTTAAGTGGGAGTGACACCTCTCATACAAAGTAAATACTCATTTTGGTATATCTTTGGAACGGTAGTAGTGGAAGATTCTAAATTTGGTCTAAATAATTCGTAGTCCATCCACATCATCAATCGAAATATAAATATAAGTAAAATTGAATTCAAAAACTGGGCGGAATTGGATGAGTGGGTGTGGCACCTCCCATACAAAGTAAACATTGACTTTTTTGTATATCTAGAGAACTTTAATAGTGAAAGTTTCTACATTTGGTCTAAATAACTTTGTGATCAATGTAAATCATTACTCAAAAATTAGATAAGTTGGAGTGGCATCTCCCTTACGAAGTAAATACTGGTTTTTGTATATCTTTGAAACGATTATTGTGGAAGGTTCTGTAGGTTCAGTCGAAATATGGACGAAATTGAATAAGTGGGTGTGGCACCGCCTCCCATACAATGTAAATATAGATTTTTATACCATGTATCTAGGGAACAGTTATAGTGAAAATTTCTAAACTTGGTCCAAATAACTTTGTCGTCAATTAAATCATCATTCAAAAACTGGGCGGAATTGGATGAGTGGGAGTGACACCACCCATACCTCCGATACAAAACATCTCCAATACAAAGTAAATATTGATTTGTATATATCTAGAGAACGATCAGAATGGCAGTTTTCAGCTTAGTCTTTTTAACTTGGTAGTCAACACAAATCATTAATTTGAATGCATTCATTTAGATTTTTCTTATGAGGAATACATTTTAAAGGTATACAACACAAAGGCTCGCAGCAGCGCTGGAAGGGTTACTCTAGTATTGATATAATATTACTCATACACATAATGGTCACATTATGAGTAATTGTGAGCAAATCCTAAAAAATTAAGTGGAAATAAAATTTATAAATCGTTTATTTAAAACTTTTAGTTTAATATGCCGAATATAATAAAAACCAGTTAAAAATATATTAAGAATATTCGGTTAAACTTCTAGCTTTAGCAACACTTAAATTCTATGCATTTAGCAAGCATACTAAACGAACACATTTCTTAAATATACCGTGTATTACCTTGTTTCTGTATGAACAATATAAAAAAAAGTATTATCATGGAAATTTCTTTTTTCTGTCGCGTACATTTTGTAGGTTTTTTAAAAGCCCAAATTGCTGTTTAAAATTTTTACAAACTCGCATAGTAATTTGTCATACAAATTTTGACATATATTTAAAAGCTGTTTAATATTTAAAGTTTAAAAGGATCGAGAAGGTTAAGCGAGTGTACCCTTATTATTTTATTAAATATTAAGTTTTTATATAGAATATAACACCAGCTATCTTGTACAGTGTAATTTCAAAATTCCGGACTCCGGAAACCTTCAAATCAGGACAGCGCGGTGATACGGACACTTATTTTATTAAAACGGTAGGCTCTGTAATCCGGACACCATAAATTATTTCTACCTCAATATTCGGACAGCGCTTAATTCTATTGCTTTTGCACAAAAACTTCAACCGTATATTTGTTTATGAACTTGAACCGCTTGTTTTTACTTGTATTTAACATTTACAAATGATACATGCAGCCATTTATTGTTTTTTATTTTTAAAAAGAAAGGATGCGTTTACTTTTGGGCATATATCATTTAAGATTTGTGAGTTTCTACGTATGTACACTGATTAATTTTCAACATGGTACCATGGTTAACAAAAAGAAACACCATTTTTTAACAATTGATCGAAAAAAAAGAAATCTTGACGTAATTAGCACAAGTTGCAATAATGTTCCTTATTATTTGTATAAAATATTGCGAAGAACAGAAACTTCGTGCTGAGATTTTTTAAAATTTAGAAGCCTTAGAGATATTGCGTACAAAAAGCAAAATAAAACTAAACTCGTCAAGTGAAATGTCTGAATATTTGTGCAGCAAGTAATGAAAATATTTTATAAAAATGATTTAAATGTACTTGTATATTAATTTGAATATAAACATTGTATTTTAAAGTGAATATATTGTAAATAAATATAAGTTAGCATGTATTTTCAAAGATCTTTTCCTGTTTCGGAAATTCGGATATTTTAATATTTCGGACACAACACGGTTTTTAATTGTCCGGATTATCGAGATGATAGTGTAATTAAATGCTGAAATGTTGTTACAATGAAAAAAGTAAAGAGACACATGTACGTCTTAAATATCAGTATCGCTGTTCTTGTTGTCAGTATTTCTGCTTTTGTTGCTTTAATTTTTGCCAAAGTAACTTCCATTATCATTGAAAAGGAACAATTACAATAACAAAAAGTACTAGCAAAATACCCAAGAAAATAAACAAACACGCACACACACATAGAGAAATATAATACACAATACAGTCGATCTCCCCAAAAATAAAAAGCAATAGAAAATTATTATTATTTTTTTTATGGCAAAATTGTATTCATAGTAGGAATACAGTTGATGGAGTGGGGTAAAATGGCTTAGCTATGATGCTGGGAGTACTTTTTTACACTGAGGCTACGATACGGGTGCGGTTCAGCGGTGAAGATACGAGCAATCCAACCAACAACAATGACATCACTAACAACAACTACAATTACAACATTGATATGTATTAACGTAACATTGCCTAGTTTTTCTCTGTTCCTTTTTTATCATTACTTTCTACTCGCGGTCGTTCATCTAACAACCTAAATTCACTGTCGCTGTCGTTGTATGTTTTTTTTTTCTCTTATTTTTAGTTTTAGTTGATTTTATTCTCTGAGAGTGTGTCTACAATTTCCATAAATGTTTAGTTGTGGTTTCATTGTGTTTTTTTTTTAACATTGTTTAGAGAGTTTATTTCTTTGTTTGTGAATTATTTGTAATTTAAATGTTCTTATTTGATTTTTTCTGTTTTTTTTTTCAGGTTCATTTGTCTACTTATCGTGTAAAAAAACAATTAATATTTAGATATTTTATTATTAAATTAAGACTTTTATAGTTGATTTTAAAAAATATTTGATAAGAAGATCACCTAAAATATTCTTTTGTAAATATAAATATATTTTTTTCGAAACGTTTAGGCAACAAGACCAAAATTGAAATTAAAATAATGCTCCACTGGAAAAAAAGCACCACTCTCTTAACTAGTTAAGCTTTACTCAGATTTCAAAATCTTAGCATTAATTTAGCGAATAAAATATTAAATATTATTTTATATTATGAAAAACACAAAACAGTGCATGTATATGGAAAGAAGAATTTTAATGTTCACCGTTTTGTTGGGGAAAATTACTCGTTACTGACATACATACTATACATTGCGAGGAATGAAATATAATTACAATGTGATGCTGAAACACATTTCGCCGTAACAAAAGGGAACGCAGGCAACAAAATATTGCTTCTTCTTTAAATAACACACAATCAGAGTATTCCCCTAATTTGCCGTAATGATTTTGAAGTGGCTTCCAACAAGTTTTTGTAGGGAAATAATAACCGAAACGAAATTCAAGAATATAAAGTTTTTATTCATTTTTTTGTGTATGTGTATGGGTTTAAAAAATGTAAAGAAAAATATTGATTTATTTTTGACTATCTTTAAAAAATAAAAATATAAACCGAAAACAAATGTAATTAAAATCAAGTCAATTTTCAAAGATAAATAAAACTTTATTGCGAACAATTATTTCAAAGATAATTAGGCGAATTAATAAATAAAAATACACTGGTATGTACATCAAAATCTTGCAAGATTTAAAAATTATAGCAATTCGAAGTTTCATTTGGTTTCAAATTCACTTGATTTCGGTTTATAGTACATATCCGAATGAGTGTAAGACGCATCAAATTTTAATTTTCTCAAGCTTAGTTTTTATTAAAAAAAAATTCAAACTAAAGAGCGCGTTTTTAATCTTGATAGAAATTACGAATTAACTGTCAAACAAACTGACATAGTGCGCTCACTCACAAACAAATCATAAAATTATGTGGTTTATAATAAATTTTATCGATTTTTTGCACTAAAACTATGTATAAAGGTAAAAATCTATTTAAAATAATAGAAGAAAAAACGAATCCTTTTTTATATTTCATATTTATTCTTTGCACCTTTTATCGCTAAAACTTGAACAATGATGAAAAGTTGAAACTCTAATTACAAATGGAAAACATGATAAGAAGACCTAAGCAAAACTAAAGACTAAAAAAAACTAATGGTCTGTCTAGGTCAAATTAATAGGTTCAAGTATGTATGTAAAACGATCCATAGAGGTTTTAATAAAAACTTAAATGTCAACCACGAAACTGCTTGTCACTCTCTGTAGATTAGGGCGACTTTTTTAATTCATACTAGAGTTTATACATACAGTTAGTCACTAAAGTAAGTAAACAGCAATTAAATCTATATATTTCTTTTTAAAAAAAGACTAAAAGACAACAAATTTTTTTGCTCAGTTTTGAAGTGTTAAAATTATTTAACACTATTAATAAAAAAATATATATATAACAATATTCTTGTATTTGTCTAATTTGTGCAACGAAAACCATGCAACAGTTATAAGAAAAATAACAAAAAGGTCTTATTTAACAATTAACATTGATGAATTCAAATAAAGGTTATAATCAACCATTATCATAAGATATATTTATTTTTGGTTATCGTAACCAATATAAGTGAGAAATATATATATATATATATATATATATATATATATATATATATATATATATATATATATTGGTTATAACTATTATAGCAACAACAAAATTTTTTAGGTCAGCAATACCGAGATACATATCGTATTTTATATTAATGAGTGGATGGATGCATCTCTATGGCGATTGTAAGGCAAATATCTTCGACATATAAAAGAAATTAGCCTAGAAGACAATCAGCGATCTTCCTAGTGGGATAGACAAGCATCGGTTGGGTGCATGAACACCAGCACCAACACAGTCATCTATTTTGGAGCTATCGGTGTACCACTTTACATCAAACTCACTCCGAACTAAGGCCTCATTAGACGAAAAAACCCGGGAATATTCTCAGGATTCTTGAATGTCCTGCCAAAGCACAGATCCAAAGGACCAAGTAGATTTGGTGGATTCAATTCATTTACGCTTAATTGACCATATTCTTCAAATTTTTTCTGTTAAAAACCATAATTCGTTACCTATTGTTTACCTACATTTGTGACGATAAGGGCATTTTATTGTTTTCCTTGCATAAATTAAGCGAAAGCAAGAATATTGTTCATATTTTTATTAATATTATTAACTGATGTTAACTCCACAAAACAAAAAAAGAAACAAAAAAAATTTTTTGTTTGAATCAATTTACAGACTTTCTTTTTAAATAAGTACATATATAGATTGAATTGTTGTTTACTTACTTACGTGATCAACTGTATGTATTTCAATCGAGTAATTCTTTACTAAATACGTTACAGAATCATAAAACCATAGAATATTTGTGGCGGATTTTTTTTTAGTGAATTAAAATGTCAGCATATGTACAAAAAACAAGAGCGCAAGAATACATGTCATTCGAAATGAAAAAAACTGACTCAGTACTCAAAGAGATGAAAAGACGCTTAATAATAATGGCAATAATGATGATTTACAGAAATAACCCTAAAACCGATTCAGTAAGAGAACAAACACATGTTTGGAAATCCAATATAACCAAATAGAAAGAACAGCCATTAAGCTGAGTAATAAACCCATCATAACATACCACTTGTATGTACTTTTATATTAACTGTGTGTGTGAGCGTCCTTTTCTGTGTCTCATGTCCACTGCATACATATACAGTGATGTGCGATCAAATAGATGCACACCCTTTTCTTAATAGATTGAGCAGCTATCTGGCTAATAGCATGTTTCGCTCTCTTATTTGTGATTTATTCCTCAAACACTACTAAAACGGCATGTTTAGTCATCAGTGTTGCCAGTATTGGTAGTTTTCCCAAAATTGGTAGAAAGTTGATAGGATGGTATGGATATTTGGTAGATATGGATTTTTGGTAGATTTTAGCAGAAGTTTAAAAAATATATATATGATGTACCTTTTATTTTTGTTGAAACTGCGGAAACAAGAATAATTGGTATCTTCTCTATTTTTTATCGAAAGTTTAACTGAACTATCTGTCAAACTAACAAATGTAAAGAAACGTAAAATAAACAAATATTAAAATTTCTCTAAAAAAAAGTAAACACAATATGGAAAAAATAAATTTTAACAAAAAAATTTTAAAATTAAGAAGAACTTCTTTGATGGTGATGCCAATGCAACAACAATAACAAAAATGAAGAATGGTGACAACAATAAAAAATATAATCGTCTTAATAAAAATAATTCTTGATTATTTAACATTTTTATATTCAGCAGTGTTGTCAGATTAAAACACGTATATGAGGTGTAAACGCAACGATTATCAATTGTGATTAAGGGAGCAAGCAAAACAAGTAATTTTTTATAGTGAAAACATGCCATAAAAATGTTGCGGTCAGATGAAACAGGTGAATTTTTTCACTTTGAACATAGAGACAGGAACATTCTGGTATGGCTTTACTTCTCGTACTATGTGATGACAAAATGAACGCAGCATTTGACACAAAAAATTTGAATGACAACATTGTATAACATTGTAACTGACAAACACCTGAAACACTTATCGAAGTGTTTTTAAAAAATCAAAGTCAAAGTTTAAAGATGACCTCTATATTTGCCAAATATAACCGTTTTGGGACTACTGAGTTAATGTATTCTACCAATTGTCAAGCTTTCATCTCGTTATTTAAGTGCAAAAGTGGCATGATTGACTACAATTGTGTTTTTTTTTTTTTTTTTTTTTAAATTAAGGTTCGATTTCAGGTTTTCTAAGTATGTAGAACATTGCGCATTGAACAATGCACAAAATTTTAACCATAAATATTTCAATTTTCAAAATAACTCTCCGTCCAAAAAGAAACGGAATAAATTCTATTGAGAAATTATAACAATAGGTAAATATGACACAATTATAAAAATTTTATGAATTCAATGCCAAGTTGTTGCAAACCAAAATTAATTACTTAATTTCTACTACTACGTACTAGAGCAAAAGTTTTAAAATATCACACTAGTGTTTGAATTCATGAGATTACTATTGGAATTAAATACATATAATTAAAAGCTCCACAAAATAATAACTGTTTTCATCTTTTTCTTACATTAAAAATTTTTGGTTCGATTTGACTCTGTTTAATCGCTTACCACTGTACTTACTCGTACACATTTTTCAAATATAATTTTAATGTAATAACAATTACAAGCAAACATAGCACCAACACTACCACCAGCAGAAACAGCAGCAGCAGCAGCAGCAGCAGCAGCAGCATAACAGCTATAACACAACTACATATATTTGTACATACAGAAGTAACAAACGAACAAGAAATTATTTATCATTATTGTTGCTATTGTTATTGTTGAGTACGTGATTTGAGTTGCGTGTGAACATTTTCTCACCATGAATTCTCTTTAACAGTAATGGGCATTTGAATGATTTTCAATGAATTTTAAGTCGACGATAGACGGGCAAACATACTTGACTAACATTGTGTTTGTGTGCAGTAAAAGATAAAAAATTGTCACATATACAAACTATACCATACGTATAACCATATTTTTATCTTTTAAGGCACACAAACACAATGTTGGTCAAGCATTTTTGCCCATCTATCAGAACTTTAACGACAACAACGACGACAAAAAATTAGCAGAGAACAGCCAAAATAACACAAAACAGCAATGGTTCACATAAATCTTCAACTAAAAACAAAAAACACACATTACAAACACGTACGGTGCCATCAGTGCAGTATATTCGCAGACTGTCTGTCCATTTGTATGACCCCATATCACAACACCATCATCATTGATCTAAACGAACACTTTAATGATCATGATTTCTCAATTTCTAATTTTAAATAGAGTTTTTATTTATTTATAAACATTTCGCTCGTACAACTAATTTGTTTGATAAACTGTAGTTTGCGGTTTACAATTAATAAAAAAAAAAAAAATAATAATAATAAAATTAAGTACGAGTAAAACTAAATAAAGCAAAGAAAGAAATTCCAAAGTGAAACAATAAAAATATGATGTAATGTCTTCCTTAAAAACAGAATACTATCTGTATTCATGAATCAAATAACGCAGGTTCGCATTCCCGAGTTCCGTTAGTTTTAGTTTTTATTTCAATGAAAGAAAAATAGTACTTTTTTTTAATTAAAAAGGAAAAAAATAATAATTAAAAATAGAGTAAAAAAAAAATTAAATATAAAAACAAAAATTAAAAAAATGTGCACATCTGTACAGAAAAAGCTTTAAACCCATATATATATTTCCAAAATCGGTGCAGTAAAACGGAAGTAAAAACAGAAACACTGATATCTGTCTACATAGGCAAAATGGCACTCGAGACAATGACAATCATTATGAAAATAATTGTGAAGAAATAGTTGAACCTCTTACTTCATGAAAAAGGTGAAGTTCTTATCAAAATTAATGTTGTACAAAAGGATAATTTCAATGTGGATCTAGTTACGGAACGAGTAATGAACCTTCAACATGAACTAAATGATCTATTTTCTGGATATGAGAAACTGTCGCTAAATAACTGACAACTTCCACCTAACAAAGTCTGATGATAAATTATTTTGTATTAGAAAAACAGATAAAGTTCCTGAAAACTCGCTGACTATTCCTTATAGTCATAATGAGAATATTTCTGGTGATGAAAATGATGATCTACAAAATGGTGGAAGTACATTAATTGCTTCCTCTTATGATGAAAGTGATATGGAACTAATTCAAAGACGGTGTAGATACAAATTTAACGACTCTGAGATATAAAATATGTTTATCTTTATCCTCTTATTAAATTAATATTATAATTATAATAAATGAAATAAATTTTTTGTTGACTTTTATTTATGCGATTTTGTTCGACTTTTAGCGATATGATTAAAATTTATGGAGGTAAAGTAGTGGATTTTTGTGCAACAAATTGAAAGCATAAACCGAGGTCTGCGTGCATATCGAAATCTTAAAAACAATTTCATACAAAACAACAACAATATTGTGTAAATATAATTTAAAATAATAATATGTTTTTTGTTTCATCTATTCTTAAACTTTGTTTGTTTGAACAATTTATACCGTAATGTAAATAAAATAAAACCTTTCTCTTTAAATATATACCTACATGTTTATACATGTTCCTATCCGCACCATTTTAATATTAATAGTTATTATTTAAAGTAAAAAAATTGAGACAAAAATTTGCATACAAATTTGTTCCCTCTTTTCTTGTTAACCCTAGATTGGTATATTTAAATTTATCCCTTCATCGGCAAACTTCGTCGAATCAACGAATACCAATTTTCCGTTCCTATAATAAAGTAGCTATGCATAGTTTTTTATTAAAGACAAATTTATATTGTTCTTTTAGATTTTTTAAATAATAATTAAAAATATTTGCGTACATTTTTGCTTTATTTAATATTTGTAGAACACAAAAATAAAAACAATTATCGTCGTTTCGACGAATGTATACCAATCTAGGGTTAAATAATGTTGAAGTTTTTTTACAAACAGCTGTTGAATTTGAGTGTGTTAAAAACAGCAGCAACAACAAGAACGACAACCACAAAAATAATAGTAAACAAACGATGAAATACAAAGTAGAAAATATTATTCAAATTGACTTGAACATTGCAACCTTTTATAAAAACAAAGACAATACAGTCTTAGGTCATATTGAAAAAATTTTTTAAATCTCAAACCTTATCACATGTTCTCTTACACACAGAACGGTGTCAGAAGAACTACTGAACTACTTAATTATATCGAGAGAAAAAGAATTATACGTAATTTAATATAAATTAATTTAATTTTATATCTAAAAGATTATCGAAATATAAATTTGTTCTTTTTCAAATTGTATCAGTACTAATATAATCACAACTGTAACAACTGTAACGGCATAAATATCCCTTAGTCGCTCATACAAAGTGTTGCCATATATATTTTTTGTTCGGAAAAACTGAAAATTAAGAAGAAAAAAATCGAATACTTACGAAAGTAAAAAATATATACATGCAACCGTATAATTTATTTCATAGTGTATTTTTTATTCAACCAGAACACAACAAATAAATTGTGATATATTGGGTATACAAGTTTATAATGTCGATTTTTTTGCTTGGAAAATGCATTTATTATAATAACGAAATGAATTGATACATTATTCAAAGTATTGTCCATCGTTAGCCACTAATTTTTTCCATCTTTTTGGTGGCAAAAAGAACTGCTCAGGTTTTAAGGTAAAGAATGATTCAAGCCAATTTCTGATACCCCGCGCTGAAGTCAAGTGTATTCCAGTAAGGGCGTTCTGCACCAATCGAAACAAACGGTAGTCAAAAGAGGCAAGAGGCAAATAGTTTTTGACCGGTCTTGCAACAGGTGGCCAAACGTTGTCATGATGGAATATTATGGCCGCGTGTCTGGTCAAACGAATCAATTATGTTCGGCACAAGTCCCCTGAGACCGTCTGACCCAAATTCAACAGCTCATAGTACAAAACACCCTTCTGATCCCACCAAATACAGAGCATTACCTTGGCCTCATGGATATTCGGCTTCAGTTTTGATTTGGCTAGTTGGCTGGGCTTTACATATGACTTTTTACGCTTGAGGTTTCCGATATGCACAATCGCCTTTCGAAGTCTCTCGGCTTCAATTAATATGGGACCCAATTTAATTGCTTTTAAATGAATTCCAATGCATTCAGAGAACAGTGGAATCACATTACATACTACGTAATTATGTACGTATGAGCTATATATCTGCTTCACTAATACTCGTAAAAGATCACTCATACGTACACGAACTCTACACTATTGAACAAAAAATTCAATGCTTCTTCTGATTTCATGCGAAAATACGAATTTAATGAAATTATAAAAAAAAAAAAACATTAAAAGGATCAGTTTCGATCCCATGACCTCTGGCTAAAACAAACTCAACAACTTAAAAACGTACATTCATCATAATTTTACTCCCAAATGCCAAAGTTCTCGTATTAAAAAAATTCAACGCAACTACGAAAAAGCAAGAGTAGACGATGACAAGCCTACTGAAATAACAGTTATGCTTCAAGTCTACCGATCATCGACTACAAGCTGTCAAAAATAGAATACATGTGTGCATAATAAATTAAATATATACATACATTCAAAACGAGAAAAAAAATTATGTGGCACCACTGAAATATTTTGTTCAATGCATTAAATCAGATGTTTCTTTTGTAGCTGTAGTCGTTAAAATAATTAAGTAGCTGGGTTCTTGGCTACATTTGTAGCCGTTTGGTCGACAGTCGGTAGTCTTGAATGTGTTTATAGCATTAGTAGAAGTATTTACAGTATTAACTCGATAATCCGGACGCCCTAACACCTGACCATGTCATTATCCAAAATTATATTTTAAAATCCACAATTGTGGAAGTAGTGTTAAAATAGAAGTCTCTGTTAACTTAACAGAAAAATTTCATATTCGTATTTATCTTCAAACATATTCTGTTAACTTACACAAGTTTTTGTTATGTTAAGAAAAACATATTTAACTTTCGTATTCAACTTCACACACATTACAAAATAGGCTCAGAGGGATTCTTAGGTACTGCAACTATCCAACTTGATACTAATTTAAAATTTCAACTAGAAAAATTATTGCCTCATTTAGTTCTTTTTTTAATTACAGGGTTTTTTATCAATAGTACCATTAAATTATCTGAAGTACACATATACAAAATTGCATCGTCAATGTTCAAGGAAAAGTTTATATTAAAAATTTTGTGGTTCTTTTTACATTTTTTGAAAATTTTGGCACTAAAGCTATAAATTGAGTTATTTTACAAAGAGCATCACATAAATGAAGAAAAAAATATCATCTGTCCTCATTATAAAATAAAATATGCAAAACTGTCCGGTTTGGAGAAATGTCCGGATTATATAAGTATCCGGAAACCGCATGTCCGAATTATCGTGTTAACACTGTACTCAAAAACAAACAAAAAGAGAAAAACAACAAATAAAACAAAAAATAATAACAAATACTACATAAACAAGAGAGCGATGAAGGAACGAAAAACTGAGAGTAAAAAAGAGTATAAAGCAGCACAAACACAAAAACTAATGAAATCATAAAGGCATTAACCTTGAGGCAGGTTTTTCACATACAATTCGTTTTCTGTTTTTGGCACACAAAAAACACACAATTTTACACACACACACATACACACGCACACACATTTCTATCCGAAATACACACATATGTATGTTATAACATATGATAAATAGAAAACAAAAATTATAAAAATGTACTTAAACGTTACGGTTGTAAACAGTGTTGCCACTAAAAATTTAATTTTACAAAAATATCTTCAAAAATCTACTTAAATCGATATAAATCTACCAACTTTTAAAAACCACAAAAAAACGTATTTGTGTTGAAATACTGTGAGTGGCAAAACAAAATGCTCACCATCATGTTTTCACTAGGTGTGGAAATGTATGCGCTGTAAACTGTATAAGAAAACAATTCTTAATGAAGTGATATTTTAGTATTCGGTTTCTTTTTCTTGTATTTAAACAACAGCATCTAATCTTTGAGAAATAGATTAGACTAGATTTTTTGTAAATTCGTATGAGACTTTCGGCCATTCCTCTGTTATAACCGATTCTTTTCTTGTTACAGTACATATAGTCGTTTTTCAAATTTGATGATCAAAATGCTCCCGAAAATGTTAGATTTGGTTCAAATACAGATATTAGAAAGAATGCTACTGTTACTTAGAAGTCCTAAAGAGGATCCATTCTTTGACTTTTTTTGACCAAAAACACATGAAATTTTATTTCGTTGCTAGACATCATTCCAGAAAATAAACATCTCCGTTTTATATATTTTACCTAAACAAAAAGTCACTTCTGAATTACTGCTGGTATAAAAATACTTGCTTTATTTGAAATCTAGCATAGAAACCCTTTGCATGTAGTGCCGGTTCTAAAGCTAGCATCTGATGTAGCTTACATTTTTTCTAATATTTTAATGTCACTTTTTGATGGGTTTTTCTTTACTTCAAGCACAATAGACAGTATTTGAGCATTAATTGAAATTTTCGACCGGAAAATTCATTAGTTAACTGAAATATTTCGAGTTTATTCTTTTTCACAGTTTTCAAAGTCTTTTTCAAAGCTTTAGCATCATTGTGAAATTTTATAACAAGGTTACGAAGATCAATTGAAGTTAGTTTAACCACTTAAAATAAATGTATTTGCTTTACGAAAAGTTCTTTTACTTTTGTCGTTTGCACTTTAAGCCAATAAATAATTTATAATAAACACTAATCACACAAATCGGCAAATTAGTGATGGGTACTCTGTGTACATTTTGGGGCCTAAAACACAAAGTAGCTTCCGTTTTTGTTGCATAACTTTAGATATTACAAGAATTTATTAAATTTGCAAAGTTTTAAGTACAATGTTTAAGGAACAAAAAATCTTTAAATTTATTTTACTTTAAGAGAATAAAATTTTGTTGGCGCTTTTAACAACAATATGTACCTTGTAACTAACTGTGTAAATTTTTCTGGTACTTGTTTGTTTGCTTTACGTTTATAGAAAAAAGTAGGATGGCGAGCAATTAACGATTAATTTTATTAACATAGTGATTTTTTAATTTTTAAACTTTTACAAAAATCTACCAAAATTCTATTTACGCTACAAAACAACAAATATTCTTCCAATTTTAATTGAATTCTACTAACAGTGGCAGCACTGGTTGTAAGCGTTAAGGTTGTAAAGAGAAAATAAAACTACTTGATAAAAAAGGAAAAAAAAAACATTTAAGTGGCCGCATCACAATAGCATGTGTGTGAAGATAAATTTAAATTTAACTAGCAAAGACGCAAACCAGGTTTTTTAGCTCAGCCATTTTTTACGTTAACAAGGGACTGTTAACACTTTAACAGTAACTATAAATTAAAGTAAGAGAAGTTATTGCCAGTATTTGCTCAATTCATCCAAACTATAAAATGTTATGTATGGTCACCTTATTGAAAAAAATTCTACGTTCAAATCAGTGAATAATAAGCCAGTTTTGCTCTTAGAGATGTACCGTTATATTATATTTATTTAAATTTATGTAAATAAGTGCGTCAAAATGATAAGGTCAGTGATTATTATTATTATTCACTTGTTTGAACGTAGAACTTTTTGAAATAAGGTGACCATACATAACATTTTATAGTTTGGATGAAGTGAGTATTGAATATTAAGGTGACCTTATCATTTTGAAGCACACCTTATAAATAAACCTCTTAGCAAAAGAAAAGAAAAGAACGATGATTGTCGAATACTTTTTTGCTTTGAAAATTTTATAGTTTTTGTTGACTACGCCACATAATTCTAAAATGCGCAATTTTATAAATTATAAATTTTGTAACTCTAAACCAAATAACAGTTACACCACGTAACAAAATACAGTGATATTGCATGCAAAATTTGTAATTATATCAACATCTTATGAAGATTTACGAAAACAAAATGTTATGTCGAATAGTTTTTTTTTTTTTTTTTTTTTTTTTTTTTTTTTTTTTTTTTTTTTTTGACCACTGTAAGTAATAACGTATAAATAAGTAAGTTGAAAATACGAAACGTGTCTAAAAGACTAACATCATATTAAAAATGACATAATAAATTTTTTTAATAAAATTTCGGATAATTTTGTGTATTTTTGTAACTTTGCATATACATACAGTCACTCAAAAAAACCGTCTCACCGTCTCTTAACAAATATAAATACAACGGCAAAGCTAAAGATTCAATTATTATGATCTTGTACACGGCCGTGACAGCAAATCGGGAAATTTTCTAGATGGTTTGACTTTAAAACAATGGATATACCCCAATCTCTCAATGAATGTTTTTATTAAAATATAGAGTGACTTGTTGCATGTTTGTCCAATTTTTTAACGCGAAACACTATGTGACGTCATATGTAAAATACGATAACATTTATAAAAAATCTAAACTTTTTTCATAAAAAACGCAAATTCTAAGAAATTCCAATAATTTCTTATTTTTGAAAACACTTTTACAACAAAGAAATCAGGTTAAGAACTTTTTTAGTTATTATCGTTGTAATGTGTGGGCCTATTTTAAAAGTTATGACGTCTTGAAGTCCTTAAGAGGTACAGTAGCGGGACGTGTACAAAAAAATATGTGTACATGTTAAGAATTTGTTTTTGACAGTCTAAAATGAAAATAAGATTTTAACTTTTTTACTTTGAAAAGACTTTCTTTTACAAATTGTACAACCACACATACGAATGCATGTTATTACACATTTAATCTTACATAAACAACATGTATTGAAATTAATTGTTCATTTCGATTCTTTTTTACTTATTTTTAATTCGCTCATGAATCGAGCAAAAAATATGATTCGCGCTCACGAATTAAAAAATAAAACTCACGATCACGAGTCATAAAACGAGCGAACCAAAGAAAATTCTGCTCACGAGTCGAGTTTTTACGTGCTATGCTCTGAAAAGTCGCGGGTAGGGATAATTTTCTCCCTACAAATGTATTTATTATTATTATTATTCTTAATCAGAAAATGAGCGCATATTCTAGCTATTTAATCGCGCAGAAGAGTCAAAAAAGACTCGAGTTTGATTAAAAATTAATAAAAAATGTTGGCTGGGAATAACCAAATAAATAATAAATAGAATATAAGGGGAAAAACGCAAAAAAGTGTTTCAAGAGATAAAGATAAAGCCAAAACAACAAATTTGAAAACATGATACACAAAGATGGAATATAAATAGAAATGAAAACGTAGATAAAATCTGTTTAAAAATATATTTAAATAAATTATTTTTACATCAATATACATATAAAAATGTTGAATTGTTAAAAATATTAGGTAGTCTTATGAAAGAAATATATTATTACATTAAAATAATAAATTCAAAATTAAAATTAAAAATCATTAAAAGAATACAATTTAAAACTTATCTCTTTTAAATCGGTAATCATATAAAATTCTATTACTCAAAATTGAAAACAAAACACATCATTACCCTCTGGCCCTTTAAGCATTTTTAAAAATTGTAAAGGGTCCGCCAAAAAAAAAATTTTTTTTTTTTGAAAATGCTACAAAAAAAAACTATTGAATATTTTCTCAAATTTCTTTTTTTATTTGAAAGTATAATCCTTCCGGTTAATAATGGAAAATAATTTCATTCAAATGACTGCCTCGGCTAGCCATGCAGTAGCCTACACGATCGTTTCAATTTTTAAGCACATTATCGATTGTGTGCAGCTGTATTTCACCAATGGCTTCGCGAATATTGTCCTTTAAAGCGTCAGTTGTCTCTGGCTTGTTGGCGTAACACTTATCTTAGACGGCAGCCCACAAATAATAGTCCAACGGTGTCAAATCGCAGCTCCGAGGTGGCCAAACGACATCAGCTCTGCGGCTGATAATGCGATCTTCAAAAACAGGGAGTAAAACATCGAGTGTAGCTTCGGCTGTGTGGCACATAGCGCCGTCCCGTTGAAACCAAATGTTGCTAATATCCTCCCCTTCAATTTTTGTGAACAAAAATTCGTTCAATATGGCCCGATAACGATCGCCATTGACTGTAACTGCCACTCCTTGCTCATTTTCGAAGAAAAAATGGCCAAATTATGCCTCTGCACCAAAATCCGCATCAAACAGTGACTCGTCTCGGGTCTATCGGCTTTTCAATGTATGCGTGCGGGTTTTCTGTGCCCCAAATGTGACAATTTTGCTTGTTTACATACCCGCCAAGATTAAAATGAGCTTCATCTGAAAAGATGATTTTTTTCTTTTTTCCATTCTGCAACATTACCATGATTTTCAAAGTAAAGTCGCAATATTTCCCAGCGTTGTTCAAGCGTATACATAACCATATTCGTTCAGCGGAAGGATAACTCTAATTATCTGTCAAATCAGACATGAACTAAGTGTCACCATTCACGAAATAAGCACTAGTTGAAAAAAAACGTTAGATGGCGGACCCTTTACAAATCTAAATAAGTAACCTGATGTATGTCTAAAAAGGAGTGAAATAAGTATATAAACAAAACATTTTTACAAGTATGATTCATGTATCCGAAAACAACAACAAAAACACCTTTTAAACTTTTTGCTCTTTACTTTCATACATGTGTACATACATATCGTCACCTAAAACGCAAACGGCCCTGTCTAACATTTTGAAAATTTTACAGGAGAGGCAAAAAAACTATGTAAAATAAAAAGTATAGTTTTAATCAGCGAGATTTTTACCAATATTTGAGATACAATTTTTATATTTTGTTTCATTAACTTATAAACTAATATCGCGTTTTGACAATTGACAATGTTATGTATTATACAAACGTTTAGTTAGGTCTTTGCGTTTGTCATATAATCGCTTTTGTAGATAGGGCCGTTTGTTTTTTGGTAGTAAAATCGCTAATTTTAGTCGGAAGAGTCCAAATTTATTTGTGTGCCTTCGTTCTGATGAAATACCTCAGAATTAATGAAAAAGTCGATTTTGAATATTTTGTTAGTTAGGGCCGTTTGCATTTTAGGTGACGATATGTAAAAATCATTCAAATTGCGATAAAAAAAAAAACTTCTATGAAAATAAAAGACAAAATCAAATACAAAAATTCAACAAATAATTTTGAATTTCTAATTCGTTTCCATAGTAAAATAATAAGCACCAGTAGGTGTTTTGCATCAACAAACAAACATTAACAGAAAACAAACAAAAAAACAGAAAAAATAAAACGAAATGATTCAAACTATAGATTAATTTAAAAAAAAGTTTAGGTTTGAATATGATCTAAATTTTGAATTCCTATCGCCAATACTTTTACTTTTCACTTTCTTCCATCAAAAAGAAAGTTGCTCGACGAACTTTAACACGGGATGCATGAAATTTTATAGGTTTTTTTTTTAGAAAAAAAAGAATTTCGTAATTAATAATTTTAATTTTATTATTTAAATAAACACAAATTTAGTAATTGAGAACAAAATTATCGTAAATAAAAAAGCTAACTAAGAAATAGTAAACAGTTTATTTTTATTATTAATATTATTATTATCTTTTTTTTCGTTAATCAAATTAACAATTTTTTTTTCCTTAAAATAATTTTATATTTTATTAATATCCCCATGAAATGGTAAAACTGATCGTCATACAGTTTATATTACATTTCTTCTTTTAACGTCTGACAATTAACTTATTATTATTTTCATAATTTTTTTATTTTTTTTTTTTTATTTCATTTTATGATACACGCATGGTTGATACTAAATTGAGCGAATACATGCATTTCTTCAAACATTAGTACTTACACATGCATATGCACAAGTACGAGTAAAAATAAAAACCACTGGCGAGAGTGTGCCATCATAATGAAGTTCATTTTTAATATTCGCACTTTACTCTTTACTCTATATATTTACTAGTACCTACTTTCCCTCCCTCCACACATCGAATGATGTGAAATACATTAAAACAAAGAATAAAAACAAAAAGTAGAATAACAAACAAGTAAACGAAATACTACTGGGAACACGCAAAACGAAGTACCAGTACAGTGAATGAAAATTGTTGAAATACAAATAAAAGAAAAAAAATTAAATTAAAACGCAAAATATCTTCCAACACGATGATATCTCATCAAGATCCAAATGGAAAATGATAAACTGTTTCATAACTTTTGAATTTATCTTCTCTCGTCAAAACATTTCATTTTATTTTTAAATTAAAAAAAACAATAAAAAATCAAAAGAGTTTATTATTCGCGTGAATTATTTCTTAATGTAATATTACCATTAGCTGCTAGGGTAGCATAGATGAGTATTTTGACTATTTTAATTTTCTTTGATTTTTACCTTTTTTTAACTAATTTTTGTTTCAATTGTTTAATTACATTCAATTCAATTTTTTGTTCAAAAATAGAAGGAATCATTATAAAAAAATGACGACCACTCTAACATAAAACCGCAAACTGTAATTCCTAACAAGTGCTAGTGTTGGGTCGTACCACATACTTTAAGGAGGTGGAGAATGAAAGCAATTGTATTCGTATGTAAATTATCATTTGTTTAGATAGAATCATAAAAAAAGAAGGGAAAAAAGTATAAAACGAAATTATAAACTTGTAGCATTTGTGTTGGTGAGTGTTTGCATGCATTCATAAGTATCTCGTACGCTAAAATGAAACAAAATATCCCTAAACGGTGTTGTGATGCTACAGATGTTACCAACGCAAGGCCGCCATAGGACTGCCACTTACTCCAGCAAAGATTTAACAATGATTGTTGTAGCAGAACTAAAATGTATATTGTTTTTCGGTCTAAAAAGCATATATACATAACGATCCATTTGCGTAAAATGATTGCAAATTAAAAAAGCAAATTTTACAGGAGAACTTAATTTGTATCACACAATACCAAATTTTATATGTTATATCTCCCCAAGTATTACGAATATCGATAAGTTTGTGACTTTGGTATACATTGACATCAAAAAAGTCAACTACGTGGGAAATGAAACAAACGATAATTTCACGCAAAGGGGTCGATATGTATTTTGCTCGGTTGGGTATATCGTCTTCTATTATTATATAATCGGGGTTTTTTATTTTGTTTTCGTTTATTTCTCTTAACTTATTGTTTATTTTTTAATCAAGTGGGTCAAGGGGATGAATTTCAAAGGCTATTTAATAAGAAGTGTAATAGATTTAAGGACAAATTTCTATACATATAGTATTTCTACTCTAACCTCATCTATCCAATAGTATTTTTATATTGTGTCTCATCCACTTAATTGTATCTTTTTTTTCTTTTAATTTTATATATGAGAAGTGCCAGAAGTGCTTTTTATTATATTTGTGTTGTGATTACCTCTTTGTTAAAAATCCTCGGTATTTTATCGTTTTCTTTTTAATATTTTTTTGTTAACCATTTCCGAGCCTGAACCCATTGATTCGGATTCGGGTTCAAAGTTTTTTAAAAAATATCGAACCTGAACACGTTTGACTACGGGTTCGGGTTAGTGTTGGGTTTCAGTCCCCGATTTTTTGGTTGTCCAAGTTTTAAAAATATTACGTATAAATAGTCATATAGAAACAGCAATGAATTTAAATAAATTATGTAATTAAGTATAAGACATACCATACACTTTACGAAATATATAAATACAGCGTACACTAACACTTTTGAAAAAAGTCGAGTAACAATCGATCTCCCTATGCATTACTCCTGATGAATGCAAAACATTAAAAGACATAATTGAGCAATAGAATAAAAGCAGTAATTGTCGCCGAAGGCAATGTCACAAACTACTATGTAGTTAGATTGTAATATAACGTACGAATTAATAAATGGTCAATATAAAGTTCAGCCTTTTTGAATCGTTTCATCTTCAATATTATAAAGAGGTTTTCAAGGAGTTCCAGCACATCGAAGGTGCATAAGCGCTCGTCATTTGTACATAAATCGATCCATTGGTCCAAAGCTTTTCATTCTTTCTTTGTCAAAAGAGGCATGTCCACACCATAACCAAAACTGTTTACAAATACGTGGATCCAGCCGATTGCCAAGTATACTCAATGTATAGATTCCACCAAAGTTTATTAAATTGAATTTTGATGAGTCACTAAAACAGAATGTTTTTTTTTTCTGTACTAAACAACACCGGTGTGCCATATACATATATGTATGTTAGTTTTAGCAAAAAAAAAAAAAAAAAAAAAAAAAAAAAAAAAAAAAAAAAAAAAAAAACTAAATTGGTCCATAGAGAAATGGAAAACTGTTTTGTTTACTGACGAATTAAAATTAAATTCTAATTTTCTTCTTAACTCTAAATTTTTTCTTTTAGTTCTACCTATCTATCACATAACATGTCACTGTTACTGTGGTGTTTGTTAGTAAATTACAATTTTAACTTACACAACAAAAGCAATAACAACAACACACTAAACAAAATGCACTTTAGTTTCATATTTAAATTGTACTATGAGAGGAGAGAAAATCACAAATTAGAATTGCCACAACAACAAAATAAAAACAACACAATGAGATATAGAGAGGGTTGAAGCTAAACAATAGCAGAAGTAATAAACAACAATAGCTTATTTTGTTGTTGTTCCTATACAAAACAATACGAAGAGAACTTATATACTATGTACATACATATATCGATCGTTGGGAATGTATGTGGTCGAAAGGATAGTTGTAATACTTCTACCGATTTTTTCGATTTTACTATTTTGTATGGATGACAACAACAAAAACAGCAACATGGTCACTTTAGTCATAACAATAACAAAAACAAAAAAACACGCTCCAATATGTGCATAACATAAATCGGTAACACTAGAAGCAGGGCCGCCAGATGAAATTTGAAGGAAATCGCCATTTTTCCGATAAATAAAAATTGCAAGTTTTTAGTATTCAAAATAATTTAAGAACTGAAGAGGAAGTTAGGATATACACATGTAATAATACCTTTTTGTTTTTACTAGTACCAGCCGCACGTATACATACATATGTGCTGAAAACGTCGTAAGCTGATAATTTTGTGTAAACTATCTACACAAATGTATAAGAAATGCTAAAAAAATGACACACATACATGTTCTCATTATTAATACATGTATATTTTTTTTTTAAATTACCTTTCCAGGTTTTCAAATTTTTGACATAATTGCGAATGCTCTAGAAGGAACACCCCATACAATGCAGAAATTATTGCAAAAATATTGCTTTAAGAAATAAAAATTCGAAATTTGCTGAATTCAGTAAGATGTTTTACGTATAAAAAAGAACAGAACTAGTTATAGTTGTCATATTTTCAATAAACTAAAAATCTTCATTTCAAGGGAAATAGTCAATCGTTAACCCTTATTTTGCTAAATTTTGGTCAATATATCGTCAACTCTGGCAGCTATGGTGGTGAATGTTTTAGGTATTTTGTGGTTCCCCCTTAATTTATTTCTTACTCAGTGTGTAGGGAGTAAAGCTATTCAAAGTCGTAGGTCATCATATATGTAGAACGGAGATATGTAGATTGGTAACTAGAACTGAAAGAAATACAAAGACATCTTAAATAAGAAGAAAATATATTATTATATTATATTATTTTCATATATAAAGAATTAGTTGCATATAGTTGCGAAATTTAATTTGGCTCTTGTATCTGTTGTTATACATAAAACGGGTGATTGTTTTGCTGATTGGTTTTTCAGTATTAAATAGATTCGTGACATGGCCATGTAAAAAAAAGATCAGCAAAAGCGTTCAAAATACGTCGGACTCGTCGATATTGTATAATTGATCATTACACAACCCTTATTCATCAATAGCTTTTTACCACCATTTTTTATTTAAATCGATTATTTATTTTTAGGCTTTCGGAAGACATTTCGTTTATGTTTACACACGTAAAAAAATGTTGCACACTTTCAAGCGATAAAAAGGACATACTTTGTAAAATCGAGAGATATATTACATTTATTGCATGGCAAATTTATCAGTATGAAGAAGTACATGTAACACAATATTTTCTACGAAATTTGAACGGAGTACTGTACTTTACATTTAAAAGTAGACACTTAACGAATAAGTCCAATTAAAAATTGTTGATCAACAGGCTGATAGCGCTGTCACAGGAAGGTCGCAAGGGAAAAATGTAAGGCGTGCGGAGCTCGTCCATTAGGTGTTAATTATTGTTAACTTTAATAGAGAATGATAAAAATATATTGATTCCAATTATTAATCTTTCATAATAAAAATTAAAACTTCATGGAACCTCTGAAGGTACCTGAGTGGAAAATTTTCCAATCTGTGTGTAGAACTATCCAATCATAGCGTTACTTCTACAAAAAAAATTTACTATCTTGTACACCAAGTTATGGATAAATGTTAAAAAAAAAAAAACATAGAAAATAGCCATATATACACCTCAATTCTACACCTGAGATATATTATCAAAACCATATTTACATTAAAAAAACCATCGCTTTGTAAACCAATTATATAAAATTTTAACACAAAATAGTTTATTTTGGTTTCATACTATTAAGACATTAGGTTTTTTTTTTCAAAAAATATTTAAATACGAAAAAGGTCTTGCCAGATTGCTAATTTTTCGATTTCTTGAATGCTTTTTGTACAAAGAAAAAATTAACACTTCTAACACAGAATTCATTTTTTTTTTATATTACTGACCAGGAGCTTTAACAATGTAATATTGTACTCCACAAAACAATGACAAATTTAACTTCAATATCAGGCGTCTTTTTTTTAATTTCTTCTGGTAGCCCTATAAATAAACAAAAGTCATCTGCTTTACAGGGCTCTAGATTTATACAGGGCATAAAATGCAATGCCTTCCACCATTGGCAAGTGTGAATTTTTTAGAATAAAACATACCGCCTTTTGAGAGAGCGAAACATTTTTAAAAAACGAACACAAAAATGTACATTTTTTGGTAGAAAAACAACATTACAGTCTTATTTTTAAGCTATTTCCGATATAAATATTATCAGTTGGATGTCTAAGGCTCGGTGCGATTTGATAGAATTAAATGCGACCAGATTCCGGCCACTAAGGTCTAAAATATGTTCATTATGTAACCGCTAAGAGGAGGAAATCCTGATTCACTTTTTAGCACACGGCTCTGCTCTGAGCTACAACATTTACATTGTTTTGGAAAACTATTATTAAAAAGAAAATGAAGTGATCAACTTATTAAATGAATTACATTTCAACTGGAAAAATTTATTTTGTTACATTATAGATGGACTTGAGTATAGAAAATTTGATTATTAAGTAAGCAAGTTAGGAATAAGAAAAATGAAAATAAAAATCAAATTTTATAGGAGAAAAGCTCTCTAAATGTACAGTGATATTAAACATACATATGTATATCAGGTGTACCGGTATGTAGTGAGCGTCAAGATACAACTGTCTCCACAGGGAATGAGACCCAATTTTTTGTGTTGGCAATGACATCTGTCAAGCATATTCAGTATACATCAAATTAGTGAATAGACATCATATTTTTCATCGTGTTAAAGATGGCGTATTTTGTACCAGAAAAGGATAATTTGCTGCAGAATGGCATAAAATGCTTGTCGAGGCATATGACTCATGCTCTAAATGGGAAAAATCATGGGTTAATCCGGGACAACCATCAACTTCGCCTGCAAAACCACATCGATTCGTCAGGAAGACAATGCTATGTATGTGGTGGGATTAGAAAGGTGTGGTGTACCACGAGCTTTTAAAACCTGGTGAAACCGTTAACACAAATCGCTACCGACAATAAACGATCAATTCGAGCCATGCATTGATCGAAAAATGATCAGAATGAACCACAAAACACGTCAAAGTAATTTTGCGACATGATAATTCACCTGTACAAAGCAAAACCGATGCAGGATACAAGCAAAGCATTAAGCTGGAAGCTACTACCCCACCTGACGTATTCACCAGACTACTATTTGACTAATATTTGTTTTTATCGATTGGACACGCATTGGCTAAGCAGCACTTCGATTCTTATGATGAAGTCTAAAATGGGTTGACTAATTGGTTTGCTTCAAAAGACGAACAGTTTTATTGGCATGGAATCCAAAAATTGCCTGAAAGATTGGAATAACAATTTAGCCAGAAATGGCCAATACTTAAAAAAATGTTTCTTTTTACTTTCCCATTAAAAGTTAGCGTTTTATTTTATAAAGAGAGAACAAAAAAAAGTAATGTACTGTTCTAAATCAAATTTTATGAATTTGTTTCAATTTATTTAAAAGAAATTCAGACAATTAATTTCAGGCAACAATCAGTAAATGATGACCTTTTTTGTAGAAACGAGAAGTTTATTTTTCCCAAGACTCTGTGATTTTACCATACACGACAACATGAAGCAGCTTGTAAAGGCGCACAATTCTAATTCTTTTTATTCTTTTGTACTTTGTAATCTACTTTAACTTCTTTTGTTTTTACATTTTTCCTTGCTCATAAATCTCTCCCTCTAATTTCAAATATTTACATGCTAATTTGACTTTGGCATCATTAATCAATAAAAAAAAATACGATTAACGTAATTCATATTAAAAAATATTTATTTTCTGTTTTTATTACTAAACTAAGCTGCTGATTTTTTTTTTTTCTTTTAAAAAACATTTGTTACTTTCTTTCATTTCACTTTCTTAATTTTTCCCTACTTTTATCTCAGTTAGGAAAAAATCAATGCCGTTGAGTATGAAGAATTATATTGAGAACAAAAAAAGAAAAAAACGTTGTTGTTTGATGTTATTCATTGGCCGGGGTTAAAAGTTTTATTTTGTTCGTTCTTGTATTTATTTTAACCCTGTGGTTGTCCGAGCACCCTGATAGATATTTAAAGTCATTTTAGACATTTAGGTCTGGAAACAAAGCTGTGTATTTTTGGTCTATAAAGCATATATTATTACCTTTTTCTTTTAACCCTCTATACCTTACTGTAGACTATAGGCTACATACCGTTAGGATGTCTTAAGTTTAATAGAAATATATATATTTTTTTTAACATAATCGCATATTTTAATATTGGTTTACACACTGGTTTAACGAACCTCGGCTGAAATAGACAACAAGTTGGCACTACTTGTTGAAAATTTTCATTATTATTTTGATATTCTGTATTAACTTATGCCGCTTGTTTTGCTTGAAATTTCAAAATATTTAATAAAAATTGTTCTACTTACTCTACTTTTCTCTGCTAAATTGATAAATTAGGGAGATAAGTGTTAGAACTGCATTGTGAAACGTTAATTTTATACAATGTGAAAAATAATACAAATAAATATAAAAACTTGGGTGTATTTTTTACGACCTCAAATACAAAAAATGAAACAATTCGCGGTTTATAGTTGATATATGATTAAGTTCCTTTATAATTGAGCAATTAATAAATTAATGAAAAAAGAGCAGTTCCAGTGTTAAAAGCACTTCATTATTTTATTTTATTTTATTTTATTTTTATTTTTATTATTTTTTTCTACTTTATTTTCTCCATCTTTTTGTGTTTTTTGCCGTTTCTATTAGTCTCAACTTAGTCAATCCGTGGTTTCATTAGAATGCATACATTATTTATAAATAAAAGTATTTATTTCTTACTTTTTTCAGTCATCTCGTGAATAAAAAAGAATGCGGTTTAAATTTTGTTCATATAAATTGTCTGCCTTCTCTCTTGCACGCTTTCTTGTATTTCTTAATACTTAAAATTTCTTGCCCTTTTCAGAATTATCTTATATTAAATCATAAAAATAATAAAAACAATTATAAATGTAAAAAAAAAAAATATCTGTTTACCTTAATTTTATGAAAAATATAAGGTTTACCCAGCCGGCGTTGTCCTGGAATCTTTATATAAAAAATTAAATTTTGTTTTTTTTTATAATCAGAGGTGTTACAGAATCCGATTGTAGTAAAAATTGAAATCGACAAAAAAAAATTATTTTGGTGTCACAGAATGAAATATTATCGATTCACGTTCGAATCAGAATCGTTATCCGAAAAGGGTATCATAGATTGTTTTTTTTTTCCCAGTTTATTATTAGTTCATTATTTTTAAGTGAAAGTAATGCAAGCCTTAATCATTTTAAATTTGTTAAAAAATATTTGCCCAAAAATTTATTTACCACTAAATTATTAAAATTTAACTTAAGAATGTGAACAGAACTAAAATGTATACGGCACTATTTTATAAACACAACCAAGATTCGAAGATTGGGTTCGTTGATGTACGAAACAAGGGTAAAACAAAACGATTTCAAGAATCGATTTTCAATTCTGATAAATAACAATTCTGACATGGATTCTGTAACACTCCTGAATAATTTTAATTTGATTAAAGCACATTAAAAAATTAGCACACTTAAACAAGAAAAATGTGCTCTTTCTCCAAGACAACGCACCGGTTCACACAGCATTAGACACGATGCTAAAACTACGAGAAATCCACTTCGAATTGGTTGATCATCCACCTTATAGTCCAGATTTAGCCCCTACTGACTTTTTCCTGTTTCCAAAGTTGAAAAAATGGCTCGCAGGAAAAAGATTCATCTCAAACGAAGTAGTGATTACCAAAACTAATGCGTATTTTGAGGAGTTCCCAAAATCGTATTATTCAGATGGTATAAAAAAGTTGGAAAATCGTCTTACTAAGTGTATTGAGCTAAAAGGAGACTATGTTGAGAAATGAATGGCTTTTGAAAAAAAAAAAAAATGTTTTTTTTTCCTACTTAGGTAGCTCAATATCAATCCGCCCTCGTATGTAGGCAAATAAAAAAACCCTTCATTCAAGCATATGTTTTATAACGGAAAAATTGAAAAAACAAACAATTATAAAAAAGTATATAGTAACGCCTTATTTAAATTTGTAGTTTATAAATTCTATATAAACCTGCGTTCGGCAAATTATTAATGCATTTTACAAATGTGGCAGTAATTGGGAGTCTCTCACTCAGACAGCTTTGCACAGTGTTTTTTCCCACTTTTTTTCTCGTTACTTCTCTTTGTTTATTTTTTGCTTATGCGTGTGACTACGTACTTGTGAAAGCAGAAACAAAGAGCAGCTCTTTGTCGAAATCTGATATAAGCCGAACCATGTAAAGGGTTTTTTAATATTCTGTGTATTTACATAAATTTTATACAAACAAAAAATTATATAAATTTTTCGAAGTAAATTCGATCAAAATCGATTCATTTATTTTTCATTATATTTTAAAGCAAAATCGGATATCAATTTAATTTCTAAAATCTTTCAATCAGCAACTATTCCTTAGAAACGCACTATTTTTGAGAAAGAGAAATAATATTACAAAATCTTAAAAAATAAAATTAAATTTAACTTTTGTACAAAGAAATAAATTAAACTATGACTGTCTTCCCTGCAACAGCGGTGTAAAGTTAGTTTAGTATTTTGGAGCGTAAACTTTACGTTCTTTAGAAATACATATTTACTCTACTACACGCCGCCATACAAACAAATAAATAGAACAAAAGTTGTAAACAGGGAAAGGCAGCAAGATTGAAAAAGAGAGAGAGAGAGTGAAAGAGATAACTTTAACAAAGTTATACTGAACACGTAATTTAATAAAATACAGAAAAAAGAATGTAAAAAAACTGACAAAACTCAATCTTGCACATTTAAAAATACACAAACACACAGGCAGATAGATAAACACTCTCACTCATTTCAGATTCCCTCATATCCTGAAAAGATGTAACAACACAAACACGTAATGGCACATATACATACGTACTACATACCACTGCACAAAAAATACAACACAATTATTAAACGTAAAGCGGCGAGTAGACGATTCAGCGCGGCTTGTCACACGGCTTGATGGCAAGCCAACCAGATCGTGTAATTGCATGTTTGACGTGTTTGTCAAATTTGCAAACATGAGCTGATTGGCTGGGTGGCTTGCCGCGCTGGATCGTCTAATCGCCGCTTAAGGATACAAAATAGAACAAAAAGCAACAACAATAACATAATATACACAGAAAAGAAAACTTCTTTACTTTGGGATCCTTTATTATCGTGTCTAACATAACGACGACTAAAAAATGTCGTGTTGTTGTTATAGTTTTCAATTTTTTTATGCAGTAGTTAATATTAGTTGTAGTTGTTATTGTTGTTTTTATTATTACTGGTATCGTTATGTGTAATTTATACAGCACACACACACACACACACACATATATATATATATATATATATATATATATATATATATATATATATATATATATATATATATATATATATATACACGCGCACATCTAAACAACAAATTATTTGAAGCCACCTTTTTGAAGCCACATTTTATGGAGTGTAAAATATATTATATATTGAAGAAAGTATGTGTATTTATTTCAGTCAGTGTACAACTTTATATGATTATGTAGATGATGTATGTGTTCTTTTTTTGTCAAGTTCATACAAAATTGATTGAAAGCGTATGAATGTCGGTACATTTGATTCAGTTTTGCATTACTTTTCAGTTTCTTTTATAGATATTTTGATTCGCTTAATTTTCAAGGTTTTTTTTTCATTGAGCACACTGATTATAAAAAAGATTTTAAAGCAATTAAAATTTGAAATGCCCAAGACAACTGATAAATATTAATTGATACCACACACCTTGCTCGAACTAAACCCACAATTGAAGAAAGGTTGATTATTATAAAATAAATATTTGATTTAGTTAATGTTAAAAAATTCAAGATGAAACTTCATTTAAAATTTTTTTCAGAATATAAAACATCATACTTGGTTGCTTTCCATTAACCTTAAGAAATATGCAGCATTTGAAAACAAAAAGAAAAAAGTTTAACGAATACAATATACATATACTTTAAAAAAGAAGAAAAAAAACTGTAACCTCATACCTCACTCATTTTTTATCATCATTCATTTATATATGTATGTATATATCCTTCTATTTAAATTTTGTATGAAACTTTACTTGGGTGATACTGATGTTAACACGCCCCTATTTAAAATATTCACCTCCTTTTCGGCTTGTAAACTCTTTTTTAACACTTCTTGCTTTCTTTTATTTATTTTTGCTTTTATTAGAATGTCGGTCGTCTGAGTTGTAACAAACAATAATGTCAAGGCAACAACCTTACATTTCTATACTCGTCGTACCTAAGGCAGCTGTAGTTTAAAAATCAAACTACAATTGAGGCGGCCGACCACTAAACAATGAATTATATGACATGGCCTGACGAAAGAGACTGTTTTTTCAATAATATTAATTTTCAAATAGAAAAGTTAATAAACTGAAAAAAAAAATCTGCAAACATAAAAAGTAAGTTCAATTTAAGACTTGCAGCCGGTCGCTACAATTATAATTCAGCGTTTAGATGGGGAGGAGGCACCTACTGTAACAAAAATTTAAAATTTGTTGTTGCTGCTATTGTTGCGAATACAAACACTAAAAATGTAAAATAAAACGCCACAGTATTATCAAGACAACAAGTAGTATAATAAAACCAGTGTTGCCACCTTGTCCGTAATTACACATATTGTGTGTAATTTTTCATTGCGTGTGTAGTCTGTGTAATTAGCTTCATGTATAATTTGTATCTAATTTTCCTTTTTATACTACCGTTTTCTTTAATAGCTATATTTTAAATTTTTGTCATATGAAATTTCACAAAAAAATAAAAATACAAAAACTACTGTTAAGCATGGAGGATAGTTTGGGACCGTATCTTGGTTACGACTATTCACATTCTCTTAATGGTAAAAATGGACGAATTTGTTTATCTCTATATTCGAAAGGGAAATATGGAACAAAGTGCAGAGAAAGAGGGTATTGCAAGCAATTACCCATTCTACCAAGACAACGATCCCAAGCAAACAACGGGTAAAGAACGCAAACGTTTGATTGATACATACCTGACCAAAACTTACAGAGAGACCTGCGCAGGGCCATTAACCAATGTAATTGAACATCTTTAGAAGTAATTGGCTATAAGAGTTTATAAAAAAAATTGAACACACTAATTCAAGGCGACTACTTTAAGGTGACATTATCAAAAGTATAGAGCTACATAGAGCCGAAAGAATGCTAAAATTTGTTCAAATCAATTCCTACGCGCCTACTGACTGTTGTGGATTACAAAGGGTATGTAAGCTATTACTAATTGTTCGATTATTCCCTTTTAAGTATTCATATTTTGCTTTAATCGATTATGCGTTGAGCTCAAACAAATTTGTTATTTTTGTGTTTCTCATGAGACTTACAGCTATTATTGGATAAAAGGCTGGTCTTATTACTCTTAAAAGCTTTATTTAATGTATATATAAGACCCCGAAAAATCTATATAATTATTTTTATGTTTAGAGAACTTTTCTATGAAAAAACTCTACTCCTATTATTCCTTGGAGTCACTGTATTTATGTATATAATTGGGTATGAAACATGCCGATCGAAATGGTTTTAATTCCGCAACTACAATTAGGAGAGATTTTGCTTTTTGTTCTATAAAATTTCGAACGATTTTATTTTATACAAAAATATTTTAAAGTTTACCTTTCAGTGAAAATAAACTAAAATATTTTAAATTGTGTCATGTTTCTACTAGTTTGCCTTCATATGCCCCAAATTTTGCCTGAGTAGACTTCAAAATTTTTTAAAAGTCAAAAAAAAAATTATACAAAAAATTTTCCGAAATGAAATCTCTTTGAATTTTAAAAGAAGTTTTATTCCGAAGAAAATTTTTATTCTACGTTTTCTGTAGAAGCTTATTAGGGAATTAATTCCACAATCGATCAGCATTGAATTCAGTGAAATCAGAATTTTGTGCGTAATTTTTCTTCATATGAGCAATTTTGATGCCAGCTCTGTGTAATTCATAACGCTGTTGGTGGCAACACTGAATAAAACTATGCTGCGTACGTACATATATACTTTTTATACTCACACTTACATAAGTGAGCAACAGTTAATTATTTATATATGCGACATGTTTGCTTAAGGTGTCTTTCTTTAACTCAACCATATAATAAAAAATTACAAAACAACAATTTAAACAATTACTAAGGGAAGGAAAACAAAATGAGAATGAGAAAGAGAGAAAACAGTGAATGAAAAAAGAGTGAGTAGTAAAAAGGACACACGAATATAAAGGGTCCGCCATCTAGCGTTTTTTTTCAACTAGTGCTTATTTCGTGAATGGTAACACTTAGCTTATGTTTGATTTGACAGATAATTAGTTTTATCCTTCCGCTGAAAGAATATGGTTGTGTATACCTTTGAACAACGCTGGGAAATTTTGCGACATTACTTTGAAAATCATGGTAATGTTGCAGAATCAAAAATCATCTTTTCAGATGAAGCTCATTTTGATCTTGGCGGGTATGTAAACAAACAAAATTGTCGTATTTGGGGCACAGAAACCCGCACGCAAACATTGAAAAGCCGATACACCCAAGACGAGTCACTGTTTAGTGAGGATTTTGGTCCAGAGGCCATTTTTCTTCGAAAATGAGCAAGGAGTGGCCGCTACAGTCAATGGCGATCGTTATCGGGGCATGTTGAACGAATTTTTGTTCACAAAAATTGAAGAGGAGGAGATTAGCAACATTTGGTTTCAACAGGACGGCGCTACGTGCCACACAGCCGAAGCTACACTCGATGTTTTGCGCCCTTGTTTTGAAGATCGCATTATCAGCCGCAGAGCTGATGTCGTTTGGCCACCTCGGAGCTGCAATTTAACACCGTTGGACTATTATTTGTGGGGTGCCGTCAAAGATAAGTGTTACTCCAACAAGCCAGAGACAATTGACGCTTTAAAGGTCACACAACCGATAATGTGCTTAAAAATTAGACCGATCGTGTAGGCTACTGCATGGCCAGCCGAGGCAGCCATTTGAATGAAATTATTTTACATTATTAACCGGAAGGATTGTACTTTCAAATAAAAAAAGAAATTTGAGAAAATATTCAGTAGTTTTTTATAGCATTTAAAAAAAAATTATTTGGCGGACCCTATACCACACAAGTACGTGTAAAAATAAAATAAAAAATTTAAAAAAGAGGAAATATTAACGGAAATTAAGGCTTTTTAATAGGAAGTCAGGGCAATTCGGTGCAATTGTTGTTGTGGTTGTTCTTAATGTTGGGCGTTAAATAGAACTCAATTGAATATTCTAAACAAAAGCTAAAAATTAAAAAAATAAAAGTTTTAGCTTTAATTTCCAAGAAACGGAAAAATTAGGGTGGCAGGTAGACAGTAAATAGTTGAATTAAAAATGAAAATGGGTCACTTAATCCTGTTTTATGCAGACAATACATTTTTGAAGCAATTACTGCAATTACATAAAGTATATTCAAAAACTATTTTGATATGCGGACTACATACAACAAGAACATATCACACTGTCAAATAATTTGTTATCATTCAAGTACATTCTCTAACTTAAAGTAATTCTAATATGAATTTTAATAAAATCTTTTAATTTAATATTTACATTTAAATGGAATAGTATACTAACATACAAATGTGCAAACGTGTATTGTGAGTTGATTTCTGTTGACGATATTGTACATTAGTAATGCATAGACTGGATTATGCGTTAAAGTAAAAACAAATGGAATCCCTACAAATATGTTTCTTTTGCTTTACTACTACTAAATATATATAACTAAATATATATAACTTAATATATATAACTTAAGTCGACCTAAGCTATTCTTACATATCGACTCAGATTTATCATAATTAGAGACAATGTCGGAAAAAATCTAACATAATACATCTCTATTGAAAAATCCTTGTTTTATGCGATAAACCCTTCTTCATATCTTGTCTTTTATCATATAAATCTGTGCCAGTAAGTAAGAATAGCTTAAGTCGACTTAAGCTAAGAGAAAACTATAAAGATGCTGTCGATAACACTTCTGTTCTTATGTCAAAAATTCGTGCTCTTGACAATAACAATGTAATAGAAAATGTATTTCAAAAGTTTTTTATATGAAAAAAATGTTTTTAATTAATTTTTTAATAATAAATCACTTATTTTAATTTAGTTGGAATAGATTTTTTTTTTACAAAAAGCTTCAATTTTGTTTATGAGTCAAATTGGCTCAGTTAAGTAAAAATATGTATATAATCAGCACCCATAAATCCAGTGTTAAACACGTTTTTCTACGGTTGTAAGTATATACCTTCTTATTTTGAATATTTTTCCTTTCCATTAATAATACATCTATATCATCATCACCATGATCAACAATATCAAACCCTCTTTAATACATTCTCTATTTGTCTGAGTATTTAACATTGACTAACTCAATAAAACATCAATATTGTGTCATATTCTGGAATCAGCAACGCAATAAAATAATAAAAAAAGAAAAACAGTAACCCCATTCATACTACCTTCATCGAACAGTTGGCATAATACGATACTACGAGTGGAACACAGAAAAGGATTTAACTTCCTTTCATCACACCCTTTACTTCTACACTTTTATGATTATTAAATTGACTTGACAGCAATTCTCTCCACAGACTTAAGGGGGATTTTACCTCTTTGTTTTCTTGTTTGTTTGTTTACTCGTACATACTCGTTTCAATAAAGGACTAGAATAAACCATTGAGCACATAAACTTTACTTAGTTTTTTTTGTCTTCTTATTCTAACTTTCTGCATTTCCTCCTCTACTCCTTCTTTTCTATTAATGATTTTTCACACAGTAACATACACACATACATACATGCATACATACACACACATATGTGAACATTGTTCATCTAAACAATGTTTTTTCATCTTTTGGCTTTATTTTACTTTCTGTTTGTTTTTATTTCGTTAGTTTAATTATTTTTCTTTTATAATATCGCTTAATAGCTGCTTGATGCTCATCAATAACCAACCCCCACTTAGGCAAGAGTAACACGACGAGTCGAGACATTGACGCCAACACCCATCCATCTACCGCTCTCAATACAGTAGGACACCCACAGTAATAGCGGATGTTATGTTAAGTGTATACGGAAGGATAAAAAGGATATGCGGAAGGAAATTTTATGTATTTCTCCCTTATTTTCATGTCTCTCTCTCTCTCTCTCTCTCTCTCTCTCTCTCATTTCTGTTGTTTTTTCTTTTTTTGCTGAACTCAAGATTATTTTACAATCAATTTTATTGGTTAATTATTTACTTAATCAGATTTCTTGTTGCAATTTTAAAACGTTTTTGTTAACCCAATATGACCGGAAATGTGTTTGCCTTATGTCACCAAAAACCTTTTCGCTAGGGGCCTTTGTTCGACTAAAACCCGCAAGCGAATTGGAAGTGTAAAAAAAGCAATGTTAAAAGTTTTGAAAACCATCCTCAATAGACATATAAAAAAAGCTATTTATAAATGCTAACACGAAAAGCAGATTCTGGCAGAGAAAAGGACATTCGTGACCAAAATAAAGCAAAGAAAATCATTGACATGTTGATGAAGAATACCAACATTTCAGGAAGAAAAATCGCTCAAATGATGAATGGTTCAGTTTTTTTTTTTTTTTTTTTTTTTTTTTTTTTTTTTTTTTTTGCAAGGTCAAAAAAGATGCTGACATGAACATTTTAAAGTCCAAAAGGTTCCAGCCAGAAATGCTATAAAGAGTACTGAAGCGAACCAACGCGGTATAAAATTTAACAAATTCAATTGCTGCATTATGAACAAAGAGATATATGTTTTAGCAGGCTTCTCACAGCTTTCAGGTCAGGAATTTTACATTGCTGAGTATTTGGAGAAGCAATTTAAGCCTTGAACATAGTTAGACAGAGTAGTTTTTACTTTCTTTTGCCCCGACCTAGCCTCTGGCCATTACAGCATAATTGCATTAGAGTGGTACGCAAATCATAATGTTTTTTTGGTACCTCTGGAAGCAAATCCAACAAATTGTCCAGAACTCAGGCCAATTGATATTGGACTTTGGTCTAAAGAGAAATAAAAGCAACAAAAAGGTCGCCAAAAATGCCAAGCTCCGAGGAAAGTGGTATTCGGCAAACCACAAGGTATCTAAAAATACCATGAAGGCGTTAATTTAAGGGGTACTAGAAAAGTTAAATAAAAATGGTAAAAATTTCGAAAAGTTTTATAATGATCTTTATGAAAACACTGTTATAATAATGTGTGTGAAGTTAAATACGAAAGTTAAATACGTTTTTCTTCATAGAACAAAAACTTATGTAAGCCAACAGAATATGTGTGAAGATAAATACGAAGATGCAATTGTTGGGGAATCGGACCTGGTGGGCTTTATAGCCAGTTTCCTTTTTGGGCTACAAAGTAGCAGAGCGGAGATATTTAGACCATAGCTAACTCTTCCCCGGCGACCAGCCAATTGAATTCGATGCAATTATAGCAAACCAAAAATAAACAATGAGAATTTTTTTTTTGCTTAGTAGTAGTAGTAAATTTTTGCAGTGTGTGTTGAAGAAAAAAACTAAAAAGATAAACAACAGCATAAATAAACAATTTTAACGTGCAATGGGTCATATGTACGTTTGCTTTCATCAAAATCTATCACACAACTAAATAATATTATTGTTTATTTATTATTCTCTGTTAAATATTTTCGTTTTCGTTAGGTTGTATACATTTACGGAACAGATAATTCACATGTACTTGAGTGCTTATCTGGCCATGTACGTTTTAGACAATATTGCATTAGCTAGATTAAAGTTGAGTTTAGCAAATAGATTATTTTATGAGAGTACTAGCTTCACCCACGCGGCGTTGGCATTTCAATGAAAAGCTAAAAAGTATGCCAATCTCATGCGATTTTGATCTCAGGTCAAATTTTGGAAAAAGCTCGCTCTATTTCAAAGTCCAAGATAGAAATTTAAAAAAAAATGGTTCATTCATTTACACATAATTGAAACACAAACGAAAAACTTACGAATAGATTTTTAGTATATACATATGTATTTATATGGTATTTAATTTATAAAATAAGTTGTGTTAGCAAATATGATATATATTTAAAATCGATAACGAAATCCGAAAATGTCAAGTACTTTTCGCTTTTAAGTTTGTAAAAAATATTTTTTTTTTAAATTTTATTATGTAAATAGTAAAAGTGATAACTTACCGTGGTTTCGACATTTTTTTCATATCCATGGCATTTGGTGATTTTAGTTAATTTTCTTTTTTTTGTTTTAGATTGTATAACAACTAGTCATCGTTGTGTTGCCGATAAGTTGCTTTGTTGGTTGCTTATTGTTGTTGGAGAATAGTCGTATTTACTGTAGTTCTAGTTGTCTCCCTTTTTTGTTGTTGTGTTTTTATGTAGTTGCCACTTCATGTCTAGGCATAAATGTCGGTGTTAGTGGCTTACAGGTGTTTCAAAGGATAACAAGTTCTTATGTAATTCTCTCGTTAGCTGTGATGTTATTACACACTTTGTATAGTGAAATTATAAAAATTGTCGTTAAGTTTAAGTTTAAGTTAACTTTTGCGTTTTGATATTCCGTTAACATTAAGAAAATGTTTTCATTTACGTTGTGTGATATATTTTTTAATTATTATTATTGTATTTTCATTTCTTGACATTTCTCTAAGGGTGTATTTAAATATTTAAGCTTAATTATTAATTGATTTTGCTTGTTGTGTGTTTTAAGAATAATTTATGTTGTTACTTTAAAGTAATGCTTTTATATATACGTATGTATTTAAAATCTATTTTCACTTAAATTATAAATTTAATCAAATTTTGTTTTGTTTGCTTTAATAATTAATTGTTATGTATTGGATTTCATTATATATATTTTGTATTATAGATTTTTTGTAATTCTACGAAAGCTTTTGAATTGCTCACTGTTTAATTAATTCCCAACTTAAGAATTTGATTTTAGTTTGCTTTTTCATTTAATTCATCTTGACATTTATATATATATATATATATACATATATGTATGTATATATATATATGTATGTATATATATATTGATTTACATATGTATATATATTTTGTATAATTTGTTTAAGTAAGCACTTGGTTATTTTTTATTTAATTATTTTTTTATTGTTTTGAAATTTTAACATCTTTAGCCATTTTTTATATTTTTATTTTAAGGAAATATATATTTTTTATGTGTGTATAATAGTAATAAGTGTTCTCTATGTTTGATGGTTTAATAATTATTTTATTGCTTATATTTAGGCAACTATTTACTGTGGCGTTATTATGTATATGAGAGTTGTAGTCAAAATTAATATTTCTTGTTTGGATCATAAATTTTACGACAAATTTGGTTAAATCCAGCTAAAATGATAAAAACAAGAACAATTAATTAAATCGGAAAAAATTATAATCTCAACAAATATTTTTTCAAACACAACGCAATTGTCAAAATTTCTTTTTTAGAGCTTCTATCGCACTTACAGATAAAAGATGCTATATAACTGAGAGGAATACAAACAAAAACAATTTGTTGCTGGCGTTTAAAATAAAAATGTTTTTTCCCTACACAATTAGTATCTGTTTGAAAACAGGCAATATTAGAATAACAATAGAAACTCTTTAGACAACCTCTTGAAGTTCATTGAAATTCGTGTTAATCATTAACAGACACTCACACTATCTCTCCCTCTCCCTCTCTCTACCTAGTCGTCTCTCGCACACACACGTGCTGACATGCAAAACACCTGCTGGTTTTTCAAGATGATTATGGAAAATAATTTTAAGACAGCAAACACAATCTGTAAATAGGTGTGTGCATTTTGTCATAAAATTCGGAAGTAAATGACATACTTAATATACACTATGTACGTATGTAAGTGTGGGTGGGTGCGTGTGTGTGTGTGTGTGTGTACTTATATTTACTGAACATCTAAAAAGAAAAATTTGCAAGCTCTCTGTTTTTCAGTTATTAATTTGATAGGCAGGTCAATTGTTGTAGGTCAATTATATATTTTGGTAAATCCATAAGCCTACGGTCGGTCACATTTATCATATATTTGACGAAAGAAACGTGACCACTATTATGAAGAAATATTTGTTATATATATATATATATATATATATATATATATATATATATATATATATATATAATTTATTTTTTAAAATTAAGTAATTTAAAACTCGAAATATTTTTTGGTACTATTATTTGTTTTTAAATAATTTATTAAGAAGGAAATGAAGGAAATGTATGTACATAAAAAATAAGTTGTTCTATGTTCGTCATTTTATAACTTGAGAAACACTAAACCGATTTACAAGCCAATACATGCGTTGGAAAGGTGTAGTTTCACTGATGGTTTTTATTCAACGGTAATAGTAAGAGCTTCAAAATTTGGTCCAAATAATTTTGCAGTTCTACAATTGGATAAGTAGATAAGAATTGGATAAGTGAGTGTGGCATCTTCCATGCTTAGTAAATATTGATACTGATAGTTTTCAGTTTTTGAATAAAAACTATTTACTTTTGTGATGGTATAGTTTTCCTATACAAAATATGTCTATTTCTTTTCATTGCGCTTATGAGAAATACATTTTATAGGCATACAAAACACAGGCTTCCACCAACAGCAGAAGGACTGATATAGTGTTTCTAAAAATAGTGCATACGTTTTTTTCGTAAATTATTTGACAAATGTGACCGTAACTTTACTGTTTTTGCTCGTACCTACATCCAAATCGAGCCAGCTAAATATCGAACTCAATTAAAAATTACTTAAAATTTCTAATGCTTACAAGATTTGTCTATTTTCGTTTTCCTTAATAACTAATATCATAATTGACCTATGCTCGTAAAAAAGTTTTTCGTTTTTGTATCAATAGATTGTTGAGAATACTTTTGTGATGACAGAAGTAAAAAGATAGTTAAAAAAAAAGATTTAGTGAATAGATTGTAAATAAAGCTCTAAAAAGAGATCTTTATTACTACATATCTTATTATTATAAAATCTTGTCGTAGTGCATCTCCAAACCATGTCATTGCTTTCCTGTATTTATTGCTGGTATCAAATTTAAAATTTTAAATTTAATTACCATCGTCGTTTTAGATTTTCTCCTAAAATTTTGCTTACCGTCATAAAAACTATGTTAAATTTAGACTAGAGTATTCAAAAACCAAACCCGAAAACCGGTTAACCGGGTTTCTTGCTTTAAAAAACCGCCGGTTTTCGAATATTTTATATTTTCGATATAGTTCGTTATTATTTAAATATATTATATTACATATATGTGTATACATATGTACATAAAGTTAAATTTTATGCAAGAAAACTCATATCGTCTAAATTGCGACTATATTATTATAAAATTAATTACGGGAAACCCCGCATAACGCGGTATTTCTACACTATTTAAATAGTTCATCGTAAAACTGTGACTTGTATAACGCGAAATTGAAAAGAAGAGAAGAAGAGAAAAACGGGGGATTTCCCTTTTGTTAATTAACAAATTTTGTATTTCTTGAAAAAGTTAGTGAAATTTTATTGTCGAAAAGGTAATATTAAAGTTTTCTTTACTCAAAATTAAGTTTTTCCCCAAACTTTAACTTAAATTTTTTTTCCATAATAGAATGTCTGAAAAGAAAACAAAAAAAAAAACGGACGATTGCGATATAAACTAATTAAAACCAGGCCAGCTCACGTTGACAAGATTGTTCATATTTTTTAATTACATCTAATTCCCCTTTACAATCGTTTTTCTCATAAAAATAATAGTTTTTTTATGTTACATTTTTTATTTATTGTTTATCGGATCAAAAAAAACATCAATTTATTATAAAAAGAAATAAAAAAGTTATTATGCGAAAACATCTGAGTTTTCTTTTGCTTAGTGTAAAAGCTTTAAAATATTAGCAGTTTATTTAAGAGCTATTGCAATAAATTCATATTTTAAACTAGACAATGAAAGAAAAGTGTTCATATTGTTATGAAAATAAGAATACAACACTGTATATTTTCTGTCACCCTATCAATTTGGCAGCACTGCCACATCAACCATCTTTACGTTACATTTGAATTAACGGATGTGAAAATCGAAGATAGTCGATATTTCCTGAACCTTCCAAACTTTAGGCAATTAGGTATATAAAGAGGCTGCTTTACCTACGAGTTAGAGTTTTATTGTCATAAGATAAAGACGTGTTTAAGATAAACTGTACAAACGTTATAGTAGTGTAGTAAATAAATAAAACTGTAACAACAATGATAGGGTGTTTATTTTATTTTAACGCAATTTAAACGAACTCAAACGTTTTAAAAAGGTTAGAACGTAACATTGGTATCAGAAGTGGGCTCGCGTACATAAAATAAAATAATTAAATAAATAAATCAAACGGAGTAAAAATGAAAATCCATAAATTAAAAATGGACAGGCTCAAACGAGAATTAAATAAATTAGAGGTGTTGACAATCGGTAATAAAACCGGTTCCTCTAACGTCTGTTAGAGTAATTTCAGAGGCGTGGTATAGACACAGATACTTACGTATTTGACGATGAAAATGATCCTGAGATAAGTGACGCTGCCACCACAAGCAGTTTCGACATCAATACAATGCTTGCAGTCATGATGAAACAGATGCAAGTTCAGAACCAGAACTTTCTAGCCAGTATTGAAGAGAAACTTGAAGAAACTTCTAATGAGGTGTGAGAAACATCTAGAGCCGATAACGAAAAGCTTTTGGCGCAGGTAAAAAGAATCTTCTAAAGCTGATAATGATAAGCTTATCGAAAAAATTAATGCTGTGGCGAATGCACAAGAAATTTCTAAATCTGATAATACAAAGATGTTAGTTAGCTCAGAGGCTGCTATACCTACGAGTTGGAGTTAGTTATCGTTTTGATGTCATAAAATAGAAGTGGTTAAGAGGAAAGTGGTACATCTAGAGCGACTTGCGAGCTATGGGAATAAAGATAATGAGGCTATTCGGGACGAACAGGCTTAGGTGAGAGGCAAATACAACACTGTATATGTTGTATCACACATCGGCCATCTTTACCTTACATTTGAAATAACGGGTATGAAAATAGAAGTTGGTCGATATTTCCTGAAACTCCAAACTGTAGGCAATAAAGAGGCTGCTATACCTACGAGTTAGAGTTAGTTATCGTTTTGATGTCATAAAATAGAAGTGGTTAGGAGGAAATAAGTGTTGTATAAGTGAATATTAAGTTGTTGTACTAACGTTAAAAGATTAAAATAGATTCTTCGAATTTTGTCTCGTCTTCTCATTTACAGGATCCGTCATGTATTGCTAGCCTTTGGTTTTTTTTCAATATTATAATAAGAAGTTGCTTGACATTTCTAAACATCCATATTATCGATCACTTAAAAATCATACATTTTATTTATTTATTTATTTTTTTAATGCAGTTATTTTCTTATTTGTGTATATATTTCACGTACAAAAGGAAAAACCAACTCAGAAATTTAATAATTGTACGTAAAATTGAAGTTTAAAACGCTTGAAAGTCAAAATGACTTGCACAAGCCAAACTTAAACAGTAACTTTTATTGGTTAATAACTGCAACTCTGTAATTTCAATGCGGCCAACTTCGCTGATATACTTTTGTTTTTTAGAAAACCCTTTAGGTCAGTTATCGAAAATTATACGCAATAAACGGAGCTAAAATCAAGATGGCAAAATAACGGGGACAAACTAGTATCGAAGTAAGAAAGCTTATTATTGAGCATGCAAGAAAAGTGTTCGCGAAATTTCTAAATTTTTTCGCAGAAGTCATACAAATGTGCATGGCATAATAAAACGTTTAAAAGTAAATAAAACGGTGCAAAATAGACAAAACTTATCCACAACAAAATATTTTCTGAGGTAGAAGAACGTTTTTTCTCGGAAAAATAGAAGCAAATCCCTTCTTAAGTACTCCAAAACTTGCTGCTATTGCTGAAAGTGATCTTGGTAAGAAAGCAAGCCTATCAACAATCAGAAACTTGCTTTACAGAGTTGGTCTTAATGGTAGAAGAGCTAGACAAAAACCTCTTATTAGTAAGCGCAATAAAACAAGAAGACTTTAATTTGCAAAAGAGTACCAAAATAAGGGTTTATCTTTTTGAAGGAACGTTATGTTCACCGACGAAAGCAAATTTAAAGTATTTTGATCGGATGGTAAGCCAATAGTATGGAGGGGACAAAATCAGGAACGACGAAGCCGACAGTAAAGCATGGAGGTGGTTCAGTGCTTGTCTGGAGATCATTTTCTGCATCAGGTCCATGATCTTTGAATTTCATTTAAATGGATCAAAATGCTGATTTAAACATTTTAAAAGAAAACTTACTAAAAAGTGTGGATAAGCTTACTCTGGATAACGGTCGGTACTTTTACCAAAATAACGAACTCAAACATAAGGCCCACAAAGTAAGATCTTGGCTACTATATAATGTGACACACGTCATAGGAACACCAGCTGGTTACTGCCAAAAATTGGTCGAATTCATTCCCAAGAGACTCCAAATGGTTATAAAAAACAAGGGTCTGCACACAAAATATTCATTTTATAACTATAAGTAATATTCTCAGACATTTATGTAGCCGTCCGAGTTTCGCTTGTGTAACTTTTTTTAAACAAATTAAAGTCTTTTTAGTTTATTTCTACTTACAACTACTGAATTTTAATTTTGGTTTCTATTCTTAATACTCGTATCTTAATATATATATATACAGTTAGTGTGATTAATATTCGGTTTTTAAGTTTATCGATAATAACACCCTGGCATTAGCGAAATGAATAGGTAATCAGAAGAATAGCAAAAACTTAAATAATGTTGTCAGTATGCGTATTCAAATATATGGAAAAAATGGCTCTATGGTAACCCTGCCACCGTGATAAATCGATCAAAGTTTGTTAACCCTGTTTACTAAGCGCCATTAATATTCGGTTATTCCCCTATTTATATGCTATTTGCAAAAAAACATGTTATTCATACGTTTTAATAAAATTGCATAACACCTCCTTTCTTGTCTGTCCAAAATTCTACTTCACTGCAAATTATACAAATGGGGCGCAAAGGAAAAAACACTCCTTTAGAACAGCGAAAACTTGTTATTTTCCATTATGAAAAAGGTAAAAAGTACAAAGAAATTGCTGAAATTCTGAATATGAAACCAAATACAGAAGGGGACATTGTCAGAAGGCACAAAAATGAAAGAAGAATACACTTCATAAAACAGACAGGTCAGCCAAAAAATTTGACCGAGCGGGAAGAAAGTTCAATTGTGCGAAAAATAAAATCTAACCCACGCTTAAGTGCTCCCAAATTAGTCACAGAGGTGCTCAATGAGTTTAAAAAGAAAATATCTGCATCTACTATACGAAGAACCATGAGAAAAAAAGGTTTTCATGGCAGAGTACCACGTCGTAAGCCATTGGTTAATTTAAGCAACCGAAAAGCTCGTTTGAGTTTTGCCAGTGATTACATTAAGAAGCTTGAAACTTGGTGGGATGACGTTATATTTGCGGACGAGAGCAAGTATAACGTATTTGGATCCGATGGGCGTGTAAATGTGTGGTGGAAGCCAAATGAGGAGCTACAACCACAAAATTTAAAACCAACCGTAAAACATGGAAATGGACATGTTATGGTGTGGGGTTTTATGGGAGCTAAAGGGACGGAAAATTAGTTTTTATCAGTGGAATTATGAATAAGGAATCATATTTGAATATCCTCCGTCAAAATTTGAAAGTGCAAATAAGCTGGGCGTTTTCGATTCTTTTAAATTCTACCAAGATAACGACCCAAAGCACAAGTCGCGTTTTATTCAAGAATGGTTGCTCTATAATTGCCCTAAAGTTCTCCATCCACCTGCACAATTCCCAGACCTCAATCTGATTGAGAATTTATGGGATGAGCTGGACCGGCGAATCCGCAACTACAAAATAACATCCATTGAAGACTTGAAATTGCGGCTTCAAGAAAAATGGGATCGTATTCCTGCAGCTTATACAGCTAAAATACTAAAAAACATGTCAAACCGTCTAAGTGAAGTTATAAAACAAAAGGGTTATCCAACAAAATACTGAATTTTAAATAAAACCATTTTTCTAAAGTATTATTTGTTACTTTTCAAAGAAAACCGAATATTATTGACGCGCAATATTTTGTGCCACCTGAATTAATTTAGTTTTTTTTATTGTTATATTGTTATTCTTTTTTTCTAAATACAAATTTTAACTTTCAAGTGTCTAAATAAACTATTAATGAAAAGAAAAAAATGTTGAAAAAGATATACATTTAGCATAAAACGAATCAGTTAAACATATCTCTTTAATAAAACCGAATATTAATGACACTAACTGTATGTAAAATAAAAAATCAAACAAAAGTTTTCCTTAACTATTTCTTACTAGTTTGGTTTTTATCAACAAAATCAGTTTATTATAGTAACCGAGTTCGGCTTGGAGCCATTGCATTTTCGAGTTTTTTTTTAAGAAATTTCCAATAATTAGGAAAACAGGACAAAAAAAAATTATTTAAATAAATCCGATTATTATTGATTCAATTTTTTTTTTTTTAATGAACTTTGAACCAACAACGTAAATAATAGAAACACAGTTAGAAAAAGGGAAATGACAAAAACGATAGAGAAGAGAACGAGAGAGCAAATAATACAAAAAGTTTGTGAAGGTTTTTGAGTTTCTTTTTTTTAATTTAAAATTTTAATTAAGAAATAAAAACATCAAAAAAAAATATATAAAATATTTTGCTGGATCAATCGTGTTGTGTGTGTGTTGTATGATTTTACCTTTTTGCATATTCTTTTTTATTTTGATACGATAACAATTTAAAGAATCAAGATGATTGGAGAATTTCTTTAAGATGTTTTCTTTTTTATTGTTATTGAAAAGTTTTTTGTTTTATATATATATATATATATATATATATATACATGTGTGTGTGTGTGTGTGATTTTAAATTGATTGGTTTTTTAGATTTGTTGCTGAGCGCCAAATATGTATTTTTTTCCTTTTTATTCATTTTATTTTCATTTTTTTCTTTGTATTGTTATGGAGACTCTCTGCACTCACACTCTGCTAAGCTAATGGTGCTTAATAAAAATCTGCTGCAGCACATAACACGAATGATAACGAAGGCATATTGTTGTTGTTTTTGATGTTATGTTGTTTTAAGGCGTTTAAAAGGGGAGTTAGGCGGGGAAATAAAATATATATAAAAAACAAAAAACTGAATAAAAATTATTTTCTTCTTCGTTTATTGCAAAATAATACGAAAACGGTAGTTGTAAAATATTGTGAGTATTTAAAGAGCCCGGCAGACAAAAACACGGATAGGCAGCAAGCAGTAGAAAAAAGTAGAGAATGAAAAAAAAAACAGCAACAACCGAAAAATACACGACCAAAAAAGAAAAAACGACAGACGATAGTGATTTTCCTTTTTATTTAAGCAGATAATGACGATTTTTTACTACAAACTAACTGACCGAGGGGGTTGAGGGCAACAATAAAAAGCTAAAAATATTAAAATCGCGTACATACTATATATAATAAACTTATACCTAGTAAAAGATAATTCGTTTTTAAACATTTCACTTTTTAAATTATATTTCTGCTCGTCTTTTCTCTTGATATTGGCACTTCATACATTTTATATTATATTTTCTTGATTTCTTTTAATTTTCATTTCATATCATGTAGCACGGCAAGCTTTTGCACTTATAATTTTCACAATTTTTAATAAAAGATTTATTTATTAAATACATTTTTTTCTATTGAACAACGCGTAAGACGAGCAGCTTCACGTACAAAAATTACTACTACTATAGACGGCTTTGAAATCTATAAAAAAAAAAATTTCTATGCTCTTTCTCTCTCTCACAATGTCAGTTTACCATAGAGGAGTGCAGTGATGTCAAAATTAACACAAATTTACAGGAAAACGTTAAGCGTGGAAATTAACGGAAACCTAACCTACACACTTAATCTAATTTAAAAAATTTAGAGATATACTATTGCATCTCAATTAGAAAATAAGATGAATTTATATATTTATTTAATGTCAAAAATGTATTCATTCGGAAATACCTATATGAACGTATATTCACTACTATTGATGAATGCAACACTGTATTTGGTATGGCAAAAAATCAAAACATTGTATAAGATTACTATAGTTGTCTCTTTCCTAACAATAAAACTCCAATCTGACTTGTAACAATCTAGTATTCTCTTATATTCTTCTTATTTTAACAAATAGCAACGAAGAGGAAAAACAATAATATGCAATCTGACTCGCTCTCTCTTTCAATTCTCTACCGTTCTTTCGTAATGTCAAAATATGTTTTCGTACTGATTTTTCGTTTTTAAGCAAAACAAAAACAACTAAGCGAATACAAGTGCAGAAGAAACTAAAAAGAAATTTCGCCGTAAAAATGAAAACAAAAGGTAAAGAAAAAAATGATTTTTTCATAAAAAATACGATTATTTTCAACTATTCAGAAAAATAAACCAGAATATAAATAAATTAGTACTCACTTCAGCAAATTCTTTTTTTATTTTTATTCAGTCCATTTTACCGAAATCTTTCTCGGAAAACTAATAAGTTGAGCAACAAATGTTTTTCATTTCTTTTTGCATATTAACCTTTAAAAAAGTCATTGAAAAAACACTGCCATAAAGACAATTAAAGGAACACGTTAGAAGTCAATGCGATTAATATTTCCTGATGGTTATTTTTTGTTTTTCGCAAACTTTTTTAATAGACACCTTTTAATAGTTTAGCCTTTTTTTTGTAAATTTCTTTTAATTTCATTCCCTTTTTTAGGTTCGTTCACTTTATGACCATTTTTGTTCGTCTTAAGGTTTTTGCCAAAAAATTTTTCTCTTCATTCACTTTTCGATTGAAAAGATTGGTTTTTCTTCAGCTTCAATATATCTTTTCGCTGTCTAACACTCGCGTTCGTTAGTTTATTGTTTAAAGTTTGATTTTGATAATCTGCAATAATTTTTTATTTGGAAAAATTACTATTTAACAAAAAAAATTAACGCGAAATTCCGAAATGAAAATCAAACCGAAGTTCGCCATTTTCTATTTTTTGTGTCTCCTTTTTGTGCCATAAATTCGTATGGCGAAAAAGGTCGTAACTACACTTTTCGCAGCAATTGTTTTTGGTATTATTAAGAGCAGTGTTGCATTTTTTCAACACTGTTGTATTTAAAAATATAAAAGGGAAATATTTTAAGAATAACGTGTTAAAAACCAAAAGTAATGAGAATATGATTGCTGACATTTAGTACTTTTAAAAAAACTTAACTGCACCATATTATTTTAAGCTCCATTTAAGCAAATAAATGGCAGTGGTTCCGTAAATTAATATTATATAATTTTATTTTATATGATAAAAGTTTGCCGTCGTGATGCAGCGTAATGATGCATTTACGAACATGCTCATGATGAAATGGTATATTTTCAAAAATTTTAAAACTAAATTTGTTGCTTTTATATGTCTACCCAAGGACATGTGAAAGGTTCTAACTTGTATTTTTTTAAAATCGAAAATTCAATCCCAAAAATTTCTTACAAAACCATTCAGACACCAAACGTGTTATAAAAAGATTGTAATATAAAATCAAATTTTTTTTGTTTGATTTACACCAAATATTGCATTTAAAATTAAGTTGCATTAGGACATGTAACTTATGTACAAATCCAAAGAACTTATTTATTTGCTCTGGCAGCAAATATTTGTATTATAATTTAGGAACTGAGGTTAAAGTCAAATTGCCTAAAAACGAATATCTGCAAATTGTTCATTCCTGCCTTCCTAAAATTTGTAAACACATTTAATTAATTTTTAAGGTTTTTTATTTATATAATTTTTTATAATTGATAAACTAAATTGCATTTAATAAAAAGTAAGATAATTATGTTTCACTAAAATTAAAGAAAAAACAATTTTTATTTGTTTATAAAGTATAAGTTATAGAACTAAATTTTCTTTTTATTTTGGAAAAGTGCAAAAAAGGGATGAGAAAGGACAAGTTGAAATGATATAAAAACAATTAAGAAACATTTACATTCACACATTTTCTAGATATAAAAACAAAGTTATTAAAAAAGATTATATTTTAGAACAACTTCTTTTTCAAGAGTCGCCGCTGCTTAGTTGGGGTCATATAAAAGCTACCCATAAGATCATCAATAACAGACTGATCTTCTTCGGTATCTTCTTGTGCTACTACATGTCCATTGGGAGTAACAACAGTAGCAGCAGCGGTAGTAGCACGTGTTGTTCTGGTAGAAAATTCATTTTTATTTGCACTTATTAAACTGGGATCATATATTGCATTGCATTGTTCTGGGCACGAGGAGGTTGTGGATGATATTGAATTTTGATTTTTAATATTATTTTTATTTGATTTCTTTTTGTTGTTTTTTTTGTCGGATATATTATTTTGTATGTATGTAAGGAGAAAAAGTAAAAATAAATTATTTTTTGCAAACAATGTAATCAATTACTTTTTATAAAGTAAATTATATATAGAGTAAAATATATATTTATATAAACTTAATTTTATAGCTTAAAAATGTTTCCTATACATGGATCAAAACAAAAATAAGTGTAATAGAGTGAAAATAAAGGAGTTTAAAAGGGTAGGAGAAGTGTTACTGATTATGGTTTTACACTTTGGGTAGGACCGCCAACTCACTCCTTAATCAGTTGTACATTTCAAGTATGAATATAATTCAGTTGATTTTTTTTTTTTAAATAAACTTTGAGTTTTACCATAATTCTTTTTTTTTTAACTAAACACGATGATATAAATTGTTTCCTTTTGTTTCTGTTATTGTTACTATTTAAATGTCATTGTTTTCTGTTCTTGTTGTTGCTGTAGTAGTAGTGGTAAATGTTGTATCAAATAATATCGCCGTATTAACTAATTGTTAAAATCTGGATCTTACAAAAACTGCACTGGAATCATGTTCACTGTAGCCCAATCGTTTGGTATGCTTAAAAACTTCATTTGTTGTTGCGGTGACAGGCATTGACTGATCCAAATTCTCAGCCATACTCAGAACAAGGCGCAAATCTTTTTGCATGTGGCAAAGTGGTTGCTGTGGATTGAAATCACCTTTTGCCATTTCTAGGAAACGAAAATAAATACAAGTTTAAAGGCTACCAGTAGAAAATTCAAAAACAATTCGCTTTTGCTTATGAAAAAAACTTACCTCTCCCTTTCGCTAAAAGTAAATCTGATTTCATAGATGTCAATTGGAATATATCCAAAATATCTTTAAGGGAAATTGAAAAACGATCAGCTAGAAGGTTGGTAGAGATAGAGTAATTTTGATTATTATGACTTCTTAACGCAAACATGTTTAAAACTTACCCAATGCTAAGGCCTCAGATAAACCAACTAAGCTCACGCCTAATATGGTCTGTAGAATCAAATTAACTTTGCACGCATTGCCAACATCTGCTAAAGTAGTTAGACGTGAATAGTAAAAAACAAAATAAACAGAGATGGAGAAGAAAAACAAAAGTGCATATTAAGCAAAAAAGGAAAAAAAAAGCAATTTTTCGTAAAACCCAATAAAATAAAATGGAATGGAGACAAGCAGACAAAGATACGGAAAGAGAGAAAGGAAAGAGAAACATAAAACGACACGTTAAAATAATATTTTTTAATTGACCCTTGCCTACACTGAATTGGCTTAAAACAAAGGTATTCCGTTCTTTCCATTTGAAAATTAAATAAAACATAGCGAGTAATGTGGAGAGGGAATCTTTGTTTGAAACCGTTTTTACTTCATTCCTAAAATATTCACAATAAACTTACCTCCCAAAAAGAATGTATTTTTAGCAATAGTTTTAAAGCAGGAATGACATTCTTCGAAAACTGTACGATCACCACCAGCCAATATTATTAACATACCATCCTCAGCTTCTTGTCTTGTGCCATGTATTTGTACCTCCAAATAACGACCATTGCTTTGGGTTATACCCTCAGCAATGTCTTGCGAGGTTTCCGGATCTATTGTTGTCATTTCAACATATGCTTTATTACACAAATCGGCCACACGAAGAACACCGCAATTTCCAAAGACCAACTGTATGAATTAGAAATTAGAAACGTTTTTCGTCGCAATTGTTCAAATAGAAAACGATTGATATGCTTACGTCTTTTGAAGCCTTGGGATCTGATACGCAGCAAAAGATTATATCTGAAGCATCCACAACATCCATAGGTGTTTCTTTAACTACTGCTCCTGCCTCCTTGAACGGTTCACATTTAGACATTGTTCGATTCCAAACGACCACCTTGTGACCTTTGCATATGAGATCTTTGACAATAGTTGAGCCCATGATACCTAATCCCAAAAAGCCGAAAGTCAAATCTGATGGCGCTATATCGCGTTCTGCCAGCGTTTGAGAACGTGTATTCATATCAATAGCCTGTTGTTCGGGCACCTTAACTGTTGGACGTTCTAATAGAGCGATTGAGTTATTATTGCGACGTGGTGGACTCGAATGCCCTCCTATGTGAGCCAAGGCATCTGTATTTATTTTACGTCTAGGTAATGGACTATCATTAAGTAATTCACTATCTTTGCGTTTGCGTTTTGAACCAGACGTTCCTGTAGCCGGTGTCTGTGCGGATCCGCGGCGTTTTGTCGCTGATTTCGAAGTTACCGATTTGGCTTTTGTACTTACAGCAGTAGTACTTTTAGCTTTTGGTGTTCGCTTTGGAGTCTTAATAACAACTCCTCCCTCTTCGTCCTCTAAAGCAGAAACTTCGCCATTATTTTCTAAATTATTGGCATTTGAGTCAATCACTATATCCTCTTCTAAAGAAAAACCATCACGAATTTTATCAAAATCAGCTTCTGTTGGCAGTGACCGAATGCCAGTACTTTTGCTAATGATTTCATCAATTTCGGTAGGATCGTCAATGTGATTTTTAATATCTTCCATAGCTTGACGGAAAGCTGCAGGTTTATTTAATTTTGATAATTGATCTTTCCACGGGCCCTCGTATGGCTTAATATTGTTAATTTCTATCCAAGCACTGAAAAATAAATTTTTAAATTAAATTTTATAAAATTGCCTGCATATATATGTGTGTGAGTCTGTTTTACTTACAAATTTCTTGATCCGAAAAAGAATACACATTTCGAATTACTTTTGTGTGTATTATTTAATAGTTCTAATGGTGGTTCCACAATCTACAATTAAAACAAGGTGTAGTGGTTATTTCATAAGTTGACAAGATGGATTTAGTCTGCTTATTAAATTGCATTTCTTCCTCATGCAGTGTTTTTTTATTAACCGCAAATAAATCTATTTTTGTTTAAAATATATAATGACGACTAACATACTTGGAATTATACGACTAGTATCTACATATGTGGATAAAAATAATTTTCTAAATTACTATTCACTCAATACTCGCCAAGAAAGGAAGCTAAAAAATTGTGTTTCGCATTATTAAATAAAATCAAAGACGATGAACAATTTTTTTACTTTTCTGGTTCATTTCATTACCATCGTCACTATAATTGAAGGAATCGACATCGATGGACTGTGCGAAGCAACTGTAACTGATGTGACTGACGATGTAAGTAAAATAGGGCAAAATTAAAACTGAATTAAAACTATTATGCAAATACACAGGGACAAATGTATGAGTATAAGGTTCCTGTATGCTGCTCTGGCTATACACAAGATAAAACTGGTAAATGTACGCCGATTTGTGAAAAACCTTGCATTCATGGTTCGTGCAAAGCACCGAATGTATGCGAATGCAATGATGGCTATCAAAAGATCAAAGATAAATGTGTTCCTATATGCAAAAACAAATGTGTTAACGGTTATTGTAGTGGACCAGATATTTGTGGCTGTCCAATGGGTTTTGAGCTCGACCATAAAAATGCATCGTTTTGTATACCAATATGTCAGCCGAAATGTGCACAATTTGCAATTTGCGTCAAATCAAAATATCCAAATCCAAATCGTTGTGAGTGCATAAACGGATACGTTAGAAACCTAATTACAAATAACTGTGAACCCGTTTGTAAAAATAAGTGCACAAATGGTTTTTGTAGCGCACCGGAAACTTGTAAATGCTTTAGCGGATTTGAATTGGACAAGAACAACTTAACGAATTGCTTACCCATATGTGAACCAAAATGTCAATCATTTTCTACATGCGTCAAACCAAACTTTTGTCAATGTGCTGAGGGCTACAATCATAGTAAAGTGAGTGGAAAATGTGAACCAGTATGCAAAGACCAAGTAAAATACTCAAGATGTATTGAACCGCCGAATACGTGGGTGTGCATTGACGATTATCAATATGATCGTAAACTTGATAAATGTATTATGGAATCATGTTCATGCAATAGCAATGGTTACTGCCTCCATCACAATGATGAATGTCTATGCTACGAAGGCTTCACTAAAAATAATGAAACCGGACAATGTGAGTCGAAATGTAAACCAGATTGCCAAAATTCTATGTGTGTGGAGAACGTTTGTCAATGTCTTGATGGTTACCATAGAACACCTGTTGAACACATATGTGAAGAAAATAATCTGTGTTATGGTAAACCATGTCACAATGGCGAGTGTTTAATCACAGGAGAGTGCAGGTGTAGGCCGGGTTTCATCAAATCTCTATCCTTTGATGGTCAATTGCAGTGCGATAAAATTCAAACGTTTATTGGAAAAGTAATGACTGCGATTTTGGGCGTACCGCTACTATTTACATTGGTGGTACTTATTCTTGTATACGTAATAGACAAGAAAAAATCATATAAAGTGGAAGAACAAGGTTAGCTATCTACATCATCGTTGTAATTTTGTATGGACAATAATAATATAAAAATGTACTTATTAATTTCAGAAATGAGATTGATTCATCGACATTAAACAGTTGTATTTTTAGAGTTGCATCTTGTTGATAATGTCACACACATACATTTATTTTACATATTTAGTAAGCTGCTGTTATTTATTTTTTTAGATTTATTGTATAGTTTTTCTAACAGGCATAAACATTTCTACAAATATGTATGTATGGATCTTTTTTTTAAATCATTGCTATAAAATGAAGCGAAAATACATATACTATAATTTTAACCACAAAACATTCTCAAGAGGGACTTAATATAATTATCAGATCAATATTAGTTTGGGTATATTCTTTAGCTATAGGACCATGGCATACATATTCCTATATTCCATAGCATACAAAAATTGCAGGTCATTATAGAAGATCTATAATAAAATACGATTTAGTATGCAATATTCTAAAGATTTACTACATAAAAAACTCTACAAAAAACACAATTAGAATCAGGTCAAAAAATTCCTATAAAAAGCCACCTTATTTATCTTTTCGATTTCTTGGGTTATAACTAAACAATTCATTATTTTCTTTAGAAATGGTTCTTATTTGTCAGATCTAAATAAAAACAATTTTAGCCGCAAATATTAATTTTTTTATATAACGATGAACAGATAAATACCCAGCTTATTATTAGCGGTTAATATAAATGTTATATTTCATTTAAAAAAGTAATCTTTTCTCAATTTTTCACCATAAACAAATTGTTACACAAAATACATATGTATAAAAACAACAACAAAATCATTCATTTCATTTTAATTCATTTAAATAGAAGAGTATTACCTACCGTATACGGTAGTACGCAAAGCAAAAGTACAGTCAATGGTGAGCACAACAACATAGCGATGGAGAAACATAAGAAAACAAAGTATGAAACGAATTAGCAGAGGAACGCAGACGTTTGCAGCGACGCTGCCTTGTAACAACTAGAACTGTCTTAACCAAACAAAAATATATCAAAAAAATTTCTTACCATAGCTGGCCAAGGAGCAAATCCTTTCATTTTAGCCCTAAAAAACAAAATAATAGAAATTATTATATCCAATAAGATTATAACTGTATAGAAATTACAAAAAGATTATTAACGGTTTGTGAAGAAAAAAAACGCGCGAGTTTTTTGTACTATTTTTCGTTATTGACAGCGACGTCAAGAAAATAAAGCAGAGCAGCACGAAAGCCTCGCGAAAAATACAAATTCGGAAAAACACTGCGACTTGGAGTCCATTCAACAAAGTAAATATTTAAGCACATTTAAAAACTTCATCAACAAATTAAACGATTTTTCTTTCTGTTTTGATAAATATTTTCATATATTCCCAAATAGTAGTTCTGCTTTCAAATGTGAGGTTATGTTTAAGCGCCATTTTTTTCTTTCTTTTACATTTTATTTTTCAACAGTCACTTATTAAAAACCGCTTGTTGTTTCTATCCGTTTGTAATTTCTGGTGGCGTAGCTTGGAAGAAAACTGCTGCTTACCAGACTAAATCCTTTGGTTTATAACACAATATCTCCTGTGTTTCATTGCCACTGACGGTACTTGTGCCAGGCAGCGATAGTTTTTTTGTCTTCGACATTATGTTATCAATACGAAATTGGAATTTTATTTTGTTTGCCGTAATTTTTCCACAATTTTTCACTCGTTTTTATCTTGAAAACACTTTGGATTTCTTTTTGTCTAGTTTTTTTTACCACTACCCGTCGATTTTGACTTTCAACGTTGGCGTCAATTTGTAATAAAAGCTTTGTTTAATTTAAACAATTAAAATATATATTTAAAAAATAATCGAAAAGAATTAAAGAAATTCTCTGCGATATATTATTCTTTCTGTCCTTTTTCTTTTTTGATATTTTCTGCTGCTGCCGTCAATGGTAAGAAAAAAAACAAAAATGGCGTCTTGGGGGTAATAACGAATATTTGTCAAATAATAACGAATAACGGCGGTGAGTACAATACAGTGATGTATTTGTGTACAAAACAGAGTTGAAATGGATAAAAAGGAGCATTGCCAGCATAGACAAATATCACATTTTCTTATGAGAATTATTTTAATAGCAAGAAATAACGAAAGAAGTAAAAACTAAAAATTGATTTTATTTACATACTGATTGATAATAGTAGGGTTTCCAGGATAAAATATTAAGATTTCAATCTATCAATTTCAGGATTGTTAAAAATTTTAATTTTCAAATATTTCGTTTTCTGGATCTCTTTCAATTATTAAACATTAAACATTTATTTATTATATATATATATATATATATATATATATATATATATATATTATTTATAAATATGTATATTATTTTTTAATGCAGTTTGAAGCATGTTTTTTGCAATAACATATAGTTTAACGATTAATTTTCTTTTTAGTAAGTTTCTGCTGTGCAAGAAAATGTTTTCACAAGATGTGAACACAAAAAAGCAATCAGTCTATGGTGAGATTACTTATAAGGTGGTGTTTAAGAACCAGCTGGTCTTTTCTTGTTATCACGTAGCTGTCAACAGTTTTGTTCTTATTAGTGTTTTTGTTTATATTTATGTTTTCTTATTAAAAACAGATACACAAATTGAAATTGTGAAAATTTGTGAATTTGTGTGTTTTTTAAATAATAAATAAATAAATAATTCCAAACTTTTCTTCTAATTTCCTGCAACTGAGCAAAATACCAAGGATTGGCGCATTTATACATATTTTTAAGAAAAGCATCGCCAAATTCAAGCGTTGGTGTCCTTTGATGTGATTTACGAGACATCGTCATTATTTGAAACACTTTTTTTTATTATTATTTATATTTTTTTAAATCAAAGCTAAAATTTAATTTTCTATTTTTGTGTTTTTCTTCTCGTTTATTTATATTTTTTTACTTTTGCCAGTTGCTTTTTTATTTCATCATTGGATCTTTTTGGCATTGACGATTCAAAAAATGCCCTGTTTTTGTATTGTTGTAGAGTGCCACCACCTTATATAATTTCACCATGGATTGAAATATGTTTTATTTTCTCATAACTGCCAACCAAACAATATTATATAAAGTTTTAAATTTGAATGTTTAATTAATTTTTTTATTTAACCGTCATATTATTAAGACTTGTATATGTATTTACTAGTTTCAGTACGATACGTGCGTAATTTAAAAAGTAATTTTTAGTTTATTTTTCAGTATTTTCAAAATAATTATTATAAGTGATCTGATTTTCTGTAGGTTTGTAATTGATTTAAGTAGTCGGAATGTTTAATTAAATGATTCAATAAAATATCCACACTTAATTGATTCGTTTCTGGGCCACCATATTCAGCTGGCAAACGTTCGTAACCCACCGCATTGCGTAGCTTTTCAAAGTTTTTACCATCATGCATAAAAATCTAAAAAAATAAAAATCATTTTACATATCGTCATCTAAAAATACTAAAGGGCAAATTATATCTTTTTATATTTTCCCAGGAGATATAAAAAACTTAATAAATTAAAAAGTATTATGATTCTAAACATGTTTTCTTTACAACAGCTTCTAAATGTATCCAATGTTCAGTCAAAACTATTTTGTTTGGTGTAAAAACAAATTCATTTGATGTTAAGGCCTTTTGTATTTTGCCAAAAAAGTTGTTGTTGTTTTTTTTTGGCAAATAGAACTTTAAAAATAAGTAGACATTATCTATCCAAAACTCAATTTGATATTTATGGTTGTTAGGCCCTTTTGTATTTTATGCGACAACGAATACGTATAATAGTAGGTATTTCAATTGCAAACTTTACTTTGTTATGATGCTGAATAAACGCGCGATCATGAAACAAGTTGATCAGACATATTTTTGGATAAAATCACTCACATGCTCTTTTAAATCTCTGCTTAGAAATGGCATTATCAATGATGTTGCGGCATTCATTAGAAATCCGCTCTGAATGATGTGTATATACCGTTGAGAGAACGGCAGGATTTTATTTTTCTCGTTAATCAATCGTCCTAAACGTGGTGATAGCATTGGCAAAAAATTACTTGTAATCCTAAAAATAAAAATTCAAAAATTCATTTTGTTTTTATTTATTTTTTTTTTTTGTACACGTCTAATTATTACTGACCCATTTATATCGAAGATAATGGTTATACCACGTTCCTGAACTTGTGGCATCAGAAGCAACGATTCAAATATCAAATCATCCATTTCGATAAGATCCTGCATATAATTGGGATATTTGCTGAAAAAATCAACTAAAATTTCAAAATAAAATTACAAGTTTTTGAAGGAGGCACATTTAATTTAGACGCCATTATATCTGTTATACGAGTATGTACTACACAAGCAACTTTATACATGGACAAGTAGCTGTTCAAACGGTTCATTCAATAAAGTAAAACTTACCAGTTTTAAAAATCACAATGGGTCTGCCAAATTTATCCGGTAAAGGCATAAGAAATTTCGCTTTTATATCTAAAATTTCTTTGCGAAAATATTCAACAGTATGATGAGCCAACCAATCAGGATGCTGAGCTTTAAATTCATAATAACGACGAATACAGCTAAGAGCCCCTTCAATATTCCAATCGCTATAGAATAAGAATTTCGACATGAAAACATCCTCTGAGCCAACACATAAATCTTTGCACTCTTTTTTATTTTTATTTTGAATGTTTAGTAAGAAATTAAAGTAAAATAATTGATTTCTGTTAAATTATCGAATTTGTATGAATAATATATGAAAATATAGTCATGCGAAAAATAATAGGGACACTTATATCAAAAGAGTTAAAATTCCAACTCTGTTTATATATTCAAACATTTATCATAAAGATCTAATAATTGACTGCTTGAATTTCGACGACATAAGGAACCGTTATTTGAAAAACAAATTTTGTACCGTTTCTCAGTTGTAGTACATTTTTCTCTTAAGCTTTTGAGGAAAACCGCAATGTGTCGCTATTATTTTTCACATGACTATATTTAAAATAGATTTTAAATTAAGAAGAACAGTGGCGTGTGACTACTATTTAATTCTGAACATTTTTTAATCACACTTACGTTGAATTCTTTCTCGTAAAAGTTGAATTTTTTCCATTTGTTCAGTTGAGAATTTATATTGATCGTTAAATAAAGACATTTTCAAAATAAAATTTAAATACTGCTTGAAGAAAAACAAGTTTCTGTGTTATATTTATTAAAAAAAAAAATAGGATTTTCGTTGGTTTTGACTTTGCAGCAGCAGTTGTCTTAGCAAGTACGGGAGCAATAAAACCGATGGAAGTGTAATGAATAAATAAATTAAGAATTTGCAACTGTCAGCTACAAAAGTTGTCATAATATTTTATATTGTTATTTCTTTTGCTGTTGTTGTTGCTGTTGTGTTTTTTAATTACTTATATGAATTAAGCATTTTAATGGCCATTTTATCTGTAGACAATAGGTGCCTATATGTACAATGATGGCGTTTTTATACGAATTGTTTTGGCGATTGTTTTTGGTTTGTATTTAATTGTTTTATAAAAATATATATTTAATAAATATGATTATTATTGTTGTTGTTGTGTCAACTTTAATTATTATTAAAATAAGAACGTTATGATTTTAAAGGTTAAGTGCTTTTAACGTTTAATTTACTTACGAATTAAAACAAAAAAAAAAAAAACAGTGTTAATTGTTGTTAATAATCTCAAAAGGTTACTAGTATAATATTTGAGCACTAACCGCTTTTAATACATACACTGAGCACTTTTTTGATATATCAACATTCACAGTAACATATCTTAGAATGTACAGTTAACGACAAAACTTTTTACGAATCGACGACATTTAAATTTTTGTATGATCTGATCCATATTAAGATGATTTGGTAACATTTTATTTTGTATATTGTTAAGAACTCTACTTACTGTTATCTGGTAACTCGCACTTAAACTAACCGAACTTTTATAAGTTTGTTTGATAGCAACTAAAATGATAAACGTGTGAACAGTTTTGTCCGCTAATAGATTTAGAAAAATATATATGTATTTTAAACTTAATTTATCCTAAAGAAAATTAGGTAACTTTAAAAAACGAAATTGATTTTTATTTAAAAAACATAAAATACAGCAGTAGTTTAACTTTCCGGTTACTTTATAATGGGAAAAGCTATAAATCCTGTTCTGAAGAAAAGTATCATGGAAGATATAACAAATGTGTTTCATACCGTTTAATTGCAAAAAAATGCAACGTTTCAATCAGACTTGTTAATAAAATAAAAAAAAAAAACTAAACAGTTTGGTTGTACCACGAAATTATGGCCGCCGTCCTCAGAAGCTATATCCGGCTATTACCCAAACAGCCAAAGGTCTAATTGTCTCAGGATCAACAAATACTGCTGTGGAGACTAAAGCAGTACTAAGAGAGGACACATGAAGTAAGCGTCAGAGATAGAACTATGTGCAGGTATCTCAAAAATAACGGCCTTAAAACAAAAATGGTTATTAAAAACCATTATTAAACGAAGCCACCGTAAGGCGAGACTAAAATTTGCTAAAGCGTACGAAAGCTTTACTATTGATGACTGGATGAAAGTTACTTGGTACGGCGAAACTAAGACTAATCGCGTGTGGTCCAATGGACGTAAATGGACATGGGTTGATACACGGAGTTGGTGTACAAGAGCGCAACATATGTAAAACTGTAAAATTTGGGGGTAGATTGCTCATGGTTTGGGGATGTTTTCATGGCAATGAGCTCGGTGTGCTTTGGCGTATCAATGGTATTATGCGTGCCACAGACTACATTACCATACTAGAGGATACTTACCTTCCAAGCTTAGATATATTCGGAATCGGTTGGGGTCAAAACGATGTATTCATGTAAGATAACAACCCCAAGCACACAGCAAAAATTACAAAGCAATGATTTTTAGATAATGGGATAAAACTGCTTGATTGGTCTCCCCAGTTACCAGATTTGAACCCTATAGAGCACCTTGGGCGATTTTGAAACGAAAGACTTTTACGAAAACACCCTATCAAATCTTTAGATGAATTATGGAACATGTTCTCCTAGCGTGGCAAAATATAAGTCAAAAAATTAAAGAAAACCTCTAGACCTCTAGCGGAGATCATACCAAACATTAATTTAAAAAATAATCTACCAGTCAAATCAATTCCTAATAAGCGAAAAAAGTGTTCACACACAAATTAGTTTTTAGATTTATTATTGTTAATTACATATTTTGAGTCTATTATATTTTGAGTCTATTTAATTTCGTACAACTAAGAGCCATTATTACAACATGCCTTTAACTAAAGGCATTACTTTAACGGGCAGATAATTTGTTTTTAATTATTATAAGTATACAATAAGGTAAAAGTAAGCGTTAAGCTAAAGGGAAGATCATCCTACCTGTAATTTTTAAAGTTATGTTTATGTATATATAAATATATAATACCATAAGTTACACGTGTATATATATATATATATATATATATATATATATATATATATATATATATATATATATATATATATATATATATATATATATATATATATATATATATATATATATATATATATATATATATATATATATACCAGACAGACTGGTAGATAATTTACCAGTTTGTCAACACATGTATCGTGAGTCTGATTCTCACCAGCCACTTTGGTTTGTAAAGATGATATGATATTACTCCGCTCATAATAATTATGATAAAAGGGATGGTCCAACCATAACGATGTAAATTGTGAGCCACATCTTAAATTCAAGTTTCTTGCTCAATATAATTTCACATTTTGCTCTAGGTATTTATCAACAAGTGCCTCAGAATCACATGTAGAATGTTCTGGCTGTACACCATACGTAAAAAACAAAAGCAACAGCTGTCAACCGTGTAAGATGGTTCAAAAAAATTGCAAATCTTGGGAACATCACCATGGAATTGGGGGGACATACTTGCACTTTTAGCATTTATACTAAACTCAAAATATCAAACTGAGTTGTAACGAATTTGTGAGTTTATTTGCGATCAGTGGTACGATATATGGTTGTCAGATCACCGATTTCACTAAGACCGCTTTAAACTTTTAAGCCAGTCGTTAGCAAGATTCGAAAATGTCAAGAAATGCTTGGATACAAGATGATTCATTCAAGAGAGAATGTTTAAAGAAGGTATGGATAATTGTTCATTTTATAAAAATTATTTTATTTAAAAATGAAAAGTAATGATGATGCGTTTTACGGTAAATTTGGTTCGTTGTTGCCTATTAATTTCAAAGTATAATTAATAAAATCTATACACTCAAACCTCGTTTTATGCGAATTCAAACTTATGCAGTTTTAAATTCGTTCTTAATTTCGTTTTTTAACTGAACCCACTGCATTTGCATTTGAGTATCACAAATACGACTGCATAATCAGATTGTGTTGGTAGCAACATTTGTGAGAAAGTATCGACATTATCTGACAAAAATGTAAGCCTATGTTCAGTAAATCGGAGGCGAAGGTTTTCCTTCTCTAAACCATAATAATTAAGCAGAACTACATTTAGATGTCAAAGTCTAATTGCAAATTATTTTGCACGAGAAGAAAATGATGAATATGATGAAAACACGTTGCCCGTTCCTTTTAGTCATAATGAGAATATTTCTGGTGATGAAAATGATAATCTGCCAAATGGTGATAATCTAGTGATCAAAGTGACATGGAACCAATAGAAAAACGGTATAGATACGTACACACATATTTAATAATTATGATATATTATATATAAGATTGAATGTGTGTTTGTATGTTTCTTGGTTTGTTTGAACCTTATGGACAGCTAAGCGGCTGAATCGATTTTCTTGAAATTTTTGCAGTATCTCTCTGAAAAAATTCCAACTGTGCCTTGCCACGTCCATACAAAGTAAATATTTATTTTTCTAACTCTTCAAATTGGTAACATAATAACTGGTAACAACAAGTGGGTGTGGTACCTCCCATACAAACTTAATATTGATTTCATTATATCTTGCGAGAGTTAAAGCTAGAGTTTCAGTATTTGGTCTAAATGACTTCATGGCCAATACAAATTATCAGTCAAAACCTGAGCTGAACTGGACAAGTGGGCGTGGTACCTCTCATAGAAACTAAATATTGATTTCTGTATATCTTGAGAACTGTTACAGCAAAAGCTTCTGCATTTGGCCTCAATAACTTTAAAGTCAATACAAATCGTCAGTCAAAAACTGCGCGGAATTGGACAAAGGGGCGTGGTACCTAACATACAAAGTAAATATTGAATTATTATATGTTATCTTGAGAATGGTTAAAGTTAAAGTTGCAGTATTTAGTCTAAGTGACTTTATGGCCAGTACAAATCGTCATTCAAAAACTGCGCTGAATTGGAAAAGAAGGCGTGGTACCTCCCATATAAACTAAATATTGATTTCTTTATATCTTAAGAACAGTTAAAGCTAATGTTTCAATATTTGGTCCAAGTAGATTCGTGGTCAATACAAATCATCAATCAAAAAGTTGGTGGAATAGGAGAAGTAGGCATGGTACCTCCCATACAAAGTAAGTATTGATTTTTGTATATCTTGAGAACAGTGTTAGTAGAAGTTTCTAAATTAGGTTCAAACAAAATCGTGAACAATGCACATCATCAGCCAGAAACTGTGTGAATTAGATAAGTGGGTGGGGCACCTTCCATTCATACTAAATATTGAATTTTGTGTATGTGGAGAACGGAAATAATTAAAGCAGCGTTATCTATCCACATTAGCCAAAAGGCAGGTATTGCAGAAAGCATACTGGATAAAAGCTATCTATATATGTATCTTATTATATACAGGGTGACTGATGAATTTTGCTACATTAAGAAACTCAAATAACTTTTTTTATAATTTATACAAACAATTGATTTTTCTTTCATTTGATAGATAGTTTTATTTTATGAAATAATTTGTGTGGTTTTTAAAAACAATTGATTTTAAATAGGATCCAAGTTAAGATACGCATGTGTGATACCTTTTTATTAAAGCTTGTCATGACTGCCTGCAGATTTCATGCCGAAATTGCTTCAGTTATTGATTAAATTAACTGTTTTTAATAATTAAAATTTAATGGTTTCGATTAATATGCTTTCTATTTACAGTAACACCACAAGAAAAAGCTACTACACTTAGATGTAGAGACCAAGAAGGCCACAGAGCTTGTTAAGGTGTGAACTTGCCCCATCTTGTTAAAACCATACAAAACTGAAAGGAATTATATTTTGGAGCATTTCAGAAAAAGAAAACTTCATGAAACATTTTCAAATAACGATATGCAGTTGCAGGGCCTTCTTCAAAGAACTATGGTCCGACAACTCAGCTTGATGTACTGCACACCACACTCGAAGTCGAGATAGGTACGATTCTCTCTTTGTGGAATAGAGTCAAGAGTTAAGAAATCTCATTATTGTTAACTTTCGGAGTAACGACTCCCAGGTGTCTTCGGAAGTGCGCCAAAACTTTCATTGAACGAAAACTATTATTGATTCGAGTGCGTGCTATCGGAGTACAATCAAAATACGAGTTTCAACATCCAAATTTTGCATTTCTACTAAATTTAGATAACGATCTAAAATTGAAAAATAAAATTTAACAAATAACTCATTTAGAAAAAAAGTTATCACATTTTCGTTTGGTAGCACATTCCATCAGCCACCCTATACCAAGATAAATGTGTGTTTGTTTGAAGTCTGTATACAGCTAAACGAGCTATAGGCTGTCTCAAATGTTTGGATTTGAACCTGAACATTTTACTAAATTAACATTTACGATAATAATAAAGATGGGAGTAGCGAAGCACGCTGGGTTTTAGGAATGCAATCCACTTTCCCAGCTTCGGTATAAACACCCATATATCAGCTTTAAACTATCCCTTTGAGCCCAGTAAGCCTTTATTAGAGGGCTATCTGCTGATATCTCTTTACTAGTAGGCCGTCTGTCTGTTTCCTTAGCCGCTATTATCCTCGCCAGTACACGGTCTTTCCTCTGAGCCGTTGACCAGTCCTCGTTAACATCCAGACGTAATTGTCTGATATTGATAATGGTCTCTTTGGCCTTATCACCTGTTTTATCAGCTGCTATCTTACTTTCGTTTTTACTCTTTCCTCTCCTGTAATAAGCTTCACTGTTACGTGGCAATATTTTCATGTCACAGGCTCTATGATGGCAATCGCCATTGTGGCCACCCTCATTTACAATACTGCGTTCATTTATTTGTACTCTGTGGTGTATACCTAAGCCCATTTTATGCGGCTGTCCTCTATTAGTAGGCCGTTTGTTACTAAATTCTTCATGCTTTCTATAGCTAGTGTTCTTCCATTTGTCATAATTCAATGCTAACGCAAATCTTACACTTCGGGGCGGTGCTCTACAATGCCTTTGAAAATGACCACCTCTTTGATAGCTTTAATGAAATCTTTTTTGGTAAAATTGCCTTATGACCAGCACACACCGCATACCTAATACCCGGGTCCCTTATACGATTAATGAATACTTCAATTTTAATTTGCTCTACTAGTGGGTGATTTTCCCCTGGATAGGTAAGCTGAACCAACCTCTCGACTTCCATTGCAAAGGCTTGCAATGATTCATTAGACCCTTGCGTTCGGCACCTTAATTCCATACGATACAGCTCTCGTTTATGCTCGTCGCCAAGTTTACGCTGTAGCGCCACCATTAATTCGCTGTAGTTGTTTCTGCAGCTGGCTGGCATAGTTTTGAGAACCTCTACTGCAGCACCTTTTAACGCCAATATTAGTTCGAGAGCCTTCTCTTCATCGTTCCATTCGTTTCTACTCGCCACTGTCTCGAATTGGAATTTAAATACGCCGTTTTTTTAGAATGTTCTAGTACAGACATGAATCATCGATTTTTCACCGTTAATTCAAATGTTCTAAAATAACACAAAAAGTAACCGATCCATACACTTGGCAGCACTCTTAATTAGTGCAGATAATTTTAGAAGTTTTTAAGCCTTGACACAAGCCAATACATTTTTTAGCTAAAAGCTCATAATAAGCTCTACCATGGTGCAGTTTGTCTTTAGCATTTTCATTTTCGCAACAATATAAACAAAAACATGAATAAAAACAAAACTGTTGACAGCTACGGAATAACTAAAAAAAGGCCAGCTGGTTGTTAAACACCACCTTATAAGTAATTTTACCATGGAGCACATCTTGTAATTTTTTTCACCATGTCTATGTACAATGTTTTAGTTAATCATTTAGAACAATTCATCTACTGATGTTTTACTTCATAGATTTATATTTCAAGTCTTACTTTTTTGTAATCAAATATAAAGTCAATTTAAAAAAAGTTGTAGAATCCATTTTCTTAAAAATATAGTCGAAACAATTTAACAGAGAATGCCAAAATCGTTGACAAGAATCTCTGTCGTTGTGGCATGTTGCAAGTATTTTACTTATGTAGCTTTACAGTGAATAAAAGCACAGGCATTACCTTTTCATTCCGTTTTGTTCTATCTGGTATTAAGAAGTGACTGCAAAGGAATGGGTCACTTTGGCTGTTGGCCATCAAATATTTGCTTTATCAGAAAAATACGAATTTTAATTACCTTAAGCATTTTTATACGATTATTGGCAATTATTTGCATGGAAAAGGTAAATCGAAAATGTGATTTTGAATTTATTGCCGTTGAAAATGAAGCCAAGAATTTTATTTGAAAATTAATGGAAACAAAGTACATGAGTATTGATAACAAATTGCTTCCATAAACGCACAAACATTTTTTAAATTAATAAATGGCAGCATTTAATCTGCTTTCAGTGATTTCTTGTTCTTTTTGTTGCAGGATTAAAACGTTTTCTTAAGCCCTTTAGAGAAGAGTAAGTGCGCGTTGTTGTTGCTGAAAAAGTTTTCAGAAGAAATAGTTCTTTTTTTGTTTTTGTTTTTGTTTTTGTTCCTTAATATTTCATTAACTTGAAAAATATTTTGTAGATACTCTTTTAATAAGTTTTTCGTTAGTTTTTCTCCCTGTTTTGAATTGTTTGTCAGAGGGTTGTTGTCTTAACAACTCTTTTTAAACTCAATATTAAGTCACGTCTTTATGGTTTAATACTCGTATCTTTTTGCCATCAAGTGTTTAGAAAAGTTCAAAATTGTATGACACTTCATCTCCATTTGCTATTCATTTGGTGACTTGGTGTGGCTTTTGTATCATCAGTTCTTATTTTTAACGCTTATTATTGTAGATGCCCTACACCAGCCAGAGTGGAATGGAGTGAGCAGTTAAAATTTATATCTATGCCCTGTGTGAAGAGCATCGTGCATCTAAATATTATGATTCCTCTTCAACAGAATAGATAAGAAAGCGAATTTTGTTCACATATTTAATTTAATTTGTTTGTAGAAACGAAGTCATTCAATAATTAATAAAATAAATTGTTATTCTTTTCTTTTAGAATAATTCCCCAGCTCGATCTAGGAGCTGGCTTTATGTCTGAAATAATTCTGTGCCTTTATTATAAAACGTTCTTGCTTATAGTAAGTATACTAAATTTAAGCTGACCTGACAATCCCAGGTCAATCATTTAAATTTACTTATTTCCTATCAGTTTGTGTGTGCAAAATTAATTATCATTACATTCTACTTATGCTCTATTTAATTATCATTAACCTTTATTAAAAGTAATGTGATCCCTGCACACGACTCAGTATAAACGTAAAGCTGGATTCACCCAAGCATTTTGTTCCGAAACAGTTTTATTTTTTTGAAAGTTTGCTCTGACGCGATTCACCCACTTCGAACAATCGTTCTGAAAAACAAGGGTACCATATGAAATATTCTTGCAGACGAGGCGGGTTAGTTTTACAATTTGGCAGCACAGTAGCAGATGATTGCAATTTGCTTGTTTTCTTTGTGTCACACTATATTAGTTATTTTGTAATAAACAAATTGTAAATTAATTGCTTTTAGCTGTTTTATACCTTCTACGCAAACTATTCCAAAGTACTTGGCATGCTCTTTCTGCAATTAATTAAACGCAACTTGTTGAATGGTTTTGATAATTATCTACAAAGTTGAACTTACTTCCCATTCCAATAGAGGTTGCTATTGTTAACCACACACCTTGCTTCATATGATTATTTTTGTAACTTTTATTTCTCATATCATACAAGCATTCCCTACCCGTTTTTTTATTTCTGAAATAAGCTTTAGTGCAACTGATTCATTTAATATTAATCGACAGTTACGTTTTAAAACAAACAATACAAAACAAGTGATATGTATTGTATTATACATACACACATATGTACATATAATATGATGTGGCAGCTCAGTTCAACTTTGCTTAAAAAATTGAAGTAGCTGGCAGCACTGTTCAATTGTTTCAAGCTGAAATTGTTCCGAAGCAAGTTAACTCTCTTTCGCTTTTGTTCCGAAACAATGAGTAAATTCAGCTTAAGCGTGCTGGCGCAACAACAACAACAACAACATGTAATGGCAATGTGCCGTTAATGCGGCCATCAACAACATTGATACTTGATATTTTATTTTCAAATATTGTGTTGCATATTGTGTGGATATTATACAGTACGTCACAAAAGTCGTACTATGCTACATGTTATAGAGACCTTTTTCAAAAATACATAATTCCCGAGTATTCTATTGTATACTTTATTCACTTTACCTATCGTACACAGTACTTTTTCCTTGAAAATTTTAAAGAAATAGATTGTATTTGCGTAGAGTATCAATTAGTCGAGCGTGACCGTCAATAGTCTTCCTTCTTGTTCTTATTATTTAGTTTGAAGTTGTTTGAAGGAGAAGAAGTTAGAAAGATCACTGCTCGAATAAATTAATAAAAAAAAACAATTACGTTGCTTATGAAAACTTACTGCTAACGATTGTTTTAAAAAAGTCTTTTATAACAAATTAAATTATTAGTGATTAAAAACAATACAAAAAACGAACATACAGAAAGAGCTGAGATAAAATAGGGAGTTAAGTAGTAGTATTATTTTCTAAAGTATTTTTGTTTGTTTTTGTTTTTGTTTTTTTGAGAATATTCAAGTTTTGTAAAATATCTAAAAAAATAAAAAAAACTTTAGAAATTAAAGAAATCTTTGTATAAAATATATAATTTTCCCATTTACACATCCTTTTAAGAGTTTCTCAGTTTGTTTTTTCAATTCGGTGTTCTTTACAAATCGTTGGTTGAAAAGTACATACGCCGCACTTGAATGTGTGAAGAAATATTCTCAATTTTCTTCATGATTACGCTACACATTTTCTTTTCTCTATAAATTGTTTTTTATTTTTCCATCCCCCTCCTTTCGCTCTGTACGCTTCTTATTTTAACGCTTTTGTTATGCCATCAACTCCTCATATCCTCCTGCCGCTGGTTTGTTGCACTCTTTCCTGCTGCATAGCACAGTTTTAATTGTGTCACAATGATTAATAGTGGGAAAACTAGAAAACATTGTACAAAAAGCAACAACAGCAACGCCAATAAAAAGAATAAAGAAAAAATTTGGGGGTAAAAAAGATTAGAAAAGCGAGAAATGTTTGTGAAAAGACACCAAATGTCAGCAAAATTGTTGAAGAGAATGTTATGCGTCTCCAACAAAAAATTAAAAACAAAAAGAAAAGCAACAAGAGGGGCGGAATATCAAGTTTTAGTTTAAAGGAAGGAGGCGTTAGAGGATGTTTGAAGGAGTGCTTCGATACAAAAATATCTTTAAAGCCATATTCCTAATAAAAAAAGGTATGAAGAATGGAATGACTTGAACCGTATCCGCCATATCTCAACAGTTTGAAATACTTTCAAGTGAAAATATAAAAACGAATGCGATTTTATTTTTTTAATCTCATGCGAACCCAAAAACGAATTAACCCTTTGTGTAACGTCAACTAAATTATGTATAAAATTTAATAAGATTTCGAATTCGCTTACACAAGCGTTCTTACGATGACAGCTTGATAGTTCCGTATCATATTATTTGCAACATGAGCTACACAATGCATATAGTCACGTGACCATAGCTTTACCAGCCACCACACTCAGTGTACCTTTTTTACGCGTCAAATATTTTATTTTAATTATTTTTTGGAGTGTTGCGATGGTTTCAACTTTCGTCTACAATTACAAAATGGTGGAAAACTCCTCATTCTCTACTCAAACTGGAATGTACCTGATCGGTTGCGATTCCTACAGCTTCAGCCGCCTTACGTAGTTTCATTTTCCAATCATCCAATATCATTCCATCGATTTCGTAGATACCAAATTTTAGCGAATTGAACGTTTAGCAACATGGCTTAGCAGGTTGGTACGATCAGAACGGAGCTTAGTACGTATACCGTTTTTATGAAGTCTTTCTTTGGATTTAGTCGTCAAAGTTGTCTCGAAATTGGAAAATATGTTTCTGTTGTGGGTTAATAATTTTCTATGAGTAAATACTTGCTCATACATGTGGAAAGAAGTCAGCGTATTTGAGCGAGTAAGTGTTTGTAAGTGCACGAGGTTGTTAGTGTATGTATGTATGTATGTGTGTGTGTGTGTATGTGTGTTTGTTTGTTTGTTTTTATGTGTATCACAATTTAAAATACTATAAACCAAAATGTAAAACTGAAATTGAACAAATTCCTTGACAAATTGGAATTTTTTGTTTAAATTTGGTGTATGAGCGAGTGTGCGTGTGTGTGTGTATGTACGTGTGTTTTAGCGTGTTGTTGCTGTTGTTATGGATGTTGGAGTGGCATACACATACATATACGGCAAAAAACAGAATAAAAAACAAAAAAAAAAAAAAAAAATGAAACCCAAACCATTTAAAAGAATATTTTTTTTATCGTTTTTGTTTTTTTGTTTTTGGGTTCAAGACTTTATTGCGTGTGTATGTTTGAGTGTTGGTTACAAATTTGTCTATGTATGTATGTGTGTGTAGAAAAATTGAATAATGTTAGTTTACAACAAGTGCAATTTGTAAATTTTCCATTTTTTATACGTTTTTGTTATTATTGCTGTTGTTGCGTTTTTGTTCATTTCATTGTTTTTGTTTTCTCCATTCTTCTATTCTATTCAAGAGCCAAATCAAAACCGAGCTACAAAAAATTGCTCTTTCTCTTTACTGAACTCAACTCTACTCCCCTCTACGGATTTCATTGGTTTATAACTAAAACAAAAACAACAGCAAAATTAAAAAAAACTTTTTGTTTTTTTTTGTTTTACTGATTTCTAAATTGTTTAATATCCAGCAACGAACATAATGAATGTTGAGCACAGAGTGAGATAGAAAGAGAGAGACAGAGAGGGGACATAATGAAAAGTAAAGGGAAATGGAGCATTTCTCGTTTATGAAATCAGGAAAAGGGGTAGTCATGTGGTTGTGTTAAATCTGTGATAGAATTTTTCTTTTCTTTTGTATTGCGAGGAGAAAGAGAGGGAGGGGTGTTTTGTGGTATATGATCAATTTTGTTAGTTTTCATTTATTTTTTTTTATAAATAGTTGGGTTGTGTTAATTTATCTTAAATTGTGTAGAGGAAAGGGGTTGCAGTGCGTTTTACAAAAGTTTAGTTATTGTGGTAAATCTTGAAACAAATATTAGAGAAAATATTGATGACTGTTTCTTTTTATATTTGTTTTCGTGGCTATTCGATAAATTAATTTTCTATTTATTGACCTTGTAACGAAACAGATGATGAAAGTTTTACTTTATATGTATGTGTGTATGTATGTATGTATGTATCACTAAAAGTATGGGGCTAAATATTTGTAATAAAACTTAAAATTAATATTTATTTTATAAAAGAAATATTAAGATAATAACTTTAGAGAACTGGCCTTAAAATAATATAAAAGGCAATTTATTTATAAAGAAATCACATACTTTTGTTATAATTCTCGGTTTACAAGGACTTTCAGTATCAAGTATTAATTAAATCATTGAGGATTTTTGATTAAACATTACCTAACCTTATAAAGGATATGACTTTATTTCAATTTATGACTATTAGTTGAGTAGAGATGCCAGATTCTGGAGTAAAAAGAGTACATTCGAAAGAAAAAAGAGTGCAAATACTAAAAAACGAGTACATTGTTAAGTATCTTTAATTTCTGCAAAACTTTAGAATTCGGAAGAACTTCACAATCGATTAATACTCCATTGTATACATCTGAATAAATAGCTTCAAGTTAATTGTGCATCCAGTTAAATAAAATAATCATTATACCTACTCGTATATGTACGTATATGTACAGTTAGTGTCATTAATATTCGGTTTTATTAAAGAGATATGTTTAACTGATTCGTCTTAAGCTAAATGCATATCTTTTTCAACATTTTTTTCTTTTCATTAATAGTTTATTTAGACACTTGAAAATTAACATTTGTATTTAGGAAAAAAGAATAACAATATAACAAAAAAAAAAAAAAAAAAACTAAATTAATTCATTCAATTTTCTTTGAAAAGTAACAAATAATACATTAGAAAAATGGTTTTATATAAAATTCAGTATTTTGTTGGATAATCCTTTTGTTTTATAACTTCACTTAGACGGTTTTTCATGTTTTTTACTATTTTAGCTGTATAAGCTGCAGGAATACGATTCCGTTCTTCTTGAAGCCGCAATTTCAAGTCTTCAATGGATGTTATATTGTAGTTGCGGATTCACCGGTCCAGCTCATCCCATAAATTCTCAATCGGATTGAGGTCTGGGGATTGTGCAGGTGGATGGAGAACTTTAGGGCAGTTATAGAGCAAGCATTCTTGAATTAAACGCGACTTGTGCTTTGGGTCGTTATCTTGGTGGAATTTAAAATAATCTAAAACGTCCAGCTTATTTGCACTTTCTTTGAAATTTTGACGGAGGATATTCAAATATGATTCCTTATTCATAATTCCACTGATAAAAACTAATTTTCCCGTCCCTTTAGCTCCCATACAACCCCACAGCATAACATGTCCATTTCCATGTTTTACGGTTGGTTTTAAATTTTGTGGTTGTAGCTCCTCATTTGGCTTCCGCCACACCATTACACGCCCATCGGATCCGAATACGTTATACTTGCTCTCGTCCGCAAATATAACGTCATCCTACCAAATTTCAGGCTTCTTAATGTACTCCCTGGCAAAACTCAAACGCGCTTTTCGGTTGCGTAAATTAACCAATAGCTTACGGCGTGCTACTCGGCCATGAAAACCTTTTTTTCTTATGGTTCTTCGTATAGTAGATGCAGATATTTTCTTTTTAAACTCATTGAGCACCTCTGTGACTAATTTGGGAGCACTTAAGCGTGGGTTAGATTTTATTTTTCGCACAATTGAACTTTCTTCCCGCTCGGTAAATATTTTTGGCTGACCTGTCTGCTTTATGAAGTGTATTCTTCCTTCATTTTTGTACCTTCTGACAATGTCCCCAACTGTATTTGGTTTCATATTCAGAATTTCAGCAATCTCTTTGTACTCTTTACCTTTTTCATAATGGAAAATAACAAGTTTTCGCTGTTCTAAAGGAGTGTTTTCTCCTTTGAAGTAGAATTTTGGACAGACAAGAAAGGAGGTGTTATGCACTTTTATTAAAACGTATCTCTATATTGCTGGAAAAGTAGCTGAATAACATGTTTTTTTGCAAATAGCATATAAATAGGGGAAAAACCGAATATTAATGGCGCTTAGCAAACAGGGTTAACAAACTTTGATCGATTTATCACGGTTGCAGGGTTACCATAGAGCCATTTTTTCCATATATTTGAATACTCATACTGACAACATTTATTTAAGTTTTTGCTATTCTTCTGATTACCTATCCATTTCGCTAATGCCAGGGTGTTATTATCGATAAACTTAAAAACCGAATATTAATGACACTTACTGTATGTAAAAAAGAGTACCTTTGAGAGTACCTTTTCATATTTTCAGAGTATATTTTGTAAAAAATAGTACGTGTACTCTTTAAAGGAATATGACATCCCTAGAGTTGAGTGTAAATTTTTTTGTTTGTTTTAAGATCCTGTTTATCGCATAAAGTTTCAATAAGAAATCAAATTTTCGTTAAAACTTCAAAAGAAACATGAAAAGCAAACTTATTGGAATATGTTTATTTACGTTGTTGTTGCTGTTGTTGTTGCTGTTATGTCTTGTTATGTCATTATTATTTGTGTTTGCATTTTCAAAAAAAAACTTTAATAATAAAATAAATTATAAGTAATAAAAATATTCATTGAACAGAAGAAGAAAACTTGGAAAATTGAAATATATTTAGAAAGATGATGAGGCCAAAAAAAAAAAAAAAAATAATAATTACACTGTGGAACAGCCATTTCGTTTTTTAGATCTGTAACTTGTTTTTGAGTAATTTATGGCCTCTCAATAAGAAAATAACCTTATTTTCTGTTTATCACGTCAACTTTTAAAGCTACAGTGCAGTGTTTAAATGGCTTACTTTAGCTTAGCAATTCAGTTTTTAGCGTCAAAATAAATAACTGTGTTGTTGCATGCTCGCTGAAAACTTAAAAAAATAACAAGCAATAGAGTAAAATAGTAAATAACTTGCTTAGTATTACTATGTGTATGTTCTCTGCTTAAGCAGTCAGCAAAGCAATTATTTTATGAAGACTTGCTCTTGCTGTAACCAATAAGTTATTGTTTACTTTATTTTAGCTTTTGCTTAACTATTTACTACTTATTCACTGACTACGTTGCTGTTACTTGAATTTCATGATCGTTTGTCGTTTTGTGAAGGAAAAATTAGTTAAACTATTTTTCACTTATTTCAAGTCTGAGTCGCAAAATACGCCCACACAATAGTAAACAGGTAAGTAAAACTAAAGTAAACAATAACTTATTGCTTACAGCAAAAGCAATTTGTAATACAATTGTTGCTTTGCTGACTAAGCAAGTTATTTAGTATTTGATATTTGATATTTGTGCTTTTGCTTTTTACTTTTGCTTATTATTTTTAAAAGTTTTCAGTAACACTCTTATTTAATTTGAAGCTAAAAACCGAAGCAAAGCTAAAAAAACAAAAAATTGTCATACAAACCGTTGATATAAAGTGGGATAAAGGAAGAACTAAGTAGATATTAGGGAGATCGATTATTCGACTTTTTTAAAATACCAATATTCGAATAACTCGAAAAGTAGCACTTTAATAAAACCGGTTTTCGGTTAATAATAAATCAAATAATTGGTTAATTGGTTTTTTCATTTAAATGAAATTGTTTCTAATTCTTGAAACGCAGAGCTGGACCACGTCGTTTTAAAAATAAGCAGAAGCTGACGGAGAGCGCTTAATATTAAAGTGGCAATCAAGACTAACAATAATTCTAATAAATCTCATAAAAACTATGCCCAAACGGTGTGCGGAGGCCATAAAAAACAAAGTTTATTACACATAGTGCTGAAAAATGCTTAAGTTTCGAACAGCTGCAATTAGCTCAAGGAGCTAATTTCGTTTTTGTTGTATTACTTGATAGAGAATGGAATTAAAAAAAGGTTTATTATTATAGTTAAAATTTAGGTGTCTTACTTTGAATAAATCTATTAGTAATATACGAGTCCTTAATTAATTCGACAAGAAAATTTGCTTAGAATTCGAGCAGCACTGTAGGTAAATATATGCACCACGAATTTAATAGTGTAAGTGTCACTGTGGTATGTTAGGTAAGAACCCATCTTTCAACCAAGAAGTCGTCGGTTCAATCCCAGGCCACTGGTACACAACACTACTAGCGACTGGTTATGCGTATTTACGCTGTGAAAAACTTCACTAACTAATACCGTTCGGAACCGGCTTTTCAATAAGTCTAGTTGATCATTTTCCATATACAAAAATCAATATTTATTTACAGAAGACGAAAAAAGGTTATTTTTGCTCAAGAGTGCATATCTTTTTCGATCTACCTTGCAGACGTTCAAGGTTGTCATATATACAAAAATAATTCAATTTATACAAATAGTTAAACGATGAGCATATTTCATATTTACTGTAAGTTAAATTGGGATTAGTTAAGTTAAAAATAAGGCATAACTTATAACTTTGGCTTATAAATAACTTTGTGTTGGATGTGTCGTATGTTTCATTATCTCATTCATTTATTTACATTTGGTTTGTATAAGAGTCCATCTGATCCATTAAAAATTCACTACTACTTTGAGATCTTTTTCTAAATATCTATATGCTAGCAGACCCGGGCAAAGGTTATAAAATTTTAGCCAAATTCATCGATTAGTTTATTTGTTGTAGTCGTTTGAAGTAAGCAACCTTTGTGTTTCTTGGAGAATGGAAAAAAGTGAATTTCGTGTAGTGATTAAACACTATTATTTGAAAGGCAAAACGGCAAAAGAGACAAAAGAAAAGCTTGATAAACATTACGGCTAATCTGCTCCGTCAGATTATATGGTAAAATATTGGATTGCTGAATTTAAACGGGGCCGAACAAGTACTGCAACAATACCATCAACAGGAAGACCAAAAGAAGTGGTTACTGAAGAAAATATCAAGAAAATCCTCGATATCGTTATGAATGATCGTCGGGTCAAAATACGTGAGATTGCTGAAATGGTAAACATATCATATGAACGTATGTTCAACATTTTGCATGAACATTTGCATATGAAAAAGACAGATCACTTCACAGCAGTGTTTGGACATGATAAAGCATAATCCTGCAGATTTTTGGCGTAGATTAATAACTGTTGATGAAACGTGCGTCCACCACTACACACCTGAAACCAATAATTAATCGAAGCAATGGGTGGAAGCTGGTGGAAGTGCTCCGAAGAAGGCGAAGACAGCGAAATCACACAGAATATTGCTCATCGATTATCTTGAAAAGGGATCCACAATCACAGGAGAGTATTATCGTGCATTATTGGATCAATTGGTTGATGCAATCAAGGAAAAACGACCACATTTAAACAAGAAAAAAATGCTTTTTCTTCAAAACAACGCACCGGTTCACACAGCATTAGATACGATGCTAAAACTACGAGAAATTCACTCGAATTGGTTGATCATCCACCTTATAGTCCAGATTTAGCTCCTAGTGACTTTTTCCTGTTTCCAAACTTGAAAAAATGGCTCGCAGGAAAAAGATTCATCTCAAACGAAGAAGTGATTACGAAATTAATGCGTATTTTAAGGAGTTCCCAAAATCGTATTATACAGATGAGCTAAAAGAAGACTATGTTGAGAAATGAATGGTTTTTGAAAAAAAATAATGTTTTTTTTCCTACTTAGGTAGCTTCAATATCAATCCGCCCTCGTATGTACGAATAAAGTTTAGAATCAGAGTTCTTAAGGTTTTAGAAAAATGTGTCAATTTTGTTTGAAATGCTTGCTTCTCTAAGTTGCTTCTATTTCGATGTCTCTACTCTAACTTGCCAGCAATTTTTTTTTAAATATTTTTCTTCTAAACTAGTTTTTGCAAAAAAAAGAAAATATTTGTAAAAGCAAGTATTGAAAGCTGACAAAACATATTTGCATACGATGTATGATAATGATGATGATGATGATGATGATGATGATGATGATGATGATGATGATGATGATGATGATGAGCATACAATTGAAGATATAGAAGAGAGGAAAGGAAGCAAGGAAGTAAGAGAACCATTTGTGCATTTTCATAAATTAGCGTAAATAAAGTTAAACTATAAATAATTAAATTCACTTTGTATAGCTAGAATGAGACAAAAAAAAAAAAACATTTTATTTTTAAAGTTTTCTATCACAGCAACTGCTTCACGACGCAATAAAGTATGAACCAAAAGTATTTTATTATCTGCTCGAAAAGTTTTACATGAATTTTATGAAATAATGAAATGTAATGAATTATATATAATTTTGAAGTATGTACTCGTATATATAGCATATAATTTAATAACATGTCGTATTATATTTTGTATAGAGAGCAGCAACTGCAGTCATAATTTAGTAAAGGTCTGAAAATTTCTTGAAATATTTCGTTTTTGTTTTTTTTAACGCATTTCCTATTTGCAAAATGAATTACTTTTTTTTTTCTTTTTGAAATTAAGCCAATTTTATATATTTTTTTCATTTTTTTAAGAAACGGTAGACGCGTATGTACTCGTAAGTCCTTTGCTATTTGTTATCGTGTCGTTGTGGTAATTTGCAGTTGACCACTGGTATTTCTCTCTCACTGTCCCCCTTCTCTTTTTTTCTAATTCTTGGTTTTATCTATGATTGTCATTTTTAATATGACACCAAATGTTATTAACGGTCAATGTGTTTTCTCTCTCCTCGCTCTTTTCTGTGCAGTTTTACTTCGTTTTATTTTTCCCCCTTTTAGATTTTATGTTGTTATTACAACAACGACATCAATTCATTGTTATTGTTTTAGTTGTTATTGCTTTAAGCCTCGGCATTTACTTCCATGTATGTTGTTGCTTTTTTTGTATTTCTTGTTTTTTTCTTTCATTCTTTTTCCTTTAGTCTGCCCGTTTGTGTTAAATATACGAGACATACATGATATAGTAGAGTTTGGGTATAACTACGAGGTCATACATACATATGCTAAAATGGCCATATCTCTGAAAGCTGGGATACGAAAGTTGGTACAATTGTACTGTTTTTAACACTATTTGTAAGTCAAAAGTGCAGCAGTACCCCAATGATTAATTTAAAACTATTTCAAAATTCCACATTCGTATCAAAATAGAATAACATAAAAGCTCCAATCTAATCCAAGCGTAGGATTCGCTGAAGTCATCTAATTCGTGATACTACAATTAAGAAAAGAGTAAACAAGCAAGAAGTGTATCAGAAATGATCCTTTTCGATTAAGATCTCATCAACTCATAATCTTTTACTTTTTACCTTTTGAAATCAAACATTAATTGCTTATGTTATTTACATTAAGTACTTATGGTAGGACAAATAAGTTTCCAGTGTCTTTTTGTTAAGTAAACACATGTGTACATACGTACATATGCATGTGTAAATTAAATTACAAAAAAAAAAAAAAAAAATAAACCGAATTTAGTACAATCGGAGTGAAAAAAGAATACTTTTTCGTGAGAGTTAGTACAATATGTAAAATCTTATTTCCATCCCTGTCTGAAAGTATGCCATAGTGTAAATGTGAGAATATGTGTGTGTTTATGTGATTCTAGCCACTTGCCACATTTACTGCTGTTGAAAAACAAACGTGCTTATCATTTAAGGCAGGTTATGTCTATGAAATGGTAAGGCAATGAATGAAACGAATATGGTTATGGTCATATTGTAATATTTGGTGGTAATTTATGACAGATGGTGCATACGATCACTAAAAGACAAATTTATGAGACGCCATTAAAGTCAATTGCATAAAATTCTTTTTTAGATTTTTTTTTTCACTGACGCAATATGTTTATAGACTCAATTATTATTTTCTTAAAGAGAACTCATTCTTTATTTCGCATAACTCTGCATACAAAAACATTCTTAAAAGTTTTATAGGAAATTTTTTTATTTTGCCAACATTTAAATAATGAAACACATATGTATGTACATATGAGAGAACGGTTTGAATGCATCATTTTATTGCTTTAAATACATTCACAAAAAATGGTTACATTATTGTCAATTCACACTATTTTATTAAAGCAACACATGACAACACATGTGAAGAGTGAATATAAAGCGGCGATTAGACGATCCAGTGCATCCTGTCAGCACGGCTCGTCAATCAGCGGGTGTTTGCGAATTTGACAAGTCACATAGAATTCACTGTATTTTTTTATGAATATTGTTACAAAAATAAGGTTGGACACCCCAGCGTTTATTACATCGCTAAAATAAATAAACAAAAGCTGCAAGAACAACTAATTATACGTGCTGTTTATAAATAACTAGAACCGACAACAACAACCATTAGCAGAGATAAAGTAAATAAGAATAACAGCAAAGAACACAAGTAACAGACAATAAACAAGCAACAACAAATACTAAGAGCTGAAAGAGGCTACAAAAGAACTAAAAAGAAATTAAAAGAAACAAATGGAATCTACCTGAAATATCGAGAGGTTCGAGAGCTTTCGATGTATTGTTTACTCAGCCATATAAAAAGTACATCGATGCGAACAACAATCAGTTCATTAGTGTAAACTCAGCGAGTACAGTTTAAAGCTGGGATCGCACGATTGACTCAAATAGACAAATCGGATACAAATTGTGTTTTGTGACAAATTAGTGCACAATAATAAAATTGTCCCAATTAAAAATTCTGTATTCACACGGTTGTCTTGTTTTATACAAAATTTGTTGTCACAAGATGGCGCGAAACGATGTTTTGACAGTAATTGTTCCAACGCTGTCACACGATTGTTTTAGTTTACGGCAACTCTGTGTTCAAAATGGTTCGTTCTTAAAAAAAAAAAGAAAATAGCGTCCTCCATATTTATATTGAGATCATTTAGTGAACAAATAAATAACAACAATAACAACAATAATAACGAACAATAATAATAAAGAAAAACAAAAAAATAAAAGCAAAACTGTGTGGGTCAGAACTTGGCTCACAAGAAGGGGCATTGATGGTGCATATGAGAAAACATTTCAATAAATTTAAAAAAATGAATTAATTCACTAAAATATTTATGTATTTAATTAAAATGGAATATAATTACAAATTATATTTAATTCTCTAAAGTAAAGATGATTTGTTCTCTAAAAAATAAAAATTGCATCGGCTTTTTTATCAGGTGTCCGCTTGATAAAAAAAAGTAAAAATAATGAAAAAAAGAAATGGTGTAAGTTTGTGATGCAATTTACATATAAATAATTTACAAAATTCATATTTTAATTGATCACAATTAAAAATACCGTACAAACACGGGCTTTTTCAGAAAGATATCAATTAAAAAATAAAAATCGGTGATTATTGTCTTCTTCAATTGCCGCACAAGAATACAATAAATACGAGTATTGGTGTATTTTTTTAAATTTATATTGGTGCATGATTGCTCATAAAGCTTTCACAGGATTGTCGCACCAGGGTTGCATTTGATTAGCACAATAATATTTTCAGTTGCCGTATGAGCCAATAAATTGTCTAATCACACGATTGATCGTCTGATCCTACCTTAAGTAAAGTAAACTCTGTGTGAAGAGAGTTTATAAGAAGTAAACCCGTGAAGTGAATCGAGAAGTAAAAAAAACCAGTTTAGTTGGAGCTAACTCAGTAAGGAGAGTTAAGTGTGGATAATCTCTGGTTGAAAAGATTGTGATCGAACCTAAGTTATAACAACGATCGGCTTGGAAGATCTTTAAGTAGAAAGTTCTGTCAAGTAATTGTTGTTGTTTACAAGATTGTAAACAGACGGAGTAATTAAGAATAGAAAATTGTTATTGCCTGTAAAAAGGTTACATGCAGTGGTGCACAAAACTGTGTTGAATAAAGGATTTTAATTCAAAACCAAACAAGATTTATTTTATTTCAATTACAATCTACGAACTCATAAATACACGTTTTTAGAAAGGTCAATACGTAACAATATCAATTAAAAAAGACTTACATATATATTTCTATGATGCAGTCGATTGTATCGGCTGTTGAGTACTCTAGTTATTGCAAATAATATTGAATTGATTACATTGAATCTGAATCCGAGAAGTCTAATAAAAGTGAAGATATCTTTTCGTTATGGACTAACCATTACAAAGTGGTACATCGAACTTGGAATCGGAATTTATACATATTTTCTCAAGAACTTCCAGTTTATTTGAGAACTTCTCCTCGGAAACTGAAAGAAAATCTGTTTTTATTACTGAATATGTGTATAAATTGCTACCTAATTATTGTAGCCAGTAGAAAAATGAGAACAAGCGGTCCAAGGGATTTGAATATGTATGCAAAAATTGATCTGGCGTTATGTTACATTTCGGTGGAAATGCTCAAATCTAAGATCGCCTTTGGTTAGCCAAACTTTAATTTCGAGAAAAAATAGTTGGAAAAACATATCGTTAGTCTCACGTAGAATGACTCTAAACCAAATAAAAAAAATAATAAAATTTATAGAATAGGTTGTGGCAAAGGTGTATTTGTGTGCAATGTATTGAAATCACCAAAAAAAAAACTCGATTTCGAACAAATGCGCCTTTCTACATGCGAGCAACGATATGTATTTATTAATTATTTTATATTTAAAATGTAGTTAAACTTTTCGTAACCATATCCACTTTTCGTAGCTTTGTCATGCATTGTTTCTAATAAAATATCGACTACATGAATCAGCATTATAATGAAAGAGTAATAGTAGTCAGTAGGCAATAAACAATAACAGTGACTGTTAACATTGATACACTTAGCCAACGCGAATACATTCATTCCATTCTCTGACACATACACTCCGTCAACAGAGGATATCCTCACATATTGGATAAAGTTGTAGAAATTTTAAGGCCATGAGTTTTTCTAAAAATATGAAAATTCTCATGTTTCAAAAATAATAATTGTATCCATTTGGACCATCGATATTAAAACGTGATAACAGTGACTGTTAACATTGATACACTTAGCCAACGCGAATACATTCATTCCATTCTCTGACACATACACTCCGTCAACAGAGGATATCCTCACATATTGGATAAAGTTGTACAAATTTTAAGTAGGCCATGAGTTTTTTTTAAAATATGAAAATTCTCATGTTTCAAAAATAATAATTGTATCCATTTGGACCATCGATAATAAAACGTTTTTCGCCGGAAAAAATTACTCTTTTCCAATTGTTCGTTTAATGTCTTTGTAGCACTATCCACGCCATGTTGCCCTTCCCAAATTCCGGCTTTTGGTGGTGGCTTTTTTTTAAGTTTTCAATACTTTAGATACTTCGGTGCTTTTGTAACATTGTAAATTAATGCTTTACTGACTGTGACTTTGACAGCAGCTTGAATTTTACTCCAACTCATAGATGGATTAGTAGCCAATCTCGAAGTGAAACCTTTTTGTTCTGATGGGTTCTTGAAGCAATTGCTTATAAGTTTTGGGTTTCGACCGAATTTTCTGGCAATAGCACGGTTAGATCGTTATATGGGTCAGTTTTTGCGATTTCCGTAGAACTAAGAGACAGCTTTTTCTCTTTGATTCTAACTCGCATAATAATCAAATAATTATTTAAAATTCTGAACTAACGCTAATGTTAGTTAAAACTGATATAATTCGAGGCAATCCCTACATTATCGGAGTGCTTGTGAATGGAGTGTTGAATAGTGTATTATTATCCGCTTCTTATTTTGAATTCTTACAATTTGAAATTTATTTAAAGCAAGACTTGTTTTAAAACAAGAACAAATCCGTTTCATTTTCAAAATACTTAACCAATTAGTTGTTAAATTCAATAAAACTACGCATTTAAAAATTTCTTTTTAAAATGATGTGCGAAAAACTTGTTAAAATTTTGCAATTATTTCAGGCGAACAAGAGATTCTTGTTTATGTTGTTGTTGCGTTTAATGTATTTCCGTTCCGTTCGTTTGTTTTGTTTTTGTATTAAAAACAATGAAATTAATAAAATAACGAACACCAACCACTACCAACCACCACACTACACATATACGCTCAGATAAACACACATCAATGCAAATGAAACCAAAAAAAAAAAACTTAAACAACTATAACAAAAACAACAACAATAATATGTATGAACTAAAAATACTTGAGTTGTGTTAAAAACTTTAATTTTCCCTCTCTTTCTCTCGCTCTATATTTTTAAAATAATTTTTAAAAATTATTATTTTTTTCTGTTTTTTTAATATGAAAATAAAATAAAAGGAAATGAGTTTCCAACAGAAGCATACACAAACACATACACACACACACACACAAACACAGACTCTGGGCGTTGTATTAATTTCAACGGGAAATTTTCATGGTTAAGTAGTGAATAAATTTCTATAGATTTGTTAACTATTGTATTATAATAATTGTTGTTGTTGTTGTTAAAAGTTGTTATAGCTTATTGCGCATATTGTTGGCATTGAATATAGTGTGTTATTGTTAGTATTGTTGTTGTTGTTTGAATATTTCGCATAATTCTATTATCTTCGTATAAAGTTTTTCTTTTTATTTTCATGGCTCTAGGCCTTAAATGCTTCTGTATCCAGTATCTGATGTCTGGTGTAATAGCAATAGCGTGGAGGCAGTAATAATGGTTTACCCTCTATGGCTTCAAAATAGTTTGTGGTTAAGTTTTGGACATGTTTACCAAACAACTATAACTATATTGTATGCTGCAGTAAGCGAAGCAATTTTTTGCTAACTATACTACACAAGGCGAATAAAAACGCGTAGCAGTTTGGACTCGATAAACACACACACACGCATGGAAAAATTTTCAAATTAATTTTATGGTCGAGGTTTTGCGTTGTTAAAAAGATTATTAAATATTTTATTATGAGCGGATATTTAAATTCAGCCAAAAAATGTACAAAAATATTCTGATGAGAGTGTTGGTATGAAGTTGTTGGTTTTTATGGTAAAAGTAAATGAAAATATTGTTGTTCCATAACAGATACACGTACATACATCCATATGAACGTTAGTAATAGACGATTTAATAATAAATGTTATTATAACTTTTTTACTATTTTCAGAATTTTAAGTAAAACTGTAATATTATTCGGTTTGAAAGGCTTTGGAATTTTCACGGCGTTTAATAAATATTAAAAATTTATTGGCGATTTAAACATACACCACCATATTAATTACATATTATACTTTGAAAACAGAGATTAAAAGATTAATAACATCCTGTGTGAGAAAGGACATTCCTCGTACTCGTATATGGCTGGTTGTAAGGGTATATGAGAAACATATTCTAATTTTCGTTGGAGCAAGAAAGAAAGATATGTAAGAATAGTCATCGTTTTGATGGAAACCAAAAAGAAAAAGATGAAATCGTTTGTAAAACAACATTACAGACTATTGGCAAATTGAAATAAATTGAAATAAGCATTTAAATCGAATGCTGATTCGATACTAAAACTAATACTAAAATTTCTTAATAAACCACTAACATTTTGACAGCTTTTGTTGATCCCTAATAAACCCGCCCAATAATAATACATAACGCATTTTATAGCCATAACATTTTCAGATCATCGCCACAAGAGTGTCTCTAATCCTGGAAACCCAATTATCTGGAAATATCATGTAATCAGCTCTGTTCCTCGTTTAAATTGAAATTGAAATAAAAGAGCGAATATTTTTGGAACTTTTTATTGCGGTAATTTTTCAATGAACAGCAATTTCATCTTTTTTTTTATATGCTTTTCTTTTTAACAACTTGATTAAAAAACCACAATAATAAAATTTCATTTATGGCCGGCACATTTAAATAAATCCTCAATCTATTTAACCCTTTTACACTTTTTTACAAAAATGAAAAGAAAACGAAAACGAAAACGAAAACGAAACTAAAAACGAAAAAGGGAAAGAGTAATACCAACAGTAACAGCAACAAAAAATGTGTCATGTATCACAAAGGAAGGGAGAGAGTATGGGAGGGGGTGGGTAGATAAGAGTATGAGTTTTTACAAAATTATTGTCCAATGTTTCAGTTGGATATAACAAAAAAAAATTGCACGCACACACATACACACACATTTGTGTGTGTGTGTGGAGAATAAGAATCAGTGAATGTGGTTATAAAATACAAATGTTTCCCTATAAATGATGAATAAGCAGGGAAGCGAGGGGGTGGTGTGAAAACTTTTGCAAATGATGAGAATCTATTATTGAATGAAATTCCAACAGTGTTTTATGAAACACAATTTATCTTTTACTCATTTTTTAATGCTGCTATTGCTTTTGCTGATGTTGTTGTTTGTATATTATAAAAAAATTTTAAAGTAAATAAGAAAACATTGACCATTTGTGACCATTGTTATGAGTAAATTAAACAAATTGCTTTTTATTTTTCATTTTTATGCTTTTCACTTTGCACTCTTTCATTTAATTTTTTTTATTTATATTTTATTTTAAAGAAAAACTAAAAAAAAGAAAAAAATTCAAATAAAATTTCTCAATTTTATTTCTAAACCGACTTTTTTCTCGTCTCTACATGGATGTATATTGAAGACCCTTTTTACGAACATTTTACTCTATTAGAGTTTGAATATATCCTTTTGTGTGTTGAAAAGTGTTAATAATGTCAAGAAAAGGGTGAACATTTGTTATTCATTTCATTTCTATTCTTGTGACAGGACATTTGATTAGTTGATGTTGGAAAACACAACAACAATAATAACAATAAGAACAACTAAATGAAATCTATTTATTTGTGACCCTAAAAAAATGTTCGACAAAAAGGTGAGGGGGAATGTTGTATAATTAAATGTAATTGCTTAAATTGGGTCGGAGAAATCACAACTAAAACTGGATGTGGTCAATTTTAAAAGGGATAATTCATAGAGAAGTTTTATTATTAATATCAAATTGTACTGGACCTTTTGGTACATACATATATACATATTCTAAATTCATTTATTTTGTATAAAGGAATAGCGACTAGTTTTCAATAAATATAAAAAATAAGCAATTTTCTCCCTCTTAAGGAATCTTAGTGATTGCTCAGTTCGATATTAAATTTCATGTTCTTTTAAATCCAATACATTTTCGTGAATTTGCTATCTTAACCGCTCTGGTGACTGATATTGTTAACAATTGACAGTTTTTTTACACAATACACACACACACACACACACAAAATTGAAAAGTCTTTTGTTTAAACGAGGGGACAATCTTCAATTACAAAATGAACATGGGCGGTAGCGTGACGTGTATTTGTATACGTAACTCTGTATGCGATTACACTTGTTAGTTAACACTGACAGGAACTTAAATGAGGGACACATTCATATTGATATGTCTCTCAAATGCAGGACAACAATATTGTATATTGACACTTAAAAATGTGAAAATACCCGTTCGTACACACAAAAAATAATAAAAGTGGAAGTTGAATATAAACTATAAACCCAACAAGAGAAAAATATCATACAATGACCGTCAAATATTGTGAATGATTTATTAACCAGTTCTTGACTATATGACTGACCAACAATTGGAAATATTAAACGAATACTAACTTCTTTAAAACCAAATAAATATTTAAACTTGTTTTGTTTTTGGTATTGTAATGTACCGGGTGATTTTTTAAGAAAATACATAAAATTTAGAGAAATCTTTTTTGAGTCAACCTTAAAGATACGCTGCCTCCAATTTTGGTATAGTCTCTCCAACACATTGGCCGGTTTCTTACGAATAAATTCTTTAATATGGGCTTCCTATAGACATGAGCCTTAACATAGCCCCACAAAAAAAAGCGGCCAATTGAACGGCCCTAAACGTAAAATAAACTGTTCACCGAACTCGCCTCTCAATTGGGCGATTGTTTTACGTGCTGTGTGGCTTGTGGCACCATGTGGTTTGACGGTAACGTGTTACACAAAGAAAGCTGAGCTGCCAAAACAGTGTTGCCAAAAAGAAACCTGCAAAAAAATCACCTCATAAATACGTTTTAATGTTTTTTACGCAAAACGAAAACTGAATTCAAGTCATTCTAAAAGAATATTTATAAAAATATAATTGCATAGCACACATATACATACATATGTCACCGATCACATTACCAAGTCACACGAGTTCTATTGCTGTCATTATCGTATTGCAACAGCAGTAGCAGTAGCAGTAGCAGTGGCAGCAACAACAATAAATTTAACAATATCACTTCAAAAGACAACAATTACACAAACAAACAAGTCAAAGGATTTAACAAATGAAAATGGTTAGAAGGGATGTAACTTAAGTAAGCATAGAGAATACAATTGAACCATACAAAACTGTAACTGTCTTGTAAATCTTTCTTAAAGCGAAAGAAAATGCGGTAGTAGTAGCAGTGGTAGAAATAAAATAAATTTCAATTATCAAAGCGATGTCAAATGCACGCTAAATGAAAGGATATACTCGTACAGATACAAAGACAATATCCTACGCATACAAGCGAAAACCACTTTTCTACGTGTCCATATCGAGATTAACATTTAATCTCACATATACTGGCACATTTACACACACACTTACACTTGTACAAAAAATTAACAGTCAGTACGCGCATTAAAGAGGACAGTGTTGTCGTTGTATTGTTTTCGAACCAACTAACTAATAACCAAAAATACATTAAAAATCAATCTCCTCTCTTACATACATATGTATGCAATCAATCTGACATAGTTAATAGTTGAACGATATACATATTTTTAAGACAGACTGCGTTCACATTACGAAACTAAAATAGCAAAACATGTAAAGCCTATACAACATCAATGAGAAGAAATAAAAAATTGTGGGGAGTATTGCGGAATCCATGATTATATTTTTGAGCACGAGTGCATATTGTATTGAAAATTCTGATAAAATCTGAATTTTAATGGTGCAGATTCACTATTTCACTTTAAGAGAAAAAGGAAATAAGAATGTGAACACTTTTTTATTTCATTCATCCTAGCAACTCTGTTTGATAGTTGCCTTTGAAAAAAGTATTGTTACAAAGGCATTAAGAAGTCATAAAAAGTTGGACAAAAAAAGAAACTGAATGAACGAATACTATTTCTGTACCATTATTTTGCAACAAATTAAAGAAAATTTACAAAAGCGTAGAGATAGAGAGAGAAAGAGATATTAAGATACAAATTAAAAAAAAAAAATTAAGTAAAATCCAAGATGTGCTAGTAGAACAATTACTTCTACTGCCAGTGGTTTAAGTGCAAAATATTGTTTCCCCTCTCTTTTTATCATCGCTTTTGCTTCTGATGTTTGAAGTCGTACTATTTGTGTGTTAGTGACTGAAAATATCTTTGTTTGTATTCAGGGTTGCCAATTTTGGTGTAATTGTTCAACAATGGCATAAACATTCTTTTCTTTAACTATTTTTGAACCATAACAGTTTTGTGTAATTTTGCGTCAACAATTTTTCAGGGTGATGCATGAATAATGCATATAATGTATGATGAATGGTTAGGATTATTGCGCATCACATGCATATATTTGAAAACCGGCTCATCCAAGAATCAGATAAATAGTCAGACCGTTATCAGGGCCTTGGTATCGCCTAGTAGCAATTCGGCTTTAGTTCTCCAATGTAAAGAGGAGATAAGGCTCCTCGGTGGTACATGCTCCATTTCCTTGTTTTGGGTCCCTATACACACGGCCACCGATGGTAATGAAAAGGCTGATGAATTTGGAAAAAACCTCCTATCACCTACTCTAAAATCTGCCGTCATATGACTGTAGTCAAGGGGGTAATCTATACATATAAAAAAAGATACGTAATAGAAAACCGAACAAGTATGCAGTCTTTCTGAACATTTATTACGTTTTCTGCACCCTGATGGTTGTAGTAGAAGATTAAATAAAACGTTCTGTTTTGAGTGAAACTTGTTTTCAGTTTCCAGATATGTAAAGTTCAGCTTGACTAAAAGTGAACATGTGTTCAGAAATATACTACGATTGTTCATGTTTGTTATTAAACAAAGGAACAATGCGCATTCTATTTATGTAAACTAAACATAAATTCAAGCATTACTTATGCGCATTCAATATCTTTGAATAAAGCAAAATATTTCTTTATTTTTTTATTTATTAAAAATATTTGTTTATAATAATGTTATATACGTTCATAATAATAATAATTGTTTTGCTTCCTTGAAATCGTTTTGGGGAATTCTGTTCTCGGATCAGATCTTTAATTGCATAAGAAATATTATCTACATTTGGATGCTATAAATGTCGGTATTGAATTCTTGCTACAAAAAAATAAAACAAAAAAAAAAACAATAATAATAATGTGGATTTGGACAACATATGGCATAACTATCACATATGGTTTGTGTCAATAATAACAAATATGGTATTTTCAAGGGTAAACATCTGTCATTATAATTCAGTATTCGATAGATGCCAAAGCATAAATACTCATTTTTTCAATCGCTATAATAATGTCGAATTTTGTGCCTAAAAAAGATGATGATCGATGCAGAATGTCCTTACTGGAATACACTTTACTTCGGAACAGGGCACCTGAGCAGTTCTTTTGGCGCGGAATTCATATGCTACCAGCAGAAAGATGGGAAAAAACAGTGCCTAACGATGGACAATACTTTGAATAATGCATCAATTCATTTTGTTATTACAATATACGCATTTTTCAAGCAAAAAAATCGACATTATTAACTTGTATACCCAATAAATAGATTTAAACAAACCACCAATCACTTACCATTTAAGTCCTGCAAAAACTTGCGAATTGAATGTTTCTAACAAAATTTCATGGTCGAAGATTTAATCATTTGTATGGCAAACTTGAAAAAATATAAAAGCCAATGAACATTTTTTTAAGCAAAAAGAGTTAATTTTCTAATAGAAATCGAAATTATACAATATGTACAGTATGCGACAAAACATATGCACCAGCTTGTACTTACTATCATATATCTTCATGACATAGACAAGCCCATTCGAATTTTAATTTGTTTTATTCACTTATAACGATAATGAAGGAGTACATTACCTAAAAAATACAAAAACAAAGAAAATCAAATTTATAACAGTAATAATGTATGTCAAAGTTACAAAAACGCTATTTTGCATGCGTCAAAACAATAGCACGAAATAGTTAAATAGTTAAATCACCAACGACAAAAATCCTTCAAAAACAAAAAAAAAAAAAAAAAACGATCATTTCAACATTAGAGGAATAATCAGAGAAAATTTGAAAGTCTTAATAATCGTATCGAATTCATCAAACTCTGCTCCTAGCCAACAATATCTTGCAATGTTCTACAAAAAATGGCTAACGGTAATTAACAATTAGAAGAAAAAATAGTTAGTGATTATAATAAGGATGAATTGGAATTGAATTGGAATTCAACACAGTACGACCATTGACTACCATGCATAGAGGTGGTAGACCCCTGAAAACCAGCCAATGGAACGACTAGGCAATACTCAGTTTAATAAAAAGGTATGTCTTTATAACAGAAGGTCTATTACATATCAATTAAAATTAAATATTTCGATTAGGTGCGTCCAAACACGGTCTGTGGACGGTGGATTAGTAAAGGCTCCGCCATCTAACGTTTTTTTTGCAACTAGTGCTTATTTTGTGAATGGTAACACTTAGCTCATGTCTGATTTGACAGATAATTAGTTTTATTCTTCCGCTGAACGAATATGGTTGTGTATACGCTTAAACAACGCTGGGATATATAGCGACATTACCTTGAAAATTATGGTAATGTTGCAGAATCAAAAATCATCTTTTCAGATGAAGCTCATTTTGATCTTGGCGGGTATGTAAACAAGCAAAATGTCGCATTTGGGGCACAGAACACCCGCACGCATACATTGAAAAGGCGATACACCCAAGACGAGTCACTGTTTGGTTGCGGATTTTAGTCCAGAGGCATAATTGAACCATTTTTCTTTGAAAATGAGCAAGGAGTGGCCGTTACAGTCAATGGCGATCGTTATCGGGCCATGTTGAACGAATTTTTGCTCACAGAAATTGAAAAGGAGGATATTATCAACATTTGGTTTCAACAGGACGGCACTACGTGTCACACAGCCGAAGCTACACTCGATGTTTTGTGCCCTTTTTTTGAAGATCGCATTATCAGCCGCAGAGCTGATGTCGTTTGGCCACCTCGGAGCTGCGATTTGACACCGTTGGACTATTATTTGTGGGGTGCCGTCAAAGATAAGTGTTACGCCAACAAGCCAGAGACAATTGACGCTTTAAAGGACAATATTCGTGAAGCCATTGGTGAAATACAGCTGCACACAATCGATAATGTGCTTAAAAATTGGACCGATCGTGTAGCCTACTGCATGGCCAGCCGAGGCAGCCATTTGAATAAAATAATTTTCCATTATTAATCAGTAGTTTTTTTTAATAGCATTTTCAAAAAAAAAAAAAAAAAATTAATTATTTGGCGGACCCTATATCATGTCGAAGTACAAAAAGATTATTTACTACTGCCAATCATTATGTTAGATCTCTCCCACAGGAAATTAAAATGCAATAGAAGATATGGGGGCCGTGATAGTGTGGGAAACAATATCCTACTACGACACCTGTGAGTTTCAATTTTAAGATCGTGTGTGAATGCAGAGGACTATAATAGCGTTCCTACTTTTAAAACTTATTTGGAAATATAAAATGTTGCAATCCATGCAGTCCGATCAAATAAATCGCTAATTCAGAGCCATAAAAGTGACGCCCTTGACTGGTCGCTTTGCTAGCCCAACCTAAATATAATCAAGAACGACTGGTGATAGGTGGCTGGGAAAATGTACGAGTCCGTAAAACAATACAACACAAAAATAGAATTAATGGAAGGAGCCAAGCACACTTGGTCCACCATTTTGTTGAATTACTTATATTGACAAATCTTACGATTAAATGTTTAATCGAATTTTCGAAGTTATTTCAAACAAAGCCGGTGCAACGTATTACTGATTATTCATAACACTGTTTGGAATATAGTATTTAAGGATTAAAATGCTATATAGTTGCTTAAAATACAAATTAAATTGAAATTATATGTGATGGCGCTATACTGATGACCAATTTTTTCGTTTACGTTTACGTTTACGTTTTTAGTATAGTTTTTAGTTTTTAAAATGCTATCTCGAATGGTACGACAGTCATTGTTTATTTTAAAGAGAATTGATAGGAGTCTACAACATAGAAATTGTAAAACTATATCTCAATTGATTACGCGCAGTGTATATTAAAATAGTTAAATACCCAACTCTGTTGTAATATTCAGATATTCTTGGAATGGATTTTATAAATTGTCTGCTGGACTTTCAACAACGTATAGAACTGTTATTTGAACAAAAAATAATTTTACTGTTACTCAGCTGTACGAGTAGCTTATTTTTCTCTTAAGCTCTAAAGGAAAACCGAAATGTGTCCCTATTAAATTTCATATGACTATACATGTGTATGTATGTGTATATATTTGTTTTGATTACAAAACTTGTAAAATTGTTTGTTGGGTAACTTCCGACTTTTGTGTTGCCGTTCTTACGATGTTGAATTCAGGTTTTCTAATTTAAACATTCAGAGTTTTTTATATTTTTTTTTATATTAATGTTGAACGAAACATTTTACATTTCTATGAAAAAATTGAATATTTAATTCTACTTTTCTGAACGACCGTTCAGGACAAAGGTAAAAACCTACAAAATAATTGGAACAAAACGTTTAATTCGTACATAGAAAAGCGTACTTTTTCCGTTTAGTAGAATTAAAAATTCATATTTAACTGTTGAACATTTCTACTCGGAAACCAAATATACGTTCGACTTTGCAAGTTTTGAACGCAACCAGGAATTAGTTCCTTAATTTCGTTGGAACACATTTCGTTATAGTACCGATAGAACAATGAAACACACGCCAAATTGCTACGTTGCTCTAATGAATCGATAGAGAACCTTCACCCTCTCCTGTACGCGGTTGAGAAGCTCCAAAGTAGACTTTGAAGCACCGGCCCATACATGAGAGTTGTATTCCAATTTGGGTCGGATATGGGTCTTGTAAATATTAAGGAGATCAGATGGAGTGAAGTATTTCTTACACCGTCTTAAAAAGCCGAAGCACTTGAATGCTTCTTTTGACACTCGAAATATGTGCTCGTTCCAACGAACGTCACAGTGAATTCTCATGCCCAGAACATCAAGAGCATCTGATTCCTGAATATCTACATTACCCATAGATACAGATGACAACACACATCACCACGTCTGTGCGTCAGAAAACAACGTTGGGTCTTGCGCTCATTAAAATCAACATTGTTTACGCGACCCCATTCAGAGATTTTCGCCAGGTCGCTTGTAAGCGTGTCGTTCATATTCTGCCTTTTCGTCCCAATCTCCAAAAGGCTCGGCCTACGATCTTATTTATAAAATTTTGGTTAATTTTGTGGCCTAGTCTGTGTAACATTTATTTTGGATACCGGCAACACTGTTTGTATTGCCAACATTTGAAGCGTTAAACGATTATTTAAAAGAGGAGAGAAGAGTTTTATTTCACTTTTAGTTGTAATAGAAAGTAATATTGTCAGTTATTTTACTTTTTATACCGGCTTTCATTGTTACTTACGAAATAGAGAGAGAGAGAGAGCGAGAGAGAGAGAGAGAGAGAGAGAGAAAGAGAAAGAGACAGAGAGAAAGAGAATAAATAATAAAATAATGAAGTAAATTGAAGAAACAAATAAATTGATATTAAGCATGAAGGGCTTTTTTTCACTTTATTTTTCTTTCTCTCTTCTTTTCAATGTACACATACATACTGACATGCGGTCTTAATTTTGTTTTCAAATGTTACATGTGTATCACACACACATATACATTCTTCACACATGAATACGACTGTCTGTTAAATAATACGTCAAACAATAATTTCTCCATTTAGTTTTGCTAAGATTCCTCTCCTTTCTATTTTTTTCCAATATTCTGTCCTTTATAGTCCCGTTGTAAAGAGAAGTTTCTTTTGGAAAAATGACTGAATGAGTGAATGAATGACTTGAATAAATAAAAAAGGAGCGTAAGCAGTAATACTCGTAATGTAGCAATAGTGTCAACAGTAGAGGCAGCAGCTTTATTTAATTAAAGCTAGAAATGGGGTCATAAAAAGCATACATTTTAATCAACAGGAAAGAAAAAAATCTGAATGAAGTTCTTTGTACAAAGAAAAAAAAATGAAACACAACAGCAGAAGGAAAGAAAAGAAACCGCAACTGTTATAAATACGTAATGAGGTAAAATCAGGTCAAATCTATCAAAGCAGGGTAACTCATAATATTTTTGAAATACCAGAGTATTACACAAAGTTCTAAAGAGAATGTAATAAAATACAACATTATTTCAAATGTTCATTACAAACGTTTCAGTCTTACATTTTATTGCGAAACTACTTATCCATTGGCATTGCTTTATTTCATAATGAAGAGAACAAAGGCAATGACTGCGGCTTCCTGTTCTATTGATTAAAACCTACAAGTTGTGAAGATTAGATTGTTCAAAACAACTTTTAAATTTCTCTGATATTCACATTGAACAATACTCGTAAGTATTTCTAATCTTTCCACTCCCTATGACATGCCACCAGCAATCTTAAAAGGCCAAATATACGTAAATCCCTCCTATATGATCAAAATAGTAAGTGACCGAGGAATGATGCTGAAAAGGAAGATTGTTTATTGCTGAGATTTTAGTTTGGAAGTATGCTGAATCCGTAAAAATGCTGAATCTAACGAAAGCGCCTGGTGTTGATGAAATGGGCAATAAAATGCTGTCCGAGTTACCTATCGTAGGGTACAAAAACACGAATGTGCCAAAATAAATTTCTACAACTGATCACTTTTTACTACAATCGAATGCTCGTGTTAGGACAGCATCTATGACTATACCAAACAATAACACCGTTATAAGAAAACCTTAATGTACGGATAGTTTGCTCTGCTGCTAAAACCCTCGTATTGTTCCTTTATAATCCTTATCAGCTCAGGCGATATTAACCTCTGCCGTAATTTAGTTTCAATACAATCTCTACCTTTGCAGTCAAATACTGTACTGTAGTCAGTATATACGGGTTTTCCATTCGACTGACTGCTCGATGATGATTCTCAATGTGTTTATGTTTCCAATACAAGAGCGGTTAGAGTGAAAACCAGCTTGCTGTCTTCGAGTGATCGACTCCAAATAAAATCCAAGTAGTGAACTACATTGGTGGAATTGGCAATAATAAGATACATCTGCATTGTATTGGCTACTGCAATAATAAGAGTTCCAACAGAACTAACAAGAATTTAAAATTATCATCGTTCTCCAGGCCGACCCAAGACTTCTACTAGTGCACAATTAAAAACAAAGTACATCAAATCAAGGTGGACTTCAGACTTTACTGTAAATTACCACGGTCTCCAACCTATCTACTACCACAGCTTAATTTAAAAAGCTTTTACATTTATTTTTGGTTTAATTGAGTTAATTTTAGATTGTTTTGAAATTGATGATTTGAAATTTTTCTTAATATTTTATTATTGAAAGTAAATTGTTTTTTATTGATTTGTGTTGTTAATGATAAGGAAAATGTTAAAAAATATTAATTTTGTTTCGTTACCAAGTGCTAGAATATTGGAGAAACGTAACTTTCCATTTGCATTCTTATTTGATAATTTTTTCTTATATTTTTGTTTAAAAGCCAACTAACAAATAAGACATGCACAATCATGCCACACACATACACACACATACCCACATGCAGAAATTTCGGTATGTTAGTGTGCAAGTATGTGTATAAAAGTATTTGTATGTAAGCAAATGCATGTCATTTAAAGGATTTATTAAGTTATAAAAGGTAAAATTGCTCCATAAGTTTTTCTTTATATAGTGGATACAGTGAAGTATTGCAGGCACATGGATGGGGCCTGAGGAAACCCGCATGAAATTATATATTGATCAACTGAAACTGTTCAATTTGTGAAAGACAAACATACATATCTACAATATTACATCCAAGTGTTTATCTTTCAATATCTTATATGTATAAAAAGCCCCTTTGTAGGCCCCTTATAACGATTTTGTTTTTTATATAACATTTTCCAAAATAAAATGGGGATTGTTTGCGTAATGTGTTTATGAGTGTGTGTGTGTGTGTTTAGGTGCTGCAGCAACATGACTGCAATAGTTAAAATTGTCGCAACATAATGAAAATTTATAGCATTTTGAGAAATGCATATTGTAAAACGATAAAAAATTAAAAATATATTTTATTATAAGTACATATGTATGTATGTATGTATGTATATATTTATTATATATACCACAAATAATATACATACATATGTATATATGTTTGTATGTATGTATGTGTTTGTCTAAAATAAAAAAGAAAAAAAATTTTTTTTTTTTAATGTCAACCGTCAACATAAATTTAAGCTTGGAAAAGAGTTAAACCCAAAATATATTTTAAATATCACCAGAATTTCGACACACGTTATTAGTTTCTTTCAGCCAAATGTTGCCAACACATCTATAATGTAATTCATAAAGGGAGGAAAATCCAAATGTGTACACAATACAACGTCCATGTTATTAATATGAAATTTATATTAAAAACAAAAACATAAAATCATATAACAAGTTGTTATATAAAATAATAACAACAACAACAAACTAGAAGAGCAAAAACATGCAATGACACTGTTGGTAAATCTGATATGGCCATACGTAAGTATGTGCTATGTTTGCGTTGTATTGCAATAACATTTTTTGTTTCTATATACGTATGCATTTTAATGGATGTGCATGTTTGATGTGTGCTTGTCTACTGTTTATATAATACTGCTCGTTTCATACAGTTACTATACTGTTTTCTTCTTTGTTTTTTTCTTCTTTTTTTTTGCTATTTTAACTGTATTTTTTGTTATTTGTTTTTTTTTTATAGCAGTGCACTTGTTGTTTATTAAATTTCCGCTGCATTGGTTTTGTGTTTTCCGTTTCCTTTTGCAATACGTTTTATTTGTTTAACTATTGATTGAATATGTGCTAATGGTTTTTGACTGCCTCATATTTTTAACTCCGAGATTATTTTTTATAATTTTGTTTTTACCAAAGAAAGTTGTCTTTGGGAAAATAAAAAATGTTACAGTTAATGACTTGAATATGTGCTAATTAGTTGTATGTGGCTGCAAATAGAAGTTATATAAAATAATTTGTTAAATTTCTTTTAAATTTTTCTACAAAAATTGAAGAAAATAAATGAATTATAAAAATTTTTAAACTTTTCACTTTTGTTCTTTTTTTTGGAGATTGGCTGGTAGGCCATAAATTTATTCAATTATGTAAAGCCTTAAAAATGTTGCTGTTATTTTCATTATTTTAGCCATTTTTTTTTAATACTTAGTAGTCTTTTTATATAAAATTTTTTATTATTCATAATTTCCCTTTTCACAATCTCTAGGAAAGAGAAAATTTAGTTCAGTAACGATTGTAATATTAAGAGTCTTAATATTTTTTTCTTGAAATTCTTTTAAGAAAATCGTTGTTTCTTTTTCGTTATTAATTTATGCCTTTTTTCAATGAAATTGCTTTTAGAAGATACCCCTTTATATTTATAAAACCAACAACAAAAAGATATAATGAAATTAAGGTTTTTTTCGCTGTAAAATACGTTACATTAGAGAGCTATTATGGCCAACACGATTTGGTTGTTTTTTCTGCCGTTTTTATTCTGATTATCGTTAAGTAACAAAAAGCGAAGCGTTTATTGTTTATATTTTTATTATTATTATTATTGTTATTATTGTTTTTGTTATTATTACTGTGTTTTTATATATGTTTGTATATATGTATGTATATTTGCCGCATTTTTCTCTTATTTTTTTTTTTAATAAATATTCGTTATTCTTTATTTCGGTTTTGTTGAACAAAGAAACTTATACATTAAAAACAATACGCTTTATTACCTCCTCTCCAGCGGTAGCAGAATCAGTATTCAGCACCAGTAATATTTTATGCCACAACAGACAAGAGCACAAAAACGCAACGCAACATTGTTGTTTCGTATTATGAGTGAAAAAAAGTCAACAACAACAGCAGCTGTAGAGAAAAAGAGGGGCAAATAAAGAAAATCGTCCACTAATGGACAGCATAATAAAGTGTAAAATACAACAACAAATAAACAAACATACAAACAAATAATAATAATGAAGATAAATTTATTCCACAAAAAACAAAAATATAATAAAAAAGAGTGAAAAGAATGAATAATAAAAAAAAGAAATAAAAATAGAATGCGAGTAGATTTATTAGTGACTGACTTATTATTATGAAATTTCTTTCTTTTCTTCTCAAATTGAACGACAGGAAATTAAAATTGAAATTTATATTAAACAATTGTTGCTGTTGCTGTTGCTGTTGCTGTTGTTATTGCCACAACAAAGAATGGTTTCATATTTACAGTGGAGTTTTTATTTTGTTTTTGTTTTGTAAATTATGACAAACCGAAAAAAAAAATCATAAATTAAGATTTACTACAAACAGCCACAGCGCCTAAAATTATGCAACAGATACATTTATATTTAATTTATGTTTACTTTAATTGTCATAAAATTTTGAAACTCATAAAAAAATTTATTAGTTATCTCTTAAGTTTAATGGCTGTTTTGTTAGCTTCGTACAAAGCGGTGTAGATTGTATGGAGGCCAAAAAATGATTTCGCCATTCCATTGTTTTTTTTTTCAGTTTAATTAATAAGTTGATTTTTCAAGCTAAGTACGCGTAGATGATTAATCCACTGTAGCTATTGTGTAGTGCTGCAGATCCTTGCTAATTGGTGGTGGTGATTTTAACTTTATCAATGTAATTTTTTCCCAGTAGGTGGCGTTTTTAGCTGATCATTCGCCTGAAGTTTGTCTTCATGGCCATAGGTGATAACCCGCCGTTTACACTTGCAAGTGCAAGTTCGAGTGTTTTGACACTCACTCTTTTTTACTAACACCATCACATTTTTCGCACTTGCTGCTCAACTTGCAAGAGAATTTGCTTGCACGTGAAATGAATTTACGGCAAGTGAAATGACAAATGAAAAAAACAGAGTTACCGAGGTTGAGTTTTGAATAAATTTATGGCTGATGTGTTTTCACTGTATTTATACAAAATTATAAATAAAAAATAACAGAGTTGTCCAAAAACGCATTTTAAAGGTATTTTTAAACATATATTTCATGCATTTTGAAAAAAAATTGCTTCTAAAAATATTTTTTCAGTCATTTTATGAAATTAGAAACACGGCAACACTGGATTCACAATTTATTAGCATGCCGTAAAGCTATTTGCATTAGATGTTTACGCTTCGTGACTATTTTAAAAATGAACTTACAACTGGCTGTGTAAACACTCAATCTACTTGCAAGACTTTCGGCTATTTTTTCGACACTTTCGATGTGAATACTTATAACACTACTTGTAAGTGATTTCTTGCTTGTGTAAAGGCAGGGTAAAGTGGTAGCTCAGAGTCCTTCTTCTTTTATTTTTTTAGATAGAGTAAGTTGAAGTCTCTTTATTAAACATTCGAAAACACAGTTAAATTTTTTGTTATATCCTCTGCTAGGGCTCGAACCTGAGTCGCTTGTGTTGTTATGTGTGTGCTCTAACCACTACACTACACCACTCCCAGAATATTTCTCATGTTTATTTAAAATCTATTTTTTATTGACACTGTTTATTCAATGTACTCGACGTAGCATTTCCTTAATACCTTACAAGGACAAAGTAATCATTTTTGCTGTCAATTTCTATTTTTGAAATTTAATTTTACCAACAATTTAACTTAAGCCTTTGAGGGAGAGAAAGAAAAAGGAAAGAGTTAACTGTGTGTGAAAAATATGTTTTTTTTTTTCTGTAATGATAACAAATCCCTGGTTTTTTGTATTTATTTTTCTCTTTCTCAATGAATCAAGCGTTCTTACTACCTGTCACATAATGTCAATGCAATTTTGTTGGTTAAAGGAAAAATAATATTTTCTGTATTAGAAACTAACAGCATGTACTTGTACTGAGCATGTGTGCATGTGCTTCAGTGCAATAGTCATTTAAACATTTTTTATACGATAAGGGATGTAACGTAAGAGTCTAAAGAGTTGTCTTGTCAGATGTCAAAAGCTTTTGTAAGACTGTTATTAACGCATATACCGAGACTCGTTGTATACTTTTATGTACAGCTGTCTTCAGCTAAATAGAATTAATTGTACTGAATGTTAACCAGCCACGAAGATAATTTTTTACTATTTTAACTAGTGAACCAGGGGTGTCGTAACTCATTTAGCCATATGTCTAAATGTAACTATAAACTGTGTAAAGTATATACTTTGATAACAGAGGTTACATTTCTAAATTGCAATTCATGGGATTAGTGAGAATTAAAGTTGTAACGATTAAAAATACAAACGGAAAAGTCATAATATGGCTGGTACGGTTGCTGTTGCTGCTGATGATGTTGATGTTGGTGATTAAAATGATGCTTAAGAAAAAAAAAAATATAAAGTTGTGCAACCTATGTTTTAAATTAAACTCATATACGTATGTATGTACGTCTGTCTGTATGTCTGTCTGTCTGTCTATCTGATAGAAATGTCTGCACATTTCCTTTAATTACAGTGAGAAAAGCGTGTGCATTTTGTTTGTGCTTTTTGTGTGAAATAATCAGGATGTAATTAAGAGCAACTCTGAAAATAAAAATTTTATATTTTATGAGTTTTAATTTAATTTTGTTTTCTTTTGCATTTTAAGATGGTTTTAATTTATTATCTGCTAAATAAAAATGAAATACATATGTATGTATGTCTGAAGTTTCTATGATATTTAAGAGGATTTAAAGAAAAACCAGTAAAATATTATTTTTTAGTTTTTAAATAGAAAATTTCAAGTTAAGTTCCCGATAAATCTTGGCATTTCTTGTTTTTCTCTTTTAATTAATTAATTATTTTTTTACTAATTTTTTTTTTGAAACAAAGAAAAACAATGTTATCACTTTCATGACCCTTTAGCTTATTAGCTTTTCGTTAAAGAAATATTTGCATAACTCTTGCAATTAGTAAAAGAAACACTTAAAAAAAGAAAACAATAAAGAAACGAGAATCAAGGTTCTTTAAACAATTCCACTTATAATGCATTTGCGTATGCAGCAAAAAAAAAAAGATGAAAAAAGGACACACATGCAATTAACGATATAATTTTGTAGCAACACTTCAAACTTGTGAAACTCATGAAAATATAAACTGTTGCATTAGCAATTAAATATATAGTACTAGTACCATACAAACACACACACACACATACATACTCAGCTACATAAATGCATAAAGAGAAATAACCCCTTAAGCAATACATTTAACATTAACACACAAGCTTACACAAAACTGTAGGTAACAATGAAAGACTCACCTTTATACGAAGAGTACACACAATCCTTTACAATGTGTGTGGGTGTGTGTGTGTGTGTGTTCTGAATGAATGAATGCTGAATGTTTAAACATGCCTTTCACAACAATAACATCATTAGCTTGTCAATTCAACATTTTTTTTCTTTTGTTTTTTTTCTCTTTCTTTTTGTTGTTTTTTAATGCAGAAGTACTCATTTGTAACTGTTAATATTAAATAAACTCACTCATACACTCATACACCTACACTTCCCACACTTATTATAAATATTACATTATATCTAAACATATATGTATGTACGCACACACATACACATACACTCATACACTTTGTACCCTCACAACAGCGTTGCCATAATTGTTTTTTAGAAAACCTGTAAATTTAAAAGAAAAAAACTGACTTTAGAGTGAAAAACTAAACAAAAAATTATAAAAATATATAAATATAAGTACATATTCAATATTTTCAGGGGATAACTCCTACTCATGCAGTGCATTGTGCTGGTACTAGGAAAATAGATTTGCTCATGTCGTAAGTGGCAGAGAAGACATTCGCAGGAGAATTGTTGCACAAATGAACAGTGTGACCAAAGAACGAATTCTCTCTATAATGCGTTGTACGATTCGCTGGACAATCAACTACGAGTACTACGTAAGAATATATGATTACCAGGAAGTAGTTCCTTATTTTCGTTAGAACACATTCCGTTATAATATTGATAGAACCATGAAACACACGCCACATTGCGACGATGCTCTAATTATTCGACAGAGTTGGCTACACTACCGTCATTACAATAGGAACCTTCGCCCTCTACTGTACGCGGTCGAGAAGCTCCAAAATAGACTTTGAAACACCGGCCCATACATGAGAGTTGTAAATATTAGAGAGATCAGATGGAGTGAAGTAATTCTTACACCGTCTTAAAAAACCGAGACACGTGAATGCTTCTGCTCGTTCCAACGAACGTAACAGTGAACTCTCATGCACAGAACTTTAAGAGAATATGATTCATCCCTATCTACATTACCCATAGATACAGATGGTAACACACCACCACGTCTGTGTGTCAGAAAACAACATTGGGTCATGCGCGCATTAAAGTCATCCCTGTTTACGCGACCCCACTCAGAGATATTCACCAGGTCGCTTTTAAGCGTGTCGTTCATATTCCGTTCATATTTTCGCTCTAATCTCCAAAAGGCTCGGCCTACGATCAAAAGAATATAAATGACAAATGTTGCTGTCATTTGCAAAAGAGTAGAGGGGATTGGAAGTGAAAAAAAGAAAATCGTTAAGAAATATTAGAAATAGAGTTGGAGAAAGAACAGAGCCTTGCGGAGATCCCATCTATAACGACGCTTATAGTGCGATTTCTGAGAAAGCTCAATATGAATCGAGAGAAGTGACTATCGACACCATAAGCAATAAGTGTGGATATGAGAGCCTCGTGCCAGACTTTGTCAAACGCCTTGGAAATATGTAGGGCCACAACCTTACTCTCACCAAAACCATGTATGGACCTATTCCACCTTTCAGAGAGTAGCGCCAGCAAATCATCAGTAGAGCAACCCTTACGGGAACCGTATTGACGATCGCTCAGAAAATTGTTGGATTCTAAACACTTCACAAGGTAGTGATTAATCATACTCTCCATAACGTTGGAAAGTGCCGAACAAACTGCTATTGGGCGGTAGTTTTCAGGGTTACTAGCCTCACCCCTTTTAGACATTGGCGTTACATTGGCAACCTTCCAGCAAGATGGAAAAACACTCGCGCGATAAGGCGCACTAAAAAGATTAGCCAATGGATGAGCAAGCGTTAAATAGTAGTCTTTTGGCGCCTAAGTACTGCGGCACACGAAGATCTCGCCTATTTACGTAGCGAATCAATATGATCGCATTTGTTATTACTCAATTTTCTGAATGCCTCGTCTCTGGATTTCACTGCAGGCTTGTACTTCTGATTAAACCAAGATTTATTTCCTGATTTAATCGAAAGCTTTCTGAAATGCCGTAGAAATCGTCGAGCTCGGCCCAACGAGCTTTCACGTAATTGAAAAGCAAGCGCTTCGTAGTTGTATGTGAAGCGTTGTGAAGAGTGGAGAACGGAAAAGAGGCAGAAATGGTACAGTGGTAAGAATTTCCAAGAGGTGCAAGGACCTCAACTACATACTTCTTAGGGTGTGTAGTGAGGAAAAGGTCGAGGGTGTTAATCTGGTGCTCATCTACACACGATGTGTGAGAAGGTTCGTACACTAATTGCGCAAGGTAATTGCGCCAAGCAAATAACTCTACGTATTGGCCTTCTGGAGTTGTGCGGCCTGAATAGCATTAGAAATATACATATACGGGTATGTGCTGCAAAACGAATTTGTGCAAATATTTCAAATAACAGCCATGACCGCACAAGAACTGGCTCATATAAAAATTTGGCTGTCAATGTTTCATCTCCATCCAAGAGGTTAGAGATTAGTATGTACAATACAGAATATCCATTTTCCTTTTAAACTGCACTCCCACAGTGACTGACATGTGCACATGGAAACCCTTATTATAGCTGCAGCCTGTCGTAAGCCTTCAAGACGGCGGGATTAGATGCGCCTCATATCATCTGCCAATATGTCTTTCGGGATTGTTTGTTCGATAGAATAGTATGCTACTTGTATTCGAGTAAATCAAAAACGATTAAGTTTATTAAATAAATTATAAAACAAAAAACTCAATCAAATTAGCCTTAAGAATGGCTAAAACTTTTCTTAATTTGCGCAGTCGTTTTAGTGATATATATATTGGGATAACATTACTGCATAAGTACCTACGTATAACTGATATTTGTTTAGTGAAGCATATTGCATATAACTCATACGTGCGTGCTTAGTTTTGCCAAATAGAAACCTGCATGAATGCCAATGAAAGGCAAAATTGTACATACACTTTAATGTGTTGTATGTGTTGAAGTGTGTATTGTATATTTCTTTGATTAATTATGAATGCTTCAGTTTTTCATTGTTCTCTGCATTCAGTCATTTGCGTTTGAGCGAATCTTGAGCACACTGAATCAAAACAATAGTGAATACTTCACAGTACACAATATGCATTCATTGCGTTTTAACAATTTATTATTTAAAAAAAAGCAAAACTAAGAAAAAAAACTTACGAAAGCAATACAAAAAAATGCAAATGAAATTGAAGTGTTTTAAAGATATGCAATAAAATTTTATTTCATGGTTTTTTAAGAGGATACTCTCTATCATCTATGTTTTTAATGCCTGAAATGACAAAGAAAAGAAGAACGAGTGCAGTTGTCTTTTAAATGAATGCACGGTTTTGATTTACCATATATTGTCTTGAGCTTATTGCTATGTTGTGAAGTGAACTGTGTGACTCAGCATTCATGTTTAAGAGAATGAAATATTGTTGAATAAAGTTTTTCTCTCTCTCATTGAATTCGTGTAGTTGGTGTATATTGTGCAGTAAATATCTGTAATAAGTGCAGCAGAATGCAACATTCACTGTAGTTGAAAAAAATGAATGCAGTAATGCGGGCCTCTATTGCCAAAAAATTATTATATTTTTAAAACTGTTGCGCAAACAGGCTACGAGTAAACCTCACCACAGTTATATTAAGCAAATAGAGTAAAAGTCTAACTTCATCCAACTTCAGTTATAAACTGCAAAATCTGCCCAATTTAAAGAAAAAGTTATTTTTTAAACAGAAAACTGCAAAACTGCTCAATGCTTAAAAAAAAAAACTGCAAAATACTGGAAAATCTGAACATTTGGCAACGCTGCCCCTCAAGCAATATTTCAACATGTTTTACTATAGCGATGATATTTTATTATGAGCAAACATTTTGCCATGAAAACAAAACACATTTGCAACAAAAAGAAAACGAAATAAAAAAAAGGAGAATAAAGGAAGGGTTGAGGTTGGTAGTACTCTTCTATAACAAGTGTGCAAATATGTGAATGATGTTGTTGTTGTTATAGCATTTTGTTAAAAGTGAAGTACTCTCTTCAAGTAAACGGTTGAGTGCCTCGGGTGCTTATAACCTTGTACTCTTTCGTTCTTTTTTCTTCTGTTTGTTTCTCAGCTTCTGTTTCGGTTTTAATTTATTCTCATTTAATAATTCGTTGTTGCTGCCGTTGTTTGCTGTAAAGAAACAACAACAACAACAACAAATATAATTAGAGGCGAAAAAAAGAGAAATGACGCTTTAGATTGTCTTGTTGTTGCTGTTATTGTTTTGAATTTTGAAATAATTATTGTGTTTTTTTCTCCCATATTTTTCGTTGCCATAAAGGTAAATAAAAATAAGGCGTTTTGCCAAGTTAAGCACACAAATATTCACTAATTGGTTGACTATTATGATGAAAATAAGCAAAATTTCATTTGAATTTTTTCCTTATAATAGAAGTGATTAATTTATGGAAATAAAAAAAAGAAAATCGACTGAAAATATAAAATCTTATTAAACGTTGGCATTGTTGTCAGTCTTAAAATTTTGGCTTTAACCACAAACACATGTGTTCTATTTCATTAATTTTCTAGGAACTCTTGGAAAATCTAAACCCTTCTGACCAAAAATCAATTAATTTAAAATGTTTGAAATTTATTTTGTTACTGATTAAAATATTGGCTTTTTTTAAGACGCAGGTGTTTTCCTATGAATTGCGTAATGTTGTTAAATAATTAGCAGATTTATGCCATTTTTAATAGGATTTGAATTTAATTTCAAATAATGCTGCACTCAACTGTACTGGTTGAAATATTATTTTCTCTAATTTTTAAAAAAGAAAAAATTTCTTTCATTGACTGAGAGAAGTCCCCACGTTTCTTCATGGAATGTTACGGGAGTTAAAAATTAACAATTTTTATATTGAAAGCTTTCATTAGAATTGCAGTTAAAATTCTCTTACAAATTATCAACATTTCATTTCCATATTTTTTTTTTTTTTAGAATAGAAAAGAAAATAAACAGTTTCCAGTTTAATGTTGATCCAGATCTAATGCATGATATTGTGGCAACACTTAGTGTAACCACATGTTGGTTAAATCATGTGAAATACAAACATTTACAAATAAAAAACAAAGGAATTGAAAAGAAGAAACAAAAGAGAATCAAAAGAGAAACATAACAAAACTCGAGATGTTCTATTAAACTTGGATATAAAGAGCTGAGAGAAAACAAATAGAAAAAAAAATAAGAGGAAAAATGAAATAAAACAGAGCAATATGAAGAACAAGAGTATTATAACCTTAAATGCCACAACATAACCATTACCGCAAACAACTACATTTACAACAACAAATATAAACAACTTCCACTACTTTTATAAATTACTTACTTACTTGCAACAACAGCAACAAGAACTTACTGCCACTACAACTGAAAAGGGCAGCTAAAGAATTTCTTTTTTTATTTCTTTTTTCATGTTGTGTGTGTGTGTGTGTGTGTGTATGTGTAAGAGAAAAAGTACATATACATACATATGTACATACACACATATATGCTTTATGCTTATATGCTGGGTTATATGTGTCCAGCATGTTAACATGCCACATGACACATGTCATAATAATATAATACTATTTGTTGTTGTTGTTGTTGCTGCTGCTGCTATAATAATAGTAAAGTTTTTTCTGTATGTTAAAAAAAAAAACCGGAATGAAACACATACAATCACACCCATACATATAACATAGAATAACAACAATAACAAGAACCTTTCAATGTTACAATATGTTTGAAAATGAATGTCCATATAGCGGCCTCATTGTCCTAAATGATCGTACTAATGACATTTGAGAAAAGTTAAACATCTAACACGTAAATGTTTGGAAACTTCGACATTCGGACTCGATCTTACTTGTGAATCAAAACTTACTTGTTATCAACTGCCGAATCTCTTTAGACTTATACTACAAGTGATAAGGAATTGATAAATCTGACAAAAAAAGAGTTCGAATATGAAAATAATTAACTAATCAAAGATAAAATATAATAATTTAATATTAATTAAACTATTGTTAGGTACTAATTTGTATTTGAATAAAATATACCAATTAAAACCCTAAGATATTTACCCTGTTTATAGCCTAAGCTAAAAATAAACTTTTGTTTTTATTATGTTGTCATTGTCCTTCCTTGCGATATACTACTGAATCATCGTGGCAATGACACAAACAAGTTATGTATGACAAGTTATGTATGACAACGTTATTAAATATCACCATGCTAAAGAAAGCTAACATTTAGCGACATTGTCTGTTATGAGTCCACTACATGCGAAACGATGTAGGATTTTGTCTGCTATACACTCTCGTTAACGCATAAAGCAGTATGATTTTTGATGATATTGTCTGTTACGACTCTGTCATATATGAACATTTAGACAGTTTGTTACGATAATTCACTATGACTTTCACCATCGGGTATATGTATGTATATTAGACAATTGTTTAAGTGTACATAAGTATGTACGTATGAAAAGTCTGAAAATGTCAATAAATAGATAGAAAAATTGAAATTTTATTCAACTGTGTAACAATAAGACAGTTATCATGTACATCGGAATTGTATACCAATGAGCCTATACACAGTAAACACATAGTGTTCTTTGGGAAGAATTATGTTTTCCTTTTGCCTTACGATACAACATTTTCTCTCTGAGGTGTCGATATGTTTTATAAATATGTAAGTATGTCCTTACAACTGCTATTGGTGTCCATATCTGCGCTTGTAATTTTTTTGTCATTTCTATTCTCAAACATTTTACTTTTGGAATCCTAAAGGAACAAATTAAATCAACAGCACTAATGTTGATATTCAACTGACCATCACTTTGGCAGCAATAGCCAGCAATAGCAGCAGCAGTAGCCACATCATTTTTAACGGCATTAAAACGCTATTGCAATTGCTGTATGAGAAGAATATGTCGTAGCCCCTTAAGGGGTTTCTCTTTTCTATATTTCATTTTCAGATTTTAGGTGAAATAAAAACAAAAAACAAGAAACAAAGAAGTAGAGAAGAATACATAAAACAAAATCAAATTGATACATTTCAATACCATTAAGAGATTTTATTGCTTCAGGTCTACTCGATCAATATTCTACTTTCCATTTTTATAGCCAAATATATATTATTATGAGTGTATAATAGAGTCATGGGGTTCGTTTTATTGATGGATATTACCATTTAATACTTCAAGGAAATTATAAAGGTTTCCTGTACTTCTATGATAACAAAAAGTGGCTTAAATTCAATTAGAATTGTAACAGAGCTGTGCTCTACAAGAAATAGTACATTGAGTCTGAGTGTAGTTTCAAAGTGTTGGGTCAAGTATGTATCTGGCTGGTAAACTGTTTGTTATTTTTGAATTAAAAATAAATTTTGTTTTATTTTCTTGGTGCAGAATTCACACATTAAAGTATTTGTTTTTAAAAAATATTTGCAATTATTTATGAAAATTAAACTTTAATATGCTTTTCTTTCTATTTTTTTGGGGCTTTAAACGAATATGAACTGTTGTTGTGTTTAAAAAACATTATGATTAAAACTCAAAGACATCAGGAACTGTACGATCAACAGCACTACCGCCTAGAGAGAGAGAGATAGAGAGAGAGAGAGAAATAAATTGTTGTTGTTGCTGTTGGTGTAGTGTCCCAAGTAGAAGAAAAAAAACGTAGTTTTTTTTGAAAATTTTAATAAATTTTATAACAAATGTAATGCATGGTAATGTATGTATGTATGCATGTATGTGAGGGCGAGAGAAAATGATTTTCAACCATTTTTTTTTCGTTAAACCGTATTTAACACATGTACACATATAAATATAAAATGCATTAAAATACACCAACACACACAAAGGATAGGAAAAAACACAAACATGTATGGACGTAATATAACGCAATAAAAACAATATTTACATTTATAAGCATGTGCTATTAAATGTTTATGTATGGATGTGTGTGTGTGTGTGTGTGTATGTGTAAAGAAAAAAGTTGAAACCTAAAGAATTTTATTATGATTATTTTTTTTCATTAAGCATTTTTATGTAGATTTAAATATTTTTCATTTAAAATATGTATTTTTTTACACAGACTCCCTTTTTTATTCAAAAGTTGCTAAATACCTGTGGCGTTTGTTTTTACATTTCTTATTATTTTTATTTTTTTCTTCCTTTTCTTTTTCGTATTATTGCTTCTATAGATACACAAACATACACGTACACTGTGGTGCAAAAGTCAGCCAATCTAAGTAAAATTTGTGTACGAGTACATGTTCTCCTATCTTGTTACTGGTTTTGTAAAAAGAAGACTTTTTGAATTATTTTGATTCAATTTTTTGTCTTCTCTTAAAACACAAATAAGCATTACTTTATTCGGTTCTCTTAACATATTCAGAATGTACCGATCTATTTAACTCAATTGCATTGGTTCACTTTTGCACCAGCCCAAAAATACTCAATTATCAGGGTTGGCAGCCCACCCGGGTTTTATTGGGTATTATATTTAAAAAAAACCCGGGTGGGTTTTTTATTTAAAGGTTTACGTAGTTTATTTACAACAAAAATAATTCAATTTTACGTATTGGGAGTATAATTTAATTCGGTCCGTTTTTTTTTTTAGCTCAAAAAGTTAATGAATTAAAAAATTTTACAAATCAAATTTATGAAATCACTGCTTACTTTTTTTTCTCACCTCTGAGCCAATGTCCGAAAACTACTCGTGTTTTTAAGCGATACACTGAAGCCAAAGAATTTGTAGCCATCGAAACAGACAATATTCAGAAGGATCAATATTTGAAAATTACGGCGGGTGTGGCATTTGATTGTATTTAACAATTGTTTGGCAACTTTGGCGAAGTGAGACTGAGCGTTGTCATGCAAAAGGAAAACTATATCTGTTTGTCTGTCTTTATACTACGGCCGTTTTCTTATAATGCATAGTTTAAACGAAGTAATTACAGTCTGCTCCGACCACCGAGTTTTAGTAGCTAAAAGTACAGAATGATGCCTTGATCGCACTAAGAGTGCAAAATTGCATTATAAATATTAGCAAAATGTAATAGCACTAAAAACAAAAAATATTGCCGACTTGATCGAAATTTGAAAGCAGTTATAAAACCCAATAAAATCCAAAAAAAAAAAAAAAAAAATCATCAAAAAAATAAATATAACCCGATGGGTTGAGTTTTATTTAAAAATCCCGCGTTTTTACCAAGAAATGATTTTGGATTTAAAATTATTAGCTTGGAAAATTTAAGATTGTTTGCATACTAAAGCGAAGAATAAAAAATTAATTAATTAATTAAATGCAGCCATTATCCATTGATTTAATAAACTCAGTTCTAAAAAAAAAAAACAAAAAATGGCAATTCAAATCGAAAAATCGCAAATAGGACAGCGGTCAGCGGCTAAAATAATTGCTAATCACAAAAATTCTAATCCAGAAAAATTGAAGTCCGAAAGCAATTACTGACACTGAAGCCAGAGACCTGAGTTTATTAAATCAATAGATAAAGGCTTCATTTAACTTTTTTTATTTTTCATTTTAGTATGCACACAATCTTAAAATGTTCAAAGATAATAATGTTAAATCCAAAAGCTATTCTACTAAAGCACCGATAGTTAAGTATTTTTGTCTGATCCAAAAGTAAGCCAATGCAGTTGAGTAGTTCGGTATATTCGAAATATGTTAAGAGAACCGAATAAAGAAGACAAAATATTGAGTCAAAAAAAAAAACTGCGGACAAATAGAAAAACATTTACACCAATTTTACTTACATTGGCTCAATTTTGTACCACAGTGTACATGTATATTTGTATATCTGTAGAGATGTCATTTGCTACTTTTGAGCAGGAAAAAAAAAATTTTTTTTAATAATTTTGTTTTACGTACTATTTTCTCTACGCTTTTTCCTTCTTCTATAGGTTTTTAAGAGAATATTTTATTGCAATAGAAATATGTATATACATACATACATACATACATATGTATGTACGTATATTTTGCATACGAAATAAAAAGTGAAGCAATTAAAAGTATTTTTTTTGTTTTTTTTTTTTAAGATATGAAAAATGTTGACAGAAAACCAAAAAATAATTATAGAGAACATTTTGTAAAAAGAAAAATAAATACCTTTCTCTCAAATAAATGTAAAATTAATCTTCTATATCTTTGCTACAGAACACGAAGCCACAAATATTTGTTAATACTGCATTTAGTCTACCAGAAAGTATTAAAATTGTTGTTTAATCCTGTGTGTGGGAGAGAGCTTAGAGAGAGTGGTTAGAGCATTATTTTAATTTTAACTCTTAACAGCGTTCCCAAATTCTATGCAATTATTCAAAAATGAGCTAAAAATAGTTTTTCTTGAACTATGTTTGACACTTACATGCTACAGTCCGAATTGTAACAGATACGGGTGAACAATTAGTGGTAACGAGAAAAGGAATCAGCTTCAGAATTTAGTCAAAGTTACAATAAGTTCCATGCATCGAATAATGAAAATTCATATAAATTTACAAATTAATGTTAACAAGCTACGTTTAATATTACAGACGCCACAGTTAAACTCAATGTAAGATAAAATCATTGCAAAAAAAAACCAACTCGCATAGTTTGTCCAGCAAAACTTTAATGCAAGCGACTGATAATGCCAGGAAGATCTGACCACGATGGTAAAATTCAAGGTCAGAATTGCAGACTCAGAACCAATATCAACGGCAACAAGGTTGCAAGCAAATCAAGCATCTAAAACTGCTCTTCTACACTCCAATGTAGGAAGTTTTATAAGGTCCGACCCAGCCTTATAAGAAGAAAGTTCATTAACATTTCTCCAAACTAAGTCATATTAAAAGAAGAACAAGAACTGTCTCAGTCAATGAGGGATATACAATTTAACACCGCTCCGAATGGCAAATGCGTTAGAGAAGTTTTCAATAGTAGTAATACTCATAACCAGTTACTAGCTAATGTTATGAGTTGATACCGCTGTTGAAAAAACGTTTTTCTTTTTTCAGATGGTCTGACTTGGTATTGAACCGACGACCTTCTGGTTGGTAGGCGGGTGTCTTACCTACCATACCACAGCGGCTCGTCATCATATTCATATGATCAATAAATTACAGTTTCCCATCCAAAAACACACCCAGATAAGGAAAGGAAGTAACGGTCTCTAACGGGCAAGAATCAACTAAATGCTCGAACAGAATTACACTCCTGCGAGAAAAAATCATTTGTTTACTCTTTCTAAGCTGGAGATCAATCAAAATAATTCTGTCGCAATCACTGGAATAGTATATGAATACACCAAAGTCAGAAAATACATCAGGAAAGTCATTAAGAAATAGCAATAATAATAGCGGACCCAAATGGCTACCCAGCGGAACTTCTAAAGAAACATCCACAATCTTCGACAATACATTGCGGAATGGAACTGTTTGAGTCATAAAAGAAAGGTAAGAGTTTATCCCATGAAAAAGTCTACTGAGAATATCAACCAGTGCAAAGGCCTTACTAACGTCAATATACATAAATAATATCAATTCCAGCAGCCGCAATGTTTTATGGTTTAATTGTAGCTTAGGTTGACACACATGTATGCTAGTATAGTATACAAATCCTTTGTCTGTCAGAACTGTAACACAAACAACTTCACTTCCTCAAAAAAAGTGAGATCAATCAATTTAGACGTTATTCAGCGCAAACAGCTGTAAGAACACCACCAGCATTTCCAGTTTCACCATAGCACCTAAAAATATTCAAAACACTAGACATGATTTTCGAATCAGTAGTAGCCAAGTTACAGTAACACAATTATATGCAAATCCAAACCCAACTTCCTTTGTCAAGTGAATAGAGCTTAGAACTAAGCACACGGATATTCTGGTAAGCAATACTAACATTTAAAGCCAACTGGGAGCTTAGCTTCTTTGAGAGAAGCTAAGGTTAAGCAACATCATCTCTCCGAAGGTTTTTCCTGAATTCAAATGGCCAAAACGTAGGATTATACCTTTCATTTATTAAACATTTCATCCAGGATATAGAATTTAAACGATGGAATTGCCGAGATGAAGATGTTTCATAGCGACCTAACACAAAAGGCCTATTTATTTCAGACTTGACAAGGTATGTAAGATCCTCTATAGAGATATCGCAAGCCAAACGGGATACAAAAATAGTTCTCCTAGATTTCACCAAATCCGAAGACTCAAAGTTATCGCAAACTGACCACCACGGATAGGCTGGAAACACGTGTGATTTAATGTAAAGCCATAACCGTAATCGCAGAAGGGAACAGTGTTGCACTTTTCGGTTATTTCTAACCAAAACTGATTACATTCGGTTTTGTCGTTTTGGTTACTTTTTAACCAAAATTCGTTATTTTTCCATCGATGTGAAGATGAGTACTTTTTTACATTTTGGTTCCTTGTTTCTCGAAGCAAAATATAAAAAAATGTTTCTTCTCCTGTTTTTTACTCAGTATTTAAAAAACGGGATATTTAACAAAGTTTTGGATTTTGTTGTAAAATATTTATAAAATTCTCTTAAGAACAATATTATAGCCGCACTAGTTTTTTCAGAAGTATTTTTCTCCGACTTTTTCCAAAAAATGGGCTTCGGTTAGTCTGGGCAGGGGTTGTGCACACAGCAAAATTTATTTAATGTGCACAGAATGCTTCCAAACCATCTAAGATTTTCTGCTAAAATATCGATGGAAAAATGGTTTTTTCTAATGAAAAGAAACTTAACTTAAATGGATTAGATGGGTAGATTTACAAACAGAACCCAACTATTTATCTACACAAAATTTTGGTAAAAAATCTTTGACGGTTTGGTAGCTTTCTGTGTCTATGTCATGCTAAAGTTGGCTCATCCAAGACTCACCTAAAACCATTTTATAAAAAAATTCGGGGAAAGACATGATTTTTCTGCAGAATAATGCCTCAGCGCACAACAGGCGCATGTTATTGGAGTCACAAAATATAACTCAATTGATATTGATTGAGATATCAATGATCCCTTCAAATTTTTGGTGGTAACAGGAAATACGGCACCATAACTGAACTAAAAGATGCGGTAATTGCTTTCTGGGAGTCGATCACAGAATAAGTCCACTTAAGTAGTCGTGTGCGCATATGTCACAACGAATTTATCTGTTTATTTTAAACAATGGAGGTTCAACTCCAAAAACAATTTAATCATCAAATTTTTTAAACCTCAAATTTTAAAATTTTAAACCTCAAATTTTTTAAGCCCATTTATTAAAGTGCTGCTATAATTTTGCACTTAGCAAAAAATGAACTTCTTGCAATAACTTTGAGATGTTTTTGTGAAATCTATCTAATTTTTGTATTGTTTTAATACACTCCTACCTCCTCATTTTGCTATAACGGCCTATTTGAATTACGGCAAACATAACCTCGTTATACACGCCTAAAATATCAGGAATTCACCGTTTTTATAAAAAATTATGAGGCAAGTTAAAGCAACTCTTTATGTGGCTTTTCGATTTACGGTCTACATTTCCAGAACCTATCTAGGCCGTATAAAGAGGTATGAGTGTACTCCCTTAAATTTGTCTAAATTCATCGCTATAACTATAAAACTGCGAAAAAAGCTAGTCTGGTTCTAATATTGCTCTTGAGTGTATAAAGTTGTCCAAATTAGTGGCAATCGTGAACTATGACTTATGTATCTCATCTTCTCTAGAACGAAGCAAGTCAATTTTGTATATGTATTCTGTTCACACGAATAATTTCAAAATTACAGGAGAAGGTGTCACAAGATGTATTTGTATGAAATGTATTGGAATCATCGAATCGAAAAATTGTATGTGTAAAATGAGAAATTTGGAATCTGGCACCACTGACACTTAGTCAACAAATTTGTTGTCTTTAATATTGAGTGCACAAGCTTGCTGTCATTCATCCTCATGCCCTGAAATTACTGTAGCTTGCACAGCTATTAATTTAGATTTTCCTGCCACCAACAAAATAAACTTTTGTACAGCAGATACAAGATACGAGTATTTTTTAAACATAAACTCTTAATGTAAATTTATGTTTTTTTTTCTTTTTTTCAAAATAAAAACCCATCCAAAGTAACCAACCAACGGGAAACTATCAGTTTAGCACCAACATGGTTTGATGTGTTTGCAAAAAGAATACGAGTAAAGAAAAACTCTCTGTAAGTCAATGGTTGAAAAAGTTCTTTAAGAATAAGAAACTAACGATTGCGATTTGCGTTAATTCAGTTAGTACGGAATCTACGAGAGTTCTTACAGTATTTATTTATTTGTTCTTCTATTGTTGTTGTGATTTTGTTCTTTAAACTTCTAGAGAAACTTACAATAACTTTTTTGTCCGTTTTTATTGAAGCTCAAACAGAAAATATAAGAGGAAAATAAAAACGAACAGCGAGAAAGTTGTAAAAATATATTTTACGAGATTTCTACGTGATTAAAGCTTTACGAGAGCCAACGCTAACTTTTCAACAAACGTTATAAGTATGTGCGTTCGAAACCGAATAGTATGCATCGGCGACAACGAATGCACATTGTACGCTATGAACAAATCTAAATCTAAGTCGTGTCATTAGGGAATTGTCATAACATAGGCATGCCTTAATTTAAACACCGTTTGTAGGTTTCCCGCTGTTGTAAAAATTTTTAAGAAAAGAAGAAAAAAAAAACGCAAAAAGAACAAAAACAAAAACGCGTATTCCCGCTTTTTTTTGTACAAAAATATACGCAAAAACAAAAAAAAACGTGCAAATTTTATTTTCTTCTTTCAAGAAAAAAAAAGAGAAAAGAAGTGAAATAGAAAATAGGAAAAAAAAGAAAAACTTTTTTCCCATGCAAACATTAACTGACATGTTTTCTGGTTGTGCTCATTGTTGCCATAGAAATTTTTGCGCCAATATATGAGCTAAAGTGGTAAAGAGTTGAGTTCTGTTAAGTTTTTGGCACCTTGACATGAGATTGTAATTTTAAAACTCACACAGCAGCATACACGTTATGCTACCAAAGACTCAGCACAAGATGGACACGTCCGTCCGAAAAACTTTTCCATTTTTTGCCTTCTTTCGAATTTATTGAAAATATGCAACAAAAATGATTCGTTTTACGCTAAAAACTGTTGTTGTTTTTCATGATTTTCATTTATTACGGTCTTTACTTTATTCAGATTCATTTCGGACTTTAAAAAGCTTTTTTCTTAGTGGAGAGAAGTTTCCAAATGCTGTGAGAAAAGTTGATAAAAGGCTGCCAAATGCTTTCAAAGAAATTGCAAAAATTGCATTTGTTTTTGCAATTTGGCATCGGAAACATTGTTTGTTGGTCTGAAGTGTTGTAATTAATAGCGTTTATTTATGGCTTCAACCGACTTACTCACTCACTCACTCACTCAATCGCACATAACAACAAAATCAAGTTAGTATTTTAATGACGATGAAAGAGGGGCATAGGACGTTACAGAGTGGTGGTAAGGGTATTAACGCTAAACATGTTTATTGGACTGAATAAATATTTCGAATAAATTTTTTCGTTTTCCTTCAAAGTTAAGTTTACAAAGTTTTTAAAAGCTTTTCTAGATTACGGACTAAATGAAGATTCAATTAATAGTTATTAAAAATAAAAACAACAACAACAACAACAACAAAAAGGGGAAAAAAGTAATTTAATTTAAAAAGCAAGTGCATTCTAAAGATATTCAGAAGGCATCACACGAATTATGACCAACTTTTAATTGCTCTCAAGTTATTTTACTACAAAAGAGTATTAATTTTTAAGAGGTCAGTTTCAATGATAACTGGGCTATTGTCGCAACTTTGCATGAAAATGAAACGTGATTAAAGATGCATCTTTTGGTAGCATAATGCCACCTTGATCAAAAAGTTTCCGAAATAACCCCCGTGTGGAGGTCCCACCGTTCCGATTTGAGTTTTTTTCTCTTAAGTTGGTACATCATCGTAGCTTGATATTTGCAAAAGCTTCGTAGCCAAGAGTACATGTATCTCTATGTGTGTTGACGATTTTTACAATTTTAGAAATGGATTTAAATTTGCAACAACGGACTTGTAATAAATTTTGTTTAAAAACGGATTTAATGATGCGCGAACGTTGAAAATGCTGGAAAAGTGTTTTGGCAACGATTCTCTAAAGAAAATGGCCGTTTACCAGTGCCACGAGCGGTTCAAAAGTTATCGTGAGTCAGTCGAAGATGATCAATTTAGTGGCAGACTATCGACATCGAAAACCAACGAAAACATGGATATAGTAAAAGAATTGTAGGCCAATAACCGCAAATTAACCATCGGAGGGATAGTGGCGGACTTGAACAGTGCCTATGGATCCGTCCAAGACATTTTAGTTAATGATTCGGGTTTTCGTTGTGTAGCAAAAAAAGAGACCATGTTGAGGTCGCAAAAGACATGATTTGCAAGGCTGAATCCGATCCCACTTTCATCAAAAGAATCATCACTGGAGACGTCTCGTCTCTTGTTTATGAGTTCGACACGCAATTCAGACATCAGGCAAGTGAATGGAGTTCTCCAAATGAGCCTAGACGATTTTCAGTAAAAAAAAGGAAGCAATGCTCACGGTTGTCATGAATTACAACGGTGTAGTGCATTATGAATTTTTGCAAGAAGGCCAGAGAGTAAACAAAGAGTATTATTTGGGCGTTATGAGACGTTTGAGTGAATCAATTCGCCAAAAGAGAACAGTAGCATCGTTATTCAAAATTTTTTGACGAGAAATACAACAAATATTATCCAACAGCCACCGAGTTCACCTGATTTGGCTCCCTGTGACTTCTTTTTTAGCAGCCGAGAGGAAATAATGGAAAAATCACAGGAAGCACTGATGAACATACCGAAAACCAAATATAAAAAATGCTTCGGGGATTGGAATAAGCGCTGGCATAAATGTGGCCCAGTCGATGGTGATTACACAGAAGGGGACAATATAGATCTGGAAGAATAAACCTGTATTTTTAATTTTCTGAATAAATTCCGGGAACTTTTTGATCAAGATGGTGGTAATATGGGTCTATTAGAATAAACAAGAGATGAGCAAGTGATCAAAATTAGTTGTGGTGTCTTTTGTACCCTTTGATACTCAACAAAGTCAGCTTTTGTGGTGAAATCGGCGTTATTCATATTGATTGTCACGGAATGAGCAAGACGGCGAATATAATTCATAGAATAATAGAGTATATGAATTGGGCTACGAACTTCGACTTCATTCATCATATTTTCTCAATTAAGCGCTCTTGTGACTATTCGGAGCTATTTGAGTCATGTGAAGTAGTCATTGTAACCGATGTACATCTTTTTCCAAATGCTTCGAGAATAATAAGTAACAGAATTTATAAAAGAAATTTGTTTTCATTACATTCCTAGTTTTGATTTTTTTGATTTGATTAATTCTAAAATTAATGGATGATTTTTAAATAATTCTTGGCGTTCAAGCAAGTCTTCTAATTACAAAAAGAATATCTCTTTTTCGGACATTTTTTTTATAATGTTTCTTGTTGTTGTTGTTGTTGTTGCAAATAACACTCACTTAAAAAAGGAAAGTAATTTTAATTAATATTAAAATAGAAAGTGAATTATTGTACAAAAAAGAACAGGGTCAGCGTATAGCAGGCGAACAATACGCCAGTCTGTGAATTAAAGGTTTAAAGAGGTAATTCGTTTTATTCATTCTTTTCATTTTAGTTTATATTTTTGTTTTTGTTTTTGTTTTTGTTTATATTTTTACTTTTGTTTTTATTCGAATTTTGTTTTCTTTAATTTAGTGTCGTGTCTGTTTTTAAATTGAAGTCCAATATTACTGCCATCCACCCACTGAAGTACTTGACAATTTTAATGAAAAATCAAAAAAAAAAAAAAACATAAAAAAAGTAAAGAAAAAAAAAACAAACGAAATCCTCATACAAAAATAAGATTTATTTCATAAAACGATGAGGTTAGAAGTGCTCCAAAGTATTTGAATCTGCTGATGCTAAAGCCAAAGCAGTTCTGGTGTACAACTCATTCAGATGAGTTGAACTGTAATGAACTGAGTTGAGTTGTTTTGTTTTGTCAAAAACAAAATTCGTTAAAAGTTTAAGTTTTAACAGAAAAAAACAAAAAAATTGAAAAGAAAATACAAAACAAAACAGAATTTCATTTCAATGAAAACAAAAGAAATCAAATTCAAAACTAAGAGAAAAAAATGTTTTCTATCGTGGTAGTAGAGAATGTTATTTACGAAATACATTTTCTAACACTTGAACAATAACTGTAGAGTGAAACGACAATCATAATGAATTGAATCAAAAAATATTATTCAAATACAATTTGAATTAATAATTCAATTAAAAGTAAAATTTTCAGTTTCAGTCTTTTCTGCAAAAGAAAAAAAGGAACGTTTTTTTCTTCTAAGTTAAGGTATAACATAAGAATGCGTTAATTAATGAACTTTTGTAATTTAAATCAGATAAACTTGAGCATGCAAGTACAGTCTTTATCTTATTTGACCAGATGGACAACTGTAACCGCTTCAAGGGAGTGCTTGGTGATGTTTGGGCTTAATCTAAACAAGGATTTGCGACGCATAGCAACTGTACCTGGTGAGATGTTAAACAATTGACAACAAAAAACAACTACGAATCTATCAATACAAGTGTATTAATTCTAATTCCCTTTAAAATCAACAGTCTCCTCCACATTGACGCTTAACATTTTTGGCTTAACTTTTACTATAATGCTCTAATGCTCTGCTATAAACAACTGTAACCAGTAACATTTACCATAACATCGAATGCTACAATATATCTGCTATAATATCGAAAGTATCTTAATAACGGTTTTTCCTACACTGTTTCTGTATAAGATATTCCAAGCAATTTACTGGAAAGTGTTTCAATTTCGAAAAGAGAAAAACGAAACAGAATGCAAGAGAGAGAATGTTTGTTTACTGTTACTGAGAGCATTACTTTTTGGTTTTCTACTTTAGATTTTAATGGATACACTTACTCACTCACTTACGTACTCTCGCACACTCGTATTCATAATGAAGATTGTTAACAGGAAAATGATTACATTTTTATTATCTTAAATACGAAAATAATTGTTATAATCGTAGAAGTACACAGTACTCAGTACAAATACAAAATAAGAAAATTATTATCGTCATCGTCATCGTCATCATTATCTTAAAGTATATGTATATTATATATGTTTATATGTAACTGTATAATATTTGTTTAAATACAATTAAGAGGCATTCAAGTTATAATTATTGTTGTTCCAATAACAATTCATTATCGTTCATACCATATACATACACACATACTCGTATGTACTAATAGATGTAATTCTAAAATATTAATCATAATACACAATTCAGTAGAATTAAGGAAAATTTGCCAAAATTTTTTTTATTTTGAAATCAACTTTGAAGTAAAAACTATTTGAGTCTTAAAGTGCTTGTAGTACCGTTTTATTGTGGTAATCGTATAACATACTGCAACATTCTGAAAATCCGAAACATTGTTTAGATTAATTGATTGGGCATTTGATTTGTTGAACATGTTGATTAATAATGAAATTACAGAGCATGCAGTTTAACTGAAGTAAATTGTAAGGGAATTGAAACAAATTGTTATTTCTTGCGGAGAGAATGTTCTGAACACGCACTGACAATATTTGTCTTATGCATGTGTGTGTGTGTACATGGTGTCTACAATTTTAACAATTTCTGATGAAATTCATTTAGAGAGCGAAACTTGAAAATACATTTACATCGTAGGCGTATAGTTAATTATATGAAAAAATAACATATAAGGTGGCTTTCAAAATGATAAGGTCACCTTAATATTTGCTCAATTCATCCAAATTCATCCTTATTTAAATATATGTAAATAAGTGCAAAATTCAATGCGTCAAAATGATAAGGTCAGTGATTCATTTATCCAAACTTTTATTTAAACTAAGCATTAATCAATTATTTTTAATTTATGCAGTTCCTATTTCCTTCTATTGTCTTAAAATACGGGATGGCATCGCAGTTACTAAATTTTGCAGAACGTTGGAGCGGATATCGTGCCGGCTGTTGCGGATTGCCACTTTTAATTCATCTTTTGTCCGGTATTGTCTGTTGTCTGTATAAACATTACGCCCAAGCAGTCCCCACAAATTTTCTATGGAGTTTAATTGCTGGCCAATCGATTACTTTTATATTGTGCTCCTCAAACAATTGCCTGCGTTATCTTCCTGAAGGGTAATAGTTTTGTCAGCATTTTGGGCCCTTGGTACTCTAAACTATCCATTCGAGTGGAAGGAAAGTAGAATTCCAGGGTACCATGTGAGCTAAAGCCAGCCCAAACCATCAAACTGCCACCGTCGAAATTCCGTTTGGAAAAAAACAAGGGCTCCTTTCTTAAATCTCGCCAATAGCTATTGAAACCATCTGGTCCATCCAGGTTAAATTTTTTCTCATCAGAAAAAATTACCTACAAACCCAAAAAAATGTTTACCTGATGCCAATTAGTTGGCATGTTGTTTTTCGCAAGCTCTTTACGCTTAATCTTATGCTGCTTAGTCAGATAGGAAACTTTTTTTAATTTTGCTCGAATAAGGTTTGGCTGGGCGTTGATAGCTCTTAGAATTGTGCTTGTAATTTCAATTCCTCTTTTATTGTTACCGCACTTTTTATAGAATTCGAGGCCTTTCGTGAAACTAACCGAGTTTCACGGGCAGTCAGGAGCTTTAGGTGTCTCATGCCTTTTAATTTTCCATAATTTTCTCTGTTTTTGAGAAAATAGCGCACAACACACAAAGATTGTGCCAGTTTTTTCGCCATTTCGCGCATACTCAATCCCTGTTCATGAAGCGCCACAATTTGTCCTTGTTCATAAGCTGACAAAGGTTTCCCGCGACCCATACCGCGCAGATATTATTTCAATTATAAATTTTTACAAAACAAAATAATAAATGCGATACCTTCTGATTAGATTAATTGCTTATTAATCAGTGGCCTTATCATTTTGACGCATTGAATTTTGCACTTATTTACATAAATTTAAATAAACATAATATAACGGTACAGCTCTAAGAGCAAAACCGGCTTATTATTCACTTATTTGAACGCAGAATTTTTCTTAATAAGGTGACCATACATAGCATTTTATAGTTTGGATAAATTGAGCAAATATTAAGGTGACCTTATCATTTTGAAAAGTTACATTTATGCTTCATTGTAATTACGAGTATGATTCTTGATTTGTAATAAAATTTGTTTTTATTATCAGTAAAGGCCCTACTTTTTCTTTTTGCTCTTTTTGCTCTTTTTCCTGTTTATTCATTTACAAATAATCTGTTTAACGCAAACATAATTCTCAAGTATTAATTTTGTGGTAAATCTTTTCATTTAAATACAAAATATTTTTTATGACAATTTTTTGTGCGACCTGAGCTGCTTTTTGTATGTCGAGTCGTTATTGAAAATTAGAATAGAACTTAATCTCTTACTTTCCCAAAAGGATACTTAAGTAAAATATTTTTTGAATTCATCAAGCAATTGACTTTAAGCCGAGAAATGAAAGAGTGGATAGAGAATAGAATGTTTAAAATGGTAGAAAATTATGTTTTTTTTTTCTCATTTCAGAATAATATTTTGAAGGGTTAGGGAGATTTGTTAAAATGTAAAAAACCTATTTCATTAAATTGCACAAATATAAGAAAAGTAATAAAATAATCATTTTAAGGTATCACATACATACAATCACATTCATGTAAACATACCAAGGGGAAAATGCTAAATTTGGGTTTAATAAATTGCATTAAATTTTTTTAATTTGCATAACAAAGTACATATTCTGAAAGGAAAAATATAATTTTTTTCGGCTGATGAATTAAAAACTTTAATTAATTTTGGCTTCATTTTTTCATGGATTTAATTTTTTTTCATTTTTCTTAAAATATTTTTCTACTTATTACAGGAACACGTGTCATTGTACTCCTGCCACCTTTTTATTATCGTTTTTATTTTCTATATAACCAGACCTGAGTTTCGTTATTCGAGTTGATTATCACTCAACGAACCTACTTAAGAATTTTACCTGAGTATGGCTTAATAACAAGAAAAGGAAAAACCAAAAAAAGAACAAAAAATTAACAGAAATGCGAGAAAACAATCCTTAATAAAATCAAATAAAGTAAAATAAAATAAAATAAAATAAAATATATACCCTTTTCATAAATAAAGAAAGAGCATGAATATGAAGCAAAAAGGTAATTTTTTCTATATAAAACGAACATAAACCCTCTTTAATTTTATTTTTAGATTTTGTTTAACAATTCGAAACATGTACGCCATTCAATTTGTGTTCAATTATTTCGATTCACTTGAAAAGTTCAAAATGAAAAAAAGACAAAAAAAAAAACAAAAACAGAAAAAAGAGAAAAATTACAGAATAAAAAAAGAGCCTTAAAAAAAGCATTATTTGAAAGTGGTTTATAAATAATAAATTAAAACAGACGAAGGCATAAAAAAGAATAGACTTCAAAGTAAGATGGGGTGCAAAAGAAGAGGTGAATGCACTTTAAATTTATTTAATGGAATCTCAAGAAAATGATTAATTGGAAAGCTGCGTTTATTTTGTTAAGACAATAATGTGTAAAAAAATTGCAAATTTTTTAATATCAAACATATGGCCAAATGTTTACAAAATGAATTTTGCTAAAGCCTTGCAATTGGTTTTAAAAAAATGATTTCTTATGTTACGATGTATGCGTGTGCTATTTACTTCTCACCAACTGCTTATTATTTTTGCCATTATTTTGGACTTACTTTTTACTTTTTTTAGAATTAGCTTACACTTAAAATTATAGGCTAATTATTTATTAGAGCAATAGCGCCTAAGGCCTTCAGCTCAATATATAGTTCATTTGTGTGTTTATGTAATGGATATGTTTATGGAGATATAGTTGTATAAGTGTAAGTAGACCGATTAGATGGAGTGATAAAGCTTAATGGATTTTATATATTTAACTATTAATGCTATGTTGCTATCATATGGTGTTGCAAGGAGATGTTCTGGGTTCTTATTTTCGAATACGTAAGCACTTTGCTTAGAGTAAAGGGGGCACTGTGATAAAATGTGTGATGGGTTGGCCGGATAGAAAACATTGCAGTTGAATGATGGCGTAATATGGATATTTAAAAGGCAACCGTGTGTAATTTGCGTGTGGCCTAGACGAAGTCTAATTACTTTGATGAGATCTGCTCTGTTCGTGTTAATGATCTTGTTAAGGAAATGAGCTATGCTAGAGTTGTTGTTATTATTGAACTTTCTATACCAATCGGATGCTTTATTGTGAAGGGTGTTTTCCTCTGTGCAGTGTGCTTTAATATACCGCCGATTAATATCTGTTGGCTTAAAATTATTTGTAGTGATGAGAGGAGGTTTATGAGTCAGCATACTCATTTCCAATTATTTTGCAGTGGCTGGGGACCCATATACGAGTAAGTTTTATATGTGACTGTCTTTTTATAATTGTGTTGCGGACATTAGGGGCGTATATATTGTTGTTGGAGACCTTTAAAATAGATTTTAGAGATGACATGGCGTCAGTGCATATAGCGTAGTTACCTTTAATGTTACCGATATGGTGAAGGGCCCTATTGATGGCTATAATTTCTGCGAAGAAGATTGTACTATAATGAGGTAGGCTTGCTACTTCGACAACTTTGTTTTCGGTTGTGACACTATCTATATACGATTGCATATATAAATCGGTGATTTTGCAGTTTTTGTCTAATGTCTTTAAAATGGGCTGAGAATAGGGCGGGGTTACTATATTTGGGAAATTGATGTAACGATAAGTCAATGGTATCTTTGTTGATGTTCCAGAGCAAGTAGCATCTCTCCATTTTATATGGTGTATTAGTTGGATTGTCAAGTGTGTTGCAGTTGGCATTGATTGTGCAGATGGTAGAAGGAATTCTAGCAGTCTTTTTGCGTTTTGTGATTGAACAAATAAGTTTGTGAAGTGGTGTTGTGCTATCCAGCGAAGTCTATTTTGGACTTAATGAATTTAACATTTACGCACACGGTTATGAAGTTGTTCCTTCTTCTTCCTCTTTTTCGTCTTCTTTTTCTGCTTCTTTTTATTTGTTTTTCTATTTACTTTTGTTGTATAAGTTTTTCTATAATTTAACAACAAAAATCATGTATAAAAATACTCTCACACATACAGTAAGTATGTGCAAGTATGTTTGCATTTGTATTTTTGTTTTGGTTTCTAATGATGCTAATCTTGTTTATACATAAGTCTCTCATTCTCTCTTTTGTACTTGCCATTCATACGCTGGTGACGTTCTTTTAATAGTTTCGTCTTTTGTGTGCCCTGTGTAGGTGTGTGTGCGTATTTGAGAGTATAAGAGATTATGTTTTTATACACTTCTTCTATATGTTTATAGATGCTAAAGCGTATACACACATTTATTTACTCACCTACACATTTGAACACTACGTAGTCTATGGTAAGCACCATTAAAAAGTACGTGTAAAGTTGTTGGGTTTTTATGGTAAAACAAACAATGAAAACCTACAATGGCACAAAGAAAAAACCGTACCAATGACTGTTTATATTCTGACATATGCATGTATTTATGTATGTGCGAATGTAGCCATTAAGTATTTGTGTGTACATTTGGGAAGAGAGGGATAGAGGAAGAGAATAAGAAAGAGAGATTAGTTCATTTAAAACAGTTTTTATATCAGATTTTAGCATTTTATGAAATGATAAAAATCAATGGAATAAAAAAAAACGTGAAAAAGTGTAATAAAAAGGTGAAAATAGGCAACAAATTTGAATGAAATTTTTATTGTGGAAAATTGTTTGTTCAGAATATCTGAATTGGCTGTGAATAGTGTATTTGTTTGGTAATTAACTTAATGAAAAACAAATAAAATTATTGCAATTTCATAGAGAGAGAGAGAGAGAGAGAGAGAGAGAGAGAGAGAGTAAAAAAAAATAAATAGAAATTCAAATATAACTGTGATGGATAGACAAAATAAAAATACTCTGGTGATTTAACAAAAACTGTATTTCAAATAGTGCGCTTGATTCTTAATTTGCTATAAAAAGTCATAGTTAAGTAATTACTAGGAGATCGGTTAACCGTTTTTTTCATTTAAATAAAATTTTTCCTATTTCTTGAAGCACAAAGCTGGACTACGTCGTTTTAAAAATAAGCAGAAGCTAATGTGGAGCTTAAAATTAAAGTGACAATCAATACTAACAATAATTCTAACAAATCTCATAAAAACTGTGCCAAAACGGTGTGCGGAGGTCATAAAAAACAAAGTTTATTACACAAAGTACTGAAAAATGCTTTAGTTTCGAGCAGCTACTCAAAGAGCTAATTTCGTTTTTGTTGTATTACTTGGTAGAGAATGGAATTAAACGTTTGTTATTATAGTTATAATTTAAGTGCCTAAGATAACAAAAAATATAATTTTTTACTTTCAATGAATCTGTTAGTAATATACGAGTCCTTAATTGCCTCCACAAGAAAATTTGCTTAGGTTTCGAACAGCACTGTATGTATATTCTTGCACCAAGTATTTAATAGAGTGTGTGTCACTGTGGTATGTTAAATAAGACACCCACCTTCCAACCAAGAAGTCGTCGGTTCAATTCCAGGCCACATCATCTGACAATTTTCAACAGCAATATCAAATCACACCATTACTAGCGACTGGTTATGTGTATCTACGCCTACCGTTCGGAACCGGCGTTTGTAAATTTTGTGGCCTTTCAATGAGTCTAGTTGATCATTTTCCATATATAAAAATCAATATTTATTTACAGATGAGAAAAGAATATTTTTGCTCAAGAGTGCATATCCTTTTCGATTTAAGGTTGGTTTTAACGTTTTTTGTATGAAGTTCAAGGTTGTCATATATACAAAAATTATAAAATGTATACAAATAGTTAAACGATGAGCATATTTCAAATAAAAAAATATACAAACGTATACAAATGAAAAATGAAGATTTTGAAAAAACCATATTCCACAAAACCAAACAAACGGTATTCCATAAAACTGGTCGAATAATAACCATCCGATCTCCCTAGTAATTACATTTAAGTAAAATATAATAATTTGATTAATTAATTTACTACTTCTTTTTTTATTCAGTAAAAATTAGTTTTGTTTAACAAATTATTAATTATAAAAGAGTTGTTGTCATGACAAATATTCTTAAAATTTAATCTTTGCATTTTTGCAAGTTGCATTTCAGAGATACTTACTCGTATTAGCAAAATACTAACACCCAGGCATGAAAAACTAAAACAAATGATGTTGGAGCTTAAAACTGTTGCTAACGTTGCAGCTGGTAATGTTGTCTAATTATTAATTGCTTACAAAGGCCATGAATGCAATGAATTTTTACAAGTTCTATACAATACCCTACTTTCTGCCATTATTACATGGTTTTAAGAAGATTTTATAAAACCAAAATCCATATGATTTTCATTCTGAGCTATTTTGTTAATTACTAGCTAAAACCCGGCGTGCTTTGATACCCCCATCTTAATTATTATCTTAAATGTAATTTTGGTTACATTTTTTACCCTTTTTCCAAATTTCGTCCCCTTCTGGTCAAAATCCAATCACTTGTTCTACTCTTTAGCTGAATACAGTCTTTAAACAAACACACATTCATTTGTATATATAAGATACGTATGTAGACAGTTATTATCCAATTATATTTGTGCAATTCCCGCTTTTTAGTTGATGTGTATCAATAACGAAGCTTTAATGGTTGTCGTTATCCATATGTACAAAATCCAATATCTAGTATGAATGGAAGCTGCCACGCCTACTTATCCAACTTCGCCCAGCTACTGACTGATGATTTGTATTGACTGTGAAGTCAATCAGACCAAATTCTGAAACTTTAGTTGTAACCGTTCTGAAGATATACTGAAATAAATATTTATTTTATATGGGAGTTGCCGCACCCCCTTATCTACTCCCGCCCACTTTTTGAGCGATGATTTGAATATTACCATCTGGAAGATACAGAAAAATAAATATACGCTTTGTATGGGCGTGGCATTGCCAAGTTGGAGTTTTTGAAATGTACTCGTATATATCCAATAGTTCCTTCCATGCATAGAGATTGATATTGTAAAAATTTCAAAAAAATAGTTTAGCTGTCCATAAGGCACAAACCAACAAACCAACAAACACATTAATTTTTATATACAAGATTCTAAAAATAGATATTTTTAAAGTCGACCATACGCTTTACGCTTTCTTCAGTCATTATGTTTTTGTCGTGAATTTTGCGTTTTTAATGGTCTGATTTGTGTTGGAATATTGCTGTACATGTACAAGTGCGAATGGAAGTGTAAGTGTGTGTGTGTGTGTATGGGCGAGTATATACATACACACATTCGTACATATGCTTGATGAATTATTTGATACATTTTACCATATTGTCTGTGTTTGTGTCTGCTTTTGCCATTAGATTGTCAACATTTAATGGTTTTCATTTCTTTTGCCACAATCTTTCTCTTGTACGACATGCTTTCGAGGATGCGTTTTTGTAAATTTTTCTTCTTGTTTTCTCTTTAACAAAACAAATTTTCATTTTTGCATCTTTTGCAATGCTAGACATTAGTTTAGCTTAACTCTTAAAAAAGTTTATACTTTTTTTGCTGAAATATGTATAAAAAAAAAAAAAAAAAAATTTGCGTCAAGTTTTGTTTCATGATTTTTTCAATTGTTTTTCGTGTTGAAGCAGCATTCACAGAAGTTGTTGACATTAAGTAAAATGTAAAATTGTATATGCAAGTGTAAAAGGGTTTGTGTAGGAATAAATGATGACTTTGAATATGTTGTAGATGATGCTTAAATTGTCGCTTAAGTGTTGTTCTCTTTCAAGTCCTTTGGTTGAACACAAGACAGAAAGGAAAGGGAAAGAGAGAAAGATCCCAAAGAATTAAAATATTTCTCATTTGAGTATTTCGTTTTGGGAATTTTAATATTTATTAAGTACGGAATGAACAACATACATATATATGTACTCGTATGTAATTAATTTTTTGAAGTTTTTCAATCCATTTTTCGCTGCACAAATTAAAATTTTTTTAAAAGCTTAAGGCACTATTACTGTTTTATTACTTTAAACATTTCAGCAGAATTAATGCCAAGAAAAAAATTCTTTATTTCTTGTCCTAATTTTAAATGGTTAATATGCTCTCTGCAACGAAAATATCTATTTTGGAGACAAATTGTTATTGCCAAGGACACTTTACACACATCTCGGGTCTAATTTAAGTCTAATATTTCGTCATTTCAAAATAAAATTGCCATCAACTAAAAAAACTCTCTTTAACACACACACACACACACACACACATACATATGCACGCACAAATAGGAATAAATAAACAAATATTAGAAAAGTTTTTCACCAACTTTTGCTATTTATTTTTTATTTTACATCTCCTTTAAAGAAATTATCAAAAAAAAAAAAAAAAAAAAACGAAAAAGCAAACAAAATAAAAATAAAAAATAAAATAAAAATATTTTTCACTTGGAACAATAAAAAAAAGTTTGCGATTCTAAATGTGTATTTCAAAGTACAATGAGCATATAAACACTTATAAAATATTATCTGGAGACAATTTTTTCTTCTTTCTTCACAAGAAACAAAAGAGGAGGCCAAAGTTTTTATTCGTGTTAAAAAATGGTCTAAGACAGGGAGGGGGACAGTGAGCGGGCAGGGTTTGAGGTTGTTTATATTGTCAAATATGTTCGCTAATGTTTTTAATGTATTTCTTGAGACAAACTTCTCATATTCTTTAGAACGCAAAAAAAATTTTTTTTGCTTAACAATATTCCTTCTTTCACCTCTCTTTCTCTCTCTCTCTCTCTCGGTTATTTTTTCCTATATTTCAATAGAAAAGTGAAAGTTTGTTTGTTTACTTGTGCCAAAAGGGGATTACTTATCACAGTATATTTGAAGTTATTATATAGAGATAATATTTAAATTTATTTGGTATATTTAATATAGAGAGTGAACAAAATAAATATGTACCTCCCCACCCATAGCGACTTGGCTGGATGTGCTTTTTCAAATTATGAAAAAAAAAACAAAAACAAATTATTTAAAGTTAAGAAAATAAAAAGTTTACCACCAACTTTGGTAAATTATTGATTTTTATATCAATTTTAATGATTATAAAAACGTTATTGGAGTGGCTTAAGAAAGAAATTGAAACAATTCTCTATTTACGCGTAAAGATAAAATTGATTTTTTAAGCAATTTTTCAAGGATATTCAAACATGAACTAATTCTTGAGAAATATTTAACCTCGATTTTTACTCACCAACCACTTCACTTGATGTACGGACGAGAAAAGAAAAACCAAATTTACATTTTAAATTATATTGTCATGTTTTGTTTAAAATATTCCATAATTCATATCTGTTTTTCATTCCTGCCAGAATTTCCATATGGCATGCATTTAAAGCAAATGAAATTTCTTTATAATTCAATTTCAACTTTTAGTCATCATATCTTGTATGTGTGTGCAAAACAATTTCTCGTTTCTTCTGTTCTAATCAAATAATATTTTTATTCTTTTTTAATATTTGTATATGAAGTACTAATATTTTCCACCAACATTGTCATTATCATTAACATCATCATCATCATCATTATCATCATCATCGTAATCATTGCCATTGCCATTGCCATTGTCATTTATGCAAATATACGTGTTTACAACATTTTAAATTTTGTCATAAAATCAGTGCAGACAGATACATAAGACGGCAGAGTGACAGACAAAACCGCGAAAAAAAAACAACAACAAAATCCTAAATACAAAGGAAGATTACAACAAACACTTAAAATTCCATTTGAAATATTTTATTTCCTGATGTTTTTCAAAAGAATTTTTTTGTTTCATTGTATTGGGTCCGCCATCTAACGTTTGATTTTTCAACTAGTGCTTATTTCGTGAACGGTAACACTTAGCTCATGTCTGATTAGACAGATAATTAGTTTTATCCTTCCGCTGAACGAATATGGTTGTTTATACGCTTGAACAACGCTGGGAAATATTGCGACATTACTTTGAAAATAATGATAATGTTTAGGAATCAAAAATCATCTTTTCAGATGAAGCTCATTTTGATCTTGGCGGGTATGTAAACAAGCAAAATTGTCGCATTTGGGGCTCAGAAAACCCGCATTCATACATTGAAAAGCCGATACACTTAAGACGAGTCACTGTTTGGTGAGGATTTTGGTCCAGAGGCATAATTGGGCCATTTTTCTGCGAAAATAAGCAAGGAGTGGACGTTACAGTGAATGGCGATCGTTATCGGGAATTGTTGAACGAATTTTTGTTCACAGAAATTGAAGAGGAGGATATTAGCAACATTTGGTTTTAACGGGACGGCGCTACGTGCCACACAGCCGAAACTACACTCGATGTTTTGTTGCCTGCTTTTGAAGATCGCATTATTAGCCGCAGAGCTGATGTCGTTGGCCACCTCGGAGCTGCGATTTGACACCGTTGGACTATTATTTGTGGGCTGCCGTCTAAGATAAGTGTTACGCCAATAAGCCAGAGACAATTGACGCTTTAAAGGACAATATTCGTGAAGCCATTGGTGAAATCCAGCTGCACACAATCGATCGTGTAGGCTACTGCATGGCCAGCCAAGGCAGCCATTTGAATGAAATTATTTTCCATTATTTTGAGAAAATATTCAGTAGTTTTTTTTATAGCATTTTCAAAAAAAAAAAAAAAAAATTATTTGGCGGACCCTTTATTTATTTACAACATGTTGTTGTAATTATTTTTTTTATTTCTTAACATTAAAGAAATACACCTAATTCTGGTTTTACACAGTAGGTACGTGGATTGGAGATTGTTATGAAAAAGCAGTATTAATTTAAAGGCGTTTTAAATTTCAAAGTAACATATGTACATACATACTTGGGTTTTTTATTTCCCTTACTTTTTCCATTCTCGGAAAAACGGGAAAAAATTTTTTTACCGGGGATTCCCGCGAATCCCACTACGTACATTGTGAAACAATGCTTCCTATTAAAAAAGGGATTTGATTTAATTTCATGACACAAAGCAATCACAATAACATCATCAATTAATGGGTATGTGCTTCGTTTACTCAAAGTCACCACCGGCAATTGTATTGGACTTTAAAAGTGAAGCATATTTAACCCTAATAGATAGGGTAGGGTTACAGGGTTATACAATTGTTAGCCATTTCTAAGTCAATTAGTGCTTTTTTAATTGACTTCTTTAAAAGAAGAAACTTTTAAGCCACAGGTGCAATTTAATTCTACCGAGTTATAAAGCCAAGATACGGTTACTTTCTCGTTCTAAAATGTCATATTTTTGTAACATAGTATTTTTTGTTGAGCTTTTTTAGGAAATTTTTACAATTTTTCGTACTACATCTTAAGCTTCTTTGGCATTATTGTTTGTGATTTTAACCAAGATTTTGAAAAATTTACTGAAACAGTGTTTTTTTTTATATATCACTTTTATCTACCACTGCCAAATATTTGGCATGATTTAGACAGAAAACACTTTGAACGAAGCTTTATTTCACAAATTACACTGGTCTGCAAAAAACAAAAAAATTTCTGGACTTTAAATAAAATGATTTTGATGCGCTGAATTCAAATCTGTTTTCAGTTTTTTTATGGGCGTGGCAAATTTTATTCCTCAAAATATGATAGTTATGTCAAATATTTCATCACAGTTTAAAGACGACTTGCCCGATTTGAATGCAAGTACCAGCAATTGTTTAGGAACATAATTTCCTATAAATCACCCGAAAAACATTTTTATCTATTTTTAACAGTTTCGGAGTTATTCATAACTTAGCTATTTTGAGAATTTTTTTTTTCAAAAAGTCGTCAAAATTTTTTTAGATTGAAAATTTTACATATTATGCATTCAAATTAAAGCTTAAAATGTTAAGAATAAAATGAACCATAAACCATGGAAATTGATTGGCTATTGGTGATTTTATTCAAATTTAAAATACAGGTACTTAACTTTGACCAAAACTAGCATACAAATTTTTTCTTGCAAAATTATTGGAAATTTTTTCTTTTAGTTCCAAAAAGTTATAAATTTTTAGAATATAAATTTTACATTTTAAGCGTTAAAATGAAAACCAGATATGTTGAAAGTAAAATAACCCATAAAGGCAGGTAATAAAATATTTGAGCCCGATAGAAAGGAACTGAAATCGGATTTCAATTCAGCGCATCAAAATCACTATATTCCATGGAGTTTTCTTTAAAGCCGTTGTTTGTTGTAGACCAGTGTTATGTCATAACTTTGGGGCATATGTGGCCATAGTCGCAAAGAAGTGCACTCGTTTAATCGGGTCCGTAAATGTATACACCCGAACGAAAACAAAAAATATTCAGCAGAGAACAACAAATAAACAGCAAGTTTATTCAGTTGTGTGATAGATTTTGATGAAATCAGACGTACATATGTCGCAATGCGCATTAAAATTGTTTATTTGTTCTGTTGTTAACTTTGTTGCATTTTTTTCAACGCACACTACAAAAATTTTGTATTACAACTACAACTGCAGTTTTTCTCTCACCACCCTTGCTTTGGGACTATAAACACTACGCGACAAATTAAAGTATACATTTCTAATAAATATGATTCATCTTAAATATAAAATAGTAACGTATCTTAAAAATAAAAATCAATTTTAAATTATTACAACATACATATGTAAAAAAATTAATTTTTATGGATTATTTATAAATTAAGGAATATTTCGCACGCGACAATTTTATGTATAAAAATCAAACAAATTAGATTAAATCAAGTCCTACATAAAATTATAAGTACTTAGTATTTGTTTCGTGTACCTTGTTGACAAGCTTATGGATGATATTTTATCAACAGATTTCAAATGTGACACTCCAACAAACTTTTCCATAATTGGGTTTTATTATTTTCAAAAAATTACTTCAAAATGTGTTATGTGTATTCGGGATTGTTGTCCTGTTAGAACAGAATCGAATCTAATTTCATTATTTCGACAGATTTCTGAAAATTGTTCTTTAGCAATATTGCCACAGATTTTGACTACGTTACTGACTTTTTTTACATGGCACCCCCACACCAGAATTATCTCTGAACTATGATTTAGAGCATATTGAGCGAAATTAAATCTGCTGTGGTCACCACTCATCAGAAAAATTAATTTTTAATTAAAAGTATGTTGACAAACCAATAAATGACATATAATTTGTTCTTTCCAAGTTTTTATTGAAGATTTTATTTCAGCTGCTCAACTTTTACCCGGTATTATTACACAAAATGTTTTACATTTTTAAATATTTTCATTTTCATAACTTTTATTGTATATGAAATAATTCCCGATATTCTCGCATAAAAATCCCGGAAAAGCTAAATTTCCCGTGAAGTCTGGGGACAGGAATCCCAGAAAAAACCTTAATGCATACATAAATAAATCATATTCTCAGTCCAGGAAATGTAAACTCTTAGGAGAGAAAACTTCTTTTCTCCTTCTTTACCCCTTTTTGGAGCGCATGACTATCCACAAAGCATCCATTGTCTAGCTTAAGTTTTATTAATCAGTTGGTTTCAAGTAAGTAGATGTAAATGAATATCCTTGCCAAGTGGTGGTGGTTATTATTACTTAGCATTGCCATATTTCTCCAGTAGGTGACGTTTTCCCCCTATCATTCGTGTGATCTGTTTTTTAACCATTGGCAGAGGTAAGCTATAATGTCAAGCGAACTTTCTGGAGAGAAGCTAAAGTTTACTCCGTAAACACTCGAAAACCGCAATGAAATTTTTTCGTCATGCCCTCACGTGAACACTCTAAATACTACACCACGCTATGTCCGAAAAGAGAATATTTTTTAGTTAACAATTCCTAAATCAAAAATTCAAAAAGATTCCGATTAATAAAAATATTTTTCATTAAAATTTCAATCAAACACTCGTAGTGTAAATCGTGTAAAAACAGAATTGGGTGTATAATAATACTAACGTTACAACAACAACAATAAGAAAAAAATAATAATAAAAAAACAAGAAAACAAAAAACATTTTTTCACACACGCATATAAGCGCATGGTGTGAGCCGCAGCTTAAGATTTCCTAGATCCTTCACACACACATGTTCCCTCCTTTCTTTGAATTCAGCACGGCACGATGAATTTTATGAACATACCCATACACACACGCGCTTATCCTAAGTACACACTCAGTCACATCAACTGATGATTTTTATCGTCAACACTTGAGAAAATCATTTTAATTTGGTTTTTCCACTCCCTCTCTATTTTTCATTATTACTCTCTTCGTTTTCCTTGTGCTCTTTTACTATCGTTATTTGCTTGGAAATATAATGCTTAAGGCAGAAACAAACATCATGTCATTCCCACAGCTAAAGATAACAACAAACATTTATAAACTAAATAAATCACATTTTTTGCAATACAATCAAACCAAACCAAACAATGCGTAGACAGACATTCTTAGCAGGAGAAGCATATTTTGCATTTTTCTCCTGAATAGGAGTAAAAACGTTGAACGAGAATGAGAGTTCGCTTTCGATTAGTGTGTGGCTGAGAGCGATTAAAAAATTTATAAAAAATTGTTCAAATTTGTTAAAAATATTGAAGAATACACTTGATCTTTCTGGTGATAGAAGAAATAACTTATGCTGAAAGTAATTTTATCAGGTTCAATTTAGCTTATGTGGTGGTCTACTAATAAGCACTTTCACTCCATTTTGTATGTATTTAATCGATTATCAGTCGTTTTAAAAAAATACAAAGTGTAAGAAAGTGTATGTGTACATACTATATACACGGCCTGAGAATCCTTTTTACTTACTTATTGTTTTTACAAAAACTCCTCCAATTAACTCTGCCCTGTGTCACTTTTTTGGCTGCACTGTGCTCGCTGTTTCGTTCTGTTAATATATTGTTAACTAGCTAATCCCCTGCACACTTAGTAGTGCAAAAAAAGAAATCCAAATGCAAAAATTTTAAATCACTCATAAGCTTTTATATCGTACAAGTGTCTACACTTCTGACTAAGTATATATATCTAACCCTCTGCACACATCTCCAACAAAATAAAATGTCATTTTCCTGATTTCTAAATTATTGCTTGAATTAGCATATAATATAATATTTTGTAATATTTTGTTCTGCCATATCTATATCTATATCTATATCTATATCTATATCTATATCTATATCTATATCTATATCTATATCTATATCTATATCTATATCTATATCTATATCTATATCTATATCTATATCTATATCTATATCTATATCTATATCTATATCTATATCTATATCTATATCTATATCTATATCTATATCTATATCTATATCTATATCTATATCTATATCTATATCTATATCTATATCTATATCTATATCTATATCTATATCTATATCTATATCTATATCTATATCTATATCTATATCTATATCTATATCTATATCTATATCTATATCTATATCTATATCTATATCTATATCTATATCTATATCTATATCTATATCTATATCTATATCTATATCTATATCTATATCTATATCTATATCTATATCTATATCTATATCTATATCTATATCTATATCTATATCTATATCTATATCTATATCTATATCTATATCTATATCTATATCTATATCTATATCTATATCTATATCTATATCTATATCTATATCTATATCTATATCTATATCTATATCTATATCTATATCTATATCTATATCTATATCTATATCTATATCTATATCTATATCTATATCTATATCTATATCTATATCTATATCTATATCTATATCTATATCTATATCTATATCTATATCTATATCTATATCTATATCTATATCTATATCTATATCTATATCTATATCTATATCTATATCTATATCTATATCTATATCTATATCTATATCTATATCTATATCTATATCTATATCTATATCTATATCTATATCTATATCTATATCTATATCTATATCTATATCTATATCTATATCTATATCTATATCTATATCTATATCTATATCTATATCTATATCTATATCTATATCTATATCTATATCTATATCTATATCTATATCTATATCTATATCTATATCTATATCTATATCTATATCTATATCTATATCTATATCTATATCTATATCTATATCTATATCTATATCTATATCTATATCTATATCTATATCTATATCTATATCTATATCTATATCTATATCTATATCTATATCTATATCTATATCTATATCTATATCTATATCTATATCTATATCTATATCTATATCTATATCTATATCTATATCTATATCTATATCTATATCTATATCTATATCTATATCTATATCTATATCTATATCTATATCTATATCTATATCTATATCTATATCTATATCTATATCTATATCTATATCTATATCTATATCTATATCTATATCTATATATCTATATCTATATCTATATCTATATCTATATCTATATCTATATCTATATCTATATCTATATCTATATCTATATCTATATCTATATCTATATCTATATCTATATCTATATCTATATCTATATCTATATCACCTCTTATGAAAAAAGAAAAATATATTTTCTGTTTCACATATTCAGGTGTAAGCCATAATACTTTTAGCAATTTTTTTTGTGGGAATTTTTTCTTTTCTGGGAATTTTGACAGGAGAATATAATTAAAAGATTATGGTGTAATTTTATTTATTTTACGGTTACTATTTTTCGTATTTGTGTGTGTAAAATTGCAATAAGAATTATGCTTAAAGATATTTTCTTTTTTGTTTCTATAATAATTTTTATTTAATTTTTATTTAAACATATTTTTAAAATACATTACCTATGGTAACAGTTCCAAAGGATGTAAAATCTTCAATTTCGCATTAGTTTTGAATTTTAAATTTAGACTCTACAAAAAGTTTTCCTTTTGCCAAGTTTGTAATCAATTTGTAATTTATTTATTTTCTATTTCTATTTGGTTTTTGCTTTTCGTTTGAGATTTTTAAACCTTATGCCAACCAGACCACCAACCCTTGTCCTTGAGATCCTTTAGCATCAACACATGTCACATTATCACTTTAAAAACAATGACAGCCAAAGGAAAAAAACAAAAATAATTTTTACAATAAAATATGAGGAGGGGATCAACCAAAGGGGTTTAATTCAAAACTTTGGCAAAATGTGTTAAAAAATAAAGTTTCTTTAGGTCTGTACAACTTTTGCAAAAACAAAAAAAAAAAATGGAGGACAATCTCTGATATATTTATTTTTGTTTTAGTTCTTCTTTCTTAAAAAAAACACTTTTCACAATTCACCCACACACACACATACAGACACACACATTCACATAAATTATTGAAACGCTTCGTTGCTTCTAAAATGTGTGAAATTCTTACACACATGCGGAGAAAGAGATTGAGCGGGATATTTAGTACTAATAATTCAACATTAACCGCTAAAATTTATAAAGAGAAAAACTTGAAACCAATAACAACAACGCAGGCATAAACTTTAAAATTCAACAACAACAATAACAATTGACAAATAAAATACTCTGATAAAAGAACTAAATGACAATTAAACTTTTTTCCTTCCATTCCATGTTATTTCTTTTTAATCTTTTTTTATTTCTTTATTTTTTATTTTCTGGTATTAAATATTAGTATGTTTGGATATCTGTTTATTCACAACTGTTTGTATTGTTGTATTTTTGTCTTAAATCGGTGGAAATTGTTTGAAAAGGATTAAAGACAGATCTCTGCTTAAAATTGAAAATAAATCAACTAAAAATACAAATTCCCTTATTAAACTAATGGCTGTAAAATGAAAAGTAGCTTAAAAATTTCCAAATATCCTCCTAAATAGCACATTTACAAATAATTGAATAATTCGAATTGGAAATGAATTGAACAGTTTAATTTCTTAATGTAAAATTTCTATAAAAAAGGTACAACAATGAGATATTAAAGACATAAAAGATAACAAATTTTCCTTTTTCTTGCTTAAAGTTCCTTCCCTTTTTTGTCCAATGAAAATATAAATGGAGCTATGAAATGATTCTATTAAATGATCGACCAGTACTTCTTTAGCCGTTATTAAGGTCCGATTCTAATTATAAATCTAATCTATTGCAAGACGATTCCCGTCGGTTGAATAAAAACTCTGGCCTCCAGTTGGTTAGTTGGTTTACGTGGCCACTCGTAGCTTCTACGAGTGGCAAGTAGTGTCCTTGAAAACGAAATGTTAAGATATCTGAGTAGATCACCTGAAATATTGCGGAGGTGTCGTGTAGAAACCACTGGCTGAAGGCTTTACGGCAACGGATCACAAAGGCCGAACAATCACATAGAAAGTGTTTGGTAGTCTTCACCTTCTCCACTTCGCCACAGCTGCGGGCATAGTTTCCAATAGGCCAGCAGTTTGAACACATCAATCCTACCACCAGCAGACTGCTCTATTGGCTTTTAATCACAATTTTGAAATATGTAAATCGGCAAAACATATGTATAATTAATCCCTGAGTGTTGTTTGTCAATAGCCAATCAGTCAACCAATAATTTGGTTAAAAAAGTTGTTGTTGTAAGAGAAAGTTGTATATTTATTTAAAATAAATTTTTATGGCCTATAGCTACTTAGCTTTTTATAAATTCATTGTAGATGATAGCATATGTACGAGTATATGTTGTAATTTTGTGGAGGAGATCTTTTGGGATCAATCCTTGTTTGAAATATTTATTTAGTTTACTATTGTCGCAAGATGTCCAAAATTATCTGCAAGTTTAATCTGGCCTCCAGCTAGTCGCTATACCGATTTGACTGAAATCTACAGTGGAACATATATTTGTATAACCCCTCTCTAAATTATTGAATTGTTGCCTTTCCCCTGATTTATCATTACATTACTCCTCTTGTGTTCTATACCGCACAAAATGAACTAAAAAATGAACACGGAACTGTTGTATTATGATCTCGTTTTATTTTTGGATGACAAAATGGATAAAGACTGCACTTTCCAACAGAATAACACTATAATTTATCTTTCTAAAGTATATTTGAAATTGTTTGAAGAGCTCAACATCCCGCTTATGAAATGTTCAGCGTCTAGTCCTGGTTTAAATACAATCTTTATATATAATAATCATTGAGGCTGAATGACACTCAAAATCTATGGAGAAAACCCCCAAGTTGGTCATTAAAGCAGCTGGGTAGACCCGTTATAATTATTTCAACTTAAGTATTAAGTATTCCTATTGGAAATTTCAACGAGTATGTATTTCTTTTTGATCATCATATTGAAATTGCAATGATTTATACATACCAACTGCAACATTCGAAATAAGTTAAGGTTACTTTAGTGGACAATATGTCGGTGATTAAAGGAGGAAAAGGAAAATTGAAATTAAAAGTGCGTTTATACAAATATGTTCAACTGTGTAATAACTAAGTCCAAAACTTTTTTTCTGTCACTTGAAATACTGTTGCATAGTATTTACGAAAGATATGAATAATGATAGACATCCAACCTTTTAATATATACATATGTATGTAAGTATGTATATACACTTTTTTTACAGAAACAAATATTAAATAAAATTTAAAGAACAAAAACGGTAAGAGTAGAAACTGTGATCGTTTTTGTGTTTTGATTATGGTGCGTCCTTGCTTTTATTGCAAACACTATGATCATGCGGTATAGAACTTGCAGTTTTGTTACGTTAGTTGTACTTCTTAATTAATTGATCACTAGATATAAAAAAAAATAAAATGTAATTTTTTTATATTCACATCTAAATGATTTGTGATAAAAAAGTTTGTTGTTTTTTTACAACAATAACAGAAACTACTGCATGAATTAGAATAAGAAAACGAAAAAACACAATGTCATCACTAAACAAATAATAGATAATGCATTTAGTGAAACTTTATTTTATATCTCTACGTCTCTATTTCCCTCTTTTTCTTTCTGTTCTTCAAACAATTACAACAGCAAGAACAACAACGATAAAGTTACTTTGGCAAAGAACGCAGCCAACGATAAATAGCAGGACGAGTATGCCAGTTGTCACTGAGAAAGAGACACGGCTAATATTCAACAGCGAAAGTATGCTGCAGCAACTTCAACAATAACACCCAACCCAACAACCACAGGCCCAACTACTCATACATTTACTTTAATATCCCAGGATGGTTGGAAACTACAATGGCCGGAACAGGTCAGTAAGTCGTTGTATCCGTCAGTACGCCATTCATTTTATAGTCAAGAAATAAAATAGACTCACTCCAGTGACAGCGATATACTCGTAATGTAAAAATATTTATTCTTCTAGTTAAGCTTTTATTTTTTTATATTAATTTGAATCGTGATTTTTTTATTCTTACCCGCCTCCACCTCTTTTGATTGCGTGCTTGAATGTGAGGCAAGTGGCTTGAGAAATCCAAAAGGTTAGAGGGAATAAGAGACAGCCAGAGAGAGAGAGAGAGAAAGAGATTGAATGTGGAATGAAACGGAAATATTTTAAAGTATTAAACTGACATAAGCTTAGGAAAAGTGACATTTTTTTTGCGACAGCACAAACGAATTACTCTAGAAGACAACAAGTGAGCAACAGGAGGAATAAATGAGTGAACAACTGAACGAACGAGCAAACAAACTGACTAACTAACTGACCGTCTGAGTGAATGAATGAATGGATGCATGTTAATAAAGGACTTCTTTATAGTCAGAAAAATCTTGTTTTCATTGTGTTTTCATTCTTTCTTTCAATGGGCTTGTGGTCCATAAGTACATATGTACACTATACCACAAAACTCTGCGAACGACTGTAAAAATTGCATTTTTTAAAAAAAAGTTATTTACTTTCCTTTAGCCCACAAAAGTCTGCGTACGAAGAAATGCATCAGAATATATAAAGTTAGAGTAGCCACTTCAATCTGCCAAACTTAAGTTTACTGAGCACCTGTGGTTATATAAAAGACAATAACCAAATAACTGGTTTACTCGATGCCTAATAGACTAAATTAGGTTGTAAAATTAAAAAGAGGTTGCATCATGATATTAAAAATTTACAAAGCATTGTCTAATACAGTCGTACGCAGACTTTTGTGAGCTAAAGAATTTAAAGTATTTACCTTTTTTACAAATTCTGAATTTTATTGTGAACAATATGTTTCTTTAAGTTTTTTATTAAATATTATAATAAATAAAAAACGTGGAGTGTTTTGATCATACATATGAGTATTGTTACGAAAATAAAAATGCCTAAAAAGAAAATACATCACATCAGGGACTGTATTGTGAGATTTGAGCTATAAACTTTATTGGTTTGTGTCAAGGCTCTTGTCACTGCCATAATTGTCTGTACTATTAAGAGTGCTACCACTTGCATGTTTAATATTGTTGCCAGTTCGCTTCTTTTTTGTATATTAAAATTTTACATCTTTTGAATTTAAGGTATGTAGATAAATAGAAATTTGTAGTAAATACAAAAATAATCGAATTGCGCATTGCGTTTGGAGATAGATAGTTATAGCTTTGCAGTCGTAAAGTAAAGTCGCGCTTAGGCGTAAATAAAAGTGTTATGTAAACGAATATTAAGTGTAAGATAAGTAAGTTGCTGTATTAAGATAAGCTGTATATAGATAAAGTGAGGAAATAAAAACTGTGCAACAACAACAACGTGGTGTTTATTTCATTTTAACGCAATGAAAAAGAACTTACACGTTTTATAAACGTTAAAACGCAACAATTTTTATACTAAAAAACGCAATTTTTATTGTCGTTCGACGAGTTTTGTGACATAGTGTACGTGAGCAACACGTTGTAGCAAGAGCAGAAAATAATGCTGTTAATTGACATGTTTGTGTTGTGGTTTCTTGATGTGACACTGTTGCAGCAATGTATCTAATGTGTATCTAATTTATGACTTAAAATCTTGTGGAAAGATAATTAAATAAACTTTAATAAGAACACAAGTTTTATTTTCCATTTCAGATAATTTTTTTTTATAAAAGTAACACAAATAATAACATGAAAATTACTGGTGTTTTCTTTTCTGCAAAGAAAGCATCACCCTGTTAAACGGTGCATTAAAAATGGCTGAGTAATCCTGTAATAGTGCAATTTGTTATTGGAAAAGAACATAACACAAATATTAAAAAGGGGAATGCCCCTTGTTTACCAGTTAATTAAAAAATTTGTTTTGCAAAATAGAAAAGACGACGAAGATGAATCTAGTAACTGATCGATTTCAATTTTCGCAAATAAAATAGATGCAACATTATCCATATTTAGAATTTTTCCTATAAAAAGGTTTTTAGATTTAAAAATACGTATGTATGTATCTTTTGTTTTCAATAAAATACGTAAATATGAAAATGTCTTGCCAGATTGCAAATTTTTCGTCTCCAAATTTTAAACGCTTTTTTTTATAACAAAAAATTTTTTTAACATTTTTCTAACACGGAATGCAACTTTTTTTATTACTGATCATGAAGCTTTAACAAGGTAATGTTTTCGTAGGTTTACTCCATAAAACAATAAAAAAATTTACTTCTAAATCAGGCGACTTTTTTAAATTTCATCTGGCAGCCCTATAAATAAACAACAGTCATCTGCTTTACAGGCAGTGCTGCCGCTGTGGTTATTTTTAAGCAAAATTCTTTATTTTTTCTTTGATGTGTAGATGCGCACTTGTTTTTTATTTTTGTTACTTTTTTCGAAGTAAAAAAATAAAGATATTGATTTCTGTTAACGTTTATTACCCAGGTTCTTATTGAGTATATTTCTTTAAAAACGGGATTTTTGGTTAACTTCGGACTTTTGTTGTGAGCATGCTATGACCTTTCCTATCATTCTGGTAACATATGGATTTCGTGCCTAGAGATTCAAAAATTTTTTGAAGCCAAGAACTAATCGGGGCAATTTCTTACACTCTGTTCTAAAGTGATAGGTACTCCGATCGAAGCAAATGGTAGTCTGACGGCAATGTCTGGATTAAAAGGCGGCTGAAACTATTTTCTGTTCTTTGAAAATTTGGCAGACTAATACATCTTTTTTTCATCGCCACTAATGACTGGATGCCGCTATAAATTTTTCCATTTCTAGTAGCTTTTTGAGTTTAAAAATAAACTTCAAAGATTAATGCCCTCAATTCATCATCTCTGAACAATTTTGCCCGACCTGAGAAGTCTTTCTTTTTCATGACAAAATCATTACTTCTGAATTGCTTAAATAATCTCGTGCGAGAGCACTTTGAGATCGCTGGAACGTATTCAGGATAAGCTTTTACAAGCAATTAAAGCAATAAAACTTCGTTGTTTATACTATTTCGTTCAGTTTCTAAGTGAGAAAAAGTATCAAACATTTCACTTCAACGCTATTGTTTAGTAAAGAATATTGGGCTAGAATTATCCACAAATAAATTTTAAAACCTTATAATATCTAAACGTATGAGAAAACGATATTTTCTATTGTGTGTAGCTTGTTAATACATAGTTTAAATGTTTAGAACACATAGGAGAATATGCCTCATCGATTCTTGGACCAAGTTTTTTTGACCAGTCTATATTCACTCAATACTGCCATAAATTCCATATATAAAATTATATATTAATGTTTTATGTATTAAAATTATCATTAAAATTTTTGGTTATTTTTTGGTTACTTTTTTATTGAAATTTGGTTATAAAAAATTCAAAGTTGTGGCAACGCTGTTTAAAGGGTATTATCAGCACAGGGTATTATTACACAGGGCATAAAATGCAATGCCTTCCACCACTGGCAAGTGTGAATTTTTTAGAACAAAACATACCACCCTTTCAGAGAACGAAACATTTTTAAGGACCAAACACAAAATTGCATTTTTTTTCTTAATAAAATGCCCAGTTTTTGGTATAAAAGAAAACACCATAAGTTATAGCCGGTTGCCAAATTGTGAGAGACAGTAAAGAAATTACATATATTTTTGATGAATTGGCTTAAAATTTTGTATAAAACACAGTTTTAATTAATTAATAATTAAATTTAATTTAATTAATAAATAAATTAAATTAATTAATAATTAATAATTAATTAATATACGTTTATTAATATTAATAATGTATTTTATGTGTGTTCCTTCAATTCTAAACATTTAATATTAATTCGTTTTAAATATAAATCTTAAATTATAAGGTTATAGTCTAGTGATTATATTAATACGTATTAATATATATATTATTATATACATAGTCATTTCAATTATTTACTTATTTAATTGATTGCTTACTTATAACTTAAACAACTTAAGCTCACTCTAATTCCAACAATTTTAATCCAACTACACAACTTTGATTCAACTATTCCACTATCAACTATAGACGGAATATTCACTACCGCCCACTCGTCTCTCGCCGGTCTACCGAATGTTTCAGATCCTTTACTCGTCAGTAACAATACAGTAATCCTGCTCCAACCCATACCATGCTCTTAAATACAAAACCGACAAACTACACAACTTTGATTCAACTATTCCACTATCAACTATAGACGGAATATTCACTATCGCCCACTCGTCACTCGCCCGTCTACCGAATGTTTCAGATCCTTTACTCGTCAGTAACAATACAGTAATCCTGCTCCAACCCATACCATGCTCTTAAATACAAAACCGACAAACGTTCATCTAAATAAATCAGACTATTGTCGTTTAGAACCTTATTAATACTAATTTTCTTTCGCACAGTGGTCTAATTTGCCTCAAATCCCACATTTACATGTGGTGGAAAAATTTAAATAGATTTATAAGGTACAAGGAAATTATAAAAATCGAATTAATATTTAGTAACATTTCCTTGTACTTCGATATGAACTGTTATTCGCCTCGGCATGCTTTTTCTGCTTTCGTGATTCCCCACAGATTTTCCATAGGGTCACGTCAGGGGAATTGCTAGGCCAAGGTAAAACTGGAATGTTGTTGGTCTCTAAAAAAATAGTTACTCTTCTAGCTTTATGAAATGGTGCAGAAGTGTGCATAAAAACATACTTTTTACCATTTGGAATCCATTGCCTAGAGTTGGTTAGAGACGAGATTGTAAAACTTATATGTACTAAATTTGTTTCATGGTTGCCTCAGCGATATGGAGTGCCCCTACTCTCTTATCGATTATTACAGACCACACCGTAATCTTCACGGGGTGTTTTATCTTTCACACGATGAAATCATGGTGATTGATTTTTCTGACAAACAAATTTGAAAAAATGGTTTTACGGGTTTTAAAATTTGTAGAAACAACACTTTATTTGAGTCTTTAATAGTCATTACTATTTAAAATGTTTTAGAAATCAAATATACCTTTTAACTCTCAAAAACCATTGAATAATTTTATAATAAAAGCATGTCGGACATAAATAATAATTTGCAGTATTAAAATTCTCACTTTAAATTCCATCTAAGCTTACTTTAAACCACATAACGATAAAATAATTCACTGTCCCTAATAATTTTGCAACCGTCTGTAATATAGCGATTTGAGGCTGATTCAGATACACTACGTAATACATAGCATTTTTACTTATAATTAGTTTGTAGTTGTAATAGAGAGTCGTCCAACCAAAATGTACGATGTTAATTGTAAGTAAAACAAAAGGTTTCCAGAGAGTTATCTTAATATTTTTTATTATGATAGAAGGATCTGTGACAATTTTGTGTAAAAGAAAATATCGGTCAAATGCTCGCCACAGCTCCGGTCCATATTTTCAATGACTCTGAGACATAATTAAGGTTCAATGTTGCTAATGTGGCAAATTATCTTTAGCTCTTGAATTATTCTTGGCTTATTGACGTACACTTTTTCTTTTAAATAAACCCGAAGAAAAAAGTCCAACTGTATCAAATCACATGATCGTGACGGTCAACTAACATTTGCACTACATGAGATAACACGCCCATTGAGTTTCTGGTGCAAAAAAAGCTCTTGTTTCATTGGCCGTTTAGCAAGGGGCACCATCCTGTCGTCTAGGTATATCGTCCTCAATTTCTGACCACAAGAAGTCCATTATCATCTCGGTAACTGCTTGGACGACGTCATTTTCGAAGAAGTACGTCCCGATGACTGCGCTGCTCTTCATGGTTGATTTTTGTCAAACGCTGAAACAAAGAAATGTTGAATTAAATTGGACAAAAAACTTGACGTTAAGGTATGACTCACAATTAACATCGTTCATTATGGTTGGACCACCCTATATCTTTAGATATTTTACTTCAAGTTACCAAATCATTATTTTAATTTTAATTCTAGATTTTATTTCGGTGCATATAGTAGAAGCATTAATTTAACATAAAGCATGACCTGGTTTTCAAATTATATTTTAACTTTGCCTTTATTAATTCCCTATGAAATTCTTATACAAAAATTACAATTTAAGCAACTACTTCCAGCTCCTATGGAGTTATGGTTTTCATGTACTGACTTACAAGTAAGCACCCTCTGTGTATCCGGTCTACAACAAATTTAAAAGATGAAATGCGTTAAACATTTACTATTTCCTCTTATATAGAGTTTGTTTACCTGATTTTTTTGTTTTTTTAACGTAAGAAATTTCGTTTATTAAAAATAAGGGAAAATGCTAAAGAACTATGAAATGATAATAACCAACATTTCGTGGTCGACTGTTGAATGAAGTGCTACTTACATTTGCAATGAGTGTGAGAGTAGAGATAGAAACCGCGGTATGCTCGTAGTCAATGGGAGTAGTGGTTGGTGGTGGCAATATGCCATAATATTGTTGTTGTTACTGTAGAAAATGAAACTCTATAACTTTGACCAGTAAAAAGAAAAGCATGAAAGCTTTAAATGGTTACAAGGATTTGTAGAAAAAAAAGAGAAAATAATTAAAAAAAGTTTGCTATTTTTATATAGAAACATAAGTTTTATTTTATTTTAGACCAAATTTAGACCAAAGGGTAGCAAATACTTGTATTTAATTCAAAAATATGCATTTTTAAAACTAAAATTTAAAAATTAAACTACTACATATGTACATGTGGTATAAGTTATGAGTGAGTGTTATTATTACATATGTATGTATATATATATATATGTATGTATATACATATATGAATGCATGTAGTATGTATTGTTATCATTCGATTTCTTTTCATTTCTATTTATCTACTTATTCCAGAAAAGCGTAATTTGATAATAAAAAGCATTCGTTTGCCAACAATTCCATAATCTTTTTATTGCTGCTCATATGTTAATTTTAATTTATTTCCTTTTTCTATTTCCTGATAATATATCTATGTAATGTGTGTGTGTTTGTGTGTGTATGTGGCTTGTAAGGCTTTTGTAATTTAAAAAAAAAACTACCAAGAAGACAGACATATATACTCGTACAAAAACAACAATAACAAAATTGGTAAAGCAAGTAAAAAAATAAAAAAAAAATTAATAATAAAATGTAGTAGAAAAATCGTTTATAATATTTCAGTCAAATACATTCAACATATTCTGTGTCTTTTACATGTGAGAACATCTCAACAACAAAACTTCATTCAACACACAAAGCAAATAATCAAGTTTCATCACAAGTATACGTGTAAGCGAGTATTCAATGTGTGTGCATGTTGGTGTTTATCTTCACTTTGGATGACATGCACTTGCAGATGAATGAGTATTTTTTTGCTTATCCTTCATTCAGCATAAACCAAAAATGGAAATATAAAAAAACGAAAATTTGTTAAAGGAGAAGCACTAAAAAACAGCTCACTCACACAAAAACATAAAAAAAAAAAATTAAATAAATGAACAAATAAACAACAACATTTACGAGTACATATACATATGTATGTATGCATGTGTGCGTGTTAAATTTCGAGGTTAATCTTATGCCCGTACAGCAACACAGGTATTTTAATATCAGTTGTTTTTGGCAAGTTTTATTTGAAAATATTAAAACATGTTTTCATTATCTTTTAAAAGTTGCTCAGTGGGTTAAACATTTGTTTGTTTGTTTGTTTGTTTGTTGTTTTTTTTCTTTCATTCTAAGTGTGCTTGTATTGGCCTGTGTGTGTACGCACAAAAGAGTTGGTACACTAAGTATGAATGACGTTCAAATTGAGATGTTTGTCTTTTAATTGGTTGCAATCTTAACTCATATTTTTACACATACGTCAACCAACGTACACACATACTCGTACTATATACTCGTGTGCACAACAGTATTGTGGCTGATGCTGTTGATGATGACGACGATGATGTTGGTGAAAAGTGCCAGATGATAAAAATTAAGAAGAAAAAAGAGGAGAATTTTATAATATTTCGTATATATTTCATTATAAAATCTTTGAGATGAAAGCAACAGCAATAAAAATTACGGCAGTATGTTAAAGAGTCTTCTTCTTTAACCTGTATACTACAATATGTTTAAATACTTATATTCGTACATGTGTAATACAAATTGTGTACAATTCAATGTATATATGTAAGTGTGTGTGTGTATGTGAGCATGTGTGTGGGAATATTTATGTGAAGAAGTGTACTTTGCTGAAATGAATACTTGTCATAAGATGTTAAATAAGTTGACATTACACACCAACCGTTTGACAGGGCAAGGAAAAGAAAATAATATTCCAAATGTCTACGAAAGTGCATAAGAATTAAAAGACACCACCGATACGAATGCCTGAACAGGCAAGCGAGGGAGGAAGAGCAAAGGACAGGGTTTAAATACAGGTTGTACGATATATAACCTTCTGTTCATTGTGATGATTGTAGATTTAATGAAAATAAAAAGAACAACAACAAATAAATAAATAAATAAAATATGAATGATATCGTGATATACATATATATGGATGTATGTATGTATGTATGTATGTATGTATTCATGTGTATATTGCGTAGGCAGATGCATGAATAAATCTTATTTAATTTCGTTACTTTGAAATGACATGTGAAAGATTAAATTTTACTTAACAAAGACACAATTAAATCAAGAAGAAAAAAAAAAACAAAAACAAAACAATTAAAAAGGGCTTCTTTTTAATATTCCGTTGATTAATTTTAAATCTGGATCCAAAAAAGTTCCCATTAAATTAAGATATTCAATCAAATCCACCGTGGTTCTTATCGAATGTAAGCGATAACTAACAATCACGATATATTACTTGAAAATATTAAAAAAATAATATTTTTTTTGTTATGTGCTAGCACTTTAGTCGCACTTCAATTGTGTTGTGATTTGTTGACATAAATTTGTTATGAATTTGTAATAAATGTCCAGTAGAGAACTCATTACGTTCAATGATTTTAATGTTTTTTTTTCTTCAATTTGCAATTTAACATGACACATGCACAGAAAATGAGAAAAAACGAGATTAACAAATAATGAATGAATGAAATACATTAAAATTTAATGTAAAATAAAATAAAATAAAATATGAACAGAAAAAATAATAATAATTAATGCACAACTATTCAATTCAATTCAATTCAATTCAATAAAAAACGAATTAAAATGTGAAAATAAAAAACAAATGAAATTTTATTTAATTTATGCAGGTACAAGCAGATTATAATTAGAGCTACACGGCTTAATTAAATAAAGTGATTATTTTATAAAAATGTTTAAAAGTTTTATAATTATAAATATAAATGCCATTAAACTTGCTTGATAGTTCGACATTTAATGCGGTTATTATTTATTTATTTTTTATTATTTTCTTTTCTTTTTATAATACAAACACATATATACTTATATGTAAATATGAATGTAGTACGTACGTATGTAGGTATTTAAAACATGTTTAAATGAACAATATAAACACTTTGTCATTTGACAAATTGTAAAATAAATTAATTGTTTGGAAAAATTTAATTGATTTCAATAATGAGTTTGTCCGTTCGTTCCTTCTCTCTCGTTCATTCAAATCAAATATTCATATATTTTCAATATAAATACCAGTCAGTGTATAATATAAACAAAGGCAATAACAATGAACCAGCAGGTAATAAATATAATGAAATTCTATATACAGTGAACAAAAAAAGTTTAAGTACACCTACTATATTCATAAAGTTGCTAATGCTTATTATTTTTCTTCTTATAAAATTAGATCCTTTTTGGCTTTACATACTTTTTAAAAGTACTTTATTTTCGTAATACTACTACAGTTTTCCCATTACTTTTACAGAAAGCGAGGGCACTGTGCACTGTGCACTGTGCACGTACAGTTCGTTCTTGACATATTTAAGTTATGGTTTTTGTAAATTGAAGAATGTTTATAAGAAAATGGATTGATTATTGAGTTAGTTGTGTGTTGAAGTTACTACAATTCTGACGAAATGGATCGAAGAAAAAAAATACCATTTAAGCTAAGGAAGATGATAGTTAAACTGAGTCCGGAGAATAAGTCATTACGTGAAATGCACAATCTCATAAAAACCTCATTCTAGTGAGCAAACGATTATAAAACCTTGTTTAAATAAAGCAAGTTTGTGGAGAAACAACGGTCAGGAACGCTGTATAGGAAATCCTGTTAAAGCTGAACCAAAAAAAAAATCGCTCCTAAAATACGTAATAAGCTGTTACAACTCCCAAATACCAGTGTGCACTTATAAACTGTGTGGAATGTTCTCCATAGAGCTGTTTACAATGCTGGAACACCTCCTAGTAAGTCTTTAAGATTAATAAAAGACTTGGTTGGATATCGAAAAGGAGCTTTTGGACAACCCAAATTCTTTTTGGGACTATATTTCATTTAGCAGCGAGTCAAAATATAATAATTTTGAACTATATTTTACTTACAAAATATGGAGGAGACTAATGAGGCTTTGCATTATAAAATTTTCCTTCAACTGCTTAACACTGGGTTGGTAATATTATGGTGTGGGAATGGATGGCGACAGAAAGTGCACGAAAATTGGTTTTTGTAGAGAATACAATGAATAAGCACTTATACTTGAACATTCTGCAACTCAAGCTCAAAAAAAAAGCATCGCATCAACCAGATATTGACATAAAATATATTGGTCAAGGAATGTCTTTAATACAATTGTAAGTAACTGTATACACTTCTACAATATTCAGATCTTAGTTAGAGAGAATGACTCCAAAAGCAAAATCACGTCGAAAAATCCTTTAAAAATGCGAACAATTTTTTATTAAAAGCTGTAGTTGTTTCGTGTGGAGGACCTACAAAATTATTAATTTAACTTACTTTTCATTTTTTTTTGTTTTCTTGCAAATAATTTTTCTTAAGTGTAAGTAAACTTTTTTAGTATGAATTAATGACATTGCGGCTTTCTTAAGCTGGTGTTTTTAAATCCTACGCTATATTTTAATGAAAGGTCTGGTTTAATAATTTGTAATATGCATAGAATTAGAATATAAACGCTTTAATGTATGTTTGAGTACGTATTTCTAAATATAAGGTGTACTTAAACTTTTTTGGTTCACTGTATAAACAAGAAGTGAAAAAAAAAACAAGAAAAAAATTTAAATGAAAAATTCACTAAAAAGAAACAACAAGAGCAAGAAAAATTAGAAAAAAGACAATAAAAATATTCATAGAACAGGAAATAAAACAAAATAACAGGATGATGACGGTAACAATGAAGATGACGAATAATGAAATAATAAAGAAGACAATAATGCAACAATTTAATTACTTTTGTACTATTTTCTGTTTGTTTTTCATTTCGTTTTTTAATTTTAAATATAATGTTGAATCTCTAGTTTCATACACACAAGACAGGCATGGCCACAGATAGTGTGTCTCGATAGAACAAAAAAATCAAAACAAATAAAAAATTAAAAAATTCTTATAAAATGTAATTAAAGCGTAGTGATGTATACCTATGGCTTAAAGTCAAGAAGTAAAGTTTTTCTTCCATAGAATATGTCTTTGAATATCGCGTAAGTGCTCACTTATAATCTTAACTATGTGTACTTTTGTTAGTCTACTTCTGGTCGGTTTTTCCTTTAATCCTTTGAGATTTGGTTTTTGTTTTATAATGAAAAATAATAATTTTAATGTCTAAAATATTAATTTTAATATTTTACTTGCTACTAGTAGTTGGTTAGGTACGCCTGTATCCAGAGCATAATAAAGCGACAGGAAATAATGGAACAACTGAAAGTAATAAACGAAAATTTTTTTCTTTTTCGTTTGGTCCGAGTAGTTTGCTTAGATGTGTGAGAGTGAAACAGTAGATTGAATAAAAAGTATTGTCGCAGGGCGAAAGTACTGTTCGGCGACACAAGATAATGCAGTAATCAGTGATAGATTTGGGTACATAACTTTCAAATTTTAGTGTTACTCTGACGTATGTTTATTGTATCCTGGAACCGAGCCAGGTATGCATTACTCGTTTTTGTGAGTATTAAATTTCAATATTTTTATGAATTTGGTATTACTGCTTCCAATAGCCAATAACATTTTAGGACCACAACTTTGTTCTGATTGTTTTCTGTTTTTTTTTGTATTTTTTTTTTAATTCGCTTCATTGTTTTAAATTTTTGTTTTCATTTTCCTCTTTTATTACTTTCGTTTGGTTTTTTCTTAGGTTTTTTGCTCGTCAAAAGGTCCTTAATGTCTCCTTCCTTGAAGTTGTTTTAATTTCTTTCTATACAATGAATATTTTCGGATGTTGTTTCTTCTAATTTTTTCTCATTTTCCTTCGTCTTTTTTTTCAGCTCATGTTAAATGTATTTTATCACCGAAATTTTCACATCATAAACTTTTTTACACATCAGCGGTGATGTTATTTAGTGACTAAACTTTCTTTGCTCTCCCCTATACTCGTACTTCCCTAGCCAGTCTATACCAGGGTGGATATTTTTTATTGTTTATTTTCATACTTTTTTCATTATTTATTTACTTTTTTTTAAACAATTTTCCCGAGAAGTGAAAAAGAAATAATTTTCTTTTTTATTTTCTGTAAAACAAATGAAAATTAAGAAATTCTTTGGGAAATTTGAAAACAAGTAATATACAAAGAATTTAAATAATAATAAGGAAAAGATTGCAAGCATAAGAAGAAAGAAAGCAAATAGTTAATAGACAAAAAAAAAAAAATAGTAAATAGTAAATTGTAAATTGTATTTGTAAAAATAAAATAATTTATCAAACAAAAGTTAAATTTAAATTTAAATGCACAATAAAACTTAAATTTTATTTATTGAGTGTTTCTAGAGTATGGCCTGTTTTGGAGCTTTAAGTTTTGTTTGTTTTTATTTTCAGTTTAAATATCATAAAATATCCATTTCATGCTTGACTTCCTTAAAGTGTACCTGGATGGTAATTTTTGATCTGATCTTAAATAAATATAAATAAGATATTATTTGAAATAAATACAAACACATATGTACACGTGTCCATTGCTGTGCATGTGTGTGTGTGTGCGTGTGTAATATTAACAAAATAGAACAGTCAATAAATAAATTCAAATCTAATATGTATGTATTTTTTACAATAAATACTTTCCTATTTTAGAAATTTATAATATTCCAACACGGATACGACGAAGTAGAAGTCTAAATTGTATGTACATAAGTATATACTCGTATGTATGTTTGAGATGGCAGATTTGTCGACCATAAATAAAATATTTGATAACCAAAAGACACACTTCAATAGTTTTTGCTTATTTCGATTTCTATTTCTATTTATTGTCCTTATTAATATTATTATTATTATTATTGTTGTTGTTGTTGTTGTTGTTGCTGTTGTTGTTTTATTCAATTTTTTTTATATGAATTATAAGCATGCCAAACGACAGTAAAAGCTTTTCCAGACAGCAACAATGAAAACAATAAAACCCTAAAAGTAGACTTTTAATTTGTTTGTGTTTTCTTTAGATTTGAAGAACAAAAGTGTCCAATTACATGTGTGTGAGTGTATTGATTTCGTTTTGTTTTCTTTTCTTTGTATTTATTTTTTGTGTAAATGCCAAAAATGATTTTAAAATCATTTATAAACAACAATTGTAACTGTATGTGTAAGTGAAAGTAAAAAAAGCAAAAAAGTGTGTATGTGTGTATGTGTGTATTTATTTTTGTATTCAGACCCATAAATCTTTTGTAAAAAATGCATCAATTAAAGAACACACACATACAGAGAGAGAGAGAGAGGGAGAGAGAGAGACAACGAAATATCTTTTTGAAATATTCTCTTTTTTGTTATTGTTTTTATAGTTGTTGTTGTTGTTGTTGTTGTTTTAATAAATCGCTCTGTTATTTGTTTCATTGCCAATGTTTTTAATAACAACATAAATCACTTTTTCTTTTGATTTTTTTTTAACATTTCTGTTGCCATGAAACCAAATGGTCTTTTCATAAGTTTCAAAGTGCTTTCCGTTTCTTCTGTGCATCTCCCCATGCAAAAGGTAATATATTTTGAAGACTCACACATACTTAAGGGGATTTGTGCAAGATATAAAAAGAAATAGAGAAAGAGAGGGAGAGAAGGAGAGAGAGGGAGAGATCTACACTACTTAGAAATGGAATACTAATAATCTACCTTGTTTTAATGTTGATTCTGTTGTTTTCTTTATGGTTGTTGTGTTAGTATATAATAGAACACAGAATTAGAGATTTATTTAAGGTGTCTGTTGTCTTTAATTTTCATTTTCATTTCATTTTTTTATATATTTTTTCTGTTTTTTTTCTTTTTTGTCTTTTTTGACTTCCAAAATGTCGTGTAGTGATTTATAAAAAAATTAAATAGAAATAAAAACAAAACAACTTGAATAAATGTTTAGTTTATTTTTATATATTATTATTGTTGTTGTTGTTTTCAGGATTTATAGGTATAAGTTTCACAAGTAAAACTTAAATACTACAGCAATTAATATTGATTCGATTATTGTCTTCTTTTATATATCACAGCCTTCTCTATTTATCTCCCTTTATCTCCCTTTATGGGTTTGTTATGTATTTAGGAGTAATGTGTGATTTAAATATTTTTATTGAACAACAACAAAAAAGTACACAAATATTTTGATTTATTTGAGAAATTTTATAAATTTGTTTAACATTATGACTCTTTTAATGGTAAGAAAAATGAAATTAAGAATTATTTTATTCGATTGATTTTATTCGATTGATTAATATATTAATTTTAATAAATTCCCAGAGTAATTTTTATTAAGTTTTAACTCTTTTAAATATGTTCATAAAACGGCTGTACGTTATTGGCTATGTATGTGTGTATACTGATACATCAATGCGTCAAAATGATCACGTTATGTACCAACATTGTTTGTTTTTAATTTTTAAGAAGAATAGTTAATTTGAATTGGATTCAAAGAAAAATTGGTTTTAAAAAGACTTGATGATGATGATTTTTTGCTATTCTCCAACTGGGGAGCAAACGGTTTCGGTTAAAGATTTCCAGTGTATCTTATTTGGGGCAATTCTTGTTTCCTCCTTCGATTGCCTTGCCGATTGCATGTAATGCTGCCTTAGATATGGTGTGACGGAGAATGTTTGTATTCGATATTTTATTGGTTCGGAAATATCGAACGATTCGTCTCAGGCATCTGTTTGTGAAGGTTTGCAGCTTGTTAGTAAATGTTTGCTTAAGACCTTACGTTCCAGGAGAGGCTTAATACAAGTATTAAACATTTTTGGTTTTCATGTTATGCTAGCGGTTATCTCATAGCCATGCTTTTGTCAGTGCGTACTTTGTGTTACTGGCTCTGTTCATACAATTTTGTACGTTCTCGTCCAATCCACTAGCAATGAAATGGTACATCCCAGATTGCATAAACTGGTGATATCATTGATTATGGTGTTGTTTAGGGTTAGGTTACGACTCTATTGCTGTTGATTTCGACTAGTTTTGCCTTCTTAGAGCATTTTTGTGCAAAGCATTCAGTTTTTAGTTCATGTGCTTGCATTAATGGGCAAGGAGGCACAAATCGTCAGCGTAGTCCCGATAATTAAGTTTGGTAACTGGCGTCCACTGACTGTCATTCGGTGTTACGATATTGGTGGTGATCATGACTTCGTCAAGTGCAACGTTAGTACGATAAATGGTTTGGATACGCAGCCCTTTAGTAAACCGCGATTTTCGGCACTGTCGTATATGTCTTTACTAAGGTTTATAATCGTGGGGCGCCCCTTTGTCAAATTCAAAGTCGACGAATAGGATGTACATCGAAGAGTAGCATTTTGTGGTGATATGATTTGAAAGGCGTTGAGTCAATACATATATTTTAGTTCCTTGTAAGCATTTTATTTTGGGGCAATTCTTGTTTCCTCCTTCGATTGCCTTGCCGATTGCATGTAAGTGCTGCCTTAGATATGGTGCGACGGAGAATGTTTGTATTCGATATTTTATAGGTTCGGAAATATCGAACGCTTCATCTCAGGCATTTGTTTGTGAAAGTTTGCAGCTTGTTCGTAAATGTTTGCTTAAGATCTCACGTTCCAGGGAGTCTTAATACAAGTATTAAACATTTTTGGTTTTCATGTTATGCTAGCCATGCTTTTGTCAGTGCGTACTTTGTGTTACTGGCTCTGTTCATACAATTTTGTACGTTCTCGTCTAGCAATAATATCTTACATCCCAGATTGCATAAACTGGTGATATCATTGATTATGGTGTTTTTTAGGGTTAGGTTACGACTCTATTGCTGTTAATTTCGATTAGTTTTGCCTTCTTAGAGCATTTTTGTGCAAAGAATTCAGTTTTTAGTTCATGTGCTTGCATTAATGGGCAAGGAGGCACAAATCGTCAGCGTAGTCCCGATAATTAAGTTTGGTAACTGACGTCCACTGACTGTCATTCGGTGTTTCGATATTGGTGGTGATCATGACTTCGTCAAGTGCAACGTTAGTACGATAAATGGTTTGGATACGCAGCCCTTTAGTAAACCGCGATTTTCGTCACTGTCGTATATGTCTTTACTAAGGTTTATAATCGTGGGGCGCTCCTTTGTCAAATTCAAAGTCGACGAATAGGATGTACATCGAAGAGTAGCATTTTGTGGTGATATGATTTGAAAGGCGTTGAGGCAATACGTATATTTTAGTTCCTTGTAAGCATTTTATTTTGGATTCAGAGTGAAATGACTTCAGATAACAATAGATAACTGAAAATTGATGTGTTGCTCCATCAGAATGGCTTACTTCGGAACATACCAAAGGTTCTCTACTTTCTAAAAATTGTTTTTGAAAACCTTCAAGTACTCCTTTAACAATATTAGCGTAATTCTTATTGAAATCTAAATATGGTATTTTATATGTAAAGTATTATAACCAATTCTCTGTAATTTAAATTTAAAAAAAAAGATTCCATTTCAATCAAAATACAAATAAATAATCATTATGAGATGATTTTAATGCCAGGCACTTACCAACAAAGTTTCCCAAAGTGCTGGAATAAATATTTAAAATAAATGCTATAATTCAAATACAAAGTATTTAAAATGTGAAAATTAAAAGGATAAAAAACAGTTTTATTTGTAGAACAAACTATTTTAGTTAATAATTTTTTATTTATTTTATTTTATTTATTTAGAAATAAGGCCCCAACACTATAAGGTTATATAGGCCAAAATAATAATTTTTTTTTTATTTATTTATTCTTCATATGTTTTTTTTGTATTTATTATTAAGCAATTCGGTATAATATATCTGGATTGCAGTTGTAAAAAAAGAATGGAATTCAAAAAAAATAATAAAATTTAAGAAATATTTTTCTTCTTAAATTCCTCTTAAATAATTCCACTCCAAAAAAAGAAAAACAAAAGAAAAAATTATTTGAAATTTATTTGCAAATTTTTGTGTAATATTTTTGGAAAATAAATTGCTGCAATTAAAAAGTAGAAATACTCGTAATGAACAAAAATGAGATGAAATTTTTCTTTGTTCGAATTTTATAAAAATTTATATTTAAAATTCTTAATTGGTTATTGACCTATTGTTTACCGATGTTTACTGTTATTGCTTTCTCACTCTCACTTCCTCTCTCTCTCTCTCTCTCTCTCTTGTAAATATTAATCACTTTCCAATTTACTTTTATTTTGATATTTTCCAATGTGTTGCTTAAATCAGTATGTGTGCAGTCTATTGTTCACATTTTCACAAGCTGATGTGTGAGTGAGCTTATGTGCTTACGTATGTGTGAAAAACAATTAACACAAACAACTATAAAACAACAACAGTATCAGCAAATAAATGAGCAGAGAGTAAAACACAGAAAAAAAACTCAAAAGTTTTCTCTATAAATTTATGACATTTAGGCATGTGAGTTGTCATATAAATTAATTAAAAGCCAATTTTCAATTATGATTTTTTGATTTATTAGACAAAAAGCAAAAAAAAAGGAAAACAAAAAAAAATTTTTTTTGAATTAAATGTTGACAACATTTTATATAAGAGAGAGAGAGAGAGTGAGAGAGAGTTTAATTTTGTGCGTAAATGTTACTCTGCCTATAATAATTGGGAATATTTTTGTGCATTGAATAATAAAAATTAATAGAAAAATTCCATGTAATTATGAAACAGAAATCAAATGAACGTATTCAAAAACATAGTATTTAATTGAAATAATTTCAAAATTTATTATTATTCGAGGCACAGAGTCTTAGTTTGCGGTGCATTGTTTTGCTATTTCAGTATAGCGAGAAACATATCGCACACTAAATCACGAACAGTCACAACTCAACATTTTTCAAAAACGCTTTTGTTTATTATTCATTTCGCAGATCAAATATCTAACGACCATGATAATTTTGTTTGCATAGCTGTCTTCCATAATTAATAAAATATTGATATTTTACTTGTGGCGCTTGAACATAATCAACTAAAAGTTTATTTAGAGGTGACTTATCGCAACGCTTTAGTTGCAACGTCACAAACCAATTCTATGGGTAACAGTGTGATCGATTAATGGTAAAATTCTATAACGTTGTTAGCGAGCAATTTTATTTGTTTATTTCCTGAAGAATTGATAATTTTGAGTTGTGTGTTGTTTATGGTTTAGTGTGCGATATGTATTTTGTTGTTAAAATTACATTTTATTAAAATGTATTTGGTTTTTAATAAAAATTCAATTTTTATTAAATTCAACACTTATTCATATATTGGATTCTCTTAAACTGTTAAAAATTGTGTTTTTCAAAAATATTTCATTTTTCCGTATTTTTAGTGGAACACAACCCAGTAAAGATTGTTAACAGCATATGTGAACATATATAAACCTTTTTTTTTAATATTTTACTTTCGTAAATGACTTAATTTTTTGAACCAAAATCACCTCACCTACTAACAAAGTATCCAGAGAAAAAATTCGATTGATAGATTGAAATAACAAATCTACAGCTGAGTTAAAAGTCTTTTTATATATTTACCTGCATAAATGTTTGCTGGGTAATAGATTTAAACAAATATTTATTTAATAGTATTTGTGTATACAGAATGTTTATTTATAAATAAATCCATGTGTATACGTATCTATGTATGTATTTGTAAGTATGTTGGCAAATGTGTTAAACATAAATTCAATTATTGCATTGTAGCACAATAGTAGAAAAAATAAGAAAAAAAAATAATAATAAATTCGAATTTATTGCAATTTAAATACAGCAGAGTTTACCATAGTAAAACAACAAATTGAAAAATAATACAAATATATTTATTGCTCTTTTAGAAAAGTTGAAATAATGAAAAAAAAATGATTTTCGAAATTACTAAAAGTGCCGTTATTGAAAATAAATTCATAATTTTGTTTTAAAACAGTTTTGATTTTAAATAAAGTTCAAAGTACAATAAGAACATCAAGGGCTTAAAATATTTTTATCATTGAGCGAAGAATAAAATTCTGTTATGAGTACACACTGACAGCATAAGTAATATTTATTTAAAACTTTAATCAAATATTACTCATACCAACGTGAACTTCTTTTAGACATAAAATAAAAAATGGCAAGAAAAAAATGTTTTTCTTTGCGTTCATCTCTTGGTTTTCAATAAAATAATTAAGTATGTAACTAATCTTTAAAAAAATACTCGTATTTATTATAGTACTAGCAAAACCAAGGCGTGCTTCGCTTCCCTTGTATGGGCGTGGCACCACCCAGTTTTAATTTTTTAAATCTATTTAGCTTATACGAGTACATACATTCGTTTAATATATAAGACTCTCAAAAGTTAAAAATAAAAAATAGCAATTTTTAATAGATGTATACTAGGTAACCGCATATATATTTTTTACCCAATGTTAGGTTCACATGGCTTTGCTCTATTTCTTATATTTCTTAACAATTTTCTTCTTTCCACTTCCAATTCTATCTACTCTTTTGCGGATGACAGTAACGTTTGTCATTTCTATTCTTTTGATCGTAGACAGAGCCTATTGGAGATTGGAGCGAGGTGGATGAATATGAATGACACGCTCACAAGTGATTTGACAAAAGTCTCCGAGTGGGTTTGTGCAAACAGGGACGATTGTAATATACGCAAGACCCAGTGTTGTTTTTAGACACACAAACGTGATGGTGTAGTGTCAACTGTGACTATAGGTGATGTAGATATTGAGGAATCAGATGCTTCTGATGTTCTGAGCGTGCGAATTCACTGTCGAAAGAAGCATTAAAACGGTGTAAGAAATACCTATATCCGACCCAAAATGGTGTAAAACTCTCGTGTATGGGTTGGTGTTCAAAAGTTTATTTTGGTGCTTCTCGACCGGATATTGGAGAAAGTGAAGGTGCTTATCAATGATCACATATTATTACGTAATACCCGTATTTCTCATAGAGCACATCCCTTTGTAGTTAATTGTCCAGCGAACCACATAATGCATAATAGGGAGAGTTTGTACTGTAGTCGCACTGTTTGTTTGTAGAGCAATCTTTCCTGCCACTTATGTCATGAGTAAGCTTAAATCGAACGTCTAAAAGCAGAACGTCTATTTTGGTTCAGAGTAGTAAGGCACCTGCATGGAGTAATGCATTTTTATCAAATATGAAAAATAGGAAAACTAAACTGTACAAAATATATTAGTTATCTGGCTCTCAGGCTAATTTTTTTAACGACTGCTTTTTAATATCTGAAGTCTATATACACCGCCAACAAATTTGCATACCGCAGGTATTTAAGGAGAATGAAGAGAAAAATGAAAATTAACTTTAAAGGATTTTATAACTTTATTTACTCTAAACGTCCTGCTAATGCTTATCCTACATATTTACTTGAAAAATGGTTTTCATTGTGCTGAAAATGAGACATCTGTTAGTAACCTTTTTTTGGATTTTTTTATAATATCGTGTACACATCATATATAAACTTTTCTGCAATCGGCACTAAGCTAGTTTAATCAGATTTAAGATCCTTAATTTCATGTTATCCTGGTCCTGATGAAATACCTAATTGTATGCTTAAAAACTGTTCTGAACTTCTTTTTGGTCCACAGGCTGTAATTTTCAATAAAAATGGAAGCAAATTTTAAGTTTTAGGTTATCGAGGAATCGTCAAGTTGAATGCAATACCAATATCAAAACTTTTAGAAAAGATTTTAACCGACAGTGTTTGTCTTCAAGTTTCAACCCTTTTATCTTCACGTCAACAACTAATATATTGAAACTTACAACCAATAAAAATGATGGTTTCATTTATTCTAAGCAAACAGATGTTATCTATACTGATTTTATTAAGGCCTTTGGTAAAGTTAATCATGCATGCACTTTCATGCATGGGATTTAGCAACAATTCAATTCGCTGGCTAAATTCATATCTTTCTGGCAGAACTTTAAGAAGTCAAATTTAAAAATGCCATTTCTAAGGTCTTGATGTTCCCTCTGGATGCCATAGGACAGTCATTAGAGTCCCGTATCGTTTATATTATTTATCAGCCATCTGCCATCTGTAATTTGTACTACAAAAGTTCTTACGTATGCGGATGATGTCAAACTTGTTTACTCCTTAAATAATTTTTCTGGTCAATCATTTCTGCAAACTGACATTGATTACTTTTCTCGAAGGTGTGTTAATTATTTATTGGACTTCAGTAGCAGAAAATGTAAGCAAATGTCATTTTATCGTTCACAAAAGTTTAATACTTCTTATCACTTTAAAGGAACAACTCTGGAAAGGATTTCTATTATAAATGATCTTGGAATTTTGTTCGATCATAAACTAACATTTTGTGATCATATTTTTATGATGGTTAATACAGCTATTGGAGTATTAGGATTTATGAAGCATTGGTCAAAGAAATATTCATCTTTGATAAGCACGATCCTAGAATACGGATCTATTATATGGAATCCTTACACTTTTACACTTATTCTAACATTATTGATTCTGTGCAGAAATAGTTTCTTCCATTTTGTCTAAGAAGACTTGAATGGAACTCATATGTACTTCTTTGATATGAAAACAGACTCGCTCTAATTAAGCTCCCTACTTAAATAGCTGGATAATAATGCCAACACTTTCATTTTTATTCAATTTATTACTCGTATATGGTGATGTGGGTTCGAATTTCTTTTAAACAAAATTATTTTTAATGTTCCGGCTAGGCCTTCTTGCTACTTTCAGTTAATAAATTTAAAATTTTAATATAAAATGAAATTTTGAAGAGAAAAATTATATAATAAATAGTATCGTTGCGGCTGACACAATCAGCCGCATTCCAGCATCTAACATTTATTTAAATTGTGTGTGTATGTATATATAAAATTAAAAATTTTTTTTAGATGAATTTTGTTTCAAATAATTCATAAAACATTTTCTTCAAATTTTCCGAAATTTCAGAAATATATGTATAATTTTTTCAAAAAATTTCTTAAAAAAAAGAAATCGAAGAAAAAGTTTCTTATTTGACAAATAAAATGTGTTTTATTTCTTTCTATGTGTAGGTAAGAATTTTATAGGCATATTACTGCAAAATTACTTAACCGTTTTAAATAAAACTGATACTGTGCACAGTATCTGCACAGTAAAAACTTTTTCTTTTTCTTTTTCTTTTCTTGTATCTTTTCAAAATCGGTGCACTAGGATACAACAAATGTGTTAACCCATCAATTATATAGATAATTTTCATTTTGTAAAAAATCTTTTATAGTGATCACCTAAATATATTCTATATGTATATGAATAAATGAATTTAGAAAAAATCTAACTTTTGTAGATTTTTGAGTCTTGAGTCCTTTGAAAAAGGCTGTTCATTGTATATTTATTTTAATTTTAATTAAACAAAGAAAAACTTATTAAAAAAGTGATCTAAATATGACATAAAAATTCGTCATTTTTCATGTCCTTTAAAGGATGCTATGAATCATACATTTTTCAGCCGTAACGTTATCTTTAACTTATATTGTACAAAACTTATCTCTATCATTTTAGGGATAAAAACATCGTTTATTTAAAATTCAAACTGTAAACTGTATCGAGTTTAATAAATCCGGTTCGTAATTGGTTTTAGCCGCTGGATTATTAAATGATTAAGTGGTTTTTATTCCAAAGCTTAGAGAGCAGGCGACTGTCGTGATTATCTTCTCATCACTGTAATACATTTTAGAGATCCATAACTGTTGTTTTTTCATTGTGGTGCATGGCATTACATAGTCAGGTTTGTCCAACCTTTTTGGGTAAATTAAATAAATTAAGTGAATTACGTTTGGTATGAAATAATAGCTTTTATTGAAAATAAATCAATACCATCGATAATAATTTAAATTTGTTATGTCCTTCACTATTCTATGAATTGAAGCTATAGTTCATAAGAAATGGTCATTAGTAGATCATTAGGATATTCAACTAAGATATTATGGTTTTTGCCTCTTAAGCACGTTGAAGTGGTGGTGATGACTGTGTCGAATTATCTATGATTACGGGTAATGCATCTATTGATACAGCACTTGCTCTTGATATTTTAACTATGGGTACAGAAAAGTATAGAGTTGCTCACTAAAGGCGGTAGGATGTTCAAATCTATTGATTTCTTCACTTAGTTTTGGCGAGCACATCCCTGTAGTGCACTTCCGTTTGAGATTGATTGTCCAGTGAAAATTTTTTCTATCACTTACAACCACTAGCACCACTCTTTTTCTTGTTATTACATCAGTGGAGGTCATTCCTTTAAACATTTGTCGATTCTTCTTGGTTGTGGATATGTAAAGTGTTTGAAGGTTAAATTCCAGGAACAGTTTCCATCACTATTTAGATATTTGTACTTCAGACTTTTTTGTATTAAATGTGTAATGAAATGAAGTTAAACATACAGTGGTTTTAGCTGAAAAGAAAATAAGTTTATTTTCGAAAAAATTTTTGTTAACAAATCCTAGGCATTCAGATATTGCTGACCAAAGTTGGCATTTAATTCGCTTCTCTCATCAAGTGCGGTCAGAGATGTAAATTTTTTGTTAGTTTTTTAGTTGTCTTGTAAATAACAAAAAAAGGGCGAAATTCAAAAATATTTTTTTGTTTTTTTCTTTTGTTTTTATCATTTTATTTTTGTGTAAAAATAAAATTTCACAATTTTATTAATAACTGAAGCGCATAACAGAATGCAACTGCTACTGTAACACAAATTGACTGTCTGTCTGTCTGTCTGTTTGTTTGTCTGTCTGTCTTTTTATCCATCGAAATGTCAGGCAAACCGTGAATATTTGTTTAGAGGAAATTTTACAGTAAATTTGCATATTGAATGAAATTGTGCGGCAAAATTGTTGTGTGGCATGCATGTTGAACAAACATAATGTTGCTATAACAAAAGTAAACATATTCTATATTCTATGCTATTTCAGTTTTTTAGCTGTTGTTGTTATTTTGTATGTTTAAGTATTTAAAAGTGAATATTTAGTGTAAAAAAAATTGTCTTGTGGAAAAGGTTTGGAGTTTTTTCCTTAAAATTCTGGCAAATATTTTTAATTATTAAGTAAATGTTTCCATTATATAAGCTGTAAAGCTTATCATTAATTTTATTATTTTCGATTTGCTTTTAAAAGCAACTCAAGGACAAATGTCATCATTTCTTATTGATTTTTGTGTTGTTTTATTTTCTCAGTAATATTTCAAGAAATTGGTTTTGTTTTGTTTTGTTTGTACTTAAGCTTGTTTTCCTTATTCTTTATCCTATAAATGGTTTTTGAAACTTTTTTAAACACATTCTTCTTATATTTTTATTATTTTTTAATTCAAATCCATTTTGTTAAAATAAATCCTTTCTCTCAAGACAAAAAAAAAAAAAACAAAAAAAAAACAATCACTTGAGCATGTGTTTATCATTGTTTTCATTATTATCTTGAGTCTTTATCTTGTTTGTGATAAAAAACAAAAAATAAAATAAAAATAAAAATAAATATAAAAATATTCTATGGCCTGTAGGCATTTTTAGCTAAAGAGTTTATATAAGAGCATCTTTTACCCATTCAGTCATTCATTCATGCAACTGAGATGTTACAACAACGAGCAAAAGTATTTTAAATACACTTAAGCACCTTCTTTTTCACTTGATTCTATAGAGGAGACGCATGAAGACACAAGAAGAACAGAAATTGGATAAAGACATCATGCTTCTATCACTTTTTCTTCTTCTTCTTCTTCGTCTTCGTCTTTTTTGTCTCGTACTCGAATATTCACACATAAACGAATGCAAACACGTCTCCTCATCACTTTCAAACCTCTCTCTGATGGTGCTGTGTGGGTGTGGCAACACCAGCAAGAGTATCAGGAACATAAAAGGGTTTATTTGTTGACAATATAAACTCATATTTACTTTAAGTAGCATAGCGGATAACATGAATTTAATTTGTACCATATCTTCATACCTTCTGCTATGTTAACGGGATTAATGTAATGGTGAGGGGAAGAGAGTGAAAGTGGTAAATGTGATTTAATCATAATCATAATCGCATCAAATCAAAAGAGAAAAAGAAAAAAAGGTGTCAAATCAATTTTGAGCAATTTGAAGGATGAAATTGAAATACAATTTTACAAAGTAATAAAGAAGCTAATGAGGTAATAATTTAAAAAGTGCTTAAGTTAAGTTCAAAAGATTAAATTTAATTTAATTAAAAAGAAAACAACATTTTTATCCTTATACAGTATCTTTAATAGAACTTTTATTATTTACCGTTTTTAAATTCAGAACTTATTTTGGCTAATCAACAGTAATCAACAGCTAGGCAACTAAGGAAATAAGTTTCTTATTGGAACAGTGCTTAAACAGGCAACAAAGCATTTAATCATCATAAATTCATGCATTTTTTTCCATTACTCCTCTTGGAAGCATATGGCTTCCACAAGGCATCTCCATCTAACAAGGTTTACACCTGCTGATTTTTGTCTCTTCCCATGTTAGATTGTTCTGTCTCAGTTCTGTGCGCTTCCAGGTGTTCCATGTTCGACCACGATTTCTTGAGCCTTAAGGATTCCACTCGAGTGACATTCTAGTGATACTTTCTGGACTTATTCGAATGGTGTGTTAGTGACCGATCCATCTCCACTTTCTTTTCCTTATCTGTTTCAGTATGGGTTCCATATTAGTCATGCTCCACAGTTCTGTGTTACTTATGGTGTTAGGCCAGAATATTCTGCATCTGATTCTAAGGCACTTGTTAATGAGTACCTGGAGTTTCTGTGTGATGTTATTCAATACAAGCCAGGTTTCACTGCCATACAGCAGTACAGATTTAACACATGAGTTGAATATTCTTAGGTTAGTTCCTTTGGATATATGTGAGCTTCTCCATACTGACTGCAGTTGTCCAAATGCCGCTCTCGTTTTATTAAGCCTGTTATCTATGCCTCTTTCTGCGCCACCGTTTGTAGTCATTGTACTTCCTGGATAGCAGATGTTTTCCGTGCTCGTATTGTTTATTCTCACGGCCTTGGTTTTCCTGATGTTTATCTTAAGCCCAACATTACGAGCCAATCTTTCTAGGTCCTCCAGTTTCGACTGCATATTGGAAATCTTATGCGAGAGTAGACAAATGTCATTCGCATGGTCCTAGTCTTTGAGTTGGCGTGAGAGACTCCATGTGATCCCTTTTCTTTTCGAATAGACTTTACTCATTATGTCATCCAGCACAATGATGAATAGCTGAGGTGATAGTGGGCATCCTTATTTAACTCCAGCATTGGTGTAGAATGGTAGGCTGATATTGCCGTTGTGAAGAACTGAAAGTTCTGCATTCTCATACATCACTCTAATTATTCGAATTATCTTCTGGGGTACTCCTTTGGTTCCTAGTGCTTTCCATATAGCCGTTCACCTGATGGTATCAAAAGCTTTATTGAAATCGACGAATAGTAGATATAGGGGGCTACGCCATTCTATAAACTATTCAATGATTATTCGTAAAGTGTTGGCCTAATTTACGCAGCTTCTATTCGGTCTAAAGCCAGCTTGTTCGTCTCGCAGTATGTTGTCTATTCTGCTCTGATGCCTTCCCTGTATTATGACTGCAAGTATCTTATATATGGTGTTAAGTAGAGTAAGTCCTCTCCAATTATTACAGTCTTTCTTTTTGGTAACTTTACAATGATGCCCTTCTTCCACGTAGGAGGCAGCATCTCCTCCTTCCATTGTGATGTGATGTGATGCAGTAGAAGTTCAGCTGGGGTTTAGATGTCAACCCGTAGAATTTCCACTGGTAGTTCATCTTCGCCTGCCGCCTTATTATTTTTAATTTTACCAATCGCCTATTTTATCTCATTTAGATTGGGTGGGTTGCATGATATTCTTAAACTGTTTTCCTCATCCATGTTCTCAACTGTTTCGCTGTCCTCAGTAGTGTTCGTGACGTTACTAATTTCATTGAAATGTGTTTCTTGGCTTGGTTTCTATTACACTTTTGATTAGTGAGATATTTAATCGTCTGGGGTAGTTTTCTCATATTATTCTGGCCAACTGCTTCCTCAGCCGCTGTTGCTAACTTTCTTCTGTCTCTTCTTGCAGCTTTCTTTACTTGTTTGGCCAGCTGATGCTATTGCTGTCTCAAGGTATGGTTGCTATTCAGCTGCAGTTTTAGTTCCCTTCTTTGAGAAACCAGATTCCAAGTGTAATCTGATATCCAAACTCTTCTATTTGGTTGCACCACACCAAGTGTTTCTTTCGCGACTTGATTATATATTACTTTGATATCTTGTTGGTTGATTGGTAGCCGTTCACGGATTGCCAAGGTTAATGCATGCCTGGTCGCAACATTCTGTAGTTTTTGTAGCTTCAGCAGTTTTCGCCTTGTGTGCCTGATGGTGTTTCTTTGACATTTCAATTTAATCTCGGTTTCAGCAGTGATAGGCTGGCACACTAAATCATGAACAGTTACAACTAAAAATTTGTTAATGTTTAGGAGAGGCAAACAACTGTTTCTAATAACGTAGTTGTTATTATATAGTCAAATTGAGTTCCACATTGAAGTAAACTGCCATAAAAGACAATTTACGTAATATTTGTATAGTTTTGTGCAATAGTTTAGCAAATAAGAGGAAATTCTGAGATGTGACCGTTTAGTTGATTTTTTTTTATTGAATAATGGGTATTATACTCGTATCTAAGTATGATGACTTTTTAACTGTAAATATGTTTTGATTAACTTGAAAATAGCGTCACAACTCGAAATAATACTTTTTATGTGTAAAAGCTATTCAATTACTCATAATCTGACTCTCATAACTGAAAACAGTACTCTTTAGTTGATACTGTACAAGAGTCACAAGTAACGTAAAAACCAAACATAACAATATTTTCTGATTTTAGGGAGATAGTGATGCAAATAAGATTTTCGTGGACATTAGAGATTTGATCTTTAAATTTATTTATGAAAAAAAAAACGATTTTGATAAATGTTGAGTTGTGACTGTTCATGATTTAGTGTGCGATATGTATGTATGTAGTCTTCCCTATCTCTGTTTTTTTTTTGGGAGGGGGGTGGTTTCTTTCTCTAAAGAATCATAATTAATTTATAATTTCAAGGTGTTTTATTGTTATTTTAGGCAAATCTGTACTATAAGTCATTTTGAATAAAATGCAAAAAAGCAAGTGAATGCCAACAGAAACGTGACAAAAATTATGAAAAGAAATTAATTTAAAAATTCATTAAAACCACAACAAAATATTAATTAGAATAAAGCAAAAACAAATCATAAATTAACCGAATAAAACGTGATCTTTTAATTTTGTGGTGAACTCCAAGTTGATGTGGGCAAAGGATACAATTTTAAATCATTTTTTCCAATATCCGACCGGTATTTGGCATTGCTGTTGCGTAGCATTTGTTCATAAATTTTAAAAAGTGGAGTGGAGAATGGAAAAGAAGATATTTTTTTTTTTAAGAATATTTTGTTGGTTTATTATTATTTAAGAATTTTCGAAATTATTTCAACTTTGTTTGCTCTCTTGAATGTGTTAAAAATGAGGACTTTTTTCATGTTTTGGGTTCGCCACTTTGCACTCTATGAAATGACAAATAGAGTCTTATTATGAATCTAAAGTACAAATTTGAATCGATGCCAAGTAACCAATGAATGAGCAAATGAGTGACTGACTGTATAATGAAACTACTGCTTTTATGTTTCTTTAAAGCGCTTTTTTTCTCTCTTTCTTTTCTCTTTCTTTCAATTTTTGTTTAAAGCAAAAAGTGTTTTTGTTCTTTTGCCAAAAACACTTAACTTGGACGAACTCCTACATTTAGCCTTCTTTACACTCAAAATTTTGTTTGCATGTACAAATGAATATGTGTATCAGCGTTGCCAATTTCTGTGTAATTGTCCAAAAATTGGAAAACACTTTTCTCATGATCTATTTTGAAGCCTAAAATTTTTGAGTTATTTTGTTTCAACAGCGTTTGTAGCTATCTTTTGCGATAACGACAAATACAAGACAGGCTATTGGTTTATTGTTTGTTGAAAGTGTGAAGCTACGACACAAAAATACTGTACCTTTTGATAACCTTGTTGGAGTCGAATCAGATGCACCCAACGCTATGTCCAGCATGTACAATACCTTTGCAAGTAATTTAATATAGAAAAACCATATACAGCAGAGCTTAGCTCCTAATCTACTTCTAAAATCCCAAATCATTTGGAGGATATATTACGATATTCTGGTGCTTGTTTTAACGGTAGTTACCTACGATAGATCGATAGTACAAGCTTGAGAAATTTCAGCTAAATTTTTAATTCAAAATGCATTTGCATTGCTAGGATTTTGGAACAATATGAGATATAAAAACTCTTTTTTATATCGAACTGTTTTAAAGATCCATCCATATTGACAGAGCCATCGCTAGCAAGATTGGACGAAGAGTCCATAGAAACATACGAAACCGGTGTAACAACTAATTCCGATTTAACGCTTCAATCGAAACCCAAAAAAAACATTAATTGAGGTCTCTCTGACCTTTTAGCTTACCTCCGGCGGTGATGATAATTATCAGACGAATGATCAGGAGAAACTACTACTTACTAGGAAGAAATTACAATGCTAAGTAAAGATCACCACCACCACCACTTAACAAAGATCTTCACCATTACTCACAATCATATGGAGGCGAGCTAAAGTGGATTAAACATCTGTGAGTACTTAGCTAGAAAATCAACCTGATTACTGAAACTGAAGAATGCCTTTAGGAAGGCCGATATGTTTCCTAGAGGAGTGACGGATATGTAGTTAGTAAATAAGATGCGTTACAAACAATTGCCAAATTTCTTTTGTGTAATTTATAAAATTTTTGGATAAGTTTGAGGCCTTGTTTGTGTAAAATTGAATTTGGATTCTGGCAACACTTATGTGTATTCATAAACACATATATTCTATATATTATGTATGTATGTATGTATGTATGTATGTTTTTTTTTATAAAACGATAAAAAAATTATCAACAAAAATGGAAAAAAAGAAAGAGAAGAAAATAAAAGGAAAGAAAAATTATAATTGTATGGTTTTATGAAAATAAACGCAAAAGGTTTAAATTCAAATCAAAACTTAATGATTTGGAAAATTTGTTTTAGAGATTGTATGATGATTTTCAGTTTTTCTTCTTACATTTCCTCTCTTTGCTCCTGCTGTTTTTTTTGTCATTCTTTTAAACGGGGAATTTTGTGTAAAAACCAAATGTTGTTGAAAGAAAAGATAAAAACAAAAAGCAGGAAAATATGAAAAAGAATTTTGTAATATTTTGAGCTCAAGGTTATAAAGTAATGAGAAAATGGATTGAAAGAAGTAGAATATTGATCAGGATAAGTACTGATAAATGAGTCATTTTATTGAAATGTGCAATTGAGTAAACAAAGCACTTTCGTCATTGCCTTTTATTGAGCAAAAAAAGTATTTTTAATATTTTCATACATATTTTTGTGCCTTTCAAATCCCTTCTAGGATTAAGTTTAATTTAATGAATAAATTACTGCTTTAATATTTCATATTCATATTTTTCAATAATTTATTATCTGCTGTTAATTATTTAATATAATAAAGATTTTCTTCTCTCAACTACTTTTTATATTAATTAGCTGATTATTTATCAGACTGGTGTGTGTAGGAAAAATATGAAATTTCCTTTTTTATAATTCAAGCTTATGAATAGAAAGCTTTTTTTTCTTTTGGTGTTTAGTTATGGCTTTCTTTTTGCTACTTTTTTTCATTTCAATCTCAATTTAACGAAAAGCACCGGCAGTACCATAAGGAGAGAGAGGGAGAGAAAGTAGGAAAGTATGGAAAAATAACAGACAATTCTTAATAGCACAGCTGCAGTTAATTATATTTTGCAACACTGTAACACTCATTTATCTCCTGCTCTCTTAACGGTAAATAAATATTGTCGAGTTAAAAAAAAAACTCAAAAAAATATAAAAGAATTAAGCATAACTCTTAAATGAAACATATGATTTTCAGCGTTCGTAGAAAAATTTCATATTTTCATTTCCTACTCTACTCTCCCAATCTACCTTTTCACAGTCTTTGACTTCCCTTTATACATTCAATTGGATTTCATACACAGTATTGTAACTTGTAAGTCTATCGGGGTGCAGGAAGTTGTTGAGTGTAATAATGGCTCGGCTTTAAGACCTTTGAGAGGAATTTTCTTAGTTTTTTTTTGTTTTCTTTTTTTGTGTTTTTTTTTTTTTGACTGGCACAGCAATGGAAATATCCCGTCATGTAGTCGTAATATAATAAGAATTATGCTGCCGTATTTATGTGTGTCAATAAATTATGACTACAATACAAAATCCTCTTAAAAGGCATTAATGTCTGTGTATCGAGTTAAACAGTACTTAAGATTGAATACAGTTCACCATACTTTGGAAGGAACTTACATTTAAATCATCATCATCAGCAGCAGCGTAGTAGCAGTATTTAAAATTGTGGCATTTGTTATACACTGGTGCATAATCCTATAAACGCACTTAATTTTTTTCTGTATTTTTGTTATATCTTTGTTGTTCTCATCCAAAAGCAAAATTTAACTATTTTAATGAGAGACAACTTAACGGTACTTTTTAAAAGTAAACAATTTTTTTTCTTATTTTTGTTGTTTGCCTTAATTATGCGATCAAATGTTCTTGGTGCTATTTTAAGTGGAAGATTCATATAAACGCACACTAGAAATTTGTTTTTAAAAAAGTGACCAAAAATAAAATATTATCAATTTTAGCTTTTTTTTTTTCAACCAAAGGTACGTTTCTAACATTAATATCTCAATTTACTGTAACTTTTCCTATTTTAATCAATAAATTTCATCACTTTTAAAGATGCCTAAGAGAACTTTTTTGTCCGATCAAGAAAAGATTCAAATTAAATTTTTTCACGACCAAGGATGCTCTAATAGAGAAACGGGACGTAAAATCCGTCCAAGTCAAAATTATGGAGTTCGCAAATCAACAAAGGGTAATACAAAACTAACAAGAAGACAACTTAATCTAATAAAACAAGAAGCAACCCGAAACAAATTGAATTCCACACAAATAAGGAATAAATTAAATCTTCCTGTGACTTCCAAACACGTTGCACACATTTTACGAAACGATGAAAACATAAAATGGAAAAAGCCGAAATGTAAACCAATGCTAAAAAAAACACCATAAAGAAAATCGTCTAAAATTCGCAAGAAAATATATGAAATGGACAGATGAGTGGAAAAAAGTAATTTTCTCTGACGAAAAAAAATTTAATTTAGACGGTCCAGACTCATACTCATGTCGAAAATTTGTTTTGTTCCGACAAAAATGAATAGTTCGATTTATAACGAACTGTTGGAAGATGCTCTTCTCTCTTTTATGGACGAAAAAATGGATGAAGATTGCATTTTCCAATAAGATAATGCTGCAATCCATGTTTCTAAGCAATCGAAATCTTGGTTCAATGAACATGGCATTCCTTTGTTGGACTGGCCGGCTTGTAGTCCGGACTTAAACCCAATGGAAAACTTGTGGGGATACATGGCCCGTAAAGTTTATGCAAATAATGCCCAGAATGAAGGCATAAAGACTGTGACAGAGCTGAAACTAAGAATTAAACAAGTTTGGGAGGAAATTGATTCCGATCTGCTTAAAAAATTAGTGGAATCAATGTCAGACCGTATTTTTGAAACAATCCATAACAAAGGATCATCCACACATTATTAATAATGCTACAATGGCCCAAACATTAAAGTGCGTTTATAGGAAAATACCCTTAAGAATGGCTGTTAATATCGAAAATTAAGTAAAAAAAAATAATTAAAGTAAAAATGAATTTTTTTTGTAAACAATATTTTAAATGAAGTCTTAACTAATTTAATACACAAATTTATAAAAATAAATAATAATAAATATTTTCTTGTTTAATTTTTACCTTTTTTTAAAAAAAAAGTACTGTGCGTTTATAGGAATATGCTCCAGTGTAGTAGACAGTGTTTTGGTAAGCATTTAAGGCTATTTTTTTGCAAATGCGTATGTGTGTAAAAGACAGAGCCTAAAATTCCGTTAAAATTTTTTCGCGAGTATGGCCCTAAAAAAAAAATGCCAAATAGCCTGAATGCCAATAGCCAATAATTGGATTTTAAGGGGAGTTTTATCATACATTTTTTATATACTGTTACTAATTGATTGTATGGCTTTATCGGCCGTACTATACTGAAAAGAAATTTAAGCCGTAAATAAAATTTTATAAAATATAATGAATTAGTTTCTACGAATCTCTTAAAGACCAAATGTTAAAGAGTTATATCTACAAAAATAGTTTTCATTCCCATTATTTATTTATATGTATAAACATTGGCAAAATGAAAAATGGAATTATATTTTTGCAATTATATTTCAGCGTTAATTTTGTGTGTTTTTTTTATATAACGTTTGTCATAATTAATTTTTATTTTTTTTATTTTAATTTTAATTTTCATTTTCATTTATATTTTCGTTCCTTTTTCTTCTTTCTACATTGACCTTCTTATGTAACGATTTTAATTACTCTCAAGCAATTACACTTTAGCAAATGCTTATTAGTAGCAATACTTCCCTTCTCTTTTCAGAAAATTAAGAAAAGAAAATGTAGAAAAATAAGTATCTAATCTGCTACCAATAAGGTATTTAGTAATTTACCACATATTCCTTTATTATCCTCTTACTTTTATTTAATATACAGGAATGAGCACTTACATACATACATATGGATGTACAACAATTATCTAATATCCGGCAACACATTTATCTCAATACACTCTCATACATACTAATGCATTCGAAGATGATCGTTAGACAAAAATTCACTCTCATTTATTTAATGCCCACTGAGCATTAAAGTGGAAAACCAAAATGTGTTTTCTTTGAACAAAAATTACTTGTAAACATACATTAGAACACTTAAATGGAGTGTGTGTGTGAGTGAAAGAGAGAGGGAGAGAGAGAGATGGAATTAGTATGTTTTTATGTGTTTACCTTTTAAAGCGTGCAAAAAAACAAGAGTAAGATTTGTGATAAAAAGAAAGAGAGAGAGAGAGAGAGAGAGAGAGAGAGAGGGATAGAGAGATTCTTGTAATAAATTAACACGCCAATAGCACTTATTTTCTTTTGTTTTGTTTTACAAATACAACGACATGTGATTTAAAGAAACATATCTGTATTGTGTGTATGTGCATGCTGTTATACTTTAATACGCAAACATATGTTTAGCAAATACACACAGTCATACACACACATTCTTTATCTATTAGTACATATGTACTGTTGTATGTGTTACAAGATGTTTTCCTATAGTCTCACATAATCCATGTGTATGCGTAAGAATTTGTGTGTATATGTAAGTATGTGTACTCCTCCTATAGATTCTTATGGTTATGGTTACGGTTGAGTGAGCTTAACAACTTAATGTATCCAAATTATAACAATAATGAGTCTCAAGAGATGTTAAAGTGTCTGACCAGCCGTCCAGAAATGCCACAAAAAAAAAAGACGAAAAAAAAGGGAAAAAAGGTTCTCTGTTATCTTATTTATTATGTTTGAAGGTGAGATATTGGTCTATATGTGTTGGTTATCAAAAGTACCCCTTGTAAGAATCTTGACAAAAGGAAAATATTTTATTTTTATTTTTATTTTCCATAATTATTTAAAATTTAAATTTAGTAAATTTAAGGACAAAATGATATGTTTCTACCACGCCCTCTGATTATCTTTATCTTGCATTTGATATTTATTTTTAGCTTTATTTAAACATATTTGTGTGTGTGTGTGTATTCAAGTGTATTCCTTTTGTTGCATTTAATTTCAAACACAAGTCTTTGAAAAATATTTTCACAATAAATTACACTGTCTGGCAGCTGTCATTTCTTTGACTAATAAAACGATTCGTAATTGCAAAAATAACAAAAGAATTTGCGAAACAACAAACAAATATTAGAAAACCCATAGAAAGGGAGCAAAAGACATTTAAGTGTAGACTTGCATTGCAAAAACAAAAAAACAAAAATTAAAAAATTAAAAAGAATTATAATTATTAACTAGACATGTGTAATTAGAAACTGAATTGTAAATTAAAGGGATAAAAGGAGAACTTTCCTCTATTTTCTCTGTAAATGAAATGAAAGCATTGAAAACCTTCAGTTAACTTGCATGCTATTATTTAAAATTAAATAATTTTTTATTTAATATTTTTAGAAAATTCTCTTTAATAAAAAGACAAAACTTTTCGTTCACTGACTAGAGAAGGCCATTTACCATTTGCACAACTGAATTAGTCTTCAGGCAATTTGGAGCATTAATTTGTTGTAAATACTAAAATGAGTAAGTCAATCAATTAGGAAAGTTTACATTTTGTGGGTTAAATTTGCTATTTGGCCTACGGATAAAAACTCATAAAGAACTTGGTTCGAAATGAGGCTTATTATGGATATTAAATATTCTCAATGGGAATGATAAATAAGAGAGGTTTTAAGTTTTTCAAAAAGTTTTCCATTCAATGGTTGTAGTTAATGGTATAGGCATAGATTTCCAGTGTTATTAGATTGACGAAAAAAATCAAGTTTTTTAAGCTGCTAAATAATACATAAACTTGAATGCTACAGTTGTCTTGTTGTGGGTTATGTTGTCTATAGAGACTCTAGTGTATTGCTCTATGAGGAGCACATGGTTTAGTTCACTCCTCACGTAATAATTAGAATATAATTTGATATTGTAATATAATTAAAATAAAAAGATATAAACAAATTGGTAATTTTTCAAATATTGTATTCTACTAAATATTAAATTAATTAAAAATTTGCTCAATTGTTTTATCAGGTTTTGTCCATAGATTTATTATAAATGAAATAATAAAGAAATAATTTTTCTAAAATATTCCCTACACATACACCCTGAGATGTGATCTGTTGTTTACCTTAAAATATAAACCAAATCATACCGACAATGATTACTACTGTGGTTTTAGCCAAAAACCAATTCCTGCAATTGCTTTTCGTAAATTACAAAAACGAAAAGTGAAAAAAAAGAAAAAAAAGGAAAAATACAAAAGGAAAGGTAAAGAGAGGAAAAAGGAAACCAAACCTCAAATCACTTTATTACCATATTTCTAATAGGTTTTCCTATTCGAATCTCTATAGGATTGTGTGTGTGTGTGTGTGCATGTGTGTTTCGAGAGCATCAGAAGAGAAACTGGTACAAGCGGAATTTGTGAGTGTGAATTATTTTGTTTGCTTGTGTTTCCCATAGGTGTTAAGTCTCTAATGTTCTCTGTGTGTTGGTCATTTTTCGGTAAATCACTACTACATACACACACATATGATATACATATAGACACAACCAAATAAATACTCTCATTCAAATGCACACTTTGCACACTCATTCATCTATTCAGTTTCTCTTCATATAAGTAAGTGGTTACGAGTGCATTGTATGAATTATTATTTTATGTGTAAAATATATTATTTTCAAAAAATTCTCTCCTTCCTTTTCTCTCCCTCCCTCTCACTGGCACATTAGGTTTCGTCTTCTTCTTGTCAGTGTTCAATATTACTTTGTTCTCTGTTTTCATTTAGACAATTTCGTAGGGAAAGTAATAAAATAAAAAATAACAAATAAAATAAAACGATTTTATAAAATAAAATCTTTAAACTAAACATACGAGTACATATGTACTGTTTGTATAAAAGCTTTAAAATTTATATACACACATATGTATATGTGAGTGTATGTGTGCGTTTTTTTTTCAATATGCAATATTAGTCTTGGGTTAGTATCCATACTGTATAGAAGCGATATATGAAATATTTGCTCAAGATTGTGTGGCATAAGTGTTGATAAGTTTATTCAAATGCATTTATGTATGTATGTATGTATGTTGTATATGTGTATATGTTCATTTGTATGTGGTATGTGCGCATTTGCCAGAGTGAACTGTAAGTAAAGATAAATGTGTTTTTAATTGGTTTTTAAGTTTTTACGGAAATTTCGAAGATATATTTTATAATTTCTGTTTTCTTTATTTTTATTTTTATTTTTATTATTATTATTTTATTTAATAAACATTTTCCAAGATATTTTATTTCTATTCAGCTTCTTCTTCTTGAAGACAGGCTTTTTCTTTGTATATTTTAAACATTTTGAATTATTCGATAAATAAATAAATTAATTTTAGAAAATTCTAATTCGTCGATATCATATAAACTTTTATAATAATTATTTTAGTAATTTGTTTATAACTTCTATAGATTTTTTGTTTGCACAGTAAAAGCGACACCACATTTACTTTCTTATCAAAACTTTCAATAAAGTTATCAGCGAATTATGTTAAAATGTTTTCTTTTATTCTTTGGCATTTCACCCTCTGCAAAGTTACAGCTTCAAACTTAAGTACCATTTATAAAACGATTAAGTTGTGTTTTTTTGAAATCGAAAAGAAAACTTCGGCATGAATCTTTATTATATTTGGTTTTTTGAATTTAAACAGGAATATCGAAAAAAATAGAAACAGAAAAAAAGGATAATAATAGAAACAAAAATGACCTTCCGTATGAATAAGATAATACCTTAAGTCAATATTATCGTTTGATTTTGAAATTTGTTTACTTTGCCATTTATGCTATCATTTTGATCACAACTGTACTCTGTAGAAAGAAATTGGTATTAATAGATACAAAACTCTAGCAAAAGTACAAGTGCAAGTAATAATAACTGTCAAGTTTTCAAAGTCAAGTATGAGGGTAAGAACCCAATTATTTTATTTCAAAGAAATCTGCATTTCATGTCAGTTCAAAGCAATAAAAAAAAACTCAATATAATGGCAAATAGTTGTGCAAGTTATGCATTTAAACCCCTATTTGAGGCAATAGCAAACGACGTGCTGCAGTTGAAAGAACAAATGTAAAAGTCAAAGCAAAAGTTAATCAAATGATATCTGCTTAATAAATTATATTTCAAATTTCTTTTTTGTTAAGCTTTTTTGTTTTTTAAGAAATTTCTAAAGAGAATATTTCATTTGTCGTTATTACTTTTGTATTCCTTTCAATGTGAGATTGTACGTGCATTCTCGTCTTTTCGTTAATAAAATTCATTCGATTTTGTTCAAATAAAACTCCTCTTTTAACACCTCCGCTGTTAGTTTTCACCATAATGAAAATGTCTTAAGAACTTAAGCCTTTCAAAGTTCATGTAACGCCTGCTAAAATTCGAATTTGAATGAGAAAACAAAAGATAAAAAGAAAAAAAAATCAAACTGAGAAAAATAAAACACATGCTCGAATAAAGGAATAATTATTTCTTTTTGCATTGTTTCTGTGAGTTTATAGAAGGAGAGTCAGCAACGAACTTACTTAACGCTGCAGCAAATCAAAAGCCAACGAGGATATATTAGCTCCGTTCCCAACTTGGGGAATTTAGATGGGAAATTTATACCATTATAAATACAGGGTGTCTGCCGGGAAGGCAGAAGAGAATGTTTTATTTAATGTCGGCAATTATGTGCGGAATACAATATCAGATAAATGCCCGCCTCTGTTAGCCTCACATTTTCACTCACACATTTCACGCGGTATTTAATTAATTTTATCACGAATATTTTGTTCGAGTTGCTCCAGCGTATCTGACTTGTTTGCATAAACCTTGTTTTTCAGATATCCCCACAAAAAGAAGTTAAAACAGGCGACCGTGGATTCCAATCAACATCACCAATATCCCTGAAATAATCTGTTGTGGAAAGGGGTCTCGCAGTAATTCCATTCTAATCCTGGCTGTATGCGATGTGGCACCGTCTTGTTGAAACCACATGTTAGACAAGCTCAAAGCATGCAGTTGTGGCGTTAAGAAGTTTTCAATCATCTCACGATAACGCTCCCCATTGACAGTTACCGTTACGCTGTTTTCAGTTTCAAAGAATTAAGGTCCAATAATTCCTCTGTCACTTTTAATGGATGCAAAGGTGACTGATGAATAATCTGAGGGTTTTCCATTGCCCAGATTCCGGTTTTCCGAAAACCGGTTTTCTAAAAAGTGCTACTTTTCGAATTATTCGAAAACCGGTTTCTAAAAAAAGTCAAATAATCGATCTCCCTACTATTGTGTTAGTACACGGTAGAGAGATACCCAACCAATTTACAAGTGCCATGTTGCCAGACCTTTTGCTCAAGATTATGAACAAAGCTATTACAAAAGAAACATTTACGAACACTTTAAGACATTATTTATATATGACCTGGGGTAGGGTGTAGAATATAAAAAACGACAATTTACATAATAGGCGTGTTACTGGAATTGAGTATAAAAACAGTCATTAAAGAAACAAAAATGGCAAATAAAAGAGGGAGAAAAACAACAGCAATAATAACAGAGAAACAATTACAACAAAACAAATAGAAAAGAGTAAATAAAAACAAAGAAATAAATAAATAAATATGAACGAGTAAGAGAGAGTGGGTGAGTGACTGTGTAAGTGTGTGTCTGTTTTTGTAAGAGACTTAACAAGCGAATGAGTAAATGAATTAAAGTACGAGAGTCAATGATACAGGGAAATGAGGATAATAATGCATACTTCAAACCATACACATATGTACTACATACAAACATACTTAAGCTACGGTCACATTTGTCAAATATTTGACGAAAGAAACGTGACCATTATTTTATAAAATAAGTTATTCTTTTATTATTATCATTATAATTATTTTTTTAAATTATGAAATTTAAAAATCTAAATATTGTTTTAAATAATTTTTCAGGCAACGCTGACGTAAAAGGAAATCATAACTGGCACAGAGTATAAACACTAAGCGGACTAATTTATTCCGGTACATAAAATTACAACTAAACAGAGTTGATTTGATACAATTTTTAAGAATCCGTCTTGGACATACACGACTTACTAATGGAACTCTGCTTAATCTACATAATGGGCCCACCTGCAACTGTAATATTAACAGCTTCACTACTTTAAAACACTTCCTAAGTCTCTGTCTCTGATACCATAACAGTAGACTATAGGTGTTTGAAAATAGTATTGGATTTAATTCCAGACACAGTATTGGACAGTATGAATACTATAATAACTTATTTTATGTATTGTAACTTATTTAATACTCATGTATATATCGCATTATGATCAAACATTTAAATCTAAGTAAGCAGAAAGCTTCGGTAGCTTTGCTTCTTTTGTAAATTGGCCCATTAGTTTAATAATAGTCAATTTCATTAATACAGTGCACTCGGTATAACGTCCAATAATTAAAACCGCGGGTGTTGACGTTGTAGAAGTTCATTTGATAGTGTAGTTTAAAGCATTTTTATTGTTATAAACTAAACCAAACAAAAATAAGTCCAAAGAAACAAAAACACACTTTTAACGAGAAGAAAAAATCAATCAAACTGAACATTTCTATAATAGTTTTAAGGGGAATCCCCAAATTCGAAACTAATTTGGAAAAATAAATGTATGTACGCACATACGAGTATGTACGTGTTTTAACTATTACTGAACCTAAAATTTTGTTTTATTCAGAGTTGATGTTTTAGAGCTTTGTGGTTTGGTTGACGTTTTAGAGTAGACAATGTTAGGAAAATGCGGTTGAGGTTTTGGAATGTTGACGAAAATGATGATGTTTCCGTTATACCGAGTACACTGTAAATAAATAAATAAATAAATAAAATGAAATCTTTCCATAAATGGTTTCTATAAAATAGTGGCAACGTTCTTTTTGTCAAATATTAGACAAATGTGACCATAGCTTTAGATACACACGATATAGGAAATTGTTTTATTACAACTACAAGGATTAAAATTAAGCATAAAAACAAAAATTAAATAAAGAAAAAGAACAATATTTTCCTAATGTGTTGTTGTTATTCATGACTCTATTGTGTTGTATTACTGCTTGTAATGACAACCAATTATACAACTCGACATAAAAAATAAATAAAAAATAATACGAAATGTTTTGAGATGATACAGATGATACAGATGAGAAAAATTTAACAAAAGCAACAAAGTTAAGGAGGCACATAATGAAGAGCATGAAATAGTTTAAATAAAGTAAAGCTCAACTACATTATGCTGGAGGTAGAAGCCATTCTTAAGTGGATCTATTTCGGCCTGTGATCAATAGCTTTTACATGTTTATTTAGATCAATTATACTTGAATACTAATTATAATTTAGATCAATTATACTTATACTTTGGATATCTCAAAGGCATTTGATGGAGTTTGGGACGAGGCTCTCATTTCGAAGCTTAATGCTTTTGGTGTCGGTAGTCACTTCTCTCGATTTATATCGAGCTTTCTCAGAGATCGCTCTATAAGAGTGGTTATAGATGGGATCTCATCCGACGAGTTCAGGGTAAGCTCAGGGGTACCGCAAGGCTCTGTTCTTTCTCCTACTCTTTTTCTAATATTTCTTAATGACTTTCTACATCTCACTTCTAATCCTATCTTCTCTTTTGCGGATGACAGCAACATTTGTCACTCATATTCCTTTGATCGTAGACCGAGCCTTTTGGAGGTTGGGGTAAGAAGGATGAATATGAACGTCACACTCACAAGTGACCTGGTGAAGGTCTCCGAGTGGGGTCGTGCGAACAGGGTCGATTTTAATGCACGTAAGACTCAATGTTGTTTTTTAACACACAGGCGTAGTGGTGTGCTGTCATCTGTGTCAATGGGTAATGTGGATATTGAGGAATCAGATGCTCTTGATGTTCTGGGCATGAGAATTCACTGTGACGTTCGTTGGAATGATCACATATTTCAAGTATCGAAAGAAGCATATAAGTGCCTTGGTTTTTTGAGACGGTGCAAGAAATACTTCACCCCATCTGATCTCGTTAATATTTACAAGACCTATATCCGTCCCAAAATGGAATACAACTCTCATGTATGGGCCGATGCTTCAAAGTCTATTTTAGAGCTTCTGGACCGCGTACAGGAGAGGGCGAAGATGCTCGAAGATCAATGACGGTAGGGTAGCCAACTCTATCGATTCATTGGAGCACCGTCGCAATGTGGCGTGTGTTTCGTTGTTCTATCGGTACTATAACGGAATCTGTTCTAATGAAATTAAGAAATTAATTCCCAAAAATCATATATTTTTACGTAGTACTCGTATTTCTCGTAGAGCGCATCCCTTTGTAGTTGATTGTCTAGTAAATCGCATAACGCATTATAGGGAGAATTCGTTCTTTGGTCGCACTGTTCGGTTGTGGAATAATCTTCCAGCGAAAGTATTTCCTGCCACCTACGACATGAGTAAATTTAAATCTAACGTCCATAAACACTACTCCCTCTGTCCTCCTTCCACTGCATGAGTAGGGGCCATCCCCTGGGTGCTAGTCTTATAAAAAAAAAAAAAAATGATATGTCGCCACAATATCGCAGCCAACGACAATCTTATCGTTGAATGGCGCACAGCTGGCAGAACAGTTACTGTCTAGTCTATGTTTTGTTTTGGAGAACAACCCGGATTCTGGTCTTATAGTTTCACACCAAAACGTCTGGCTTACGTTTCATTTAACCTGAAAGTATCAGAAAGCAGTCTATCCTTTTCCTCTTTATCTGTTGAAGAAATTTATTCAAAAGTAAGTAATAAGTTGTCCAGTAGTTGGATTGTACAGTAGATAGCCTTCTGTTTCATTTGGTTTCAGATGATTTTTGAAATGCAGCCATTGATTTCTCCAATAAGTTGTAGTATTAATTGGTTCTGCTGGTAACATTTGTGGTAAATATCGCCATCTGAACCAATGTCTTGTTAGCTCTCTCTGACACACTTAATAAGCACTTGATAAGTCCACATTATGTTTTAGAATTAGTCAAGACCTATCTAAATAGGAAACAATCTGACTTTTAATTAATTCAATTGAATATAACACGTTGTCTCAAAAGTTCTTATTATCAATCATTGCTGCAAGTCTACAAACATATATATGTAGATAACGTTCTTTCTGATATTTTCAATTATTATAATTGGAGACATAGATTATAAAATTCGCATAAAATAAAAATTGCCTTAAAAATGTTTGTTGAATCTTCTTTGGTAATATAAATTCCAAAATAATTTTTTTTTTATTTACTTCTAGGATGCTTCCTTTTCTCCTTTTATCGTATTCAAATGAATTCAAATCATTGCTATCGTTTCGCGATTAATCATTAATCAAATTCAAATGATTTTTTTCTACGCTCTGTTACAAATGTTCAATTAAAGTTTTTTTTTATATCTTTTTCTGAGGGCTGATATCCATTTATCGAAAGTCGATAAAAGAATCGTTAAAGTTCTCTTTTTTTGCTGAGATACATAAGCACTTAAACTCACATAAATACATACATATATTGTATATGTATTCACACACACACACACACACACACACACACACATGAAGACAAGAGCTTCAAAAGTCAAACAAACAGTTATTGTTTACAGTGATGTCTCCACATATAGAGAAACCCTCACTCACATGTACGAATTCATTAAAAATGTCTAAAAAATCGATAATCTATTGAATAATTTAGTTTTGGCAACAAAACAAAACAAAAAAAAAAAACAAAAAAAAGAAAAGAAATGAAAAAATAAATAATAAAATGAAATTTTATGAAAAGGGAAGCAAAAAAAGTTATTTTTGCTTTTATGATTTCATTATTATAATTCGACAGTTGGCCACACACACACATACACACACATATATATATACACACGTACACACATTAATACTTATTTACTTTTAATAATTTTCATAGTTGTAGAATATTAGGAAATAATAAATTTGCGAAAAAACCTTACAAATGTTTGATAATAAATGACAACAGCAACAACAATAATAATGTTGTCATTATAAACATAAAAAGTGACAATTTATAAAACATCATCAGGAAATGTATCGCCAATATCAGCTAAGCTCATCGGGCTATATCGTAAAGGTCATTTTCATTGGCCATTAGGCAGTCACCCAGACAGTTTGTCAGCCAGTCAGTGTGTATGTCAGTTACGAGTATTAAAATGTAAACAAGTCATTGTCAACAAATAAAGAATAAGCAATTGATTGTTTTTTGTCGTCCTTTTGTTATGAGGCATTAAATGGACATCCACAATTTGTATCTATTTAATGCTTATTAATGATGTTTCAAATCAAAAGATAATTTCTGTCATTTTTTTTTTGCTTTCTGCTTTTCTTTATTGCTATTGAAATGAGTTCTTTGAACTGGCATGGAAGAATTTGAAAACAAATTATTTTGAATGTCATGAAAAAGTCAAAATTTATTTCGGAAGCAGAGATAACTAAAGAAGTGCAAGGACGAGATATAATTGGCTACAGTTTCCAGTTCGTTTAAGATTATTTTGTAAAATTGGCAAAAACACCAACAATACCAGCCGTTAGATAAGTATTTGCTTAAAATATTTTTTATTTGCATGAGCAAATTACAAAATAATTAAAAATTAAAATTTTTTTTATTCGTTTTTTAACTCGAGCTTAGAGTTTAACAAAAAAAAAAAAAAAAAAAAAAAAAAAACGTCGTAATTATGGGTCAATATTTATTTCACAATTAACCAATCCAAAGAGATTCAATATCTAGGGATGTATTTTGACGTATCGGTGACGCTTGATGTGTCGGTGATGCTAGAAACAGACAATAACTTCCACGTTAACCTTATGGTGTAAGATTGCATGTAGTCAAAGGGTATTGGACAGCTTTTATTAATATATTGTTACGAAAATAAGATTGGGAACCTCTGCGTTTATTACTTCGCTTAAATAAATAAACAAAAGCTGCAAGAACAACTATACATGATGTTTACAAATAGCCAGAATCGACAACAATAAACATTATTAGCAGAGATAAAGTAAATAAAAATAATACAGCAACAGCAACAGCCACAGCAACAGGAACAACAAACTAACAGCAAAGAAAACAAGTAACAGACAATAAACAAGCAACAACATATACTAAAAGCTGGAAGAGGTAGATGTTTACATAGGCATGGCTACAAAAGAACTAAAAATAAATTAAAAGAAAGAAATAGAATCTACCTGAAATATCGAGAGGGTCGAGAGCTTTCGATGTATTGTTTACTTGCTCCCATCGATGGGAACAATAATCAGTTTTAAGAAAAGTTAACTCAGTGAACGAGTCTTGTTGGTTTGAAGTCAACGTAGAGAGTTTGGAGTGGTTTATCTCTGATCAAAGGGAATTTAAGTTGTGATCGAACCTAAGTTATAGCTACGAGTAATTGTTGTTGTTTACAAACTTGTAAACAGACAGAGTAATTAGGAATAAAAAATTGCTATCGCTTGTAAAAGAGTTACCAGCAGTGGTGCACAAAATTGCGTTGAATAAAGGATTTAATTAAAAACCAAACACAAAATTTATTTTATTTTAACTACAATCTACGAACTCATAAAAACACGTTTTTAAAAAGGTAAAAACCTAACAATATTATATAAAAGTCATTTTTCATCAGTATTCTATACAGAAAAAAAAAAACAAGAACTAACTCAATAGAAAATCTAGGAGCAATCATGAAAAGAAAGCTGCGAAATGACCTACAACGTACTGTTAGCATATTGAAAGCTAAAATCGAAAAAATATGTTACTCAACAACCCCTTAAGAATGTCAACAATTATTAACATTAATAATAGCCAGGGAAACCAGAAATCAATCAAGTCGGATGTAAGATTGTTATCCGTTTCATGAATTTTTATAAGTCTTGGCACCGATTTCTTAGTGCGAGTTTCCCACCATGTCATGGATTTTCTGTTTGAAGTTTGAAATACAAAACAAACAAAAAATATGCTCATCGACGCAAATGTAATAAATTAGCCAATTTTTAAACGATTTGTTCAAGAACTGAATTTGGCTATTAATGACAGACGCAGCTCCATATATAGAAAAGCTGTCAAAGCCATAATGATAACTAAACTAACACATATTACATGTATTGCTCATGGACTGCATCGCTAATGCGAACGTATTAAGGATGAATACAAAAATGTTAATAAAGTCCTTGCTCAGTACATTTATATATAGAAAATCTGACGATTTACGAGTAAAGCAAAAAAAAAAAACTTTCTAAAATTAAAAAAAAAATAAACATTTAGGTGAAGCTTGTTGACAAGAACGTTGTATTCCAAAACGGTGCATTATAATCAATCAAAAAGTTGGTTTTGAATTTCTTGTAAGTTAAGCCTGTGGTATGGTAGGTATGAAACCCGCCCACAGTTTTTTAAATTTTCGACAGCTTTATCACCTTATGACACTAGCTAGTAACTGGTTATGAATAATACATTACTACTATTCAAAACTTTTCAAAATGCTTCCGTCGTTCGGAAGCGGCATTGAACTCCCTTTCAATGAGTTTAAAAATAGAATCGGATGCAGCTCATAGACTGAGAGACGTTCCTATTTTCCTTCATGGAATGTTATGGGAATTAATATATAAAATATAAGCCTTTTTGAATTTCATCTGTCGATAAGTATGTTTGCAAGCGATACTGAATGGGAGAATATAAATTTTTTTTATTAACAAAGGGTGGTGCACGAAATTTTTTCAAGGATTTATTAAAACAATTTGAGAACACGCTTGAATGTCTCTGCTATTTTGTTTTTCTTATTAAATTTACTTTCAGTTTTTACAACTTTTTGTTAAAATTGAAAGTTCTTTTGTTATGATTGTTATTTATTTAAAAATGTTTACTGTTTTTTCGTTTTTTCTTCGTTAATTCGTGTTTATACCTTAAGCTTAACAGAAACCCCCTTTAAGCCAAAGTAGTTGTTTGTCAAAAAAAGGAAACAAATAAATTGCGTGCAGACATATTTGATTATATTTTTGTCAATATATTCGCCGATTAATATAAAAATAACTTTACAGACATCATAAGAAGACATCTGAAAAGTTCTATAATTCAAAGAGTGAATTGTCAGCTGCGTTACTCTTGCTCTTGCAAGCAGAAATATCAAAGGCGTATGAGAAATATTGATATCAAATCACTCATACGTGAGTGAGTGCCAATTGCCAAGTTAGGAGTTCGTTTAGAGTGATTAAATATTTAATTTTTTGTTTTCAATTTAAATGTTATGTTTGAGTTTGTCCTTGAAAATGCCGCATTCCCAAAGCAAATAGGGCAAGAGGTTTTATTTCTTTTTGAAAGAATTAATTTTTTCGAGAGCAATGAAAACAAGGAAATAATAAAACTTAATTTATTTCTTAATATGACACAAAAATAAACAAATCCTGGCAAAAAGATTTATTTCGAATAATTCAGTCCATTTTTAAATTCTATTTTTTATTTTCTACTTAAAGTTGACCATTTTAATTTATTTATTAAACGGCGCCATTTAAATATTAAACTTAAATGGGAAAAAGAGAACATTTTTTTTAAATCGATAAAATTCCCATTTTATATTAGAAATATAATTTTTTAAGGCTTATTAATATAACAATGGAATTTGGTTTGGTTTTATGTGACCATAAATATATATCTTATATCTGTTATGTTGTTGTTGTTTTCCTTTCAAATATTCTATTAAAGATTCCATTCCCTCTTCAAGGAAAAAGTTTGATAAGGGAAAAGTTATGAACTAACAATACTTTACAACAGCAAGGCATAGCTACTCATTCGTTACTTATATACACATGACATTCTTGAAATATTTTTAAAACCTACTCACTAGTACACACACAAACAAAGACCATAAGTAACGAGAAAATGAGAAAAAAATAAACAAAAATATTTACTTGAATCAATAATGAATGCTGTTGCTGTTGCTGCTGCTGCTGCTGCCGTTTCTTTTCATTTTCTCTCTCTCTCTCTCTCTCTCTCTCTTGAAATTTGTTGTTGTTGTTTGTCCCATCTATGATAAATGAGACTAATAAACTGTCATGTGTTTACTTGTATATGCTATTATATGTTGTATTGTTGCTGTTAGTGTTGCTGGTAGATTATCGGGACATCATGAAAAAGGGTTTCAACCTTCTAAATTGTATAGGTAGAGGTGTCTGTGTATAACAGAGAAGGAATATATATATGAGTGTGTGTGTGTGTGCGTTTGTAACTGCGTTAAGTTGGTAAAACATAAAAATAAAAAAATAAAACACGACTGACTGCCTGGGCGACTGGCAACATGATGAAAATGTGAAATTTTTATGTCTATTAAAATATTTACATTTCACTCCATTCATTCATCCCCCATCTATCTATGGCCATATGAAGTTTATTTTTTTTTTGTTTTAACAGATTTAATTGCCGGCAATTTAAAACCTAACCCTTAAAAAGTCTCCATGCGATAAAAGACCTAAAAAATTGAGATTTTTAAGGTTTAATATGTAGTGGTCGAACGTTTTACACACAATTTAAGCCTGATTACATGTGGAAAGGCAATCAGAAAAAAAAGAGAACAACAAAGAGGACCAAGAAAATCCATGCAAGTTTTGTGTAAAGTTGAGATTAAAAACTACATTCTTAGTCATTTATCATATTTGCTTGCCTTTCTTGGTATTCTGGTATTGTATAGATTCAAAATATATTATTTAAAAATCATTCGTTTGGAAGGGTTATATGACAAGGCGGAATTCAAAATCACTTACTACTCATACTCTGTGTGGGTTAGAAAAAACTTGACGATTTATCTTGTCTTTTATAATGATTTTTCTTATTTGGTTTTTTGTTCGTTACAACAAGGAAAATAATTTTCTTTTTTTTTAACTAAAATTGCCTTTGAGTTCTGTGTAAAATTGATTTCATTTGCTTGCAAAGCCACAGTTTGCTTGAGTTTACTGCAAATACGAGAACAGCAACATTTGAATGTTGCACCTTGCAACTGTCATTATTGAACGCACACAAAAGCCTTACAGTCAGACTAGGAACTGAGAAGGAAAGAAGAAAATAAGAAAATAAGAAAATAAGAAAATGATTTGCACGTTGTCAGAGAATGTTGTAATTAATTGATAAAAAGTAAAGTTTTCCCTCTCAAAGAGGTGATGGCAGACAAACTTTGATATGCTGCAGAAACGCTGTGCAAATACAGCAAATACACTCACATTAAAGGTAAATAAGTCAGGAAAATGAAATCAAATTAAATCAAATTAAATCAAATTAAATCAACTTAAAATGCAAAGATTTACGCAGTTCTTTTTCTTCTCGAGTCTTTATTCATTTTAACATTTTCAACGAAGAAAGTTTTCTTATTAAATTTTATAAAAAGCTTAAGAATAAATAACATTTCATTATTTCATTGAAATAAGATTCAAAGAAAAGTCAACTTTAAAATGAATTGGATAAGGAAATACGATTTTTGAAAATTATAAAATGTTTCCATTAAATTTATTATGAAAAAAGTAAATTTAATAAAATTTAAACTCCCACTGTCGCCGTGATATTGCATGCAGTACATTGTTCGGAGGAAGTAAAACAGGAAATTGTAAACGGATATGGAAGTTAAATACAATATAATATTTACTTTATGAAATTAAATTGTAGGCCGACATTAGATACCATATATGTACAATATTATTTATCTACTATATGCATACATACATACAGACATACATATAAAAACAAATTTTAAATATTAAAACAATGTTTTTCTTGTTTCAAATCCTTAAAACAAAGTCATTTGGCTTAATCGCATCCCCAAAGACGAAAATACGATTTATCTTTCGACTTTTTATTTCAAATGTTCACACCGAAATGATTTCGATAAAATCACTTGAACACACATATTCGGTTGAGTTGCAAGCAAGGATATTCAAGGATAAGTACTGTTTAATTTTTTTCATGCATCTCTTTGGATGCATTTTGAAAATGAAAAAAGGAAAAAAATCATTTGATATTTTGTTTGTTTTAAGTTGAGTTGAGTGTATTTGAAAGAAATACATATGGGACATCAAATGCAAACAAATATTAGAAAACTTTTCCGAAATAATTCAAAAATATTTCCTAACTGTGAGTATTTGAAAAGATTCAATTTGTATAAAAGAATTGTTGTTTATGTTACAACCACAATTTACGTATCCAATATACGCAAATGACAGCTTCATTTCATTTCATTCCTTCATTTACATTTCATGTATAACACGAAGTTCCTTAAAGTAGAGTATAAGCTAACACTTAAAATTAAACATTTCCTTGTTTGTTACCTTAAACTTGTCCATAATTTTCAGTGTTTGCTTACATTACCGTATTATTATGTTTAAAGGTGATTTCATGTAAATGTTGACAGCGGCTACGCCTTAAATGGTTCATGCGCATAGTCTCACCAACATGGGCCTTACCATGGACCCACAAAAAATGGTCTAAAGGAGTTAAATTGCACGATCTAAGTGACCAATTTACCGGCCCCAAACGTGTAATATACCGTTTACCAAACCCGCCTCTATATTAGATCATTGTTGCTTGTGCTGTGTGGCATGTGGGCACCGTCTTTTTTAAAACTACATGTCAGTCAAGTCCAGCTCTTCCATTTTGGGGAAAAAAATAATCAAACAGTGCATATTTCTTTTGCAAAGCTTTTGGATGCTCTTCACACCAAATAAGGCAATTTTGTTTGTTCACCAGAAGTGAGCTTCGTCGCTGAACACAATTGTGCACGTTGAACTTTCTTAACGGAGCATGAATTTTGATAATCGAACTCAATAATCTGTAAGTCGATTCATGGTTAGATTATAGACCAAACTGAACATGTTTGACAGTAACATATTACACGAAAACAGCTGAGCTGCCAAAAAAAAACGATACTAAAAAATCACCAGATATTTAAATCTGGTAGAATATTTAACGAATAACTTCTTAAAATTAGTCGCATTAGTATTGAGTTGTAGAGTTTGTTTAAGAAGACTAGAAAGACGTGCACCATACACACAGAAGAAATAATTTAACGATAACTTATATACACATGAATATATATTAATTCCCATAACATTCCATGAAGGAAAATGTGGACTTCTCTTAGTCAATGAGCTGCACCCGATTTTAGTTTTAGGCTCATTGAAAGGGACCTACTTTTTAACGCTGGCTCCGAACGGCAAATACATAAGAGAAGTTTTCAATAATAAGTAATACTCATAACCAGTTACTAGTTAATGTTATGAGATAATACCGCTGTGGAAAAACTTCCTCTTTTTTCAGATGGTCTGGCCCGGTATTGAACCGAGGACCTTCTGGTTAGTAGGCGGGTATCTCACCTCCCATACCGCAGTGTCACATAGATAACTTGGTATGATAATATTCTGTGCATTAACAAGAGAACACGAATCTTAAGTAGGCTCTCAAAAGACGCGCCATAAAACGCTGTAGTGAAATGGGATATACTTATGATCAAATCGACTCAAACCGAATACATATCTAAAACCATTGCATATTTTATGCGCATTAAACACTTTTTAAAAGCATATTTATGGTTTCCCTGATTATTATGTAGGACATGATCAAATTTTCTCTTTCGAACAGCAATGTATTTAGACTTGGTCGGGTGAAGCCATAGGTCATTAGCTGAAGCTCAACGAAAGACTTAGGTAATAAGTCATGATATTCCCAGTTACTGACCGAACAGGACTACACTCAATACAATTGTTCATCATCCGTATACATATGTACTTTACAATAACAGCGTTGATTGGGCAAATCTTTTGCATAAATAGTAAAAAAGGGCATTCCTCTGTTCAGTTTCAAAGGACATGACCGTGCACTGGCCGTGTAGACGGATTGATAACAGTCGGTTAGATACGAATCTAAGATTTTGACTGATGTTGGAAAAAAATTAGAAAAATGCTTAAGTTTAATTAAAGACTACCATGATCAACCCCATTAAAAGTCTTCAAGTGATCAAGTAGAACCAAGAAATTTGCCGGTGGGAAAATGAACCCATGTGCTGTGTATCAAGACAAGCCTGACTGCTATACGATTGGGCTCGTTTGGAGTCTATCCTGAGGTTGCAGCGACAAAGGCTGCAGATCTTGGTGGCTGATGTCGCTGAGCAGTGGGTAGCTGTTGCACATGCTAGCAGACTGAATCTATCGTTCAATGATTACTGTAGGAGTGTTCAGGATGAAGAAGAGAAGGAGACTGTCGAATATTAATACTGTTTTCCTTGGCAGTCCATTTCGCTATGCCATGTCGGACCCAGCTGAAGTAAATGTCAGAGAGCTTTATACCGGGGCGCGGATATGTAGATCCGCTTGGATGCTACCTACTATTGGCATCACAGTGAGATCAGTATTGAACCCAAGTGAGCTGGAATTATGAATTTTGAATGCATATTTTCGCAACCTACAGCGTTTGACTTAACTAGCTCACAACATGAAAAAACTTTGGATTGACCAACACAAGAAAATTTAAAAGTACTATCTTCACCCTTCGTATCTATAGAAACAACAGCAGTGAAATCATAAAAACTCCAGTCAGAACGAGCAAACAGAATACTGGTGGTCTTTTTAGTTAAGTTTCTTTAATTGAAAATTATTTTGTAATTATTGCTTCTCTCAAATTCATAAATGAATAGTTAAAAGCTTCAATAGTTGCTAACAAAATATTTTTAGTGCATTAATAATCTTGTAATTTTTGTCTTTTATATTTTTAAAATTTGTTTTGCAAGTATCTCCCTCTCTCTCTACTCTTTCTCTACCACAAATGCTAGAGCATAAGCAGCTTTGCAGTAAATTATACCAAAAGCGATTAATAATGCTTATATATTACTCGTACTTTCAGAACCAATTCATGATTTTTAGTTTTTTTTTTGTTTTTTCTTTATACTTAAAAAAAATTCTTTTATTTTACTCATTTGTGTTTTTTTCATTTTGCACAAAATAATTTTTTTTTGTCGAAATATAGTCTGCTTATAAGAAATTTTATTTTTACACAGTTTCTGTTTAATTTTGTTTTTGTAAAATTAAAAAGAAAAAGTTTAAAAGGGAATGCAGTTTTGCAGTTTTTTTTCTTCACAAAAAGAGCATAATAATGTTGCAATGTCTTCTCTAAGAAATCAAAATAAAATCTAAAGAAAACGAAAATAATCGAAAAACAAGTCTCAGAGAAGAAATTTTTTCCGGACGACTTAAAGTCGAAAATAAAATCTTAGGAAAGAGAATTGGAGAGAGAAAGAGACAAAAAATGAAAAATGATAATTTATTTGCAGTTAAAATTAATGAAGCCAAAGACTAATGTTGTAACAACATTTTGTACAGCAATAATGACAAAAATAGAAAAGATTTATAAAAAAGAATTTTCTTCAAGAATTTTAACGGGAAAATACTCGAAAAAATTTCAATGAAAACGAAAAAGGACAACAAAATAAAAAGTCAGTTGTAATAGCATTAAAAAAGGAAGACAAAAAAAAAAAAAAAAAAATCAAGAGAAAAAGTTCGACAATCTTCTAAAAGAAAAATAAAGTTTTTAAATGATTTAATAAGAGGTTAAAAATCCCATTAATCTTTAACAAATCATTTATGCAGTTTTTTTTTTTCCATAAAAACAATATTAAATATTCCATTAAATTCTGATTTTAAAAACAGATTCAAATAAAAAATTTCACAAAAAAATAATTTTTTTTACATAAAATAGTTTTTAAGGCATTTAAATTTTTAAAATCATAATAATAAACGAAAACAAAACCTGACAATAACACAAAAACATGTTGCAAAGAGAGAAAGAGAGCAAAAAAGTTTTTGTCTAGAAAAGAACATAACGAAACAAAAACCAACAAAAAAAAAAAAAAAAAATTAAAGTAAACAAGACAAGCAAAACTATTGTAAACAACAACAATATGCATTGTAATGACTGTGATGAGTTAGAAAAAAAAAAAAAAAAAAAAAAAAAAAACAGAAACCAACAGAAAAAACAATAATCAAATACAACGAAAGAGAAAGCAACACAAAAAAAGAACAATATTTTCATAAACATGCGAACTTTTTCCCATCTAAAAAAAATCCTTTTTTTTACTGCTGCTCGGTGTTCATGACTTGGAGAAAAAAATATTGAAAAAAGAGTCAGAGACTCAGTCAACTGTCAAGTTGGACTGAGGAGGGAACAAAAACGAAAAGAAAAACAAGGTGTGACTGTAATCATCATTATACGCGCCATTACTTGCATGTGGTGAATATTATGGAGATAATAATAGCAAAAACAACACCAACGCATACACACAACAACACACAACTGCAAATGTTAATACACAAGCACACATATGTAGATACATATGTAAACCAAACTTTCATAGAAATTGAAAAAAGAGAAAAAAAAAATATTTGTACGTGTGTATGTATATCGTGAGATGGAAATCTTTAGGATGTCCCCTAAGTCATGTAGAAAATATCTCATCATTATTCCACCAAATATAAGAACTGCCCATATATAACATATACATGTGTATGTACATATTTATTTTTTTATATAGAGCGTGGCTTTCGATTTCCAAAATAATTTCTTTTTAGCAGAGATAAAGCCTTACTGGTAGACCGATCTTGATAATGTTTTATAGTCAGATATCTATAGCGATTGCATATTATAGTCTATTGTTAGTATTTTCAATGGATTCCCATTTTGCACATATGGTATGTACGGATGCTGCTTTAAAGATAGGTTTTTATTACTTCGAAGCTAAAATTGTTTGTTTAATATTTGATAGCAAAAAAACAAAGTTACTTGTTTCGTATTTGTAAATCAGTGGCTTGTTCTCACGTTAAATTAAGTGCGTATTATCGGCATCAATGAGGTACCCTACTTTTGCTTTAAAATGGTGTTTTTTTCAAACTTTCTTTTTTGTTGCTTAAGGTGTTATTATTATTTAAAAAGGTTCGCCGATCTGATACTAAATGTCTCAATTCATTAATAGATTTGCAAGTTTCGTTTGTTATTGTTCTCCTAGTTAGTCTGGTCCTTCTGCTCTTTTTACTGACCTGAGAATTCTATTTTAGTGCAACGTTACATATCTCATCATATGACTTTCGTAAAGGGTAGCTTAACCAATTTAGTTTCCGCACATTTATTTGCCTGTTGATGTTCTCTTTGTTGGCTCATCTTAAAAGTTCACTGTTTGAGATTCTACGTGGCAATCAAAACATATCTTTCGTGAGAGTTGAAGTTTGGAGTTTCTGTTTGATTGTTGTATTTACGAGACATGTGTCAGATCCATATAGGAGTACAGATCATACGCAGGAATTGTAATATTGTCGTAAAGTTCGCTGGAGCTCCAGATATTTCAAAATCTTATGCATAATACGTCGCTGTAGGCTCCTCCATCTGTGATAATAGTGTTCCCAAGTTAACATACAATTGTTACGTTTGATTACTTTTAATGGTGCAAGCATTCGTTTAATGCCGGTCTATCGTGTTAGCTACGATTAGTACTATGTCGTGATATTTCTTTCTGTTCTGCAATTGTCTCGCCTAGTTGGGTCACCACAAAAAGTAATGGAAACAACAAGCAGCCTTGCTTCAGGTCCGCCGTGCACTATTCAAGCTCTAGGAATACTGTACTGCGTAATTATTGAATTTAAATTTTATCTGGGATACCTTCTCTTGAAAGTTTGCTGATTACTTCGAAGAATTTTTCGAAATGAACAAAGATGAGATGAAGGGTGGTGTTAAATTCGTTTCAGTGCTCTATTATAAGTAGGAAACTATTTACTTGGTCAACGCTAAATATGAGAATGCGTTTCAGCAGTAGTTTGCTAAATATATTGCGAACAGTGGAAGTCAGTGAAATTGCCCAAAATCTTCTCTTTTGGGATATTTATAATGGAAGCCTGCTTCCTCTTGTATTTTCCATTTTCATTGGAGTAATGACTTAAGTAATTTCCTCAATATCCGAGGGTTGCATGGTTGAACATTTTATGGGTGTTGAGATTGTGGAAAATTGTATTAACTTTTACCTTAGAGGGTATGTCGTGCCGATTTAGAATTTCTGGAACTCCCTCTGACGGGGGTCATTTATTCTTCTTATTTTTATAAATTTTTGCTTGATTTAGTTAATTTTCATTTTTTAATAAAAACTAACACACAATTTGGAAAACACAAAAAAGCAGTTTTCGTCTTTTCAACGAATGTATACCAATCTAGTGATAAATAGTACTGAGTGTGTTAAGACCAGTAGCACCGACGAGAACAACAACCACAACAATAATAGCAAACAAGGGATGAAAAAATGCAGAGTAAAAGTATTTTTGAACTTGGCTTGGACGTTGCAACCGTTTATAAAAACAAAGGCAATACAGTCCTAGGTCATATTAAAAAATACGCTTGAAAACTCAAACCCTATCACATGTTCTCTCACACACGGAATGGTGTCAGTAAATTTAATGATTTAATTATATCGAGAGAAAAAAAATATATAAAAACGTAAATTGAGAGAAAAAAGTTCTTTTCATTACATACTAGAAAAAAGAAATTAGAAATTGTAATATACATACATATGTGATCAATTATAAATGACTAGAATAGACCTATCCGCGTTGCTCGGGGCCTTTGTGTTGTATACCTATAAAATGTATACCTCGTAAGGAAACTTTAATGTATTATAGTTAATAATTTGTATTAACTACCAAGTCATATAGACTAAGTTTAGAAACATCCATTCTAACCTTTCTCTAGATATACAAAAATCATTATTTACTTTGTAAAGGGCGTGCCACAGCCACTTATTCAACTTTACCCGTATTTCGACTGATGACGTGGATTAACTAGAAAGTTATTTAGACCATATTCAGAACCTGCCGCTATTACCATTCCATAGATATACAAAAATCAGTATATATTTTGTATGAGAGGTGCCACTTCCACTTATCTGATACTTTTTGACTGATGATTTATATTGCCCACAAGGTTTCTTGGGCATTTTTTAGAAACTCTTACTATGTAATGCTATAGACATATAAATAAAAATATTATATGTTCGTGGCACCGCCCAGTTGAACCAAATCCATCAGTGAAAGTGAACCTTTCTGACGCTTGAATTGGTTTGTAAGTCGGTTTTGTGGTTCTCAAGTTATAAAATGACGAAGATAAGAAAACTTATTTTTATATGCATATATACTCGTACTTTGATTTGATAAAAAAAGAAATTCATTTAATTTCTAAAAAAAGATCGAAATATAAATTTGTTCTTTCCCTACTAATATGATCACAAATGTAACCATATAAATATCCCCTAGTCTCTCTTACGCACTGTTGCAATAATTTTTTTTTTTGAAAATTTATAATAAAAAAACCGATTTTCGAGTGAATACTTAAATGAGTAAAAAATATATACATAAAGGGTCCGCCAAATAATTTTTTTTTTTTGAAAATTCTATAAAAAAAACTACTGAATATTTTCTCAAATTTCTTTTTTATTTGAAAGTACAAACCTTCCGGTTAATAATGGAAAATAATTTCATTCAAATGGCAGCCTCGGCTGGCCATACAGTAGCCTACGCGATAGGTCCAATTTTTAAGCACATTATCGATTGTGTGCAGCTGTATTTCACTAATGGCTTCACGAATATTGTCCTCTAAAGCGTCAATTGTCTCTGGCTTATTGGCGTAACACTTACCTTTGACGGCACCCCACAAATAATAGTCCAACGGTGTTAAATCGCAGCTCCGAGGTGGCCGAACGACATCAGCTTTGCGGCTGATAATGCGATCTGCAAAAACAGGGCGCAAAACATCGAGTGTAGCTTCGGCTGTGTGGCACGTAGCGCCGTCCTGTTGAAACCAAACGTTGCTAATATCCTCCCCTTCAATTTTTGTGAACAAAAATTCGCTTAACATAGCCTGATAACGATCGCCATTGACTGTAACGGCCACTCCGTACTCATTTTCGAAGAAAAATGGCCCAATTATGCCTCTGGATCAATATCCGCACCAAACAGTGACTCGTCTTGGATGTATCGGTTTTTCAATGTATGCGTGCGGATTTTCTGTACCCCAAATGCGACAATTTTTCTTGTTTACATACCCGCCAAGATCAAAATGAGCTTCATCTGAATAGATGATTTTTTTTTGGCAAAATTTTCAAAGTAATGTCGCAATATTTCCCAGCGTTGTTCAAGCGTATACACAACTATATTCGTTCAGCGAAAGGAAAAGCTAATTATCTGTCAAATCAGACATGAGCTAAGTGTTACCATTCACGAAATAAGCACTAGTTGAAAAAAAAAACGTTAGATGGCAGACCCTTTAAAAGCGTATAATTTATCTCATAGTGTATTTGTTATTCAACCAGAACACTACAAATTAATTGTGATATACATAAATGATATGTGATCGAATTTGACACTTTGTTGCCGATAAGCGGAGCTCGTAGCGTGTAAACCGTTTTCTTAGGTTAGCTCTTGTTTTCGAGTCATACCGTTATTTGAAAAATTAACGAGTTTGCACAACATGTATTTGTATAACTCAAAAACAGTTCAGCTTATTGAATAAACTAAAAAATCGTAATTCCGCAGTAAAATTACTTTTAAGGCTGAAGCTTTTTTAATCTGCGCAATCTTTGCAAATATAATTTTTTTTTGCGAAAGAACAGTGGGATCACATGATTATGTAAGTATGTACGTATGAGTAATCTTTTATAAGTGAAGCAGATATATCATTCATACGTACATAGTTACGTTGTAGGTAATGTGATGTCGCCAAAAAAAAGGCAGAAAAACATTCTTAAACACAAATGTGAGTATCACACAGTGTGTGAATTCTCTCTTTCTTTTTGATCAGTAGTCAAAAAAGGATAATTACATTGTCGCATTAAGAAAGATACGTGTAAACCTCACCACACAGTTATTTTGATATTTTTACTTTAATTAATTAATTAAAGTATTATAGTGGTTTAAACAAGTTGTTAACTGCTTATGATTTCAAAGATTTTTTGTTGGAAGTTATTTTTGTTTTGCTTTTAAAAGTGTTAATAAGTTAAACACAAAAGAGCTGGTAAATATATAATAAATTTTTTTAAAGCTTTAGTATTAATGTAATAATATACTCGTATTTATTAATTGTTTTTTCCAGGAATCAATTTATATTCTTTTTATTATAGTGCAGCTTTACTTTAAGGTGTGTATTATTATGATTTTTTTGTAAAAATAAATTTTTACAATATTTTTGTGTGTAAAGTATCTTAAATTACTGCTAAAAATGTATCAAAATACAGAAAAAACGATTGTTGATCATTATTCACATTTGAAAACGGTGTTTAAATAGTAAATACTCACCGGTATGTGGGGACGGCGTAGTAAACTTGTATTCTTTTAAGTCCGTGCATGTGTTTTTGTGTATAGATGAGAAAGTGTATGAATAAAAGAAAAAAAAAAAGAAAAAATAAAGAAAATGAGAGAGAGAGAGAGAGAGAGAGAGAGAGGGATAGAGAGATAGATTAAGTACTACCCAGTAGGAATAATAAATATATTGCTTTTGTTTGCAGCAGCTTATCATACAAACATACGAGTACATATAAAGAGCAGCCGCAACAACACTACGAGTAAAAGCAAACAATATGCTTCAGAGTGTATTTACGCAAATACCACTTACACTGAGACCTCTCCTTGTTGCATGGACATCAATTAGGCTGTAAATATTATAAGTGCTTGTACGATCAGGCCTTTAAGTGGGCTTCAAGTGTTTCAGATTATTTGTAGTTATTTTTTTTGCTGTCATGCTGTTGAGCTTTAGTAAGATTGTTTTTGTTTTTGTTATTTTTTTCTCTGTTATTGTTGTTGTTGTTGTTTGCTTAAGAAATGATTTACATGTGTCGGTAAACATTTATCATTGGATATTATATTTTCTGCTGCTGCTACAGTCGTATTTCGTTTCTTTTTCTTCTTCGCTTATGACGGCCAGCCACTACCTTTCACATTTTCGTCCTTAAACTTGTTTTTGCCGGAATCAAAGAGAAGAAAGCTTAAACGTATATGTTGGATATTATTTTTAGAAATTTAAAAAGTTTCTTCTTTTTATTTTGTGAAACAGAATTTATGTTTTTTAAACACAGCAGGTAGTATTTCTAATATTTTATGCCTATTTTCTATGTGTATTGTAAGTGTTTCTCCTGCCAGGACAATGGTAATCAAGGAAAGAAAAATAAATAAAATTATGTGAAGCAGGATTAACTGTTATTTTTATTTTTCATTTTTCATTTTTATGTATTTCATTTTGTAGAAAGGGAGTACTCGTAACTTTACAAACCTCAAAAAAAAAAAAAAAAATTGTGGGAAATATTAAAAAATTATTTTCATTTAATATGGTTCGTTTACAATTTTTTTTTTAAATATTTTTTTTTTAATAAAAATCATTTTTAAGATTCGTGAGGAAATACATTTTATTTTGATATTCTATTTTTATGTTAAACTTTTTTTGGATCTGGAAAGGATAAAAGAAACTCATCTCAAATAATTTAAAATAATTTTTTCTTCGACTACTCTCTGTTCTAGTGCAATACCACTTTTTATTTGAATTAAATTTTTCATTTCTTATCACTTGAATATGTTTTATGCCTTAAAAATGAGTTTTTTCTCTAAAATGAGCGTGTTTTGAAAAGGATTCAATCAAATTGAAATATGAAATAATCGAAATATAAATTTTTCGTAAAAATTCAAACACATTTTTTTTCTTAAACTTAGAATTTTAGCGTATGTACGTAAAATTTACGTATAGTTTTTTCAATATTGTTGCTATACAAGCGTGAAATGACCTAACGTTTCTCAATCCATATAAACATAACAAAGACAGGAATCTTAATCATAAACCTGCTATGAGAAGAGTGTGTTTACTAAAACAGTGTACGTTAATTGTACGTTGCAATTTGAAATAGTAGAAAAGAACTGAAGTGTGACTTAAGTGACATATGTACATAAGTTTTGAAACAGAGGAAAAGGAGGACTTCGATAGCGAACCTAGTTGTCCTGATAGGAATTCGTGTTCCACTTCGATCGATGAAAATGATATGAAAAAAGAATTGGCAGAAGCCTGGGATATATTAGTAAGTAATTCAAAATGAAAAACTAACCATTAGACGATCTTTTGTTTTCATATAGAAAATTGTGTTTTTTTTGGATTAAACCCATCGATCACAGTGAGAAATACTTTGGAGCCGAGAGATATATTTTTAGTTTTTGTTTTATTAATTAATAAAAATATAAAAGTAAATAAGAAATTTTTCATTAAAACAGCATCTAAAAAAGCGTTTTACTGGATTATTTCGTAGTACGAAAAATTTACTTAGCCATAGTGTTACCTTTATAAAAAATAACGTTGGTATGCTAAGGTTAAAAATAAATATAGAATTTTAGCTTAAACACTTTACAAAGGTAATCCATGTGAAATTATTTAACAATTAATACTTTTGTTATTTTGGCTGTTGGCGAGTATGGTTTTAGATCTGAAGCACTCTGACAAGAGGATAAAAAATATTATTTTATATATACATATATATAAAGGGTCCGCCATCTTACGTTTTTTTCTTCAACTGGTGCTTATTTCGTGAATGGTAATACTTAGCTTATGTCTGATTTGACACATTGATTTGACTACTGATTATAAAGAAGGAGAGAATTCACACAGTGTGTGATACTCACATTTGTGTTTAAGAATGTTTTTCTGCCTTTTTTTTGGCGACATCACATTACCTACAACGTAACTATGTACATATGAATGATATATCTGCTTCACTTATAAAAAATTACTCATACGTACATACTTACATAATCATGTGATCCCACTGTTCTTTTGCAAAAAAAAAAAAAAAAAAAATTATTTGTAAAGATTGCGCAGATTAAAAAAGCTTCAGCCTTAAAAGTAATTTTACTACGGAATTACGATTTTTTAGTTTATTCAATAAGCTGAACTGTTTTTGAGTTATACAAATACATGTTGTGCCAACTCGTTAATTTTTCAAATAACGGTATAACTCGAAAACAAGAGCTAACCTAAGAAAACGGTTTACACGCTATGAGCTCCGCTTATCGGCAACAAAGTGCCAAATTCGACCACATATCATTTATGTATATCACAATTAATTTGTTGTGTTCTGGTTGAATAACAAATGCACTATGAGATAAATTACACGCTTTAAAAGGGTCCGCCATCTAACGGCGGACCTTATTTCGTGAATGCTAACACTTAATTCATGTCTGATTTGACAGATAATTAGCTTTATCCTTTCGCTGAACGAATATGGTTGCGTATACGCTTGAACAACGCTGGGAAATATTGCGACATTACTTTGAAAATTTTGCTAAAAAAAATCATCTTTTCAGATGAAACTCATTTTGATCTTGGCGGGTATGTAAACAAGCAAAATTGTCGTATTTGGGGCACAGAAAACCCGCACGCATACATTGAAAAGCCGATACACCCAAGACGAGTCACTGGTTGGTGCGGATTTTGGTCCAGAGGCATAATTGGGCCATTTTTCTTCGAAAATTAGCAAGGATTGGCCGTTACAGTCAATGGCGATCGTTATCGGGCTATGTTAAGCGAATTTTTGTTCACAAAAATTGAAGAGGAGTATATTAGCAACATTTGGTTTCAACAGGACGGCGCTATGTGCCACACAGCCGAAGCTACACTCGATGTTTTGCGCCGTGTTTTTGAAGATCGCGTTATCAGCCGCAGAGCTGATGGCGTTTGGCCACCTCGGAGCTGCGATTTGACATCGTTGGACTATTATTTGTGGGGTGCCGTCAAAGATAAGTGTTTCGCCAACAAGCCAGAGACAATTGACGCTTTAAACGACAATATTGGTGAAATACAGCTGAACACAATCGATAATCTGCTTAAAAATTGGACCGACCGTGTAGGTTACTGCATGGCCAGCCGAGGCAGCCATTTGCATGAAATTATTTTCTATTATTAACCGGAAGGATTGTACTTTCAAATAAAAAAAGAAATTTGAGAAAATATTCAGTAGTTTTTAGTACAATATTTTAGTTTTAAAAAAACGTTTCAAGAAGTATTATTTCTTATTGTTAAAAAGAGCTCTTCCATAATGTTCTAATTATTTTGTAGTTTTTTTTTTATTCAGAATTATATTTAAAGTTTTAGTACAAATATGTTTAAATGAGTTTTTTAAAATATTAAAAAAATATTCTCATTTCATCATTCAAATTTAAGCCACACCACCAAGTAACAAAACAAAGTAAAAAACGAAATAAAAAATGACAAGTATTTATAAAGCGATTTAACATTAAAAAAATAAAATGAAATTCATAAACAAATTAAATAAATATGTAAACAAAAAAAATTATTTTTAAATCTATTTGTACATTTTTATTAAACAAAAAAAGAAAATGTTGTGGAAAAATTTATAAATGAAAGCGAGGATATAAAAACTCAATCAATCATTTTTGTGTAGGATCATGTTAAAAAAAAAAGAATTAAAAAATAAAAAACAAAGCAAAAAACATAAAATACAATAATAATTATTATTGTGTTGCCATCTCTCTCTGTCTCTTCTTTTTTTATTATAAATGTTTTATGCAATTTTTATTTAATCATGTTGTCGTAGTGGTGTGCGTATGTTCCTCTCAGTATACGTATGTATGTGCGGGAAAAGGTATTTTATGTGTAAGCTGTGGATTATTTCAATTTTATTCAATTGCAGTTTTGTGACTTGTTTGCATTTGTAGTTGTTCTTGTTTCCGTTGTCTTTTTTTGCTGTTACTGTTGCTGTTGCTGTTGCTGCTGCTGTTGTTATTGTAAACCATGATTATTAAAGCATATTAAATGTGTGGTTGCCTGCATGTCTGTCTGTCGTTGTTTATAAAAATTTATAATTTTTTTTTATTGATTTTTTTTAAATATTTTGTGTAAAATTGAATTTTAATTTGTTAACAAAATTGTTGTTGCTTTTTTAGCATTTAATTGTATTTAATTATTTATCAGTTTAATTTGCTATGCATTTGAAAAAAAAAATAAAAAAAAGAAGAAAAACCGGAAATAAAACACGTAAAGAGAGGTTTTTATATAATTTTATTATTTTATTTACTTTTATATTTTAATTATTAATACTTAATGCATATGTAGGTGAGTGTATGCGATGGATTAATGCAGAAATTAATTAAAACTGCGATTGTTGTTTTGTAAAAGTATATGTTTATTGTTTGAAAATATTGACACATAATCATTTCAGCTACAAATCGAACACCCTATTTATGGTCACGCTATTGAATTGTTTAGATTATTGTTAACAAACAGAAAATCTATAATATTAATTAATGGCTTTTAAATAGAAAATCATGTGGAAGATTTACACAAAATTTTAAAATAATATCCCATAATAATTCACTTGTTGTCAACGAGAGTATTAAAGATTTTGGGAAAATGCCAACAAATTAATTAATTTGTTTATTTTACGCTCCTATTGAAAGTGATGCCTAAACAATAATAATATTTAAAACAACGACAGCAACAACAACAATGAAGAATAAATTATTCAAGTATATAGTGGATATTGTCAATGTTCTTGTTGTATTTGGAGACAACAGTAAGAGTAGCAATTAATTTTCTTAGCAGCAATAACAAAACAACCATAACAAAACAATTACAAACCGTCAACAATTTTACTCTTAAGCTTCAACGTAAAGGATTAATGCGTGAATGCGTTAAATCTAATGAACCAGAGAAATTCAGACAATGGTTGGTGACTTTAACAGCCATAAGGACAATAACATTTAAGTATACAGTATAACAAGTGTTGCCATTTTGGTGCTGTTGGGGTATTTTTTTCTTCATGTACCCGCATACTTTTTTTTTAAATAAACGTTTTTTAAAAACTGGTATTTATAGTGCTTTTTTGCTTTCCTCAAAGTGTTTTTATTAGTGCATAGTACTTAAAATCTCGGCTCGTGAGCAGAATTTTTTTTGGTTCGTTCATTTTATGACTCGTGCTTGTGAGTTTTGTTTTTTAATTCGTGAGCAGGAATCATATTTTTTGCTCAAAGCATGAATTTTATACTGCGAAGGAATTGAAAATAAGCAAAAAACAATCAATGCACGTTGTTTGTGTAAGATTAAATGCGTTATACTATGCATTCGTGTGCCGGTGTGGTATGGTAGGTAAGACACCCGCCTACCAACCAGTTCGGTTCAGACTCGGTTTAATACCGGGCCAGACCATCTGGAAAAAAAGAAAAAGTTTTTCAACAGCGGTGTCACCTCATAACATTAGCTAGTAACTGGTTATGAGTATTGCTACTATTGAAAACTTCTCTAATGCATTTGCCGTTCGGAGCCGGCGTTAAACTGTAGGTCCCTTTTAATGAGTCTAAAAATAAAATTGAGTGCAGCTCATTGACTGAGAAAAGTCCCCGTGTTCCTTCATAAAATAAATATAAATATATGTATGTATGTATATGTGTGTACATATGTGTATTTTGTATGCAGCAACCAATAAGTATCACACATATGTATGTTTTATTTTACACGAACAACATTTACTAAAAAGAATTGCTAGTTTTTAACTTGTTTTGATGCTTTTCGATTCGGTAACGAGTCGTATTTATTTTTCTTTTAGAATTTGGCTCTCAAAAGGAATCCTTTTTTACGTACGAATTCGATTCGAGCACTCTTCCTACTCTGCTCTTTACTATATATAACAACGAATACTTAATATCGAAACAATTAATTATAATTGAAACGGTATTTACATCTGTTCGAAATTTCACCAATTAGACTTAAAATTTTGCTCAAAACCTAGAACGTTTACATAATAAGTTTAGATATGAAGCGAGATTTTAGTTCAATGTGATTGTAAAACGTAACGTCAAAATAAAAGAGCTTGTATTTAAGAACTGAAAATTTAAAATTTTAGTTATGCTTCCGTTTTAAGCTTCATATTAAATAACTGTGTTGCGGAATGCTTACTGAAAAAAAGATAAGCAAAAGTAAAATTAAAATTAAAAACAAAGAAGTGAAATAGTTAATAAATTGCTTAATAGTACAACTATTTGTATTTGCTTTTTCTTAACTATTTACTACTTATTCATTGACTACGTTGCTGTTGATTGAATTTCATTATCGTTTGTCGTTTCATGGAGGAAAAATTGGTTAAATTGTTTTAAAATTTATTTCAATTCTGACTTTTTGATTTCTAAATTTAATTTTCATTTTATTGGTGAAAGAGTTGCAAAATACGCCCACATTATAGTAAACAATCAAGTAAAACTAAAGTAAACAATAATTTATTGCTTACAGCAAAAGCAATTTTTAATAAAATAGTTGCTAAGTAAGTTGTTTACTATTTTACTATTTGACTTTTTTGCTTTTTACTTTTGCTTATTATTTTTTAAAGTTTTCAGCAACACTATTGTTTAATTTGAAGCTAAAAACTGAAGCAAAGAAAAGCATTTATTCATTTTGCTTTTGCTCTTTACTTTTGCTGTGTAGTTTTCTTTAAGTTTAGTTCAGCAATTACAAATTCATTGAAAATAGTCAAGCATTTTTAACGCTGATTTTGACACCAAACTCTAATAGTGATAATATGAAATATTTACACCAAATAGACAGAATTTTTACCAAACAAATTCAGTCTTTTTTATTAAATATGTTTTTTTACTTCAACTTGTATTACTAAATCTAAAAGATTTCGAAATGATACCGTGATGAAGTAAAATTTTCTTTCTATGGAAATCTTGTTGTGATCTAATGGAGGGGAATTGTATACATCCTATAAGAGATTTGCTTCTTGTATGATTGTACGATTTATATTTGTCGACGTGTCAGAAATAAAGAACGGCCTATACGAAAACGAAGTAAAAAAATAAAAGTGGAATAAAATTCCAAGTGTCAAAAAATATTTTGGCAATGATTTGCTTTTCATATGATTAGATTTAGATTTTATATATTAGTAAATTGTTTGCTTAATTAAATATTTATTTCATCCTAAAAAAGTTTTATTTTATTGTCATAAGGAAATTAAAAATTTATATTTTTAACCATTTTAGGGAATAGCGATTGATACTTTTTACCCCTTTCTGGTCCAAATTTTTACCCGTTTTTAAGCCGTACCCACTGTGTTTACTCTTTAAAAAATGGCAACACTGAGAGTAACACAAAACATTAGAGAGAGGCAGAGGGAGATAGGGAAGAAAAATCCTATGACACAAAATTTGTATTGAAATAAATTTTTGATTTAGCTGGTGGTCTACAATAATACAATGGACTGACGACTGACTGTCATTTAATTATTCAATGATAACTAGAATAACAATTCGTAAACACTGTCACTGTCACTGCCACTGCTTCTGCTACTGCCACTGCCACTAATAACGATAATTCCGTTTATGTTCATTAAGATAATAATCATATCTGAGTAGGAATTTCATTTCCGCTTATGAAATATTCACTTAATAATTTCTTTATTTGCCAAAAGGTAATGCATTTGTTAGACTCTTTAACCTGTTTCCCTCCAGAAGCCTTCCAATTATTTGTATTTTTATTTTGTTATGGTTAATTTACTGTAAAGCCTTTAAGTAGAATAGAGCAGAATGTTTGGTTAGTCAACATAATGGCTTGTGGGTTTTGGACGTGTTAAATTGTTACTTTGGCTTGTTAGCGAATGCTTTAAATAAAAGTGGGTGCAGAACACAATAAGTAGGAAAATATTTGGTTTATGAAGCGTAAATTGTTTTTCTCAAAAATTAAATTAAAAGCAAACAAAAAATTTGCTTTAATGAAATTCGGTGAAAATAAAATTTTAGAGAATTTTCATTAAAAAATTGTATTTTAAAGTAGAAACTGTTGTAAATACTTTGGCTTTAAGTCTAAAAACGTTTTCGTAATTTCATATTGAGATATTACATAATACTAGTTTGCATAGCGGCAGACTCAATCAGCCGCATTCGAGCATCTAACAATTATTTATGTATATAAATTGGTATTTTAAAATTAACCTCCATATATGTACTGGTATGTGTAAATTTGAAATAAGTTTTAAATGAATTTTATTACAAATTTTTCATACAAAATTTTCTTTAAACGGATTTCAAATACATTCTTTTCAATATAAGCCTAAAAATATAAAATTATTTTTTCCAAAAAAATTTCTTTAAAAAGGAATTCATTTGACAAATAAAAAATATACATACACACATATATATATTCTTTCGTTTATACACAAAAAAAAAATGTGTTTTCTTTCTATGTGTTAGTAAGAATTTTATAGTCGTATTACACTCAAAGTACTGGACCGATTTAAATAAAACATCTGCACATAAAAGGCAACAAGCTCATATATATCCATATAAAATCGGTGCAGTGGAATGCGCAAAGTAGGTATACAAAGAAATGTGTTAGTCTATTAATTATATAGAAAATAATTCCCACAATAGTCCATGAACGAACAAGGGGATTTCTCTTAGTCAATTGCCTGCATCCGATTCTATTTTTAGACTCCTTGAAAGGGACCTACAGTTTGACGGCGGCTCAACTTGGCAAATGCATTCGAGATGCCTTCAACATAACTAACGTTATAAGTTGTCACCGCTGTTGAAACTTTTGTTTCCTCTTTCAGATGGTCTGCCCTCGCATTGTATCGAGGTAGGGGTGTCTTATTTACCATACTACAGCGGTGCAGATGATATATTCACACATATACCATATATTGTATGATACAGTACACTAATAATAATTTGCTCACATATTCATCTGCATAAACTTAATTTCTTAATACAGAAATTTAAAAATGTTCACTTACATTTGAATTTTAAATTGAATTTCGACGAGTATTTAAGACATTTTCTTTTTGCTTCTCCGTTTTCTTGATAATGTGTAGTGTTAAATAGTAGTATTCTTTTTACGATAATTAAATTTCGTACGAATTAAAAACACAACATGAGGAGAAACAGCAATAATAGCAGCAGATAAACTTAGTGAAACTTACCAGCTGATTATGCTGGAAAATATTATTTTACAATTTTTATTTTTCGATTTTAAATTTGAATTTTAAGGTTTATTTCGTTTTTCTGAAATTTCCTACTTAAAGAAGTGCATATGAGTGCTCTGACAGGTGTATGTAATTGGCATTCATCTATGTATGAGTATGGAGGAGTAGTCGACAATAAAATAGAAACCATTGGCATACATACATACGTCCATACCATACAGTAAATAGAGCATTGATTACAATTTTCAGGTTTGCATACTTTGTCTGTGTATGTATGCATATGAAGCATGTGTGTGTGAGTGCGTGAGTGGGTATTGGTGTTTTGAGAATATCCATAACATAACATAGTAAGATGACATTTGGAAAACATTAGAAATTTGTTTTTGTTGTTGTTGCCGTTTCTGGCAAAAATTACTTACAACACCTCAATAAAACAGCCGTTTCTATCTCTTCAACATTCTTAGTTTATTGTGCTGCAATAATGATGAGTCTGGTGATTATGCTGATAGTTATGATGATCATCGACGTTGCTTTTGTTGTTGCTGTATATCATATACTTGTACATTATTTGTAAATATAGGCCCATAAAACAACAAACAGGCAAACAAAAGGACAGTGTCTACCTCTCCATACATAGAGAGAAAGAGAGATGAAATTTCTATGAAACACAGTAAAATGTAAATCAACATGACAAAAATGTTGAAAGAAAATAATAAAGAAATGCTTGTTATCTCGGTCTCTTTGTTGGAACTTTTGCATAATACCAAAGGGTATTAATCAATTATTGATTAATTTTAATTTCCTTTCATTATACGGTTCATATGCTCGAATCATGTATAGTTATTGCTTTTGTTTTTGGGTTTCTTTGCTTTATTCCACACACATTTTCCTTTTGATTTATGATGATAGAATGCAAATGCATAAGTGAAATGTTCTTTATGCAAATTCATATGTTTTTCTTCTTCATTGCCATTGTATCTCGTAAGAATATTAGTGAAATAATATTTTTGTTGAGTGAATTCCTTAAATTTTTGATTTATGTTGAGTTTTTTTTTTTTTTTTTTTTTTTTTTTTTTTTGGGTCACCAGGTGAAAAACACAAACATACTCGTACATATTTGAGAAAAACAAATTTGCTTTTATGGGTCAAATACTCTGCCTATAACCATTCAAAACAAAACAATAGAAAATTCTAATCTATTGACCAACAGAGGAAAGATCAGGTAATTTATTCATTCGAGCACATTCGTTATCATTGTTGTAATTATCGTTATTATCTGATTGTAATTAAAGTCAAACAGTTTTGTTATGTCGAATAATATTTATCTAATCGGCTTTTTTGGTTTTAAAGTAGAAGAAAAAAAAGAAAGCAAATTATTTATTTTGCAATTGTTAGGCTTCGTATACAGCGGATATTCAACATAATCCAGAGAAAACAAACTAAAATTCATTTTTAAATCATATCAACTTATGACAAATAATTTACGACATAATTTACTTTCAGAGGGGTATTTGGCAACAAAATAAATTACTGAAAGCAATACTAATAAGTCGACTTAAATGATCCAGTGATAAGTTAAACATTAAAAAATGCTGTGCAGAGACGAAGAAGACATTCCTAGCGCGATCAAGAATGTAAGACCGACTACAAGCGGTACTACTACGAGGGCGGATTGACATTGAAGCTACCTAGCGCTAGATGCAGCACAAACACAAAAACTTTTTTTCCGAACAAGCACTGCAACAATACCATCAACAGGAAGGCCATAAGAGGTGGTTACTGAAGAAAATATCAAGAAAATCGTCGATATCGTTATGAATGATCGCCGGGTCGAAATACGTGAGATTGCTGAAATGGTTTCATATGAACGTCTGTTCAACGTTTTGCATGAACATTTGCATATGAAAAAGCTATTGGCAAGATGGGTGCCGCGTTTGCTCAGAATTGAACAAAAACGAGTTCGACAGATAACTTCACAGTGGTGTTTGGACATGATAAAGCATAATCCTGCAGAATTTTGGAGTAGATTAATAACTATTGATGAAACCACTACACACCTGAAACCAAAAAGCAATCGAAGCAATGGGTGGAAGCTGGTGGAAGTGCTCCGAAGAAGGCGAAGACAGCAAAATCGGCTGGCAAAGTTATGGCCACTTTATTTTTGGGTGCACACGGAATATTGCTCATCGATTATCTTGAAAAGGGATCGACAATCACGGGAGAGTATTATCGTGCATTATTGGATCAATTGGTTGATGCAATCAAGGAAAAACGACCACATTTAAACAAGAAAAAAGTGCTCTTTTTTTCAAGACAACGCACCGATTCACACAGCATTAGATACGAAGCTAAAACTACCAGAAATCCACTTCGAATTGGTTGATCATCCACCTTATAGTCCAGATTTAGCTCCTAGTGACTTTTTCCTGTTTCCAAACTTGAAAAAATGACAGGAAAAAGATTCATCGCGAACGAAGAAGTGCTTACCAGAACTAATACGTATTTTCAGGAGTTCCCAAAATCGTATTATTCAGATGGTATAAACAAGTTGGAAAATCGTCTTATTAAGTGTATTGAGCTAAAAGGAGATTATGTTGGGAAATGAATGGTTTTTGAAAAAAAAAATGTTTTTTTCCTACTTAGGTAGCTTCGATATCAATCCGTTCTCGTATCTTATGTTCCTTGACATGTATAATTGGGTTCGTTAGGTTTGTATATTATGCAGGACTTATAACTGAAGTTTACAGACATATCGACAAATTCCAGATACTGTGAGTGACATTATTATACACGAATTTGTGAGAACAATTGTTGCTGCCAAATGGCAAACACGACCGTCTACATTCGACAGTTGTGAGTGATCGTACCAAGTAGATTCTGATATAACTAAGGTTGCCAGATGGCCTTGATTTCGATCGAATTACAATAATTTTTACAGTTTGTCAAGAATTAATAAAAATTATAAATTGTCAAGAGTTTTTAAACCAGAATATTATGTTATAATTTTCTTTAGTAAATTAATAACGTAAAACGTTTTAACCCTCTATGGTCCCATGTAAATGTCGTAACAAACTGGAAAAATCGCTATAAAATAAAATTTGTTGTTATAATATGGAAACATGTTATTTAATAGTGTTGTTTGCTGTGATCTCTCTAGACGGTGTCATTAAGAAGTTATATGACTTCAAAGTTTGAAAACCGGTTAAAGTAAAAGAATACGTTTTAGAGCAAAATTTTGATTTTGTTCATTTATATAAAAAGTGAAATAATTTATTAATTTCTTTTTGTGTTATAACATTGTGCTACATCTAGCGAAATAACTGATTCAAACACTTACGCACTACTTATAACTTTTTGACTTTTAACTCAATGTAGCAGACAGCTCCTTATACCCTAAAAATCCAAATAAAAAGTAAGCAACTGGTTTTTGTTTAATTTCGTGGAACAAATGTATCTTTATTTACTTAAAACTATTGTGTTATATTCTTGATTTCTTTTTCTAGTCTAGTTAATGAAAAATATTTATAATTAAAGTTTTAAAATAGGTGTTCGAAATAGTTCGTTTACATATTTGACCAAAAATTAAACGTCTTGTTATACTTAAAACGAGCTTTATTAAGTCAAATTCGTTCTGTTTTGATAGACAACTTTATGGCATTCTTGAGGTAGAACTATTTTTGCATCAGTGTGGAACTTCTGAGTGAAAAATAGTTCCAATGGCGTTTGGCAGGTATCTAAGGATTTAAATTTACACCATTAAGATAGTTCCGCCAAGTCATCAGAGATGTGTGTGGTCTTGCGTGGCAAGATGTAACAACAGCTTTTCTGTTAATCAATTCTGGCCGTGTTAATTACTGGCACCTGCCCAGGTCTCAAAAGCTCATAATAATCAAATCGCTTGCGATCCCACCATACACACCATTTCCTTTCTTGGCGTCAATGCTGGCTTTGCCAATATCTGTGAGTCTTCACCTTGCTTCGACCATGATCGCCCGCAATAATTCGGACCTATGACACCAGCCATAGTGTTGCCTGATGCAATTAATATTAACCGAAATATTAAATTTTAGATTCTTATACCAACAATTTGTAACCCAAGTTTTTCGAACGTTAATATTTTGTTGAATCTGGCAACCTTAGATTTAACGACCTCATTTTAGTACCAAGCTTGATGAATGGTAGGCAAACCTAAAACTGTTGGTAGGCAGTATGGCCAGTAATATGAACGTATTGATTTGCGAAGTTCATGCGGAAAACGTTCGAAGGCAATAGTTCTTTAGAAGTGCATGGATTGTTAGGTAAATGATTATTTTACCCTTCAGTTTTTGCTTGCATTTCTTTATTATACGGACTAGACAGACCTTTAAAAGGCCTCTTGTATTCGATACTTTTCCTGTGCTCATTAAATTATTTCAGGAGTGTAAATAAAAACGCTGAATATTTTGTTAAATTTGAAATTTATATTCTTGAATAAACATATAATTGCCTTCTGTGGTTTTTACATTAACTTTGTGTATAGAAATTTTTATCAAATATATGCTGATATTTGTATGTGTTTGTGTATGTTTTCTATTTATCTATACATCTGGTTTGAATAAATCGAATGTATGTATGTGTGCATAGTGTGTATGCTGTCTGTCGTTATGTGAATGTAGGTTAACAATTCAAGAAGATTTATTTATTTATGGTCAAATAATTGAATTGTTTATGACTGCGAAAAATATTATTTACCCATAAAAAAACATACAACATTAAAAACCACAAAGTTTTCTAAACTATTGGCAATTTGAAATTGAATTATGGAATTATTTTTATTAAAATTAAAGGCTCTTAGTGTCATAGTTAAATATTAATGAATTTTAAAGCTTTGTTCAGTGTTTTTCTTAAAAAAAAAAAAAAAAATAATAATAATAAAATGTCATGTTTGTCATCTGACAGCACGTTTTCAAGGCGGATTTTTTACGAAACAATTTATATTTTCTTAAAAATCAATTTTTCATTTTGTTTTTTTTTTATAAATTGTGTTGGCATTGTAGTCTTTTTATAACAAACATACCATTTTATTTTCATATTGTGGTTGTTGGGCTTTTTTTGGTCTAGTTTTACTTCATTTCTCTTAAAATACAATGTTTTTCTACTCGCATGTACTCGTATGTTTTGCATACAAAGTAGAATTTAATTTTTTTTTTTTTTCAGAGATTCAATTTTATATGTATTTTGCATGGATCCACTTCGAATAGACGACGGGATACAAAATCTAAAACTAAAATATAAAAATGAATCGTTATGGAAATGGCTTGAAGTGTTTTGTATAAATATCGTCATCACGTGTTTGAACACCAACTATTTCATTTGATATGCATACAACAAACTCCCAAAAGTATGAATGGCTGAACGAATCAATGAATGTATGTATGAGTGAACGAATGAACGAGTGAACGAATGAATGTTTGTATGATATTCGAAAAACGTTTTGTTATTTCTATATTCATTGATCCATCCATACATTTCATTGTTTGTAAAATATTGACATTTTATTTCAGAAGAGTCATTTTTTATTAAATGATTGAAAAATACGAAAAATCCAATGAATTGATTGAGAAAATCCATTTGTGTTCTTTTGTTTGTTTTCTTCTATTGCTTACAATTTAAAAGGAATTAGAAATAAACAACAAAATACAAAAAATAACTATTAATCTGTAAAATAGAATCCAAGATAATGAATAAAAAATTTACGATTTTAATGATTTCGAAAAAAAGCAAAGGTAATAACTTTCGCTCAATATACTGACTTTGTTATTCATGGCAGTGGTGAAATACTACTATATTCTAGCATTGCTAGAAGTCCTGTTTTTGCGGTATAGTCCCGCTTTTTAATATGAAATCCCGCGTCCCCGTAGGAATTCAGATTACCGCGTTCACGAATTTACGCCATAGTTTTAGTTCAAGTCTTTTATGTTTGAACGAAAATGTATTGAAGGTAATGTATATACAAAAATGGGTGGCGTGGTATAGTGCTTAGAGCGCGCGCATAACAACACAAAGGACCAAGGTTCGAGCCTCAGCAGATGACATGACGAAAACAAAAAAATTAATTGTGGTTCGAATATTTAATAAAAAGGCTTCAACTTTCCTCCACACAACACCCATCTAAAAAAAAAAAAAATAAAGAAGAAGCCTTCCTGACCTAACCTGCACTACCCGCATACCTCAGGCAACGCCACCTATTGGGAAAGAATTTTACAATGCTAAAGTAAAGTTTACTAGCAATTAGCAAGAAGCCTCACCACTACGCAAAAATCATATGGTGGAAGCTACAGCGGATTAATCATCTACTTAGCTTGGAAAGATCAAATTGATTAAAGAAACTGAAACAAAGCAATGGATGCCTTGTGGAAAGCCAATATGCTCCCTAACTTGACGGAGATAAATAAATAAAAATAATTAACAGCAACTAATATGAGAAATATATTGTAAGATTCGTATTGATCATTCGTATAAGATCAAACACCAGCTTCACACGAAGATTGGGCACCCCACTTAAAAATAATAAATATGGTACCATCTCAATAAATAGATCAGCGGGGGACGTCTAAAGTCAGAACGGTGGCGAAAAAAAAAAAACGGATGGGATCGGGGAAAAAAGGATTTTATCTCCCATTTATGATACACATATGGTATAAATAGATTTCTGTGCAAAGCCGGATGGGTAAAACGAGTTTAAATAAAAATAAAATTATGTTTAAAACCATAAATGATTGATTCACCACAATTCAGTTTGAAAGGAATTCGATTTAATGTTGTAGAGTGAATATCATTACTGATAAAATTTTGCGGGTAGGAGGTATGAGTGAGGTTTGTTTCTTTTCAAATTGAGTTTGAAATTGAAATTTTCGTTTACAATGAAGCGGTATGTTGTTGTAAGTAACAATGTGTTCAACAAATAGGTTAGTGATGTTGTTGTTTTTGTTTTTGTTGTTATTGCAGTTGATTTGGTATTGCGACAGAAATGTATGTCAAATGTAACTGTCGTTCGCAATAATCTTAACGCTTAATAACATTCACGTGTAAAATACACAGACACACACTCATACGCACTCAAACACACTCACACACTATTCCCTCATCATCATAGTTATCGTTGTAGTTTTCTGCTTTTCTTTTTTTGTTATACTTATAGAATTTGTAGTTGTTGTAGTCTTGTCTTTCTTTTTTGTCATACTTAATGCAGACGACACCTTTAAGCATTTTAAATACTTACATGCTGTGAAAAGTGTTAAGAGAGTTGCAGGACGACAAGGATGAGAAGGAATAAAAAAGCGTGTGACAACACAGGAAGTGCATTAATGTTATTTGCACTTAAACTAAATGGAATATATGTTACTGTTCATATCAAAATGGCGGTGAAGTTGACGGTGACAACAACAGCTACAACAAAGGCGACGACAACATCTTTAATGTTGCACACAATGCCGATAATGTTTTTACTGATACTGAGGCTGCTGCTACTGCTGCTGCTGCTGCTTTAAATGATTTTAACGATGACAACAAAGGCAAAAAACAGCAGCATTTTTGGTTGATACACTACACACACACACACACACACACACACACAAGTATGCAAATAATCATTCAAGTATGCGCTTGTGTGCGTGCATCGGTAAAAAAAGTTTCATAAAAATTAAAACGTGTGATGTGAAGCGTTTTACGGCTGTTAGTTTGTAAAATTGAATCACAAATACATTAATTTGTGGATAAACCTATTAGGAGTTAAATAAATTATATAAATAATTGAGAGAGTGACAGAGAGGTGAAGAGAGAGAGAGAGAGAGAGAGAGATAGGCAAGAATGAACTAAGTTAGAAAACAGCATAGCGTATGATTGACTCAATGATGCGCAGTAGACAGCAAGTAATTCTGCATGTTTTAAAGGGAAAAGTTTTAAATTTTGGAAATCTCTTTTACCAAAGGAACACACTTTTATGGCATCTCATTAATTGTGAACATGGCTTTATTTATTCAATATTTTCTATACAATTTTACTATTAATGCATGACTTTCATACACACAACTATTCTTGTTAATGTTGTTTTTGTTAATCTTTTAAATAATTTTTCATTTTTTCTTTTTTTAATAAACTTCTCAACCAACTAATAACTTCCTTCCTCTTTAAAGCATTCTGTTGCTACTGCTGATGATAACGATGGAAAATATATCAAGTCAAGGTGTTCCCCGAAGTACTTTAAGAAAAAATAGCAGAAGAAAAAAAAAACAAAAAAAAACTATCCAAGGAGTTGCATTATTTTAAACCATTCTCTCATGTTCTTTGCATTTTATTTTGTTTTTTTCAAACTAAAATTTAACATTATTGTGAGTGAATGAGTGTGTGTGAGTGAGTCAGTAAGTGTATGCTGAAGTGGTTTATGGTTTGGAGTTGAAATAGTCTGTAAAGTTATAAGTTTGCAGTTAATAAATTTTAACTCTTCTTACCTGTATCTTTAAGGAAAAAGGAGATTGAATATTTTCCTTCATAAAACTCCATAAAGATGATAATAATAGCTGAGTGGGAAAAATTAAGTGAAAAATGTACTTTTAAGTTGATAAGTGGGTATTAATAGTGGAAAAATTTCGGTAAATTTAAACAAAATTTATATGTTTATGTACGTATGTATGTATGTATGTATGTACTTGAATATGCTTATGTGTCTAAATATTTATATGTTTTTTTAGCGATTTTTTCACACTCGATCTACAATCGAAACGCATTTATCTGATTAACTAATTTCATTGTGGGCTACAGGACTTTTTACTTTCATATCTGAAACTCTTTAATCACTCACCTTTTGAATATCATTAAATATGCAACAATGTTCTTTAAGTTCTGTTTTGATTTTTTTTAATAGTTTTTAACTATTTTTCGCTACTGTTTTTCCACTTTTGGTTTTCCATAAATTATTTAAAAAAGTTTTTCCTTTCATTGTTCTTCGTACTGTTGTAAACGCCTTATTGCACGAGAATTCGTTTAAAAAGTCTCTGTGGCTGTTTCTCTTGTAAAGTTTACAAAAGCGAAACAACTACAAGGCATAGCGAACACAACGAAAAGTAGAAAAAAAGAGAACAAGAACAGTAAAGAAAAGAACAGTTACAAGAAACGAAAGACAAAAGCCGGATATCCGGTGAAGTCCTTAAAACTGTTGCAGTTACTGAAATAACGAACAATGAAAGCAAAAAACAAACAAAAAATATTACGAAAATTCTACATAATTTAAGAGACATTGAGAACAAATTATTGAATTGCTGTAAAGCCATTTAAATTATTACTCGAAAATTAAAGCACAAAAAAGTCAATGCAACTGAATTGATACTTTACATTCGTACATTATAATATGAGCAGAATAAATTTAAAACCTAATTTCCGTTCAATTGACTAACGAATAAGAATGAGACAAATGATATCATTTATCTAACAAATTGATTCAGTATATTAATTAAAATGACATTCATTATTTGCATCTTATGCAGGCAAAATAGTTTATAAAGTTCAGATCGATGTTAATTATTTGTTTTCAATTTATATTTTAAAATATTGCCGTAAAGAATGCTATTTAAAGCTGAACAACACAAAGAAAAGAACAAGAAGAACAAATTTGATATTTTATTTCAAACTTTTTTGTTTTCATAAAGTGAATCACTTATCCAAGATCCCAAAGGAATGTATTCAGAAAAGAAAAGAATAAAGAAAAACGTGCAGACTTGCAAAAAACAAATCAACACCAAGATAACAAAAATTTACTAAAGAAATCATAAAGTCGAAAACACACAATTAAATATACGCTGCATATATGGATTATTTATTGCAAATATTTTGCACATACGAATACAATTTTTTTCTTTTCCAAAGCTAAAGAAACAACGAAAATTGTATAAACAAGGACTTTCACTTACAGTATCAACTGGAAAAATGTGAATGCAGCAGTTTGTTGCAACTTCACAGGCGTCTAAAACAGCTTAAAGCTGAATAAAACAAAGAAAGAAAAGATCAAAATCAAAAATAGGAGCAACTGTTTATTTGATGTCAGTATTGTCACAATTGTCGCTTGTTGCTGCATCGTTTTAAATTCTTTTTCAAAAATTTTTCTTTTTTTTCCCAAAGAGAGCAGACAATTAAAACTAAAGAATCTTGTAGTCATTTCTTTATGGTAAAATTCGTTTAGTTTTTATATGAAAACATTTTTTATCTTAACATTGTCTTTATAAAATTCGGTAAATTTTGTCCAGAATGTTACTGAATGAAACTAGAATTCTTTCTCTAATTAAATTTAAGTTCTATTCAACAACAAAGTCTTCTTTAGTGCAAGATTATCTGAAAAAATCCACTGTTTTGAAGTTTTTTCATTCATATCCAAAAATTCTTCTAAATCGCTGTGTATCCGAACAAAAAAAGATGCAAACTGATAAAATGTGTGCTTCGTTCGGTTAAGAAAACTTTCTGAGATGATAAGTATATTTAAAGCTGTAAATACAGATAAATATACATGTATATCTACATGCTGTAGCAGAGTGGATCAATTTGCTTGAAATCGAGTAATATTCAGCCAAATTATTAGATTATAACTGTTTGAAGGTTCGAAATCTCGATTTTTTCCCCGTAACTCATGGGTTTGGAGGTGTTTCGAAAATTCCTAAAACATATTCTTGTTCTACTCGATAGCGTCTATCAGAAAAAATGCATGAATTGCCAAGTATTCTTTTTGTCGCACCATGTCATCACCTTGATCAAAAAGTTCCCAAAATAACCCTCGTGTAGCGGTTCTATCATTCCGACTTAAACTTTTTGTTTATTAAGTTGGTACATGTGTTGCTGATATTCTCGCTAAGTCTTAGCTTCATAACTTTGCATTTGCAAAAGCTACGTAGCCAAGAGTACACCTATCTATACGTGTGTTGGCGATTTTTTACAATTTTACAACAACGAACTTGTATTTAACTTTGCGTAAAAAACGGATTTAATGGCGCGCAAATATTGGAAAAGTGAACCGACGAAACCATTAATAAAATAAAAGAAATGGTGATTAATAATCGCAAATTTACTATGAGGGAGATAGCGGAGGACTTGAACATTGCGTGTGGATCCGTCCAAGACATTTTCGTTAATGGTTTGGGCTTCCGTCATGTAGCAGCAAAGTTGGTGTCAAAGTCCTTAATTTCATGCAGAAAAACTACCGTGTTTAGGTCGCAAAAGGCATAATTTGCGAGGATCATTACTGGCGACTATACTAGACTAGAGTACCACACACAATCCAGACATCAGGCAAGTGAATGGTTTTCACCTAATGAGCCGAGACCAAAAAAAAAAAAACAACGACGTTTGATTTTTATGCATTTATAGATAGATTGTGTGCTAAAAATGACTATGAACACTTAACATCATGGTTCTTACGGCATTTTTAGTGGAAAAAATGGACAAAGGGAATGATTTCGAACCCATACGTATTTGATCAGCTTCTACAGTGACAAAGCTGACTGAGAACCTCTGACAATGTGTTTATTCATTTTAATATACTGAGAAAAGCGATAAGAACATCCATTTAGAAGGGAATGGTACCTCAATAGAAGAGAATTAGGTATATTGGAAAATTGTGGGGTTTGGGGTGTGGCTTGTGTACATTGACGAATATACATACATACATACATGCATGAAAAAAAGTTGAAAATTAAATATATGATTTTTATGCATTTATGGATAGATTGTGTGCTAAAAATTACTATGGACACTTAACATCATGAACAAAAGGGAATGACTTCGAACCCATACGTATTTGATCAGCTTCTACAGTGACAATGCTGACTAAGAACCTCTGACAATGTGTTTATTCAGTTTAATATACTGAGAAAAGCGATTAAAACATCAATTTAGTGACAAAGCTGACTGAGAACCTCTGACAATGTGTTTATTCAGTTTAATATACTGAGAAAAGCGATAAGAACATAAATTTAGAAGGGAATGGTACCTCAATAGAAGAGAATTAGGTATATTGGAAAATTGTGGGGTTTGGGGTGTGGCTTGGGTACATTGACGAATATACATACATACATACATGCATGAAAAAAAGTTGAAAATTAAATATATGATTTTTATGCATTTATGGATAGATTGTGTGCTAAAAATGACTATGAACACTTAACATCATGGTTCTTACGGCATTTTTAGTGGAAAAAATGGACAGAAGGGAATGACTTCGAACCCATAAGTATTTGATCAGCTTCTACAGTGACAAAGCTGACTGAGAACCTCTGACAATGTGTTTATTCAGTTTAATATACTGAGAAAAGCGATAAGAACATCAATTTAGAAGGGAATGGTACCTCAATAGAAGAGAAACATATCTACTCGTATAAGCTTTTAATTTAAAAAATTGTTTCTTTTTTTGCAGTTTTAAATCCATTTAAAAATGTTAAATGCAAAGAATTTTTCTTTAAAGTTATGAAACACATTTTTGCTTAAATTTCAAAAATATTTCTCTGTTTCACAAAAGAATTTTTAGAAAAGAAGATGAAAAATGATTTGTAAACTTTTTGCATGTGCTGCTGTTATCTTTCATTATCTTAAGGGATCAAAAGGATTTTTCTTTCCTTTTTTTGTGATTTCACTTTTAAACTCAACATCTTCCAACATTCTGAACACTGGTGGCGTGAATATGTATATCATTCGAAGTGGTTGTCTTACGCTTTTTGATTTTTATTTGTTTCTTGATGGTATTTTTATGATGATTCATAATACGAATTTGCCACGCATATAGACGGTGTCATACTCGCAACAAAAGATGGAGAGGCACAAGTTTCTAAGAGGCAGGAAATGTGAATATTTTTGAATTTATTGTACGAGTATAATTCCTAAATGTTCCCTTGAGCTTTTCATTCTATCCTGTATGAATATGATGAAATTGGCTGTTTTCTTCCATTCGCCTCTTATTCTGAAGACAGAGGTTGTCACATTTAATGAAAGTTATTTATGGATGGGAAAGTATACCTTTTTATATTGTTAGAATATTGTTTTTGTTATTGTAAATTGTTGTAATGACGTTAACAGCGTGTAAAATTTAATCTAAAAAGTTCTAAAGTTGTAACAATTTAGTTTTATTTGGTGTCAAGGCAATAATGAAATTTTACCTTTTTCGTGTTCATTGCCCCTAATATTGTTTCAGATGACAAATTAACAAATAGAATGTCATTTTATTGTTAATAGAAAGTACATACATATGTATGTATGTAAATATCGATTTTATTATAAAAACGTATTTCATATGCAAAACTTTCAAAAATAATTTTTTTTTTAAATATAATTTAAAAATTTACCTTTAATTACACGGTGCGACAAAAAAAAATACGTGGTAAGTGATACTATTGTTCTGATAGGTGCTGCCGAGCAGAGCAAGGATCTGTTTTTGAAATTTTCGAAACACCTTCAAAATCTCGAGCTACGGATAAAAAACCGATTTTTCGGACCTTCATGCAGTTATAAGCTAATAACTTAGCCGAGTATTACCCGACTTTAAGTTTATTTTTAGATTTGAAAAAGTATGTTTACCTTACCTTTTTAGTGGTATAAACGTTGCTTAAGTAGATTTGAAGAATCTGGGCGTATTTCTTTTCAATCCATTGAAAATTGAGGGAGTTATTAAATTTTTTATTAAAGCAACTCATGAAAAAACTTAAAATCGGCTAATATTCAGATAAGTTATTAGCTTATAAGTGCATAAAGGTCCGCAAAACCATTGTTTTACCCGTAACTTGAGATTTTGGAGGTGTTTTGAAAATTCCAAAAACAGATCCTTGTTTTGTTTGGCAGCGCCTATCAAAAAAGTGGTATCATTTCTCAGGCATTTCAACGTCATTCATTTTTGTCGCGCTGTGTTATTCAAATTGTGTAACTTTGTCTGATATTTAACACTAATATTTTAAATGTTCTGTCAAGTAACTCTTTTAGAAATGTCAGCATTTCCGTAAAATAATAGATTTTTTTATTTTTTTGGAAAATATTTTCAATTTTAGCAATAAATTTTCCAATAAATTAGCTTAATAATTATTTTTATTTAAACAACAATTAATGCGCATTGTCAAAATTTCATTACAACATGTATAATAAACCATTTCTATGTCGAGCATAAATATTTTGCACCCAAAAACACACACATCCTGGCTGCCGACAAATGACCAGAAATTACAACGGAAACTTGGAATGATTATTGTTTTAGTTTTGCATCATAAAACAATTATATTTGTTTATAGATATTTAGTGTTTATTGTTTATAGCGATTTCCTATTTGAATAAAACAGGAAAAAAATATAACCATACCATACCCATACTTACACAAGTGTACACATTTATTTATTTTATCATACAAATTTATTTGTTTTGTTTGTGAATAGTTTTATTATCATTCACCAACAATGTGTGTTGCATGTGGCATGTAAGTATTCAAAGTAAGCGTATGAATTGCAAAAGCACTATTTGCTGCCAATATTTAGTGAGTTCAAAAGCACTGATGCCTTGCTTAACGGCCAAACAAATGCTAAAAGTATATATACGTGTATTATTCAGAGAACAAAATAAATCGTTAAAATGGGATGAGGGATATGATAATCACCAAGCAGCCGATACAGTAAAAAGTTTCTTTTTAATATACTGACTGTTTATTTTCCACACCATCGGCAGTTAATAAATAATAAAATAAACGCTTCATAAAAAGGAAAATAACTTGAGCAGCTATAAAAGCAATTTCTTTATAATATTCTTGTTTTAGCTTGAACATAATTAAGGGAATTCAGGCAAACAATTAAATTTCATGTAAGAAAAAATACAAAAATATTTCAATAATTGAAATATTAGAAACAGGAAGCCAAGTCAAAAGCGTTGAACCGTGTTAGGTGGAGATGCTTTCTGAAACCAATATTATTCCAAGAGGAGTAAAAGAAAAAAATATATTTATATATGTACGTATATATGTTTTAGAAATAAGTTTTTAGCGCTAAAAAGCTTTTCTTGTTAAGTATACATACTTAAAACCGTCAAAAAAAGTATCATTTTTGGTCACCTTGTTTCGTTGTCAAATTAATTTTGAATTTTTTTTTTTTTTAAATAATAAATCCTCTACTTCCGTGTACTTAATTTGCAGCAACAACACACACATATACACACTCACACAGGCATACACTCAAAAAATAAAAACTAGTTAGGGTGTAATGTGTATGGACAGACAACAAATAATAGTCGAAATTAATAGCATGCGAATGAAGTGTATGTGTGTGTGCATGCAGAAGTTTGTATTTGTAATAGCAGTTGTTGCTGTTGTATAATACGAGTATAATTTCATTTTCAGTGCTTTTAAGTTTTATTTATGCCTTTGCAACATGAAACTACTTTGGTCAGACAATAATTTAACATAAAATTGTAGCATTTACACCAATAACACAACTATAGGGTCCGCCATCTAACGTTTTTTTTCAACTAGTGCTTATATCGTGAATGGTAACACTTAGCTCATGTCTGATTTGACAGATAATTAGTTTTATCCTTCCGCTGAACGAATATGGTTGTGTATACGCTTCGCTAAGTAGTCCTGCGATCGACTTCCAGAAAATGCCGATTTTGCCAAAAAAAAGTCAGATGAGGCTCATTTTGATCTTGGCGGGTATGTAAACAAGCAAAATTGTCGCATTTGGGGCACAGAAAACCCACACGCATACATTGAAAAGCCGATACACCCAAGACGAGTTACTGTTTGGTGCGGATTTTGGTCCAGCAATGAAATACGAAAATGAGCAAGAAGTGGCAGTTACAGTGAATGGCGATCGTTATCGGGCCATGTTGAACGAATTTTTGTTCACAGAAATTGAAGAGGAGGCTATTAGCAACATTTGGTTTCAACAGGATGGCGCTGCGTGCCATATAACCGAAGCTACACTCGATGTTTTGCGCCCTGTTTTTGAAGATCGCTTTATCAGCCGCAGAGCTGATGTCGTTTGGCCACCTCGAAGCTGCGATTTGATACCGTTGGACTATTATTTGTGGGGTGCCATCAAAGATAAATGTTACGCCAACAAGCCAGAGACAATTGACGCTTTAAAGGACAATATTCGTGAAGCCATTGGTGAAATACAGCTGCACACAATTGATAATATACTTAAAAATTGGACCGATCGTGTTGAATGAAATTATTTTCCATTATTAACCGGAAGGATTGTACTTTCAAATAAAAAAAGAAATTTGAGAAAATATTCAGTAGTTTTTTTTTATAGAAAAAAAAAAATTATTTGGCGGACCCTTTACAAGCACACACACACACACACCATTATTCTCCTTTATATAATGAATAGCTGAGCAGAAGAAAGAGAGAGAGAATGAGAAAAAAAACTACTTGGACATTTATTCTTCCATATATTTTCAGAGTCATAAAATAGAACTTTTTTTGGTTTTTATTTTCTCTCGTTTGTTTTGTCTCTTATTTTTTTGATTCTCAAATTCTCTTACTCTCACATTTATTAATCGTAAAATATATTATTGTTTGCCGAAACGTATATACAAGATGTACATGTATACGTACTATATAGTATACCAGATATGGGTGTGTGTGCATGTGGAGTGTGTGAATATAAACACTACTTTACTACAATGATGTTGATATTGTTGTAGTTGCTATTGTTGTTTTTGTTCACATAAACACCAATATCAGTGGAAACAGACAATTTCGCCAAAATGCAGTTGAGAGTATTAAACTAAAACAGTAATAACAACAAATATTACGAATTTTCCACAATGACCAACCAAAAAAGCAATCGTTTATACTTATTTTAAGTGTGTAAAAAATTATGTGGGCGAGTGTAAAAGCATCTTTGTTGCAATAATACATACATACTATATACTCGTATGTGCGATTATGTTTTCGTGTAATTCGTTGTTTGCTTTTATTACACATTCTGAAGTGTTTGAGTGTGTTGAGTGTCTTGTGTGTATGTATAAGTGTTAAAGAAAAGCATTTTGTCTACATATGTATGTGTTCCCAATATTTATGTATGTGCCATTAACTTTTTGCCATAAATGCAGACAATAATTGAAAATTATTTCGAATAAATAAACTTGAATTCTTAATCAACGAAATAGATTCTTACAAAATGAATGTCAAAGTGTTGGAAGAAGAGTTTTTAATATTCAAATAATGATGTAGGCGATCGGTTGAGTCGACAATTTTCATTGAAAAGCGTAAATCTCTAAAGATTTGAAATATATGTACAGGGTGGGCAAATTTGAGTTTAGAAAGTAAGTCGCTGTCAAATGATGAAATGTCAGGAATTGAATTGTCAACCTTTGACACTTATTTAGTCAAAAATTGGCAAATTTCAACTATGGAACGCTACACAATACATTTGTCAACAAAATCATCTTTAGCGATGAGGCCAATTTTTAATTAGGCGGTTATGTAAACAAACAAAATTGTCGTTTATGGGGCTCATAAAATCTACAAACAGTCCTCGAAAAACTATTAAATTCAAAGAAAGTGACCGTATGGTGCGGTTTGTACTTAGGCGGCATCATCGGCCTGTATTTTGTCAAAAATGTGCAAAGAAACGCCGTCACCGTGAGTTCTATGGGTTACCGAACCATAATAACCAATTTTTTGTGGCCACAATTGGCTTTGACCTTTGATTTCAGCAGGACGGCGCCACAAGCCACACAGATACACTCAGCCAAACAATTCAATTATTGCATAGGAAATTTCCCGATTGCGTAGATTCTTGAGTTGGCGATGTCAATTGGCCGCCTCGTTCTTGTGACTTAAAGCCACTTGATTATTTTCTCTGGGGACACTTGAAAGACCAGTCTTACGTGAACAAACCACAAACAACTGAGACTCTGAAAGATGAAATTCGGCGCGGCATTGACAAGATAAGCGAAGCTTTGTTGCAAAATGTGGTACTAGAGGACTACGTTATATTGATTCCCATTTTTCTAGTTTGTGTATGAATAAAACTGAATTTGTCAAAAAAAATGTGTTTTTGGGCCAATTTACTTCTAACCTCCAATTTGCCCACCCTTTCTATTGGGAAATTGTTTTTAAATTTGATTTTCTGTTTTTGAGTTTTACACTTTTATGCTTTTGAATTTCTTTATCTTCAGTTTTTTTTTTCAAATTTTATTTTTTTCCCTCGCAAGTCGAGATTTTCATTTCATTGTTTTCGCTTCATTGCTTTTAATATTTTTATTTAATTTTTTCTTTTCTTTTTTTTTTGGTCAACACATTTACATGGTGTTTTCTTTTGTGCAAAAATAAAAACCAAAAATATGCAAACGGATGTGTTAGAAAATAAAAGGAGTGAAATGCATAAAATTACTGTACGGACATCCGGTGATCCGGTGGCAAGTAGCTTTACATTAATAGCAACCAAAAGTAGTAGAAGAATGAAGGAAGTTGCAAGCAAAACTGAAAAATAAAATGAGAAAACGAATTTAAAATAAGAAATGAAGTAATATTGCTTAATGCATCCGGACATAAATGGAGTAATAAAATGTTATAAAAAAGAAATGAAGGACAATTGCCTCGTTTTATGATCCTATTATTCGTATGACAGTGATATTATTTTGGAAATGGAGGAAAATATAAATTTTTTATTAACAAGAGAAACAAATTTAAATTTTTAATTAAAAGTGTTGTAGACAAGAAATTAAAGTGGATTCACAAGCTATGTAAGTATGCATATGAAAAAGGCAGGGAGAAATTAGATTCTTCTGTACTTACATACCTAATACATTTACTTTTTTTATTTACAATATGTTTTCCTGAGCTACTTTGTACATTTTATTTTCTGCCACTTTTGTTCTTTAATAATTCTACTCAACTTAAGAGCATAAGCATGGCCTTTCAATTGCTTTTTATTTTATTTTTTCTTTTATTTTGTTGATGTAATACATTAACTGGTAACAGTAGCATGTCCAATCATGGATAAAAGGATAAATGTCGAATAAATTTCAAAAAGTGTTTACTTTTAATTAAAATGTTAAAGTTTTTTGTTAAACAAAATCCTACAATATGTCTGTAGCAGCTGCAGGAGCAGCAGTAGCAGCAGTAGAAGCAGCATCAGCAGAAATGCTCCTCTAATACCGATGGAAATGACTGGACTGCAACATTTTAGAAACAATATTTAAGTTTTTTGCTTTTTTCATTATTATTCATTTTTTATTATGTGGTTGCAGATTTGTTCCTCTGTTGTTGTCTAAACTCATATACGAGTATGAAAATCAATTGGCTCTGAATTCTATTCAAAAATGTCTTTTATTTTGTTTTTGTTTTTTTTAGTTTTGGGCTGGGGGAGTAAAAATCAATGGATTCGAAAGAGCTTAGGTGGTCTTTAAAATTGATTAGAAAATAACTAAAAAATAATTTATTTATGGTCAAGCAATATATACTGGAAATTGCTTGTTCTTTTGTAGTAAGCAAACATAAGAGTTTTGGTGAAGTTGTTCTTCTAAGGAAAGAGCGGGTTAAAAAATTGTAATTATTTTCTATTAAAGACAAAAGACAATTAGACAATTTTTATATATGTAAGCACATATGATATCGGTTGGGCCATCTATCGGTTAAAATTTGAACAAGCGGTTATTTCAAATCTGGCAATACTTAAGTCATTCTATTCTGTCACAAAATTCAGTTTATGGTCACCACTGAACGAAATGAATCGATTAACGCTTGAGCAATTGGTCGGAAATTGCACGAAAATGTCGAACAAAATTTGGTCGCAGAGAAGGACCACAAGTGTTCGGTATACGAAAATTTATTGCTAAAGTTCGTGAAACTGATTTCACTGCTGATGCGCCAAGACGTTAGCGTGTTCGTACAGTGCATATACCCGAAAATTTCAAAGCTATGGCTGAAAGTGGGAGTGAGAATCCATCAACATCAACTCGTCATCGTTCTCAAGAATTAAACGTTTCAGTATACGTCGACTTTGGCGAAAAGATCTCGTTATGACGCCTTACAAAGTTCAATTAATTCAAGAGTTGAAGCCGCATGATCGTCCGCTCGTTTTCTCTTGGCTAAATGGGTCAACGAGAAACTGCACGATGTTGTCGATTATGCCAAAAAAAAAACATCCTTTCGGATGAAGCTCATTTTCATCTTGGTGGGTACGTTAATAAGCAAAATAGCCGTATTTGGGGCACACCAAACCCTTACGCATACATTGAAAAGCCGATACACCCAAGACGAGTCACTGTTTGGTGCGGATTTTGCTCCAGAGGCATAATTGGGCCATTTTTCTTCGAAAATGAGCAAGGAGTGGCCGTTACAGTCAATGGCGATCGTTATCGGGCCATGTTGAACGAATTTTTGTTCACAAAAATTGAAGAGGAGGATATTAGCAACATTTGGTTTCAACAGGACGATGCTATGTGCCACACAGCCAAGGCTACACTCGATGTATTGCGCCCTGTTTTTGAAGATCGCATTATCAGCCGCAGAGCTGATGTCGTTTGGCCACCTCGGAGCTGCGGTTTGACACCGTTGGACTGTTATTTGTGGGGTGCCATCAAAGATAAGTGTTACGCCAACAAGCCAGAGACAATTGACGCTTTAAAGGACAATATTCGTGAATCCATTGGTGAAATACAGCTGCACACAATCGATAATGTGCCTAAAAATTAGACCGATCGTGTAGGCAACTGCATGGCCAGCCGAGAAAGCCATTTGAATGAAATTATTTTCCATTATTAACCGAAAAAATTGTACTTTCAAATAAAAAAAGAAATTTGAGAAAACATTTCGTTTTTTTTATAGCATTTTCAAAAAAAAAAAAATTTGTTTGACAGACCCTATACTTCACAAAAAAAAAAAAATATTTGACAAATTTTAACCTGCTTTTGTTTTATTGCATTTTTAAATTTAAACTTTGAAATGGCCCACCCGATATTTATTTTTACAATATTTTTTAGAGATACTATTCGACTTTAAAGTAATTTTTTGAAAATATTGTAAAAATTGTAGTTTAAAATTAATTGTTATCATACATTAATGCAAATAAAAATTGCTGTAATTATTATACAGCAATTTGTACAATTTGTTGTCTTCTATTATGAAACAGAAAGAGAAACAGAAACTAGTAAATCTTAAAAATAAATATAGGAACTCATTTACCAAAATATATTATCTTTCTATAGAAAAGGAAAAAAACATAGAAACTTTAAGGACTAAGTAGTAGTGCTACTACTTAATGCAAAAGCATTTACTCAGCCTTTAATTATGCTAAAGAAATTCATGATTAAAGGCCTCTAGACCAAAATGTTCTCACACTTTTTAGTTTCAAGTGAGCGGGGTGTCTAAAAACAATAAATAAATGTTTAAGTATAGAGCCATACACACAAACGCATAAGAAAGTGTACAATAAATATAAAAGGATATGATGACTGTTCTAAGGTTGCCTTAAGTCTTACCGAGAAGATGGACAGTTTAGTCAGTTTAGCAAATAAGAGAGTTGGACTGCTATTTTAGTATTTATTTAAAAGGATATTTATAACATTATTGTTACATTCACTCTCACTCGTTTTTCGGGACGTCTTTTAGCAACAAATTTTTAGAAGGATTTTGGAAATCTTCCTACTGACTAACCCATTTGTAGGCCTTTTTAAATGTAAATGTTTTCTTCAATGTATGTTTGATTGTATACGCGATAGTGTATGCGTACATTTGCGTATGTGATTTATTTCTTATCAGTCTAAAAACAAAAGCAAGATTGATAACACCTCATAGAGCTTAATATTTTTTATTTTGATGGTTGTTCTACACATATCTTCTATAAATTGTTTTTTATTTGTTTTTGTTGTTGTTTCAAACATCTTTTAGTCTTTTTTGCTGTAGATCCTTTTGTATTTCTTTTAACTAAGAGACAGAACATTTTGTTTTACTAATACATGCTCATTAATTTACTCAAACATAAATATATGTAGAGAATATATATGTATATAAATACATATATACATACGTATGTGTGTTTGTGGTCAGACTATATGCAATCATGTATTTAAACATAAAACATTGTGGGAAATCATTTCATTCACTATTAATACCTAGTATTTCTCATGCGGTTAAGAAAAATAGGAAAAAGAAAAGGATAGAAAACTAATTTTTTTTTATTATTTCAGTTTTTATACAAAATGATATCGCATGAGAAAATTGAATATAATACATTAATTGTTTCCTAATACCATTGTGAGTTTGAGTTATTCAAAAATTCGAAATACTTATGTTACTTTTGTTATCCACTCCGAGACCAAAAATGTGCCAGAGGCTATATTCAAATCTAATGCAGATAAGAATGGTATACTTTTTTTAACGTACTTAACTACTTCAAAAGGTACTTTGAAGTAATATATTGAAAATTAAATTTTACGCCCGTGTGACGGTCCCATCGTTTCGATTTGAGTTTCTTTTTTTTTGTTAAGTTAGTACATCTGTTGTTGATATTCCCGCTAAATTTTAGCGTCATAGCTTGACATTTGTAGCAACGAACTTGTATTGAATTTAGCGTAAAAAACGGATTTAATTATGCGCGATCATCGGAAATGTTGAAAAGTGTTTCGGTAACGATTCTCTAAAGAAAACGGTCGCTTATCAGTGGCACGAGTGGTTCAAAAGTGGTCGTGAGTCAGTCGAAGATAATGAACGCAGTGGCAGACCATCGACATCGAAAACCAACGAAAACATCGTTAACAATCAGAGATATAGCGGAGGACTTGAACATTGCCTATGGTTAATGACTTCGGTTTCCGTAGTATAGCAGAAAAGTTGTTGCCCAAAGACCTCAATTTCATAAAAAAACATGATTAGCAAGGCTGTGTCCGGTTCCACATTCATCAAACGGATCATTACTGGAGACGAAACGTGCGTTTATGAGTACGACACGCAATCTAGACATCAGGCAAATGAATGGCATTCACCAAATGAGCCGAGACTAAAAAAACCACGTCGCTTTCAGTCATGAAATATTTGCCAGAAGGCCAGACAGTAAACAAAGAGTAATATTAGGGCGTTATGAGTCGTTAGCGTGATAACGTAACGTCGCACAATGCCATCATTATTCGAAATTTGTTGACAAAAAAATCAACAACTACTATCCAGCAGCCACTAAATTCACCTGATTTGGCTCCCTGATTTGGTTCTTTCTGTTCAATCGATTGAAAAAACCATTACGGAGAATACGTTTCGGTAGCCGAGGGGAAATACTGGAAAAATCGCAAGAAGCACTGATAGACATACCGAAAACCGAATATAAAAAATGCTTCGGCATAAGTGTGTTGCAGTCGATGGGGATTACTTTAAAGGGCTCAATATAGATTTAGATGATTAAACTTTTATTTTTAATTTTTTGCATAAATTCCGGGAACTTTTTGATTAATGTGGTATATGAATTGTTCCTTAGCTGCGTTGTCTAAGAATAAGTATTTTAATGTCAACAGATATCAAGTGAACTTTGACAACAACAACTTCAACTGCCTACGAGTCTCATATAAATATAAATACAGGGTGTCCGCCGGGAAGGTATACTAATTTGTTTGCTTATAATTTTTGATTATATTAAAGAGAATGGATCTTCTATTGATAAATATTTTATTTAATGTCGGCAATTATGTACGGAATACAATATCAGATAAATGCCCGCCTCTGTTAGCCTCACAAATGTGAGCCCTTTTGAGCATATTTTTCATTACATTGTCACACATTTCACGCGGTATTTCATTAATTTCATCACAAATATTTAATTTGAGTTGCTCCAGCGTTTCTGGTTTGTTTGCATAAACCTCGCTTTTTAGATATCCCTAAAGAAAGGTGTCCGGAGCAGTCAAATCAGGCGACCTTGGAGGACAATCAACATCACCATTCCTTGAAATAATTTGTTATGGAAAGAGGTCTCGCAGTAATTCCATTGTAATCCTGATTGTATGCGGTGTGGTACCATCTTGTTGAAACCACATGTTAGTCAAGCCCAAAGCTTGCAGTTGTGGCGTTAAAAAATTTTCAATCATATCACGATATCATTCCCCATTGACAGTTACCGTTACGCCGTTTTCAGTTTCAAAAAAGTGAGGTTTAATGATACCTCCTGACCAAATTGCACACCAGACTACCACTTTTAATGGATGCAAAGGTGACTGATGAATAATTTGAGGGTTTTCCATTGCCCAAAATCGACTATTCTGTTTATTCACATAACCATTCAAATGAAAATGTGCCTCGTCACTCATTATGATTTTTTCATGAAAATCGATGATTGATTTTCATAAAATGTTTTAACGATTAAAACACATTGGTTTACTGAATATTTTTCTATAATAAATTTACCACGTCTCTACTTCACGACTGCCATATATGAACTGTCAAGACTAATGTTTACCAAAATGGCGGCAAAACAAAGTCGTATACCTTCCCGGCGGACACCCTGTATAAATAATCGTAATACATTTTTATCAATTAAAGTCTCATTCTTCTGTTTTGCCATAAACAAGTGCGAGTATAAGCCCATTAGAAGCGAAACTAAATAAATAATGAAAAAAATATGTATAAAAAGGGCAACTATACTATAATTGAATAGGGAAAATGAACAAAAGAACAAACAAAAGAATCGTAACAACTGCAACAGACCAAATGTAAAATATTAATAAAATCAAGGCTAAACTAACCAAATTAACTTTAAAAGAATTGCAAAATTTAAGGAAAAGATAAAACGGAAACAATTACATAAAACTAAAGAGCAGACAAAAAAAAAACTAATTTTCTTTGTTAATTTTATACCGCGACAAAGACAACTGGGAGATAATACGCTTCTATCAAGAGATTTAATATGAAAATAAAAATGCCAACAAGATGGAACATAAGTATTCACAAACAACAAATATTCATATATTCGATAAACAGTTTTAGAATCAGACACACACATATTGTGAACTTGTATGAGTATATTAGTGAAGCCAATGCTTTTGTTGCTTAGTTAGACATACAAATACAAATAAACACATACACATGCTAGTCTAAGAAAAATTTAATAAAACAACAAACTTTCCTCCTTTTCGCTTCCCTTTACCATACATTTAAATACGATATTAACTTTTATAAATATGGTAAATAGATGCACATGGATATACTAACTCGAAGATGTATCCCACAGGAAGACTTCTTTAGTACCCTAGCATTTTCGTAGCATACTATGGAATTTCAAACACAATAACATTTCATAAAACTATTGCATTGAAATTGCAATTGTTTTCTATCTTACGTAGGGTACTCGAGAGTTGAAAGAATTCCAAACAACCGACAGCAATGGATGTGACTGTCTACATACAACCTTTTTATGTTTTTTTTTTCTTTGCTTTTGCTTTTTTCGTGTTGCTAATATTTCAGCTTTTGAATACGTAAAGCAAATAAATAACACCTTTAGGCGTATTTGCTTGTAAACACATTCATAGAAGATTTCTTTCAACTTTAGTGTGAATATGTAAAAGAGACCGTACACTATGCATAGTGTGATAGTGTATGTGCAAGTGTGTTAATGTGTGTGGAGTGCAGGAGTTTAAATAAATACACCGCCTTTCACTTGTATGCGACTACTTTTGTATTTCTGCCAGTATATTAGCAGAATAAGAGAAATAAGTGCTTGTGCAGTAGTAGTAGTAGTTGTTGTTGTTGTTGTTGTTTCACAAATAAAAGTGTTTTAGTATTAACGAGTAACAGGCATTCAGGTTTTACAGCAATAGCAACAAACAATAAGTACTTAAATACTCATATTCTTGTACATCTATTTGTACATCTTTAATAGTTTTTCTGTTCCATTGTTCTCTATTGCAGCGCAACGTGTATTAAACAAGCAAATAAACACTTACTTTTCGTCTTTCTCGCTTTCCTATTTCTTGTATACCTTTTTAACCTTCATCTCATTCTGAAAAGAATTACATTAACTACCAGGTGTACCGGTATGTAGTAAGCGTCAGGATAGAATTGTCTCCATAGGGAACATTTATTACAATCGAGCATTAATTTATTTTTTTGGGTTGGTAATGGCATCTGTCAGATATATTCTGTATACATCAAAGCAGTGAACAAACAACATCCTAATTTTAGTCGTGTTAAAGATGATTTGCGAAAGAATTAATTTTTTGTTCTCATTTGAAGAAAAGTGCTGCAGAGTTGCATCGAATACTTGTCGTGGCATATGGAGATCATGCTCTAAACAGAAAAAATCATGGGTTAATCCGGGACAGCCATCAACTTTGACTGCAAATTAAGTTGATTGGGCAGGAAGACAATGCTGTGTGTCTGGTGGTGGTGTACCACGAGCTCCTAGAACTTGGTGAAACCGTTAACACAGATTGCTAATGACAACATGTGATCAATTTGAAGCATGTATTGATCGAAAAACGATTAGAATGAGCCACAAGACACGGCAAGATAATGACAATGCACCTGCACACAAAGCAAAACCGGTAACAGTCAATGCATTAGGCTTGGAGATGTTAAACCACCGGCCGTATTCACCAGACTTTTCTCCTTCCGACTGCTATTTGTCTTCAACGATGGAATACGCATTGTCTGAGCAGCACTTTGATTCCTACGAGGAAGTCCATTAAATTACTAAATTTATTTACTTCAAAGACGAACAGTTTTATTGGCGTGGAATGCTCAAACTGCCTGAAAGATGGGAAAAATGTGTAGCCAGTAAAGGCCAATACTTTGAATAAAATGTTTTTTACTTTCCCATTAAAACTTAGTGTTTGTTTTTCATAAAAAACGCTCATTTCATACCGGTACACCTGATATCCTCAGGTTTTGTTCTAATAGTCAAAATTACGATTTTCTTATAGGTTGGGTTAGATTAAAACCGGCAGATCTAAAGACCTACGAGCATAGCCCAAAAAAGCCCATTGTAGTGCCGTATACTACAATGACCGTAAAAAAAAGAATAGGTGCCCACCAAGTCCATTAAAATTTTGATAATGAAGCGATCGATGCAACTCTCCGGTACTGCTAGCATCAATTCGTGGTGCATAAGGTGCCTTCCAAAGATCCTTAACCGCAGTCTTGATAGCACCGAAGAGCAATAACAGTACAACATTGATCCACTACACTCAAGGCGGACCGCATGTCCGCCCACTAAACAACGTCCAGAGAGCATGACTAGTCCTCCTCTGATCAGAGCACTCTCGCTTGCTTACGGGAAGAAATCTATCTCAATGCTAGTCCAGTACTTAAGATACAGAAGACAAGCATAGATATCGAAATAATCCGCCATTACCATTAGTATTGAGTGGAATTCCCTCACCGTCCGGGAGTGAACGAACATAAATCCCAAAGGCTTGATTGTCATTTGACTAACGGTGTAAGTGCATACAGTCCTAATCGTGGTTATGTTTCTTGCCCATTGGTGTCTTCCTGAATGTGACACCCTTATATTAAGATCCGGAGAAAAAAATACCATACCCCACTTTATAGTGCGGGGTGCTAGAACCATCGAAGAAAAATCGAAAACTTCTCTGTCATGTAGCCCTCCAGCGAATTTTGCCAATAGCTTTGCGTCATCTGTTTGGCTACTGACAGTGGAGATGATATGTAATAATCCGTTCTGCTTAGAATACCTTGACATTGTCCAAAAACACCGATATGTCTCGTATATTGTGAGACCCCAAGACACGATTCTCTTATCTATTCGCCGTAATATCCGTCGGCCAGGAATTAAGGGAAAGATTAAGGGCTTCGGTGAGCATTGTCCGCATTGCTTCGAAGTCTCGAGGACCATTGTAAATGTGTACTTTCAAACATTTTATTAAAAGTAAAAGTTTTGGTGGGACATTTCTTTTATTTTTATTCATTGCAATAATCATTGTTCGTCCCTGAGGCAATAACTTTTGGCCAAGTTATTAAGATGAGAAAAAGTTGTCAGAGTCATGTTTTTTTTTTTTTTGGTGTAACATGCCGTAGAAAGACTTGGAGGAAACTATTTACCAAAACCCTTTCAAGCTCTACACAAGATATGTTGATCAAACAGTATTAGTCGTAAGACTATACTGTGTTTATTTCATAGCAGTGTAGGATCTACAAGAGGTGGCAATACGAATGTTAACGTAAGCATTTGTCAACAGACGCATGTGGTCAACACTGAGCATCTTTTTGCCCAACACAACATCAAAAGACGATCTTTTGGCTCTAACAAACAAGTGGCCAATACAGACGAAAATTAGAAAGCGCAAATGGATGTTGATCGGTTATATTCGACATCAAAAAAGCTGCGTCGGTATTTCGATTAAATCTTTCAAACGAAAACACCCACGCAAGGTTGAGATTAGGGTTAACATCAGCCATTATCTCAATTCGCTTTTGTTTACAATACAATATGAAATGTTTCGTTTTCCTAATATACAGTCAGAGACTTAAGTTTAAATACAGATGCCAAATTTTTTGTATTAAGTTCAATTTGTTACCATATTGGATGAACAACAAAACAATTTTTTTTTGCCACATTGCAAAAGTAACGGTAAATCTTATTATAACAAAAACAACCATGGAAAAAAAATTCAAATACTTGTTAGTTTATTATGATTATTCTTCTATTCCTTCAGACGTAGTGCTTTACATTTGAGCTTCTTATTACAGTTCATATTGATTAACAGTTAAAACTTAATTTTAATTGCGTTTTTCTTGCTGCTGCTGAAAGTTGTTTTGACATGAAAACATGAATAGAAAAGTAAACGCCTTAAAATTGGCGCATGATATCGCTCATAGATACTTTGGAGTAGCACGTTCATATAAAAACTGTATAAATAATATTATAGGAGCACGGGTACATTTCTACGAAAAAAAAAATCACTAATTAGTTAAAAAATCGACAACTTATGAATGTAAGGAAAAAAAAATGTGCAGGCTTCTGTAGACAAAAAATTCCTTTTACCCCATTGAATCCTTCAACAAGACAACGATACAAAGTATATCGCAACCACTTGTAAGGAATGACTGCAGTACTATGCTCTATGCCAACTCAATCGCCCTCTGCAATCCTAAGACTTAAACCCTATCGTCCATATTTGGGATTAAATGAAGCGAAAAATTTAAAACAATACTATTACAAGTAAGGATTCCCTAAAAGAGCATTTCAAGAAAGTCTGGTCAGAAATATCAGCGGTTGAAACGAAAAATTTGGTTGTTTCTGTACATCGACTACCAAATATTAGACTGCTTTTTTATTTTCCATTATTAAGAAATAGGAATATGTATTTCAATGTGTATGTATTTAAACCAGTGACGCTCATCCATATTGTTCAGATTACGAAGTTTTTCGGCTGTTTATTTATTCTCTTCGTGAATATTACAACCAGAGTTGCTAAAAGAAAAAAAATTCCTACCAAAAATTTTCCTTAAATGTGCCATAATAAACTGTATCGATAACCTTTATTACGTACTTTTTTAATTTAAATATCAAATATTATTTATTGATATTGCTTTTATAATTCCCAAAAAAATAAATTGTTTTTGTTTTATTTTTCTATAAAAAACTTATTAAATTTTAATAAATTAACAACTTGTATAAGAAAAATTCATACGCTTTGTTTTCATTACTTCAACCGGCATCCATAACTAGTGGCTTGTTAGTCGTCAACGAAGAAGAGTGTAGCGCATGTTTTTGTGTTATTTTTTATTTTAAGAGACTTCGAAGAGAGCTAAAATTTTCATTTCTACACCGAGAAGTGTTAATAATAAGCTACATAAGTTTATGCATGTCTATGCTTTGCATGAATGCCTATTTTTTTTGCAATGTTTTAATTTCAGTGTATTTATTATTTTAAGTGATTCTCTCTTTTTGCGCACCCCTGATTTAAACATTTGTTACCGTTATATTTGCGATAAAGTTCATATTTTTTATTTTCGTGGTAATTTACTTAAGAAGGTTACTAAAACTACAATTCATATTTAAAATTTTAAAAATACTTTTAATATTCTTAAGACTCCAAGTTTTTCGTCTGTATTTCAACTTTAGTCTCTGACTGTATGAACATATTTTTGTTGTACATGAATGATGAATGTGTTTCTTTGTTGTTGTGTAACAATTCGTATTAATTTGTCCCACGCATACCTCCTTCACTTACGTTTCAATATAAATACGTGTTGTTATGTATGTGGTTGTGTGGGTGTATTAGTGTATTTTGCTGTGGGTTGTTTTCTTTGTAAATATTTTGTCAACTCTTTACAGTGACAAAGCAAGTAAAAAAAATAAAATAAATAAAAAACTGGTGGCACTAAAGCAGCAGCAATAACAATGTACATACATATATACATATGTACTAAATAACGGTACTACTTATAATTGTAAAAAACTTATACACATACGAGTACACATTTTTTGATTGATATGTATGTACATATGAGTGTGTTTTCTTAGTTCCTGGTTTTAGTTTGCGCTCTATTCCCGCAATTTATTTTGCTTATATTCTATACCATTTGTAGACGATAGTGATAACAACCAAATAAACGCAATTTGCCTTAGACACGATGGTAAACTAATAATGGATAACAGATAATAGAAGTAGTGTTGAATTGGAAGTTACTGCTCTGGAAATATAAAAGCTGCCATCATATTTAACCACTTTTTTGGGGTGAACAGCAACAATGGCTTGTTAAATGATTACGCCAATAGGAATCTTAATTTATCCTCTTCTTGCTTTTATTTATTTCTAATATTTATTCACTTGCTGGTGAAAGGATTGCAGTTAAGAGTTTAATTAGGAAATTGTAACAGTACACCGATCGTCTCTCTAAAATAAAGACAAAAGTTTCATTTTTAGATTCCAGGTTTCGGCGTGGGTTTTTAAATACTTGTTAATATATTTCTTTTTTTTTTTTTTGTTATATATTTTACTCCTCAAAAGAAAAACAAACAATTTCTTGAGTTGTTCATCAAATAAATTAATTTTTATAACTTGACTTTTCAATATAATTGACATGTTGGTGGAATTGATTTGAATGATTGGCAAATTGCCATTTCTTTCATAAATAAATAAAACACACACTTTTGTATGTACGTACATACAGACACACATGTAACATTACAAATGTGTACAAGAGTACATATGTATGTAGGTACGTGTTTGTTTGTGTGTGTGTGTTCATGTAATTACAGATAATTAAGAGTTCATTGATAATCGTTAAAGTATTCAAGTTTTATCAATTTAATATCATCATCATTTGTTTTATTGTTTTTAGTATATTGCCAACGAGAGAGAAAGAGAGAGAAGAGGGAGAATGAAAGAAAACATGATGTTCGTGTAAAGTTGTTTGACTGGAGAAATTTTTGTCACTGAATTATTTCCACTCTAACACTCTTTAGAATATTTTCACATGAATTATATGATGCTTGTCTGTCTGTCTGTCTATCAGCCTGCCTACTGCTGTCGTTCACTTAAAATGCGCCCATTTTATCGTTTTCGTTTTTATATTTCGTCCCATTTATGATTTTTCAACTTGACTTGAGCTTTATATTGCGTTCATAACATACAAACGAAAAAAGGCAAAACAATTTTCTTCCTATACGAGTAGAATGGAATAACAATCCTCATCGTCATCAACATCATTATCGACTTTGTTATCAACATTGGTAACTTCTTTCCACCTATCAACTCTGAACATCATAAAAGTTTGTATGGATTGAGAAAAATAAAATAGAGAGAGAGAGAGAGAGAGAGAGAGAAAAGGTTTTTATGTACAGTAATCGTTCGATTTACGTCTTAAGACATTTTGTTCCTTCGCACTTCGGTTTGCGTCGTCATACGACTCACTTCGTCTTGGATTTTTATAAACAAAAAACAGGGAATCGCAATTTTATCTAGTGTGCCCGGGCCACGACATCAGTTTAAATAACATGAGTGATAACACGAAAGTCGTGGTCTTACTTCCCAATACAACTGCTCTTATTCAACCCATGGATAAAAGCGTTATTGGTGCATTCAAAAAAATTCTATTTACGGCCAAGTTTGAATAACTTAATTGATGCAATCAAATAAAAATAATAAAAATAACGACATTGTCAGACAATTTTGGAAAAAGTATGCTGTAATGCAGGCTATGACCAACATATAGAAAAATGGGGCAGAGGTGTCTGCATTGACAATGAGAAATGCTTGACGATGAAAGTGTCAAAAATCTCAAAGATATAGACATGAAAATTACTAACTTGGCCCACATACTAGGCTTTTCTAATATTAAAGATTCTGACATTGTTGATTAAATTAACTTTGGGGATGAGTCACTCGTACACTCAGAGCTCTTTGACTTGTTCAAATCAACTTAGTAAAGACAAATAAACTTGAGATATTGAGTCTTTTAGAGGCAATTCACGTATTCTATATGCAAAACTGTCAGTAGCCTTTGGTTGCATAACTAAGGTTATGGAAATTTTTGAAGAAATTGGTAAAAATGTAGACAAAGAACACAGTAATTTAATCTCCAAAATGTTACAGAGATTTGTAAGAAGAGAAAAAGTTATTCTTATCACAGAAGCGATTTGACACATTTCTAAGTCTGTTTTATTAGAAACACGAGATAAGAGCAAAACCAAGTGCATGTTTTGAAGCTGAATTCAAAAGATCCAATAAAAATTTAAATACGCAATCAAATAAACTAAAACTTCAAACATTTATTCATTATTAAGTGCTTTGAAGAAAAAAAATAACAAAAGAATCCGCATGCAATTTTAACTTAAATGAGGGGATATTAAATTTTGTAACACTCTTCTTAGAGCTTCTTATGTTTTGTGGCGTTTTTAAAGAATTCAGATCTACTCTCTACAATATTACTCAAACCATAAAACAAGTCTGGTTCCATTCGTATTATATTCGTTGCCATAGCTCCAACATGTTCTTCGAAGTCCAATTATATATTTTCAGGCGTCTCTTTACTTTTTTTTCTTTTTTTCCCGGTACTTCTCTTGGGAGTAAACATCTCCATCTAACACGGTTGAGTTTGCCTCTTCCCATGTTAAGTTGTTCTGTCTCAGTTCTTGGTGTTCCCTGTTCGACCACGATTTCTTGAGCCTTGAGGATTCCACTCGAGTGACATTTTAGTGAGACTTTCTGGACTTTTTTGAATGGTGTGACCGATCCATCCCTACTTGTTAGGCCAGAATATTCTGCATATGATTTAAAGGCACTTGTTAGTGAAGTGGAGTTTCTGTGTGATGTTATTCGATACAAGCCAGGTTTCACTGCCATACAGCATTCTGAGCTTAGTTCATCTGGATATATGCGAGCTTCTCCATACTGACTGCAGTTGTCCAAATGCTGCTCGCGCTTTATTGAGCCTGTTATCTACGTCAGTTTCTGCGCCACCGTTTGTAGTTATTGTACTTCCTAGATAGCAGAAGCTATCTACATATTCGACTGGCTGACCCTGTAACGTGATGTTTTCCGTGCTTGTTTTGTTTATTCTCATGGCCTTGGGTTTGGCCTGATGGTGTTTCTTTGACATTTCATTTTAATCTTGATTTCACGAGTGATAAGCTCGTGGTCACTGCCGATGTCAGCTCCTCTCCTATTTCTGACATCCGATAAAGAGGTTCTACATCTTCTGCTCACGCATATGTGATCTATCTGACTGCGCGCATTGCCGCTCGGGGATGCCAGGTATAATTGTGTATTTCCTTATGCGGGTAGATGGAGCCACCTATGACTAGTTGAAATGTCTGCTACAATTCTATTAGTCGCTCCCCATTCTTATTCTTGACTCCACAACCGTGTGCTCCCATAGTGGACCGGATGTTGGTATTGTCGCTACCTATCTTCGCGTTAAAGTCACCCATGGGTATGACGATATCATTTCTTCGAATTTCCGTGAGCGTGGATATTAATTGTGTGTAGAATTCAAAATTATTATGTTCTTCAGAGTCTTCCGTTGGGGCATAGCACTGCACAATGGTAACATGTCGTCCTACTCTACCATTGAAACGAGCCACTATCACACGATCCGATACTGGTTTCCATGTTTGAAGGGGGTTCTTTATTCTCTTCGATATTATTAATCCAACTCCACTTTCGCCGCCATTTGTTCTTCCACTGTAGAGTACGGTATTACCATTTGCAGTAATAAGTTCGCCATTGCCATTTCACCTCATTTCGCTTATCCCTAAGACTTCGATTTTATACGCCAACATTTTATCTTCAAGTTGTGCAAACCTTGATGCTTCACGAAGAGTTCGTACATTCCATTGCGCAACGCGCGTCTTGTTTCGTGTGAAGAAGATCGTTGTCGTATTTTCCTGTCCATTATTATTTTGCCTTGTTTTAGTTTCGTTAATCACTTTTAGTTACAAGCTAAGCAGATGATTAGTCTACTGTAGCCCGTTCCAGGATGATGGGGCTGCCCATCTTATCGCCGCCTAGAAACGACGCCTCCATTGTATTGTATTGTATAGTGGTGAGGATCCTTGTTAAGTGTGTTGGTGGTGCCGTTTTTCCCAGTAGGTGGCGTTTATGCTGATCATTCTTGTGATGACTGTCATCGTCGCCAGAGATACAGCTGGAATGTCAGAGATCATTTTTAGTTACAAGCTAAGCAGATGATTAGTCTACTGTAGCCCGTTCGAGGATGATGGGGCTGCCCATCTTATCGCCGCCTAGAAACGACGCCTCCATTGTATTGTATTGTATAGTGGTGAGGATCCTTGCTAAGTATGTTGGTGGTGAGGATCCTTGCTAAATGTGTTGGTGGTGCCGTTTTTCCCAGTAGGTGGCGTTTATCCTGATCATTCTTGTGATGACTGTCATCGTCGCCAGAGATACAGCTGGAATGTCAGAAAGGCTTTTTTTGAATGTTTGGTCCGGAGGGGTTGAGTCTCTTAATGAAATATTCGAAAACCGAAATTAAATTTATTCCTCTGTTGGGGCTCAAATCTGGGTTGGTTGAGTTGTCTACCGACACTCTAACCACTACACCACTGCCACCTGTCTGTCTCTTTAGTATTGTCCACAAATTCTCCATTGGATTGAAACAAATGCTTTATTATATTTTTTTTTTTGCAAAGCGATTTCTATTTTATAAGAATTAGAATATAAATTTATAATAAACTTGTTAAAACCCGGTATGCTTTGCCACCTCCATATTAATTGTTATCTTAAATGGCCTTTTGCCACATTTTGTCCCATTGCGGTCAAAATCCAATCATATGTTGCTTTCAGTAAGACACAGTAGATTCTGTTTTTTAGCTGTACACAGTCTTCAAACAAACACATATTTCTTCTTATATAGTATAAGTACATATATGTATACTTAAACAGCTTTTATAGAGTGTGACTTTTGCAAGCTTTAATGGTTGTCGCTCGCCGCATATACAAAACCCAATATTTAGTATGAATGGGAAGTTGCCACGCTCAAAGCAAAGTGATTGGAACAAAATTTGCGACTGTCGCTATGATAGTTATTTAGATATACGATAATTATAATTTGCTTTGTATGCGATATACTGCTTCCCCTGATTATATTCGCCCTACATTTTTTTCAATAAATCAGTTTTATATGAGTGTAATTGGGGCAAAATTTTAGGACTCTTGGTTTGTCTGGGAAGTATCTCTCCCCCTGACTCTATCGAAAAAAAGTGTAGCCTATGTCTCCTTCCAGGCTATGAAAGTTTCAAGAAAATCGGCTCAGACGTTTAGCCGTCTATAGTCTTCAAACACACATATATACATAAATACATACAAACATGCACACATTGATTTTTATATAAAAAATAGAATTTTTTGAAGCTCCTTGTTAAAAAACGTATTATTCTGTGGTATGAGCAATTTTAAATTTGATTTACGTCGTCATTTATCGGAACCAACCGCGACGTATATCGGTGGATTACTGTATTTGAAAACTTTTTTTTTAAATCACATTTTTTCTCCTACTTTCTACGTATGATTGGAAACAATTTATTGTTGTCATCGAAGTTGTTGCTTTTTTTTTCTGTTGCTTTTTATAAATGACAAAATTTTATTATATTTTAAATACTTGACATATATTGTACATAAATATACTCACACACACTTAATTTTCTTTGCCATATTCCTTCAATTTTCTTCATATTCTTTGTTGTTGGTAGGTGTGTGTGTGTTTGTGTGCGTAAGTATTTCCTACATTTAAGGAAAACGTTAAGTGTTTAAGCACGTGCATAAGCTTAAAAATGATTATTGAATAAAAATATGAAAATAATATGAAACGATGAAGATGAAAATTCCAATAAAGAAACAATTTTCGTTATTTGTTGTTGTTGTTGTTGTTTTATTATTATTATTTATCTTGAAAATGACTTGAAGCATGAAAAACAGCAACACAACAACAAATACTCCGGTGAAAAAAAGAAAAGTAGAAAAGAAAATAAACAAAATAATGTAACAGAAAATTGTAACCAAATTGTTATAAATAAGTTAGAGAAATTGTCAGCATGTCTGTCGGTTTTTTGTGACATTGTGGCAGTGCTTTTGTCTGGGTGATTGTCAGTTACCAGTTGCCAGTTGGCGGTTGATTTGCTGGGTGTTAGTGCGTGTATTTAAAATGGAAAGAAAAATGAATTGTGTTCGTTGTAGTGTCTTTCCATATGAAGACTACATGATATGCATTTCAATATCATTATAATGCTTTATCATTTTCAAATAAAATACTAAAACACAATATCAGGCTACAAAAAATATGGGTAGTGTTGGCTGTATTATACAAACCAAAACATATCACATGACCAGTAGGAAAGAAGTAAACGAATCAGTTAATTGAAGAGACAAATCATAAACGAAATTTTTACAAATAAATCATAAGGTTTTTCTAAGCATATCAAAAGCGTTCTTTATTTTTGTAAGGCTTTCATATGACTAAACTTAGCCCTATGCAATCGTATGTGTACTCTCAGCCACCAAAACTTTTATACCATTCCAGTCGCATGTCTGCTCGAAAACACCATATATTATTATTATTATTATCATTGAGGTATAAAGGTACTGTGACCTCCCGATCTCTTGTACAGATTTCTATCTTTATAGGGTTTCGACTTAATATCTCCTCCAACCTCGTATAACTTACGAAATTCAAAATGTCGGTTGGTAGCAGCCGCGATAGCTCCCTACCTAGTATCTGATAGGCACCCAGATATGCCTCACATGTACCCAGTATGTACTCTGGTGATTCGATTTCCTCATCACAGAATCTGCATTTTACTCAGATGACTATATAGCTTGCAGTGACCGGTCAAAAGCTTGGTCAGTATCTCCAAGTTGCCTCTGGACATTCCTATATAGAACTCAGATCTTCTCCTGTTATAGTTACCCAAAAAATTTAGATTTTGTCTGACCCGTATGGCCGGAAAACTCCCCGCCTCTCACTATTCTCATTTTATTGAGTATTTCTGTTCAGGTCCCACAAGTGGGCCTGTTTATTGGCCCTATCATTCCCCGGAATTCCCACATGACCTGAGATCTAGTATAAGCTGCCATATTGTTCTTTCACAGCCGGTTCAGTCTACCCAGACATCCAAAACTAGCCCCGAATCAACCTCCTGTTCTCTACATTTATTCTCTATATTTATTCTCCATCTCTCAATTGCATCAAATTTCGCCAATTTTCTCATAGGTTCCGAATATTCCCTTCCAGGGCCGAACACTCCAGCGCATGTACCACTATCCGCCTTTGATCAAACCGTGTACCACAAATTGTTCCATTGTCTAAAGGAGTATGCAGTCTGCAAGCCTTTGCACTCACTCCTATTACTCAGGATAGCCAAGTAGGGAGTAACGGACGACTTGGCCCACCGGCTTATCATGACCCCCATATAACCTCGTACCCAATTCATCTGCCATTATCGTTGTCGTGGTTTCTATTTTCCACTGACAAATGTAGCGGTCTAAGATTCAATAGAAACTCGACTGCAGCTGTGGGACAAGTTCTCATTGTCCCAGTTATGCTTAAGCACGCTTACTTTAGTGCCTTATTTGGCTCTGTTGTTCCCAAAACTCGTTCTTAACGCTCATGTAACGGTCCCATATGTCACATGTCTTACCATCATGGTATATTTCCAGTAAAATATTCTTGAGTTACAGCCTCATGATATCCCTGCAAGCCTCCAGCATATCATAAGCACGTGCGTGAGCCTTCCACATAAGCTTACTATCTAGTATTATTCCTAGAAATTTAACACCCTTTCTTGATGGTATTTCCTTACTTGGGAGTTGAATATTCCTCCACTGAGGAAGTTTTCTTTTTCTAGTGAATGCTGCTATCATGGTTTTGCCCAAGTTAATGTTAAAAGCCCGTCGCCTCACACCACACGCTATCAGAATAATATCGTCTGCATAGCCCTGTCAGTCAATGCCCGCCATGATATATTAAGTCAATAAGCTTTGGAGATACGTAGAATTCGAAATAATATTTTATAAATTGTGCTTGAGTCTAATTTGGCGTTTTATCTTCTTAAAATATTTTAAATTAATACTATAATACATACATATGTTGTATACAGGGTAGGCAATTTAAAAACTTAAATTTAAAATTGCAATGAAACAAAAACGATTTGCAATTCTGTCAAATTTATTTTTCTGTTGTGAAGTACAATTGGTCTGATTAGAAATGAAATATTTTTTTTATTCATATGGCTGCCGCGGCTGAACTCACAATACCCCATTCAATAGGATCAATTTTCGAGTGTATGGGGTCGTATCTTAACAATGGCATCACGAATGTTGGCCTTAAAATGCTCATTTGCCTCTGGTTTGTCGGCATAACAGTTGTCTTTAACGGCGCCCCATAGAAAAGTGTCAAATCGCAGCTCCTTGGCGGCCAACCATTTTGGCTAATTAAACGACCATCAAACGTGTGACGCAATAAATCGATTGTGGGCATGAGATGTGTGGCAAATTGCACCATCCTGTTGAAACCAAACATCGTTGTCATCAATACCATGAAGAGCGGGCACAAAAAAATTGGTTATCATCGTGCGGTAGGTGTCTCCATGACTACAATGGTTGTGCCGTCGTCATTTTTAAAGAAATATGGGCCAATGATGCTTTCACTCCACGAGCTGCACCAAACAGTCACATGTAATGGTTGCATTGACTTCTGTAAAACTACGCTTGGGTTTTCTGAGCTCCAAATACGGCAATTGTACTTATTAACATACCAACTACGAGAAGAAGAAAATAAGCTTCATCCGAAAAGATGATTTTAAATGATGATTAATTTCCAATAAACCCCAACGCTGCTTAAAGGTAAATCGATTCATTTCGTTCGGTGGAGATAATATACTGAATTTTGTGACAGAATAGAATGACATAAGTATTTTTAGATTCGAAATAACCGCTGGTTCAAATATAAGCCGATAGATGGCCCACCCTATATATGTATATACCAGGGCTTTATATTTTAGACTGCTTTGAAAGGTATCACACTCCTGCATTGTACGCGATGTACAAAAAGAAGTAAAAGATACATGTCACACAAGAACAAATGCAATAATAAACAGTAATGTCAACTCATTCGAAATACTTTGCCATTTTCAATATTGATATTACAAGCATGCATAATATAACGATTTCTCTTACAGATTTCCTAAAATTTCCTATTGACCTTCTCAATACTGAGTGAGGAAAATGGATATAAAATTAACGAAAGCCAACTAAGAAAAATAAAATTTTTTTTGTCAATTTATAAAGTTATAAAACTGAAGGAGAATGAGCAGAAGAAGAAAAAAGTAAATAAGAAAATTGACTCATACATACATACATACACATAGAAACATTAATATAAATGACTGATTGTAAGTATAAGTGAATGACTAGAGGATTTTCTTGACTTTATATTACAACCCAACGCCACACAGGTCCCCCACATATCAACATGATTGTGAACATTGTCAAAGCAATAAGAAAAAATTGCTAAGCTTTGGCAAAATTGGTTATAAAAATTGAAAAATTATATTCAGGTGAGATCACAATCAATTTTAACATTTTTCTTACTCTCTTCTCCTTTTCCTTCTTCTCTATCTTGTTCTTTTTTATTTACAGTATCTGAGTAGCTGACTTGCGTATTTTCTTATTTTATTATTATTTTTTTGTATAAATTTTACAAATGTTCAAATGTATCATTTATTCTTTAAGATGCAAATTGAACACACACACATATGTATGTATGTGTATGTGTATACTTTATACATATTCATATATTCATATATTCGTCATAAAGTACGAATAAAACGATTCTTGAAGAAGCTAGAATTTATAAAAATCCATAATAAAGCACAAAACTTATTTTCCAGCTTATAAAATATCTTTTTTGTTGTTGTGACTATTTTCTTTATTTTATTTTATTAGCAAAGGGAAAGAGATAGCGAGAGGAAGAGTAAAGTACACGTATGCATTCGCACTTGAATTGTCTGTCATTCAAAATTTTCAATACTTTTTTAAATTGTTTATTGGTTTTAACATTGTAACACTAATTCACACAGGCTGGCGGACATTTAATTAAGTTGTTTGTGGCCAACATCTTTATAATTTTAATAATAATATCGATTGTTTGATTTTTAGTTGTGGCTGTTATCGATAAGTATAACAATTTAAGAAAAGTACATTTAAATCGATTTTGTTTGCTTCTATGCGACAGATTGGCTTTCTTCAGCTGAAATTGAATAATTGACGAACATTAAAGAGAAGTAGTGAGTACATATACTTTTACGTCTTTTTCTAGGAAGAAAGAAACATTAATCCACCAACCTGAACAACAGGACATGACAGAAGAAGCACATAGAAGACGACAAATTGTCTCACCATTCGGTGGTATCATAAGAGCCAAGTAGTCGCTAATTTCAGAAGTGAGCTATTGACACGCAATGATGCGCAGACGCAAAGTCTGAATGAGATGAAGAGGCCTTCGGGAAACTGGACGGCAATAGACCAGCAGCCTGCGATGAGAAATCAGGTTAAATTCTACTGGTTGATATCACAACTACGGAGAAAAAACCTTAGCAAAAAGTGGTGAATTGACAGATTGCAACAACTAGAGACAAATTACTCTGCTCGACAATATACAAAAGCTATTAGCAGTTATAATACATGGACGAATCTGAGGTAGAATAGAAAACAATCTGCGAATAATAAATCACCGGATATGTATATACAAGGATGTTGAACTCTCAGTTCATCACAACGTTAACATCGATCAACCATTTCATACCGCCATTATGCAAGAGCTACAAATATTCATCAACAAGTGCCTTAGAATCATATGCATGATATATTGGCTTAATACCACCAGAAACAGGAATCTGGAATCTTACTTACATGGAACCCATAGCTAAACAATTAAAACGTACAAAATAGAGCCATACAGTAACAGTAAGTGACCAGGCAACATCACAATGATGGCACTAGAGTGAAAAGCTCTGGTCACATAATGCCGCGGTCGGTCGAAATTCACGTAAAGACCTAAGACGGTGTAAACTTAGTTTTTTTTTTCTCCATCACTCCTCTAGGTGTTGATCTTTACTTTAGCGTTGTAAAGGGTCAGCCATCTAACGTTTCTTTAACTAGTGCTTATTTCGTGAATGGTAACACTTAGCTCATGTCTGATTTGACAGATATTTAGTTTTATCCGTTTGCTGAACGAATATGGTTATGTATACGCTTGAACTACGCTTCGCTAAGTGGGCCTGCGATCGACTTACAGAAGATGCCGATTTTGCCAAATAAATCATCTTTTCGGATGAAGCTCATTTTGATCTGGGCGGGTATGTAAACAAGCAAAATTTTAGCATTTGAGGCACAGAAAACCCGCACGCATACATTGGAAACCCGACACACCCAAGACGAGTCACTGTTTGGTGCGGATTTTGGTCTACATGCATAATTGGGCCAGTTTTTTCGAAAATGAGCAAGGAGTGGCCGTTACAGTCAATGGCGATCGTTATCGGGTCATGTTGAATGAATTTTTGTTCACAAAAATTGAAGAGGAGGATATTAGCAACATTTGGTTTCAACAGGACGGCGCTACGTGCCACACAGCCGAAGCTGCACTCATTGTTTTGCACCCTGTTTTTGAAGATCGCATTATCAGCCGCAGAGCTGATGTCGTTTAGCCACCTCGAAGTTGCGATTTGACACCGTTGGACTATTATTTGTGGGCTGCCGTCAACGATAAGTGTTACTCCAACAAGCCAGAGACAATTGACGCTTTAAAGGACAATATTCGTGAAGCCATTGGTAAAATACAGCTGCACACAATCGATAATGTGCTTAAAAATTGGACCGATCGTGTAGGCTACTGCATGGCCAGCCGAGGCAGCCATTTGAATTAAATTATTTTCCATTATTAACCGGAAGGATTGTACTTTTAAATAAAAAAAGAAATTTGCGAAAATATTCAGTAATTTTTTTTTATAGCAAAAAAAAAAAAATAAATTTATTTGGCGGACCCTTTAGTTTTTTGCCAGTAGGAGGTGTATTTTCTTATTCATTCTTGTGATGTTCATCATCATCGCCAGAGGTAAGCTGGAAGGTCAGTGGAGCTTCTTTATTTTTAAATGGAATTGTCTGGAGGAAAGTTGAAGCCTCTTTTTACTCAATACTCGTAACCACAATAAAATTATTTCATCTTGTCCTCTGGGGCTCGAACATGAGTAGTTACGCCACCCCTATCTTATTTGGAAGGCGAGAAAACAACATTGCCAAACCGATTGAGATGGAGACACTTTGTGGAGACATTATGCGCCCAAGACAGGTATAATGGCAAAATTTTAAATTAATGCTTAGTTAGTAAAAAGCTGATACTGAGGTAGTTGTCAGCAAATGATGAGAGTAATTAACGTGTTAATTCTCAAGCTATGGGATACGTAATCCATCTAGATATTTGATCCTTATCCAACCTAGTACTTTGTACTATGAAAACCATATATCTGCACAAAAAGTTACCAAAGCTGCCACTGGTACTGACATAAATATTAATTTAGTATCGATCAAGGTCAGAGAAATGTTAAATATATTGTAGAGTTAATCTCCTAAAGAGAAAGTAATGAGTGACAATTTGACATATTTATCCCTGTTTTGTTAACTGGGTAGGTCTCTAAAAAATATTGTAACCTTACAAATCTTGGACCAAAAAAGTATTCCAAGCATTAGGAATAAAAGTGTTTGCGTAATACCATTCAAATAATGGTTTAATATGCTTATATGTTACTAACACACAAATACTGAATGCAAGGATACGAATATCCATGTGTTTAAATAATTTCCTGCATGTTTGTATGGTCTATAAAATAGAATAAAAAGAAGAGCAAGAAATTCAAAACGAAACTATTCAAATTTAATCTCAGGATAAACCTTAAAACAAACACTAAACATTAAATAAGCTCACATACCATATAGTATAATAAGTACAGTGGAGATAACATTTATAGTGTTGGCAGCAAATGAGATGTTGATTTTGTGTTTTTGACATCCTTTTTACAAAGATGTTGTTTGTCTGAAAAAAACAAAAATGTGTAATCTCGTAATAAGTTGGTTTTGAAGTTGAAATAAAAGCGAAATAATAAATTAAAAAAAGTTGATAAGAAAATCAAATCAAATAATTTATCATTCCGCTATTAAAAACCTCCATTTTCATATAAATGTTTTGATGCATTGGTTATATTTTCTATCCATTCTATGTTAATAGTTGGGAGAAGAATTCATTGGGAAGTAAATACTCTTCAACGAAAGCTTTTTTGTAGTCAAAATAAATTAATTTTAGATTTAACTTCAATAAAATTGTTATTGTCTTACACATACGATACGATTACGTGAAAACGCATTGTGCTCATTGAACGAAATGTACTTAAAATTTGATGCAATAAGAGACATAATGTGTGCTTAGTTGAATTTTATAACCCTTAAATTGTTATTCAAAGAGATTATCAGCAAATGCATACACACAAACTAATACATACATACAAACATATGAAACATTGACGAACACTAATAAACATTAAAAAAGAGTACTTGCACAGTACTTGCATATCCATACGCACACAGTTACCAGTTACATGTATCCCTGAATGCATACAAATACAGATTTAAGCACACAACCTACTGCAAAGATAATAATGATAATAAATATGATGATAATCGTCATTATCATCTATTTTTTCTTTTGTCTCAAGTATATGTATATACAGAGAGAAGATAATGTAAACATTTCCATTATATGTGTGCACAAGTGAGACTCTTTGTATATAATTTAATACATACATACATACACTCACACATACAAATATACATATATGCTATTGTATGTATAACTAAGTGTTTGTTATTAAACAGATTAAATGTAGAAATCTTCAAAACAGAGAAAGAGAGAAACATAGAGAGAGAGAGAGAGAGAGAGATAAAGAAAGAGAAAAAGAAAATTAAAGCAGTATGACATGTACTGACAAACTATTGTACAAACCTACTGTTTACTCTTCCAAAAATATATTATATGTATTATGTGTATTTGTATGTGCGGATGAATCTATCTAATGTTAAAACCAACAACAGCAACAACAGCAACAACAACAACAAAAATAGAAAGAAAAAATGCAAGTGTTGAGATAATATTTAAGCCCAGGCAGAACAGAATAAAGAAACAAAAAAAAAAACGTTTCATTGGTTGGACAAAGAGAAAAAACTTTTTACAGATTAAAAATTTAACAACAACTTGGCAAGTTTTAATACCGAAATGTGCAACAATGTGCAACAAGCAATATGTCCGATTCTTGCAGCACACATATGTATGTATATATGTATGTATATTCCTATAACGATGGATTTATCTTAATCGGTTATTACTTTCTGATAGTCTTGGCTATTTTGGAAATATTTCCTCAAGGAAAAATGCTTTCTGTGTAAAAACTATTACTTACTAATGGTTTCTTAAAATAATTAGTTTTCCAAAAGGATTGATTGATTTCAGATGTGGTTATGGTAATGGGAAGGGTAGTACGATGATAGGCATACTATCTCCATGGATTTTTGATTTTATTTATTTTTTATTTTTTTATAAATAAAATAATATTTTTATTTAACACTCAACACTCGTTCATAGTTGTTGCACATGTCTTATAGAAATTCAAATATATGCATGGGTGGGTGTGCATGTGCGTATGTGTGTCAGAAATGAAGAGATTTAATAAATCTTAGGTTTTATATGAATTGTATATACATATATATGAATATGTATATGTATGTGTGTGTATTACGGATATCAACATTTTTCAATAAAATATATGTATGTTGGTATGTGGGTATGTGTGTAAGTATGTGATGTGAATGTTGACACAATTTACAATCTTCTGTATGTACAAGTATTTACTTTACATTTTGTCATTCTTCCCACAATATTTTCTTTGGTTTTTTGTTTAATTCTTCTATTTTAAAACTCGAGCAGCTGTCAAAATACCAAAAGTAAATATTTTTAAAGTTTTGAAACAAAAATTATCTATTTTTTCTTTTTTTTTTGTATTTTGGACTCTTTTTTTTTTGATAAATTGTTCTCCTAAAATCCTACTGAAGCAAATGAAAATTTACTAAATCAAATTGAGTCTGCTTTTTCTCCTTTTTCTTTCTTCAGTAACTGTTCACGTTTGTCTACTTGTAAGAGAATGTACAGCAATAAAGTACTTTTCATTTCACTTTTGTTTTAAAATTGTGAATATTTGACAATTTGGTGCTTGATTCCCAAAGTTTGTTTTATTGGGTATTTTCAGAAAGAACACACACACATACACACATTCCATTTTAATTAAAATCTTTATCTAAAGCTAAGGATTGTAGATGAAATACAGTTTTAATTAAAATGCAACAATATTTTGATAAACAATCTGATGTTTTAGCAAACATTTCCATTCAAACTTTGAGGATATTTTCACAAAAAAGATGAAGTCTATGTATGAATTGAAAACAATTGATGAAATAATGTTTTAAAAATCGTTTTTCAATTATTATTAATGTAATGGCTAGTTTTTACTTGATAAAGCCATTAAAATGATTGATTAAAACAGTCAATAAAATTACTTCTCAGAGATCATTATTTGGATAATTGGAACGAAAATATTGCAGCCTCAGAGATATCCAACCTTCTAAACAGAATCTATATTACCGCTATCAAATTGTTTAATGGAAGAAATTTCAACAAAAAAGGTAGTCTGTTAAAAAGACTGAAAAGCTTAGTGAGTGTAAGCCACAGACGACATCGAGCAATCGGCAGCAGGATGGCGGAATTAAAATACACACCTTTGTATGAAAATGATTAATATGACGACAGTACGATAAAAGCCTAGATATCAAACTTTGATGCTGCTTAAGCAAAAAAAAAAAAAAAATAGTAATGCCTATGCTATACTATACAAAACGTTAAATAAAAACGATTTTAAAAGTATTCGTTTTTATTTAACAGAAGAAACAGTACAAAATGAATATTTATTCATACATTTTTTCTTATATACATATATTGTAAGTCTATATATACATAAGAGGATTATAAAATGCGTTGTAATTGATGTTCTCTGAAATGCACCAACGGATTTTATTTTGTAAGCCCTTAAACTAAAGGTGAAGTCAATACCAAGGTCCATTGTTTAGTTATTGACGTTAGGGTGAACACTGTGTATATAAAAATCATAGGTATAAAGCTTTCATTTGGTGTGTGGCTTCACTATTGTTCAACTGGGCGGTGCCACGCTCATATAAAATTTGTATTTACTTATGTCTATATCTCTAAAAATATAAACGAGTCTCTAAATTCTGCCCATATAATTCTGAGGTAAACACAAAAATCATCAGTCAGAAATTGGGCCGAATTAGATAAGTGGGAATAGCACCTCCTATACAAGGTAGATATTAATTTTTGTGTATCTTTTAAACTGTAATAGTGAGAGGTTCAGAATTTGGTCTATATAATTTCGTAGTTAATCTACATCTTAGGTGAACATTTAAGCTAAATTATATAAGTGGGTGTGACACCTCCCATACAAAGTAAATACTGATTTTTGTTTATCTAGGAAATAGTAATAGTGAAAGTTTATAAAAGTTTTGGTCCAAATAACATCGTATTCAATATAGATCATCACCTAAAAAGTGGGCGGAATTGGTTAAGTTGGAGTGGCACCTCCAATATAAAGTAAAAATTGATTTTTGTATGTCTAGAGAACGGTTAGAATCGCAGATTCTGAACTGAGTTTAAATTATTTGGTAGTCAATACAAATCGGCTCCCAGCAGCGCGGAAGGCATTACTCTATTTAAATAGAAACTAATATATGTATTGCGTTTATTCATATTTATATTAACACGTTAACAAACATGTCTACCACCGGCGTGTCACATTTTTTAAAGTTGTTTTGTTTGTTGATCCGTCAATTTCCAACGGATTTCTAAGCCGTAAGTCTCATTTTATTCACAACTTAATATAAGTCCTTAATTAATTCATCAATAGTACGGTTCCTACATAAAATAGTGCAAAATGCGGAAAAAATTGTATGAAAAATTCGTTTGATTGAGAAATACACCAAGATTCTTTAGGGCTACTTAAACGACTTATATATCATTTGGTGCACGTCTGTTTCTCTTCTTTTCAACTTAACTTAAAATCGGATAATATTCAGTTATGTTATTAGCTTATACGAGTAAGTGCAGGAAGGTCTGAAAACCCGGTTTTTTACCCATAACTCGAGATTTTTGAGCTCTTTTGAAAATTCCAAAAACAGATCTTTGTTCTACTCGGCAGCACCTATCAATGAAGTTGTGTTATTTCCCCGGTATTTCAAATTCGCTCATTTTTGTCACACTGTGTAATAAATAAAATTCGACTGCAGTAGCGCCTTTGTAAGGATACATTATTCTTACTGAATAAAACAAGCCAAATTATCACATTGATTTTTGGTTGTTTTATTTCTTATATGGTGGCAGTCAACGTATTAATAATAACGAAGGAACTATGCAAACAAGTACGTAAGCAAATATGTTTTCGTACTGATTTTATATTATTTCTTCTTAGAAAAGCAATAAATAGTGAATATTAAGAAGAATACTGTGATGTGTTGTTAATAAAAATTCATAGAGATAATAATTCAAGCCCATTTCATAATGAAAAGCTGAATGATTTTTGAAAAAACCTTTAAAAGAAAACCCCAAATAAATAGTAATTTAGCATTTCGAATTCTTAACAAATTTAAGTACTTTTTAAAGCAACCTGCGTTCTCAATAAATGGTTATATCAAAAGCTACATAAAATAAAATGCATGAAAAGCGAAATTTTACCTGTGGTCACTTTGGTCAATTGCTCTATCTGTCAGTTCGATGTAGAGTAAGAATTTTTTTTGAGTTGTAGTCAACGAGTCACCTTAAAAAAAATCAATTGTTTATCGTGAAGAATATAAAACATAAAGTAAAAGTAAATAAAAAGTATAGGAATGTTTCTATCAATGCAGTTTAATTATGATAGTGACACACACAGTTTAGTTGAATCTGGGCTGGGCCATTTAAGAATTGACTTAATATATATGTCAGGGAGAACGGACGGTTATTATTCGACCGGTTTTAACCAGTTTTTTGGTTTTGTCGAATGCGTTTTTTTTTAAATCTTCATTTTTCGCATACCGAATAAGCCAGTTAATTTAACACGAGTAACCGATTGATTTAAATAAGTATAACTTGTATACGGTTGTATATTTTTTTATTGCAATTGTGCTCATTGTTGAACTATTTGTATAAATTTAGTTATTATTTTTGTATGTAGTATACGAGAGCGGATTGACACTGAAGCTACCTAGCGCTAGATGGCAGCACAAACACAAAACTTTTTCTTTCTTAGAAATTACGATCTGTCAAACGTCAGCTGTTTAAACTTAAGCCAAATTTATCGATTAGTTTATTTGTTGTAGTCGTTTGAAGTAAGCAACTTTTGTGTTTCTTGCAAAACGGAAAAAAGTGAATTTCGTGTAGTAATTAAACACTATTATTTGAAAGGCAAAACGGCGAAAGAGACAAAAGAAAAGCTTGATAAACATTACGGCGAATCAGGTCCGTCAGATTATATGGTAAAATATTGGATTGCTGAATTAAAACGGGGCCGAACAAGCACTGCAACAATACCATCAACAGGAAGGCCAAAATAGGTGGTTACTGAAGAAAATTTCAAGAAAATCCTCGATATCATTATGAATGATCGCCGGGTCAAAATACGTGAGATTGCTGAAATGGTAAACATATCATATGAACGTGTGTTCAACATTGTGCATGAACATTTGCATATGAAAAAGCTATCGGCAAGATGGGTGCCACGTTTGCTCAGTGTTGAACAACAACAAGTTCGACAGATCACTTCACAGCGGTGTTTGGGCATGATAAAGCATAATCCTGCTGATCTTTGGCGTAGATTAATAAATGTTGATGATGGGTCCACAAATGCCGGGTTCGAACAGCAGATATATTAGTTAGTGAAGTTAGCGTAAATACACATAACCAATCGCTAGTTATGTTGTGAGGTGATATTGCTGTTGAAAATTGTCCGATGGTGTGGTCTGGGATTGAACCGACGACTTCGTGGTTGGAAGGTGGGTGTCTTACCTAACATACCACAGTGACACACATATTATTAAATACATGGTGCGTGAATTTACCTACATTGCTGCTTGTAATCTAAGCAAATTTTCTTGTGGAGGCAATAAAGGACTCGTGTATTACTAACAGATTTATTCAAAGTAAAAAATTTTATTTTTGTTATCTTAGGCACCTAAATTATAACTATAATAACAAACCCTTTAATTCCATTCTGTACCAAGTAATACAACAAAAATGAAATTAGCTCTTTGAGTAGCTGTTCGAAACTTAAACAATTTTCAGTACTTTTTGTAATAAACTTTTTTAATGGCCTCCGCACAACGTTTTGGCATAGTTTATATGAGATTTGTTAGACTTATCGTTAGTATTGATTGTCACTTTAATTTTAAGCTTTTCAAGAATTAGGAATAATTTTATTTAAATAAAAGAATCGATTAATTGGTTATTAACAAATAATCGATCGAATATTCGATCTCCCTAATATTTGTGAATTTTTTAAAAATATGCATAAGCACATTTTAAGAAAGCGATATCAATTTTGTGAATCCGAAAAGCTGAAAGTGACAGCACTGATATCTGTGTCTTTATTACAAACAGCTGCTCAATATTTGCTAAATATTTCTTTGCAATTTCTATTATTTTCAATAGCGTTGATATATTTCAGGAGTAATTGCTGTTATAAAATTTATCAAATTTACTTTAATCAATATTTTTGTTAAAATTGAATTGTTTGTAAATATCTACACTACGAATTTCAATGTCAGCTGTTCTTGCTGCTGCTGGCTTCAAAATATTTATGATGCCGACAACATGGCAGCAAATGTGGTTTGTTGCCGTAATGCTCCCTAACGACTATGTGTTTAAAAATTTCAAAGACAAAAAGGAGAAACTACTTCTAAATTGATGCTATATTAAGAATCTTAGATCACAGAAGCATATTGTAGAAATTATTTAACCAAAAAGGTGAACAACTGCTTTAAGACATATTGATCATTAAGCAAATTTCCCCAGCGTTTAATAAATTCTAATACTATTTTTGTTTTCATAACAGTCTGAGCGTATGTTGTATGTGTATTAGAAGTTACTTTTCCATCAAGTAAAACACCGAGATCGAGAATTGTATTGATGTTTACAGTGAACAATGCATCATTAATAAAAACTGTGTAAATCCTTTTGAAATAGGCTGCAAAACTTTCAGTTGTTGAGATGAAGAAAGAGCTTTACATCAATACTCAGTGCAAGATGGTAAGTCATTAACTTATATTAGAAATAATAATGATCCCAAACGACTACCCTGTGAGAGATTCTCCAATATGTACAATGCACTGAAATCTGTTAATGGGACACTTACTCTGTGCTTGCGAATGTAAGTATTCTGAACAGATCATCACGAATGGCTCCAGGTTAATTGGAGGGGTGGGTAGAGGCATCTTTTTAGGAGCCGGCGAACATAGCTCACGCTATAAGGTTACCGGACCAATGTAGCTTTTTCAAGAGGAGGTATCGGCCATACGAGCTGCTTTGTTGGTCATTGGAAAAGGCAGCGTTTGCAGGAACGACATTAGCATACTTTCGAATAGCCAGGTGACTGTTAACGCTCTGGGAGCTCACGTGTTGACCTTAGGAATGGTTATAATTTTCCACAGATCTCTCAATAGATGGCTATATATATAAAATTTATATATAAATTGTAGGGCTGAAAAACTGTGCCAGGCATAGCACTAGTATCGAACCCACGAGCGAATTTCGTATGTTGGGCATTCCATTGGAAACTTGCAAGCTTATCATCCACAATGCCTTATTAGACTCTGTCAACGCCACATGGGCAGCTTCGGAGACGGGCAAGTCTGGCGCAGCAAATCTGGCCAAAGCTAAATCTCAAGCGCGCAGAAGATCTGCTCTATCTCCAAAGAAGCACACTTAGTCTAGTTGCAGTTGTCCTTATCATTACTGTGAATTGTATAATAGGCACTCAATCTGATGACTTAGTCATTTGACCAATGGTTTCTGTAGAAGCTGCAGAGATAAGGAGGAGGAAGAAACAAATCTTTACCTACTCTGCACTTGCCCGCCGTTTTATAGCAGGAGAAGTAGGCCTCTTGGCTTTTACCATGCGACTTAGCTCATGGAGCTGTCGGACACGGATATTAAGAAGCTTGACGGTTTCATTATGAGTTCTGGTTGGTTCCAGGTATAGGGGGTGACGATCATTTGTGGTATCACAATGGTAGGGCTACTACATACTTACATTTAAAAGAAAAAGGTGAAAATCCAATTTTCGTTAAGTTAAAGAAGCTTCAATAATAGCAATGCCATTCATTTTGTTATTTTGTCTTTTGCATTTTACTTCCCCTTCCTCTAACCAAGGACCTGTTCCATTTTAGCAAGAGCAAGCAGCAGAAGAACCAAAAACCAAGGATGTATATCTCATTTGAAAACCATTTATATTTAACTTCCTATTTAAATCTCTTCTATTTTTTTGCCTTCATTTAATCTCTTTTTTTCTTCTTTTTTTTGTCAGTTCTCTGTTCTTCTCTTGCTGTCATTGTATTTTTGTGACTCCTGTTAATTTAGTGTAATACAAAAGACATTTATTACCGACCATAAATCCGCCCACAACATTGGTCATAATACTAGTAGAGATAAATGCAAAAAATAAAATAAAAAATAAAATAAAAAAATACAATGCCATGTATTATTATTACTTTTTTTCCAACAGTTTTGTTTTTATATTTTTTTATAATGTCTTGTCTCGTTTTGTTTATTTTTTTGTTTTTTTTTTTTGTTTTGTTTGAGTTCATATTTTAGATTTTCTTTTTCTGTTTCATACTGTTTTCGGTTTTGTTTTTTGGTGCCTTTAACCTAGACTTCCGTTTTCATGTTGCTGTTCCTTCTTAGCCCCTCTACTCCATCGAATTTCATTTGCATTTTCCAAGTGTTGTATTTGTCGCATTTTTATTGGGAATATTTAGGTGTAAAAGAAAATATTTGCCTTCTCCGTTTTAGAAATCACTTCATATAGTAGGTATAAAACGAAATATGTTTTTTTGTTCGCCATAATTTTCTCTTTACCTCTAATATTTAAATTTTTACTCGTAACAGTCCTGTATAAGTTTTCAAACCATATTTGTTGTTTAACTAATACTGACAGTAGTCGGCTGCCTGCTGTTTGTTTCTATGACTGTCTCTCTATTTCACTGTCTCTCTCGTCTTTGCTTCTCTTATAGTCTGTATCTTTGTCATCAGGCTTTGCTTTCTTTTTGTTTCTGTTGATGGTTGTTATTGTTGTAATATTGCTTTAAGCCTTGGCAAAAGAATTGTACATTTGGTTAGCCAAAAACTGTCTGCAATGTCATTGAATAAAACATTTGTAAAATGTTACTTAAACAGGGAATTATAATAAAATAAAGCCAAACAACAAAATGAAAAAAATAAAATAAAAAATAAGACAGGCAATACGAACAAATATGAAGTTAAAGATGACCTGAGTGAGAAATTGAAGGTAGGAATTGGTGATCCTCTAATAATTTTTAAGGATGAAAGCTATGCTGTAATTATTACAAAAACTCTTGATTTAATGACCTATTTTCCAGACTTAACTACTCGTATTGTATTTTAAATCCACAGTCGTTTAATATATTTCAAGGAATACATTTATTTATGCCATATATACCTGCATTAATACTTTAAATTCTGAGTACCGTGGAGATTTTACAAACGTTTAAATAAAACCAAGAAAATTGTAAAGACTTCTGTACGTGCATACATTAATGCTGATCGTTCTATTACTTTAACATTAACAATAAAAAATTACAAGAAAGTAATTTAATATAAAACGTTTTCGCTTTTTTTTTAACGAAATACATAAAAATTATTATGAAAATAAAAATGAGAATAAAATGGAGGGAAGTCGTAAAGTGAAATATTTAAATTATTACAACCAAGCAAGTAAATATGTGCAGGGATATTAAAGTAAATATGAAATAAATTACCAGAGACCATCCTTTAAAAAAATATCCCTATTAAATACGAGTCAATACAGAGTGACTGTTATTCTATGCAACAGATTCGAACAATTCTATTTGTAAGAGATTCATATAAATTTAAATCTTTGTTGCAAATTTTGTTGGTTATAAATAGTAAATAGAATTACTGTTAGTCGCTACTTTACCGTTAACTTCTACCTACACTGTACTATACATACATTTATAAACATACCTATATATGTATATTTATATGTATATGTACGTAATGTAATAAATTTTCCATTAAATTTAATTTACATGGTTTTAGGCGCAATCGGTTACAAAACCAGCTTTACCCGGGGATTTCACTTAGTTTTTTATTTTCATATTTTGCTGGTTGTTTTATATTTTAAATTTTTATGCAAAAAAAAAAAAAAAAACAAATCATTTAATAAATATTGTTTTCTGTTTTCCTACCATTTGTATAGTACAACAGCTTCATTTTTTTGCGGTGGTGTTCTCTACTGTACAGCCTTTCTTCTCTGTGGCTCCATAATAAATGTGTTGTAGAAAAAACAAGCATTATAAGCTTCTTTCCATTGCTGTTGCATACTTTACTGCGTAAGAATAGAATTCATTTTAGATGTTGTTTTTAGGCAAAATAAAAAAATTTTATTAAAAAAAAGTATAAATTCATGTAGAAATAAAAAGATTAGAACACTAATACCGACAAAGGTATGTATGTCCTGGTTAAAGCAAAATTAAATTTTTATTTTAAGCAGAGATTTTGTTTTGTTTGGTTTTTCCTGCTGTTGTTGTAGTTTATCAAAATTATTCTGCTATTTGTGGGGTTATGGACACAAAAAAATACGATTTTTATTTTATAAAAAAAAAAAATAAATAAAAATAAAAAGAATTTGGGTATTCTTTGGTTTTGCTTAGATTAACAAAAAATTAAATTTTTATTTGTTCTGTAAATTATTAATTAAAAAAGAAAAAGATTTTTATATGACAAATAAGAAAAAAAAAAATACACTCTTTTGTCAAACCATTCATCAATTGTCTAAAAGCTACTAGTACTAGTACTGGTACAGCTGGCACTATTATAAACGGGTTAGAGTTTTTATAGAAAAATATTAGTTCTGGAAGTAATTCAAATACACCACTTGTAGGTTAATAAAATTTTCGTGTAACAATATAAAAAAAAAAAAACTACTGAATATTTTCTCAAATTTCTCTTTTTACTTGAAAGTACAATCCTTCCGGTTAATAATGGAAAATAATTTCATTCAAATGGCTGCCTCGGCTGGCCACGCAGTAGCCTACACGATCGGCACATTATTGATTGTGTGCAGCTGTATTTCACCAATGGCTTCACGAATATTGTCCTTTAAAGCGTCAATTGTCTCTGGCTTGTTAGCGTAACACTTATCTTTGACGCAGCTCCGAGGTGGCCAAACGACATCAGCTCTGCGGCTGATAATGCGCTCTTCAAAAACAGGGCGCAAAACATCGAGTGTAGCTTCGGCTGTGTGGCACGTAGCGCCGTTCTGTTGAAACCAAGTGTTGCTAATATCCTCCTCTTCAATTCTTGTGAACAAAAATTCGTTCAACATGGCCCGATAACGATCGCCATTGACTGTAACGGCCCTCCTTGCTCATTTTCGAAGAAAAATGAGCGGGTTTTCTGTGCTCCAAATGCGACAATTTTGCTTGTTTACATACCCGCCAAGATCAAAACGAGCTTCATCTGAAAAGATGAGTTTTTTGGCAAAATCATTACCATTATTTTCAAAGTAATGTCGCAATATTTCTCACCGTTGTTCTAGCGTATACACAACCATATTCGTTCAGCGGAAGGATAAAACTAATTATCTGTCAAATCAGACATAAGCTAAGTGTTACCATTCATGAAATAAGCACTAGTTGAAAACAAAAACATAAGATGGCAGACCGTTTATATTATTTCAAGTGTCAAAAAAATAATAATTTAATTTAAATTTGTACATCTGGTTAACAAACAAATCATTAAAAATGAGTTATTGTAAGATATGTTTATAGCAAAGAGTGTTACATCGCGAAATTCTGGAGAAAAACTGAAAGGGTGTAAAAGCTTTGTGAATAATATTGACATTTAACCTTGCGTGGAAGAAAAAAGCAATGACAAAAACCAAAGAATTATCGAAAAACTTACCTTAAAGTAAAATCTTAAGTAATTTAAGTAAGAAGTGTTCCACCAGGCGAATAGTGAAGAATATTTTCTTCATTCATTCATTCTACTATCTAAGAGTTCCAGACCTCATGATGGATACTCTGTTAAGGCAGCTCGGGCTGCTGTGCGTATGCGGATAACTTGCTCATTCTGATCAAAGGCGAGTCTCACGCTGCGCTAGAAAGAAAGGGTGTTCAAGGTGTAGAGGTTGGTGTTGATGTTGCAGTGTATAAGACGATGATGATGTTGCTCAAGGGCACATTGTCAACCGGGCGACCTCCACTCATTAGAGTAGGTAATAACAGCATTTTTTATGTGACTGAGGTCAGGTACCTCGGTATACTTATGGGTAAGCGATTGGCTTTCTACTTCAGAACTCCAGAATGGTAGGTTGCATAGGTGCCTCGTATATAGGTGGCAAAAGAGATGGACGAACAGTGACAAGGGAAGGGTGACATATGGATTTATTCCGGACGTTACGTTTGTGTAGAAACACCCTGACTACGGCTTTGGATTAAGCCTAGGGTTCATACTGACGGAACACAGCTCTGTCAATGCATTTTTGCATCGTATTGGCCGTACTAAATCTGCGGACTGTCGGTGTGCGTGGGGGATTGAGGTTTTGAATCCATACCCGGACTATGATAACGTTAGGAACTTAGATAGTATGGGTATCACTTATACTGGGAGGGTGGGGGTGTGGTATTTTAGAATGGTATTGTTGGACGTTCGTACTTATGGTGGGTTGGCCGCTTTTGCCTTGAAGGTTTTTAAGCGTAGAAGGACAGCTCTTAGCTGAGGTTGAACTCGCACCGCCATTTTAGCGGTCTCCAGGCCAGCATTTTCTAGCTCGGTTGCCGGTGATGTGCTGATAGTTGGTTTTTGCTGTTTGCTGTTTGCGGTCTTAAGATCGTAGCTGCCGAACATGGTGTGTTGTTGTATACTGGTCTATCCTCCACTAGTTGTGTTTTTGTTATTGTGTATTGTGTCCATGGCGCACTATTTCACTTTGAATTCTCCCGTAAGGGTGGCTCCGTTTATTGTAGTGTTGTTGAGTATTTTATGCTTGTTGTTTCTCATCATGGTCAGCAGTTCAAATTCGTTAGACTAGTGTAGTATTTATGTTACGAAGCCTGACCGGAGGCTTAATTCTCGTACCACGGGTATTTGGTTTAGACCCAAATCGCTGGAAAAGCTATGTTGGCTCGGTGTGGAGTTAAATTTTCGACCGGGTGCAGTGACCCATAGATCGGTAGGCGTTTAAATACTCTCCGCCACCTTACCAAGGTGGAGGTCATGTCCAAATAACATGGCTTCGGATTGGTACTCACTGCCGATTTTAATCATAGATTGGGGCGTTGGTGGACGTATTATATTCACTCGTACTTTGGCACCATGAGGTAAAGTCGTAGGGCAGGTACTGACGTAAGGCAACTGACTTTATCTAAGAATTCCAGAATGCGCCACAGCCATATTAACGTCTATGCCTCTAGGTATCTTTATCAGCCCAGGTAAAACACTATGCGTTGAGGACTTTTTGAAAGGCCTCATTTAGGAAGAGAATTTTTTTAAATGGTATAGTGGAAAGTGTTGTTATAATAATTGAACCATAATTTCGAAATTTGTGCTGTGATACACCAACAAGATCCTTCGTTTGCTGTTTTCCTGGACATAACTTCACATGCGGTTGCACAAATTGCACAGAAATGTTTTTTTAAGTTCTTATAAATATTTTATTTTTTTAATTTATTTTTTTTAACTCTAACTCTTATTAGACCAACAAAGGTACCAAATCACCCATTATGGGAAATATTTCTACATAAAATAACTAGTAAAAGAGTTGCCCTAAAGCTCTTAATTGGAACCAACTATACTAGTACACGACTAGGACCAATAGTACTGGTAACTTTCCAAACAAACTCAATATGAGCATTTTGAGCCTGTTTGAGCCTCGCTTTATTGAGCCTGTTATCTACGTCTGTTTCTGAGTCACCGCTTGTAGTCATTGTACTTCGTAGATCTACATACTTGATGTTTATCTCAAGCCCAACACTACGAGCCAATCTTTCTAGGTTCTCCAGTTTCGACTGCATATTGGAAATCTTATGCGAGAGTAGACAAGTCTCATCCGCATATCACAAGTCTTCGAGTTGGCGTGAGATACTCCCTCTTCTTTTCGAACAGACTTTACTCATTATGTCATCCAGCACGATGGTGAATAGCTGAGTTGATAGTGGGCATCCTTGTTTAACTCCAGCATTGGTTGGCTGATATTTCCGTTGTGAAGAACTAAAAGTTCTGCATCCTCCTACATCGCTCTAATTATTCGAATTATCTTCTGGGGTACTTCTTTGGTTCTTAGTGCTGATGGTACTAAACGCTTTCTTGAAATCGACGAATAGTAGATACAGGGGGCTACGCCATTCTATGGTCCGTTCAATGATTATTCGTAAAGTGTTGGCCTGATCTACGCAGCTTATATTCGGTCTGAAGCCAGCTTGTTCATCTCGCAGTGTGTTGTCTATTCTGCTCTGAAGCCTTCACTGTATTATGACTGCAAGTATCTTATATGTGGTGTTAAGTAGAGTAAGTCCTCTCCAATTATTACAATCTTCCAAGTCGCCTCTTTTTGGTAACTTTACAATGATGCCCTTCTTCCACGTAGGAGGCAGCCTCTCTCTTCCCATACTGATGTGATGTGAGGCAGTAGAAGTTCAGCTGTGGTTTGGATGTCGACCCGTAGAACTTCCGCTGATAGTCCATCTTCGCCTGTCGCCTTATTATTTTTTAATTTACCAATCGCCTCTTTTATCTTATTCAGATTGGGAGGGTTACATGATATTCTTAAACTGTTTTCTTCATCTATGTTCTCAACTGTTTCGCTGTCCTCAGTAGTGTTCGTAAAGTAAGTAATTTCATTGAAATGTTCTCTCCATCTCTGTGCTTGTGCATTATTGTTCGTTATTAGTGTCCCATTTTTATCAGTCACGGCTAGGTTCCTATTACACTTTTGATTAGTGAGATATATAATTGTCTGGTGTAGTTTTCTCATAGTATTCTGTCCAGCTGCTTCTTTTGCCGTTGCTGCTAGTCGTTCCAGGAACTTTCTTCTGTCTCTTCTTGCAGCTTTCTTTACTTGATTTGCCAGCTGATGGTTTTGCTGCCTCAAGTTATTGTTGCTATTCAGCTACAGTTTTAGTTTTCTTCTCTGAGAAACCAAGTTCCAAGTGAAATCTGATATCCATTTGTGTAATTTGGTATTTAAATCTTATTTGTTTTAATATAATAAATTTAGCTTATCGGTATCATAGTCTGGGCCTTTATAGGTTGAAGTAATAAACTCAATAATAACCCCTTGGTTCCCGCAGTTTAAAAATACGAATATTGAATGCATTTATGTTAATACATAAATTAAAGATATTCGATAGCATAATGAAAAGAAATCTTCCCCTTAAGGCGAAAACTAATGTTTATATTGAATATTTGTTTTGAAAGATTAGTTCTTTTGAAGTTAATTAAAAGAAGCTTTTGTACACTTATCTTGTGCTATTAAATTACTAAAAATTGAATTTGAAATATTTTTTTTGAATTTATTTTTTTATTATCAATCAACTAAATATTTAATTTCTATTTAATTTAAACAGGAAGCTAACAAGAATCCAGAAATTAAATATTTCCATAAGTAACGAATTTATTACAGGGAAATTGTTGTAAAATATTAAATTAATATTAAATTTACAAATACATAAGCTCTTATAAGCTTTATCTTTAAATGAACATAGTCTGTAGTAAATAAGCGCCAATATATGTAAGTATGTATGTAAGTATAGGGGGTATATAACAACACAAACCCACAACATTCTCAGCAATTTATTAAGACACAAGAGTCATGGAAATTTCGCAAGAAAAATATATATTTTGTGTGTGTGTGAGTGTGTGTGTATAAAATATGAGAAAAATACATTTAAAAAATTATTAATTGAATTTCCGTTTATATCCGGTATAATTTTTTATTCGTAAAATGCTAAAAGACAAAAAATTGAAATGAAAAATTGCAAGACTACCACCCACCACTTTGCAAACACTACTCTTCTCTTTACAAATAAAAAAAAAAAAAAAACGTAACAAAAAACATGCACTCCACTCGAAATAGCTAAGGGACAGAATACGAAAAGAGCGAGAATGAAAAAGAAGTAGCAAAAGGGAAGAGGCGAAAGAAAATATCACATTATCAGCAAATATGTTGCGACGTTGATGAATGTATTAAAACGGAAGTAAAGCTAAAAGTAACAAAGTAACACTTAGTTAAGCACACATCCTGATACTTCCTTATACTCTCACACATATCAAAAACCAGTATTTCAAAAATCAGTTAGAAGTGAAATTTTTTCTTTTTTTTTTGTTATCAAATCCTTGAATTCTGAGTAAAATTTATGATTCTTTTTAATGCAATACACTTTACCAACTTTTCTTCATTCATGATTGCTGGTCGCTGGTTGCTGGTTGCCGGTTTTAGTTTAAAAAATAATGCATTTTTGGTAATTTTAATAAAGAAAAACACAAATTACAGAGGCAATAAAAGAACTTTTTGGAATTTAATAAAGAATCTGATTTTAATGAGAATCAGGTAAATAGAAAATTGTATTCATATGATGTTTGCTTTAGCATACCAGTCGAGAAATCTTGCTTCATTGCTAGACTTACCTGATCTGGATTAGATCAGAAGTTCACCTTCGATTGAAAGAAAGCAGACCATGGCCCACTTTATATGCCATATCCGTCTCTGGCTAGGCGTAGACTTCTTACACTTGGCTTCTCGAGAGCTCATCGGAGCTATTGACCCTTGATATATCATGTGGTATCACGGCAAGTCGCTATGAATATGTGCCTTGATTGAGAATTTATTTATTTATTTAATATTTTCTTCTGTATTAGCTTTAAAGTAATACGATTGTGATACAATAAATCTTTGCCAATACTTTTCTCAATTTATGAAGTACTTTTTGCAAGCATTTGATAGATTTTATTTTGAAAATCCTTACAATTTTGCCTTATTTCGAAAATCATTCATCATTTTTCGCTGTTTTGCAGCATTATGTCATGCTGATCAAAAAAACAGTTTTCTTCGCTCTTCATGGGCTTAACGTACTCCTGAAGCATAAATGTTTAAAATAAAATCTTAAACACTTGCTGTTAAGCTAACAGTGCTTCGTATTGAAAATAAATTTCTAAATGATGCTATAAAAATCAATTAAATGCTATAATTAGGACATTTTCCATAAAATTATGGCAGTATATCAATCGAAATTCGTAGTACAGTGAGTGGTAGAAGAGTAGTAAAAGAATTAAACCTTTTTTTCAAATATTTCTTGAAAAAGTCGTTGAATTGTTATATTTTTCAATTATTATTATCAGATTGTAATTGATAAGTAACTTGAATTTAGTGTTGGGACTGTATATACCCTGCGGATATTATTGGAGTACAATCCATTTAGTGTAATATGGACCATACTGTCACTGGAGTAGTTTTGGGTTTACACTCACTTAGAACATAACAATGTTAAGCTAAACAACTTTATTTATACGCGTGTTTGTTTGTTGTTTAGCTATTTAAGTACAAACTTATAAAAATTATGAGCAACTAAACAACTCTTTTAAATAACTGAATTAATATACATTTACCAACATTATTTTAAGTTATGATAGTAATCTCAGAAATTCTGTAGTATTCTTTTTATTAGAGAACATTTTGTGTGTAACTTTAAATGACCTTTGACACTGAAGATTTCCGAAAGAGAAATTTTCTAGTTGTTTTTGAGCATTTCGTATTCCCCCGGTTGGAGTTGACAAAATAAAACATTATAATGGTAAGTAAACATTAAGTAATAAAATCGAAGAGAAACAAAAAATAGTGGCCAGTGACGATAACAATGATTATGATACTCCATAGACGGATAGATAGGCAGACAGACTTCGAGACGATTACGAAAAAATAGTGAACGGAAAGAATTATATAAAAGTAAAGTAAAAAAGGTATTCTGCTAAAACAAAATCAAGTTATACTTTTCTTATATGATGGGGGGTGGGTAAAAGCAAGAGATGACGATGTAATCGTAATTTGTTAGAAACGAATAAAAACTCATGACCTATAACACTTAAAAAATCAACAATCCATAAATGAGGTTTCAGTTTTGTTAAATTTCTTCAATAGAATACATCATCAGAGCAACATTCACACACACGCAAAGAAAGAACGGATGAGAGAATTATAATAAAGAGCGACAGCATCTCGCTTTAAGGACAATTTATGCGAAACATGCGCTGCACAGCGTTATATGAGAAATGAAACAATATTCTCGTTCAATTCCGTTTATTTCATTCCAGTCTCGTTGCTCGAGAGCCAAATAAATGTACTAAAATATTAAGTTTGTAGAGAGAAAAGAGAAAAAGAGCGAATAATGAGGTCCGTTAGGCCGTTTGTGTTTGATTGTGTAATTTTATTTGTTGGTCTAGTCATGAGCTACAAAAGAGCAAAATCAGTTTGTTTGATAACGTAGAACGTATTATAGCCAAATATATTGACGCAAAGCAAATATTTCCAACAAGAATTCGCAACAATTTTTGTGGAGCAAAAAAGTGCCACAAATAATAAAACATAATGCCAGGATAACAAGAAAACGCACACACCTACATACAACGAAACGGGCGTAGGCGTTTAGTGAAATTGATAAATAAATTAAAACTTAATTGCTCGTATATTTATTTTACGCAAAAACCAAAAAAAAAAAAACTAAAAGATTCATAAACTAAATTAAATTGTGTTTAAGAAAAATAAAAAATAAATAAATAAATAAAATAAAAATAAAAACAACGAATAAAATTAAAAAAAAAATAATAATTTAATGAAAATCGTGAAAATCGTTCTTAACCTAATTTCTGTTGTTTGATAATTCATATATACGAACGAACGTTTGTTTGCATGTCTGGATATGTGTTTATGACTGTGTATGTCAGAATGAGTAACTGTGTGTGTCCACATGTGGCTTTAATGGTTTTGTGGTCGTTGCGGTCATAGTGGTAACGGTCAATTTACGTACGTTCTTCCATTTATGATTCCATTTCATTCAAGTACGTTATTATTATTATTATTCGCCGCTACCGTTGATGTTGTTGCTGCAGCTGCTATTTCTATAGCAGAACAAAAAAAAAATTGTTTCTCTCGTCATTTAGCGTATTTAACGTCAGTGTAAAAGGTGCAAATAATTACAGTCATGATTATGCTTCACATTCTTTTTTTTCTGTTCTTACTGTTGGTTGGTTTCATTAAAAAAATGCTTTAAATAAAATTTTATTTTAAGCACCGTCATAAAATAATATGAACAACATAAAACGAAAGAGATAGAGAGAAATAACCATACAACGGTCATTATTAAATTATGACAGACTTTTAATGTTTTTTCTCTTGGTACCTCGTAATGACAACAAATTTAAATGCGAATAAAAAAAAGCCTTTTCAACCCAGCACAACGAATAAATTAATGTGTCAAATTCAATTTGGGTGAGTTTTAATTGCATTTATATTTATATAATTAATAAACATTTATTATGAATGAAAAAAAAAAAAATAAATTAAAAATTCTTTAATCGTTAAATTTTTAGCACTTTTATGAATGCAGATTAAATTAGAGATTTTTAAATAATAGTTGTAAAGGGGGAAATTGGCTTAAATAAAAATCTGATTAGCACTTAATTAAACGTTCAAAACTAAATTGATGTTACTAACCACCATTTACTCATATTAAAATATCGTCTTATAAAATTAAAAAATAAAAAACAATCAGCAACCACATCTTTAAACATTTTTAAAAAAACTTTTTATATGAAAGAGTTCGAAATTAGATTTTGATTTAAGTATTATCGTACAATTATTGAGTTTATGTTCGAAAAATTTATGAAGTCAAACATATTCATCTTCTAGTGGTAAGTATAGGTCAACTTACTTTGGTATAGGAAAACATTTTAATATTATTTCACACTGATATTTCTCATCAAAGCCACAGTAATGGATAAAAACAAAAGTATTTTTGAAAAAAAAAACGTTTAACGCAAAATATGTACTGTTTTTATAGAAATCGAATATTATGCAATATTGCGAGGATTACATATTACAGAAGAGAAGACAAAGGAATAAATCGCATAAATAAAATAAATCAAAAATTATGCTTCCAACGTTTCCATTTCTTGGCTAGAGCTCTCTTAATAAGACGAAGTTACACCTGGGTTGGTAAAAACCCGGGTTAAAAAAACAAACCCAACTCACCGGGTTTTGTTGGCTTTTATAACTGCTTCCTAATTTCGTAAAATTACGTTGTTTTGTTGTATATATAATGCCATTTTGCTCTCTTGCTCGGAAGCAGACTGAAAATACTTCATTTGAATCGTGCATTATGAGAAAAACGGCCGGAATACAAATACAAAGACAGATATGATGACATGCTTAAAATGATTCTTTTGCATGGCGACGATCGGTCTAATGTCGCAAAAGTTGCCAACAGATTGTTAGAAACGATCAAACGATTATTGCTGTTTCGACGGATATAACATCATGTCACCGAATCACTGCTTTTCAAGAAATAAAAAATGGGCTTCAAAGTTGGATTGCCTCAAAAGACAAGAAATTTTTCTGAAACGGATTGCGGAAATTGACTTAGAGGTGGGGAAAAAATGTAAGCAGTGATTTCATTTTTTTTTTTTTTTTTTTTGATAAATTAATTTGTATATTAAATTTAATTTTGTTGTAAATAAACTACGAAAACCTTTAAATGAAAAACCCACCGGATTTTTGTTTAATATAATACCAAATACAACCCGGATGAGTTTAATTGGATTACCAGGTGGGCTACGAACACTGAGTTACACAAATTTGAGGCATTGGCGTTATTAAACTAAACGCTATTCAACTAAAGTTCCATTTTATGTATCGAGGTGAAGAAACAAACTTTTTAATGAGCTAAGTATCCTAATCAAATAGGATTTACTTTACTGAGTTTGAATATTAAAGCACAGACATATCTCAAGCCTTTATAGCTTATAAAATCGAAGAGTATAATTAGAAAAAATTTAATTTTTATACAAGAAGTTTTTCTTTTATAATTTTGTAGATAAATATGATGTGCTTTTAGATATATTATATAGTAAATGAGACATTATAGCGTCTCTTATTATTTCTTTGGATTAATCTTTTATGTTATTTTCATAAAAAAATATAAAGATAAAAAAATAAAAAGCATAAAAATAAAAATATCCTTTATTTTTTCATTCCCATGAATGAATTTAAAAACAAACACTATTTAGTTTTAAAGCAGTTTGCAAGCAAAAAAATTTATATTAAAAATATTTACTATATGATAACAAATTGATTTCAGTTGCAAAAATTTGCAAATGCCTACCTTAGTATGTACGCACATGCAAAAAAAAAAATTCAATTTAAATTCATAAATAGCTTTCGGTTATATTTTTAATTTTTAATTTTTAATATCTCATACATAATAGATTTGTCGGAATTTATATTTGAATTGATGAAATTTTAAAGCAAAACAAACCAAAACAATTTATAAAATATTTTCATACCCAAAGTAAGCAAAATTTAAATCATACATAGAAACCAATTAACAAAGTTTAATTGAAATAATTAAAGACAAAAAAAGACAGAGATTTAGTTTGTTTGTTGATTAAAAAAGAATAAAAGAAATAATAAATAATTCTAAAGTAGGCTTTAAATGAAATATTTAAAAAACCTCTTTACTACATATATATGCATATGTACATACATATATATATACTACATTGCTCAAAAAGTTTCCGGAATAACCCTCGTGTGGCGGTTTCATCGTTCCGATTTGAGTTTTTTTTTCATAGCTTGACATTTGCATTTTTTATATTCGATTTTCAGCATGTCCTTCAGTGCTTTCCGCGATTTTTCCATTATTTCCTCTCGACTGCTGAAACTTTTTGATCAAGGTAGTATGTAGTTTGTATGTCTTCAAGTCGAAATTTGCTTAAAAACCTAATTTATGCCTTAAAAAAGAAGAGGAAAATAAATTACCATATAAAGGGGGGGGTGGTACGCGTATTTTCAAAGGGCGTTATTCAAATATACGTTTCAATCTATATTAAAAGCACCTTTGACGAATTTTGTAATGAAATAAGTTCTTTTGGGAAGAAGGGAGTACACGCATACTGTACGTCTTCTATAGGCCCATACAAATTTATTTATGAAAATTTTATTCATTGACGCGTGAGCTGTTAAAGTGATTTCATGGAAACTCTTAGCGACGTACATATGTTTTCGTGCATATAATTATATATATATCCTCGTATATTTTTTAATTTTGTGTATCCTGTTGATGGTTGGTAATTTGTTGTATACTCGTATGTATTAAAATATAATTCGAAGCACTCAAGTTCCCTCAAGTCTGTTAATTACATAAAACTCGAAGCAGTTATTATTTGTTAAAATAATACGTAAAGCTAAAGTAGAATTTACAAAAAAGTAGCAACAAGAAAAAAGTAATGATAAAAATATACAAAAACAAAAAGTTAACAATTAGACTAAAAAGAAAATTTGTTGGGTTACAAGAAGTGGTTAATGAGTAGAAAATTAAGGTCAGAAAGTTCAAGATAAAAGAAGAAACATTTCTAAGTGTGAACATATTAATTAATATATACAAAGAGAAAATCATTAAAGAATTTTGGGCGTAGAAAAAACCTAAACGAAAAAATGTAGTGAACAATTTATAGAATTTTTTTTATCCGTTGAGGTAACATTTTCTGGAAATATACCATATGCTTATGAAAAGCCCTCTATTAAATGTAATTTAAATCTTAAGGATGCTTTATATTTTTAATTATGCTTTTCCTTGAGGATATTTTGAAACTATCATTTAAACATCTTTTCTGTTGCATGCATCCACAAATCCTCGTGCGTTTGCCATTTTTTCCCTTCTGCTTTCATATTTAATTAAAATTAAGTTTTCATTCATGCTTCTACCCCAAGGTAAATATTTACATTCGCTATCTCTACAACACTTGTGTAGAACTAACCAAAAAACTATTGCACGCGACTACTTTCGCCTTAAAATAGGCAACGGCACGAGAAAAAAAGGAACAGTAATTTATATGTTTTTGGCATATGAGTGTGTGTATGCGGTGGAAAGTGTGGTATGTGTGTATAAGATACATATAAAACCCTCAACATACATACATACCTTTGTATTTACATATATTGTGAGTAAACAAACACATACACATGTACATGCTTAATTAAGGTATAATGCAAGTCACATTATGCTGAGAGAGAGTGAGAAAGAGAGAGGGAGAAAGAGCGGGAAGAAGCTTTTAAAGGAAAAATTATAGTGAAAAGAGAAAATAGTGGAAAACATTAAAAAAACAAGAGATGGTTGCACTATAATATCTGTTTAAAATACGAGATATTAATATACGTATGTTTACTTGTATGTGTGTGTTTGAACAGTGGTAAATGTATCATATACATATATACAAACATGCGTTTGTGTATGGATGTGTGCGTGTGGGTGTGTGTGTAAGCATGTTATAATTTTTGAAATGGATGACAGACTGAGCAAAAAAGCGTAAAAAAGTTTTTAAATTAAATTGTAGTAACGAATAGGTAGAGTTACAATTACATTTATTACATGCACCCACACACACGCACACACACACACACACACGTAGATGCAATATGTGTCCCTATAGACAAGAAACCAAAACCGAATTTTCTCTATCATTTTTTGGCTTCATGCTTAAGCACAGACACACATACGAGTACACACACACAATCTTAAGTTGTTATATACATATTTATTCGTTGTTGTTGGTGCTGTAAGTAAAAATGATGTGCATTCGCACACATCAACATCCACATCCAAATACATAAAATTGGGTTAAGATTTTACGGATAAAATTTTAATTTTTCATTTCACTTGCTCGTTACACGTTTTAAGGGTATGCGATTACAAGAAGCGAAAGTAAAAGAAGAGACACTCACAAGCAAATGTTGAAATCATTTGGCGCGAAAGAGAAGAATCAGAAGCCTTAAGAATCATGTGTGTAATGGGGAATCATTTCATATTAATTAAACACCTGAAAACATCATTATTAGGATTTCATTTAGAAATAAGGGAATACAATAATAGTTGGTTAAAAAAAGAAAAGATTAGAGCAAAAGAGTAAGTACTCTGAGCAATAATAATCCACTGCTTATAAGACAATCAAGTTACTTTCTACCCAATGAGCAAGAAATCATGTCTTCAATGTGCTCTGTTTCTCTCTTATAGCAATAGCTATGACAGCAGTTTTCAGATGGATGTCCGACTACAATAATTAACACGATTTTTGGAGATAAATTAAAACATGCATGGGGGTGTTAATTCAATCCCACTAACTATGAAGAAAATACTAAAATAATCCTAGACATTAAGTTTTTGAGATATTTATTAAAAACGAAAAACGAAACAAATTAAAAGTCAAGGGTTACTTATTTTTTAATATAAATTCGATGTTGTTTCTCTTATGACACTCAAAATCAAGTCTTCTAGCATATGCTGGTTCTAAAAACCTTCATAGTTTGGCTTAAATAATTTTATATTTTAGTCAAACCGTTCATCATGATCGTCACTCATATATCAAAAGTGACCTGGAAAGAAATCCAAATGGGAATGTAAAAAATAAATTTTTAAAGAAGATCTTCAGTAAATCAGCAACAATAACTTGGTAATTTTCACTCTTTTTATGTGCTAAAATTTCGTGAACAACAAGTTTGAAAGAAAGCAGCCCATTCATAGTCGACTAAGCTATTCCCAAATTTCGAATCATTACAAATTGTATTAATTTGAGGACCTACAAATATTCCTCTCTTGATTTAGGTTCAGAATAATTCAGGAACACATTGTCACTACCCTGCTGTAGTGGAATATTTTTCAATGAATCCATGAAACTTTTAATTTCTTGCCAAACTTCAAAGATCCTTTTTTAACGGAATTCCAGGAGCTAAGGATCAGCCTACAATTTGTGCAAATCACATGAGTAACCATTTTTTATCTTGGTGTGATACCGGAACACCAAAATAATAAAAATAAGCAGACTGAACATTTGTTGTAATAGAGATTCTTTCTTGGCATAAACAACTTTTCCGCAAACAGCAAAACCGATTTGGGTTAACTTTTCACACTCTACACGACATTTTACTGAATGAACAAGATTTTAATTTCAAACAATTACAAAACCAGGTACTGCTGACATTTTTTTATTGATTAAAATATTTTGAAAGTAGCAAAGTATATTTTGCTTAAGTGAAATACAATTGGCTTAACAACAAAAAGTACAACTCAGGAACATTAAATAACTTATTTTAAGTAGTCTGTGTATCAAAAACTCCATTCGAATTCGAATTAAACTCTATAGGCGTAAATTCAAAACTTGTCTATCATAAAACTGTGACGTATAGGTGGCCAAAAGTGGTAATTAGCAACTATAGACAGTCCTTCTTAAAAACATACGAGTATGTTTCATTCCATGTACAAAAAAAAAAAAAGAAAAAATAACTTCTTTGAAAACTTGTGTTATTAAGAAATGCCACAGTTTGGAAGCAAATGGGGCTTATTTTTCTAATTATTGTACAGTTGCATAGATAAACTCATTTCACGGTATAATAGAGTCTAAAACACATTCGCAGCATTTAGGTTGGTGAGCAAAATTTTCAATGTACAAATGAACGATGCATACTATGTAGACTGTTTTTGTGATGGCATTCACATTGAATTGTTTTTGATTAAGCCGAAAGTGTAAGGAAGATCCCCTGAATCCGAATAAATTACGAAAAATTTATTTAACGTTTGTTTAAGCCATATCTCAGTCCTCGAATTAAAGAACAACTGCAGTATTAAGTCATGAGTAATGATATTTATTAAACTCAGTTTAACATGTTCTTCGGCTTTATGTACTTATAGGCGAGTTTGTAAAAATTTTGTTTTCTTTAAATTTTGAGGTACTTCAACTCACTGCCGCTACTGAATTATGAGATTTTTATTACAGGCCCTCTTTTTGAATTTTGATATTTATTAAACCACTTGACAGACTCAGTTTCGAATTTCTTCAATTGTGTAGAAAACTTTTTTCTTGTAGTTGGCTGTGGGTGTAGACAAGTTTTCCTCTTTTCAAAAAGGGTGATACATTGGCAAACATTTGTTTGCAAACCTCGTCTGCGTGTGGCTTATTTTTTTTCTACTTTTCACGCATACATACACGATGGTTGCAAACAAATGATTGCCAATGTATCAACGGTTTAAGACTTTTAATTTTTTTTTTCTTTTTTGCCTAAATTCTTCTGTGCAGCTGGATTTGTTTTTCTTTGGTAGCTTTTGTTAAATTTGATTGCTTAGCTTGTTGACATTATGCTGCTTGAGACGTTTTTTATTTATTTATACTTTGCTGTTGTTGTTGTTGTTTCTTGGTTGTTATAAATGCTTTGGTTAGGTTTGTTCATTCAAACTGCTTGTAAGAAAAGAAAAGAAAATGAAAGAAAAAAGTATGGAAGGCGAAGTGAAACTTTTCATGAATTTTTTGTCGTTTCATCGCGCAACAAAAAGAAAAAAAACAACAACAGATTTCTTTTTTTAGACTCAATTTGTTTTCCATTTTAAGTAAGACTTTGAAGGCATTTCTTAAGAAGTATTTAAATGTACCAACAATATGTCGAAGAGAAATGGAGGAAAGACAACAAATGCTGGTATGGTTTCATTTTTGCATTACTTAAATAGGGGCAAAGTAATATGTAAATAAATATTTTTTAATATTGATAAGTTTTACATACATACATACATACATGAAAGTAAAACTACTATTTTTTAAATAATTTCCAAATAAAATACTTGTCCGTGCAGGTTAAACTTATTTGAGTTTCGTATTTTGTCTTTCTTTATGAATTTTAAACTTCAATTTATTTTTCTTAAATATTTTTATTTTTTTATTCTGATTTCTCTTTAAAACTGGCTCACTTTTCAATTCATTTAGAAAGGATTTTATCGTCTTTAGAAATGTATACTTATAGCTGCATATACTCGATATACAAATATTTCATAAACATCTGTTATCTGGATATATTATTTCCACTTACTAGGCAATATACAATTCCAATAACAGAACCGAGAAAAAAAACACAACAAAAAATATTTAAAAAAATGCAAATCTACTCTAGATTTTTATCATATTTTGTTAAGCAAATTTTAACATACCAGTGCAATATACGGAACCACAAAAACAAAATACTTGCGTAGACAAGAAAATAGAAAAAAAAAATAAGAAATTTGAAAAAGATTTAAATAAAAAAAAATAATAATAAAATATTTATATCTTTAAAAGAGAAAGAGAAAGAGAGAGAGAAAGAGAGAGAGAAGGCAAAAAGAGTAAGGAATTTGTTTACTTATTTTCTTCATTGTAACACAAACAACTTGAGTTTTTCTTTGCAACAACAATGAGAGAAAAAGCATAAAAAATATTTCCACAAATAAATATTATTCTGCAGAACACAACTAAAGAAATAAATAAAACAATTTTCCAGTGTAAAAAAGTTTTATACGAAAAACTAGAAAAAAAAACAGAAAAGAAAACAACAATGAAATGCAACAATAAAGGTAATAAAAGCAAGAATAACCCATTCACAGAAATATCTTAACCATTTAAATAAAAAATTTACAGATTTTACTTCTCTATCAGTTTTGCTATATAGAAAAATCATATACATACATACATGCATACATACATATGTACCATGTAATTATGTAAACAGTATGTATGTAAAACGTTCGATTACAAAATGTTGGTGGACGGTTATGTTAAATGAATCAGGCAACTCTATAGCTTGCTTGAAAAGCAGGGTTGACAACCCACTGGGTAACCAAATAAAACCCAGCTGGGTTTTATTGGGTATCATATTGAAAAAAACCTGGGTGGGTTTTTCAATTTAAAGGACTATTTACAACAAAAATAAGTACAATTTACGAGTACGTATTGCGACTGCGACTAAATTCGATCAGTTTTTTTTAGCACAAAAAAAAGAAAGTGAATGAGCATAGTTGTCAATATAATAAGTTATCTAATCACTGCTTACACCTTTCCCCCGCCTCTGAGCCAATTTCCAAATTCCGTCTCAGAAAAACTTCTCGTCATTTAAGGCACTTCAACTTTGAAGCCGATTTGAGGTGACTTGCTTGCAGATAAACTCATACCTCTTTATACGGCCTAGATAGGTTGTGAAAATGTGGGCCGTAAAACGAGATAAATATGTATTGCGCTTGCTTCCCTTACACTTTTCGTTAAAAAAGTGTGAATCCACGGTTTATTAGCCGTAGAACAAGGTAATTTGCGCCGTAAAGCGAATGTGTTCTGTAAATCAAACAAGCCGTTATAGCGCAATGCCGTATAAAGAGATATGATGGAGCAATGTTTGGAATATATGGCGGAAGCGGTATTTGACCGTTTCTAATAATTGTTTTGAAAGTTTTGCGACGTGAAGCCAGCTGTTGTCATGCAAAAGAATAGTTTCATCATATTTGTCTTTGTATTCCCACCGTTTTTCTTATAATGCATGGTTCGAACGAAGTAATTGCCGTTTGCTCTGATCACCAAGTTTTAGCAGCTAATAGCTCCCACCAAAAGTGAAAAATGCCATTATAAATAATACAACAACGTAATTGTATTAACAAATAAAAAATATTGTCGACTTGAACGAAATTTGGTAGCAGTTATAATACCCAATAAAAGCCAAAAAACCAAGTGGGTTGGGTATTTTTTAAGCAAACGCGGTTTTTTGCCCACTCTTTTGAAAGGTGATATTTCGAGCTTAAGCTTGTTGAACGACATCATTAAAATTGCCTTATTCTATGAAAAATTATTAGCGATAATACACTACATTACATTGGGCTTCTGAAATGATATGTGAAGCTTACGAAGACGATGCTGTAACTACAAAAAAAGCCGCAAAATGGTTGGCTAGTTTTCGATTTGATAATTTTGATGTTAAAAAAGTTGATGAAATCGTAAAAAACAATTGAAAAAGCGATAATAAGCAGCGTGGCATATATCATCAAAGAGTTATCAACTATTTCAAGAAAGCTGGTTACATAAAGAAGCTCGATGTTCGCGTGTCACATAAATTAACAATGAAAAATTTAATGGACCGAATTTCCATTTATGGGTCACTACTATAATGGAACGAAATCGAACAATTTATAAAGCGAATGTTTACGGGCGTTGGAAAATGGATCACGTATGACAATAATGTGCAAACAAGATCATGGCAACAAAAGGTGAAGCTTGGCAGACGGTGGCAAAGCCAGGATAAACACCGAGAATGGTAATGCTGTGTGTCTGGTGTAATTGGAAGTATTCATTATGAGCTTCTATAACCTAGTCAAACGAAGCAATTAAAAGGGCCAAAATTTATCACAAGAAAAGGTTTGTGTTCTATCATGACAGTGCCAGATAACACACATCCTTGATGGCTCAGCAGAAACTGAGATAGCTTGGCTGAGAAGTTATGATGCATCCACAATATAGCGCGGACTTTGCACGTTCAGATTTTCAATTGTCTCGGTTTCTGCAGAACACTCTTAATGGCGTAAATTTAAAATCTGCTGAAACTTGCCAAATGCAATTGCATCTTCTTTTCGCTCAGAGAATTCAAAATCTCTACGCTGATGGAATAATTAATGGTGGAAAGGTTACTGATGGGCAAATAAGTATTTGGTTTTTAACTAAACTCGTTTCAAATGTAAGCAAAAAGTGCTTTGTTTGTTTTTCGTCAAATTTGTCAATCATTTATTAATACTGCTAAGAATCCCTCAACTTAAGTTGGGCAATACCGGTACTTTAGACATAATAATTTTCTTTAATTACCCGAAATTTCATAAAACAAACAATTTTTAATAATTTTTTCGTTTGGAAATTTGGAAAATTTGTTAAAAGAATTTTTTTCTTTTGTATTTTTTCATTAATTTTCCTTGATTTTTTCTTTTTTACAAATTGTGTAGTAAAATTTCATTGTCAACAAAATTAATTTCTATTTATTTTTTATTTATTTTTTTTGTGAGTAAAATTTTTAAAGATCCCTTAATAAAATAAACAAGCACGACTTTTAGTTAATGAATCAACTACAGTATAGCAGGTACTGTAGGAACCATCTAAGACATGTTACACGTTAAAGATTGTTTTTTTTTAAGGCCGTTTTATAGTTTTGACTTCTCGCATTAAAGATCTTTTTCGGCAATTTCTGCTTTTGTATGCCTTCAGAAGACACGCCTTATCTTATTATAATGCACGTCTACCCTAAGAAATCATCTCTTGGGCAATCAGAACGTTTAGCGTTGATTGTGGTTTCACTTCTTAATCTTTCACATTTATGGTGCGTAGTACCTAGACTTTGATAAATAAAAAATTTTTCTTTATTTTTGTTTATCGGAGTTGTCTGCCTTCAATATCTGTCTGTACTGAAAATAACACAAAATTTACGCATTTTTCAAGTTGTCCTCGTATAAACAGATTTATAAAAGTTTTTTGTTTCTTAAGAGCCTTGAAAACAATTAAATTATGAAAATTTCATTATTTAATAAAACAAATTGCTATGAGGGCGGGCTATAAAATTCTTGACTGCCGTTGTTACCTGTCTTAGAATTATTACAGATTTTTGCTAAAAAAAAGAATAACAAAGAAATAAAAAATAAAAATAAAATAAAATTGAAGCATAAATGTTAAGACCCAAGTGACAGTTTCAGCACAAAACCTTATTGACGTTGTTTTTATGTTTTTTTTTTTTTTTTTTTTTGTCTGAAACTGTTAAGTCCTGGTAAAAAGGAAAAAATATTGTTTTTTTTTTCATTTTTTACATCATCCTGATGATGATGACTCTGTGGGATTTCAGTTTTTTTGTTTTGTTTATGTACATCTTGTTGTTGTTGTTGTTGGTGTTACACGAGTATTTTTTCTTCCGTACTCACTTCATGAATATTGATTGATTGCTTACAAGTTTGCATAATGAAACAAGTAACAGGGAGAAAAAAAATTCTTGGGAAATGGCTTGGCAAAGTAAAGGTGATGGAAAAAGAAGGTAAAGGACCACCAAGCCAGGTGGCTTGGGAGCAGAGTGTAAATTAATTAGATGTTTTTTGTGCTGCTTTTTTTAAGGACGGGAATCCTTTTATTAAGTTATTGTGGTTGGTGAAGAGAAAAGTAGAAGGATGACAATTTTCATTTAACAAAATCGCTCAAAAAGGAAATTTAATTGAAATCTAAAAATAATTTATTAAATCCTACCAAATACTTGAATATTTTATTAAATTTTTATAAGAAAGCGAAATTCTTAGATTAACATTTAAGTTTAAATAAAAGTTTATTTATAAAAAGTATGATAATGATGCCTAAATTATGGAAATACTAGTTCGTAGATTATTATTATTATTTTTTGTTTTTAAACACATGTGTGTATGTGCGTGTGTTATAAATGAAAAGTATTTTTTTTAAGAATATTATTATAAAGGGTCCGCCAAATAATTTTTTTTTTTTTTTTGAAAATGCGATAAAAAAAAACTACTGAGTATTTTCTCAAATTTCTTTTTTTATTTGAAAGTACAATCCTTCCGGTTAATAATGGAAAATGATTTCATTCAAATGGCTGTCTCGGCTGGCCATGCAGTAGTCTACACGATCGATCAAATTTTTAAGTACATTATCGATTGTGTGCAGCTGTATTTCACCGTTGGTTTCACGCATATTGTCATTTAAAGCGTCAATTGTCTCCGGCTTTTTGGCGTAACACTTATCTTTGACGGCACCCCACAAATAATAGTCCAACGTTGTCAAATCGCAGCTCCAAGGTGGCCAAACGACATCATCTCTGCGGCTGATAATGCGATCTTCAAAAACAGGGGCAAAACATCGAGTGCAGCTTCGGCTGTGTGGCACGTAGCGCCGTCCTGTTGAAACCAAATGTTGCTAATATCCTCCTCTTCAATTTTTGTGAACAAAAATCCGCTTAACATGACCCGATAACGATCGCCATTGACTGTAATGGCCACTCCTTGCTCATTTTCGAAGAAAAATGGCCCATTTATGCCTCTGGCCCAAAATCCGCACCAAGCAGTGACTCGTCTTGGGTGTATGGACTTTCTGTGCCCCAAATGCTACAATTTTGCTTGTTTACATACCCGCCAAGAACAAAATGAGCTTCATCTGAAAAGATGATTTTTTTTTTTTTGGCAAAATCGGCATCTTCTGTACGTCGATCGCAGGCTCACTTAGCGAAGCGAAGTTCAAGCGTATACACAACCATATTCGTTCAGCGGTAGGATAAAACTAAAATCAGACATGAACTAAGTGTTACCATTCACGAAATAAGCACTAGTTGAAAAAAAAACGTTAGATGGCGCACCCTTTAGTATATGTTTTTTTTATATATTTTTAATAATATTTAGTTTTTTATTGTTTAGTTTTATGTTTTTTATTCCTCATGTCGTTACATGATCCATCATGCATACATGCATTTTAGAGTATATTTCCTATTCAATGCTGTTTTTTACCACACAAAACTCTGAGATAAATTCAAAAAGTGAAAAGAGGAAAAAAAAGTAGAAAAGTAAAATAGAAATTGTTTCCAACTATGCTCAGGTCTTACAATATAAATGTATGTATTTATGTATTTGGATTTACTATAACATACTTTTCGGTTAAATAAAACTGGGTTAACGAATATGATACTTGAAAATAATTTTTTATGTTACAAATGTACGTATAGGTTTTGCCATATGCTGTGAATATAAGATTTGAAATGTTTATCTAAAGAATTTGAGCAAATTCTACATACAATTTCAAAAAAGTTGGAGTCATTTCATAATCAAAATTTAATGATCAACAAATCTTCTATACTACCTTGATCAAAAAGTTTTCGGAATAACCCCCGTGTGGCGGTTCCAACGTTCTTGAGCTCTTTTTTTTTCAGTTGGTACATTTGTTGTTGATATTTCCGCTAAATCTTAGCTTCATAGCTTGATATTTGCAAAAGCTATGTAGCCAAGAGTAAATCTATCACTATGTGTGTTGGCGATTTTTTACAATTTTAGAAACGGCTGCTGAAACGCATTCTCGTAATGGTTTTTTAACTCGATTGAACAGAAAGAAGTCACAGGGAGCCAAATCAGGTGCTTCATGCAAACGTCTCACAACGCCCAAACAATACTCTTTGTTTACTGTCTGGCCTTCTGTCAAAAATTCATAATGGATTACACCGTTGTAATCCATGAAAACCGTGCCTGAAAACGACGTGGTTTTTTTAGTCTCGGCTCAGTTGGTGAACACCAATCACTTGTCTGATGTCTGGATTGCATGTCGTACTCATAAATCCACGTCTCGTCTCCAATAGTGATCCTTTTGATGAATGTGGAATCGGTATGGCCACCGATATGGAAACTTTTTGATCAAGATAATATATATAAAAGAGGACTCTAAAATGCATTGTAATTGATGTTTTCTGAAATTCGCCAACTGATTTATTAAGACCGTAAACGAAAGATGAAGTCAATACTGAGGCTTTTATGTATGTTTTCTTAGGTCCATTGGTTCGCGAGTTATGGACGTTAAAGTGAAACTCTTTGTACTGGATGTTTTACTTGAAAATTAAAATTTGTTACAGTATTTAAGCTTTGAGTGAGTTAGAAAATATTTGTAAAACTGTTTATATAGAAAATATATGGGCGGTGCCACGCCCATATAAAATTTGTATTTATATGTCTATATCTTTAAAGCGGTAACAGAGAAAGCCACTAAATTTAGCCCAAATAACTTTGTAGTCAAAAATTTGGCCGAATTGGATAATTGGGTGTAGTACCTCCCATACAAAGTAAATATTGATTTTGGTATATCTTTGAAACGGTAATAGTAGAAGGTTCGGAATTTGGTCTAAATAACTTAGTGGTTAATACACATCTTCAGTCGAAATATGGGCGAAATTGAATAAGTGTTTGTGGCATCTTCCATACAAATTAAATATTCATGTTTGTATATCTATAGAACGATTAGAATGGATGGTTTTGAATTTGGTCCAAATGACTTTTTAGATAATACAAACCATCAGTTAAAAAGTGAGCGGAATCGGCTAAGTGGACACGGTACCTCCAATACAAATTAAATAATGATTTTTTATTGTATATCTTGCGAATGGTTAGAGTTGAAGTTTATACATTTGGTTTAAATAACTTGACAGTCAATATAGACAATCATGTAGAGAACGGTAACAGTTAAAGCTTTCTTTACCTAACCATGTCAGTCAAAAAGCAGGTACAACACAAAGGCTCCCAGCAACGTCGGAGCGATTACTTTAGTTAAAGATATTTTAAAAAAAGTTTCTTATAAATCAATAAGTTAGTATTGTATTATTTCCTTAATAGAGCAGTTTTTCTCCTCTGGTCTTCACATAAAAATTCTTTAAGAAATCATTTGCTTACAGTCTCTTCTTATATTGAAACCAGAAGGAAAAGTCCCATATGTACTTATTTTCTATAAAATATGTTTAAGCACATACATGCATATATTCTGCATATTCATAATATTATTTGTATTTTTAATATAATTGTTTTTGTCATTGAAAAACTATAGTGGCATATGTACTTACCAGGTGTACCGGTATCAAGTGAGCGTCAAGATACAAGTGTCTCCCTAGAGAATAATGACATCTGTCAAATATATTCAGTATATCAGTATACATCAAATCAGTGAACAAGCAATATCATAATTTTCAACGTGTTAAAGATGGTGAATTTTATACCAGAAAATGATGATTTGAGAAAAAATTAATTTTTTGTTTTCATTTGAAGAAAAGTGCTGCAGAGTCGCATCGAATGCCTGTCGAGGATTAATTTTCAGAATTCTAAACGGAAAAAACTTCGGCTGTAAAACCAAACCGATTCGGCAGGAAGGCAATGTTGTGTGTTTGGAGGGACCGGATGAGTGTGGTGTAGCACGAGTTCCTAAAACCTGGTGAAAGCTTTAATACAGATCGCTACTGACAACAAATGATCAATTTGAAGCATGTTTTGATCGAAAAACGACCAGAATGAGCAACATGACAATGCAACTACGCACAAAGCAAAACCAGTTCAGGACACAATCAAAGCATTAGGCTGATAGCAGCTACCCTAACCGCTGTATTCACCAGACTTGGCTCCTTCCCACTACTATTTGTTTTAACGATGGAACACGCATTGATTAAGCAGAACCTTGATTCCTATGAAGAAGTTCAAAATTAGGTAACTAATTGGTTTGTTTTGTGGCGTAGAATTCACAAATTGCCTGAAATATGGGAAAAATGTGTAGCCAGCAATGGCCAATACTTTGCATAAAATGTTTTTTATTTTCCCGTTAAAAATTAATGTTTTATGTTCACAAATAAATGCACATTTCGTATCGGTACACCTGATACATGTTTCATTATATGATGTGATTGTGATTGGGTTTTTATTAAAAATATTACATATCTTGTGATAAGTTTTAGACACAAATAAAGAATTTTTATAGAAGAAATATGAAAATTTAAAAACTTACTGAGAGGAAAATATTTTTTAAAGTAAATTGGAATTTTATAAAATTTTATCATCTTTAAACTATTGTTCACATTACTATTGGGTGTACAAGTTAATAATGTCGACTTGGGAAACATATAGCATAACTATCACATATTATTTGTGTCAATAATAATAAATATGGTGTTTTGAAGGGTAAGCATCTGTCATTATAATTCAGTATTCGATAGAAGCCAAACCTTTTTTAATCGCTATAATAATGTCGAATTTTGTGCCTAAAAGAGATGTTTGGCGGTGAAATCTGATAAACTTCTTTAATTTAAAGAAAATGGCTGCTGAAAGTTATCAATTGTCGATAGAAGCTTACGGTCAATAAACACCAACTCAAAAAACTTGTTAAAGATGGTTTACACGATTCAAAAGTAGTGATTCTGACACAGGAGACAAGGAGAGGCCTGGTCAACTGAAAAGTTTAAAGATGAGGAATTGGAAGCATTACTCGACGAAGATTGCTATCAAACGCAAGAAGAACTTGCATTGTCTTTGGAAGTCACACAACAAGCCAATTCCTCACGTTTAGAAGCATTGAATTGAAGCCGAGAGTCGTTGGAAGGCGATTTTACGTGTCGTTAATGATGCTTGAACGCTGCAAAAGGAAGTCATTTTTGCATCGTATTATTACTAGTGATGAAAAATGGATACATTAGGATCACTCCAAGCGCAAAAGGTCATATGTAAAGCCCGGCCAACCAGCCAAATCGACGCCGAAGCCGAATATAAATGACGTCAACGTAATGCTCTATATATGATGGGATCAGAACGACGCTTTGTATTATGAACTGTTGAAATCGGGTTAGACGATCACAGTGGCCTATATCGAACACAATTCATTCGTTTGAAGAGCAATCAACGAAAAACGACCCGAATATTCTACCAGACACGAGACCATAAACTTCCATCATGACAACGCACATGTTGCAATATCAATCAAATACTATTTGGAAACGGTGGATGAGACGTTTTGGCTCACCCGTCTTCTAGCTTAGACCTTCCCCTTCCCGACTACCATTTGTTTCGATCGATGTAGAACGCTCTTACTGAAACTCGCTTCAGAACAGGGCATCAGAAATTGGAGCAGTTTTTTTTGGCGCAAAAATATGGGAAAAAGTAGTGGTAGTAGTAGTATCAATGCATTTTGTTATTATAACAAAATCGACATTATTAACTTGTATGCCCAATAATTAGATAAAGAAAGAATTTTGTTGCAGAAAATAAAAGAAGAATATTTTTAACATCATATTTTAATTAATATAGAAAATATTTTATATGTAAAAAATATTTTTCTTTATTATTTTCTTCGAAAATATCTGTGCTTACCATCCTCTTAAATACACTTTCACTCGGTAAGCAATTAGCAGTCGTGACTAACTATTGAAATTCAATTTCCTTTTATTGTGAAACGCTGAGTAAATGCCATTCAAAGTATACGATATTCAATTTGTTTCTAATTTCAATGCCATAAAATTCAAATATATGCCATTGAGAGGTTTTTCATTATCATCAAAAAACACTTGGAATTTTATTGAGACCCTAAACTCTTTGGTATTGTGTACTGAAGAACCGAATAATATCATCGTACACATATGATTGAACAATATTAAGCCATTTAAGGGCAAAAGAACAAAATTCTAATAAAACTCTAATACCCTCGCCCAAAACCAGCCTGTTAAATACATCGATAGATAGACAGAAAGACAGACAGAAAAAAAAGGATAAAAATGTGACACTATTGGTAGCTGTAGAAAAGCAATAAAATGATATAAAGCAACAGCAATAACTGACTGACGACAATCATTAACATTTGAAAGGTTATGGCAGAGCAGAGGAAGGGAAACAAATATTGAGAGCGATGGCATTGGCTAAAATAAATAAATAATACAATAGAAAATGTAATACAAAATCAGAAAATATTAGAAAACTTTATACGGAATATATTTATTTGTATTGAAAGAGATATTTTCAATTGAAAAACAAATAAATTTTTCAAAAAGTTTTTATTAATTTTACTAAAACAAAAAAAGAAAGAAATGGAAAAAAATATGAATTGAAAATATTCTCTAATACTTAAATGGTATTGAAGTGTGAAAAACGTATAAATATTTCTTTTGTCTCCCTTTAAGTGAAATTTATGTATTTTCTTTGTTGTTGTTGTCGTTGTTGTTGTCATTACTATATTCAGTTTCTAGAAAATTATTACAGATTTAGTCTTTACTTAAGATTTTCATTATTTCATTTTTATCAACGAGACCAAATGGTGTTAAAAAATATGAGTTTTGTTTCCATTTTATTTTATTTTATTGTTTTTTTTTTCTTGTTCAGTTCTGTTCTGTTCATCAAAATGAATTGAATTGAATTGAATTGGCCAATTGTGTTGAGATCATATACCCAGCATATCTTTTATGTTGGACGAATGGTTGAATGAATGAGTGCTCCGATACAGTGCTATACAGAGCTATAATAGCAGCAAATACAATGTTGACGACCATCATTGAATTTATTGCAATTGTGACTTAAACCACTTTATCCATAGTCAACAGCTTGACCAATAAACCAATATACTTGTATTGAATTATAAATGTATTTATATATGTATGTACATACTCGTATATATAAGTATGTCTTTCCTTATACTTGCCCCTCCTTCAACTAACTGGCGTACAGATAGACGACTCTCATTCATACCCTTACAAATACATATAAAATCAAAAATATGGCAACAATATGATACAGTCAGTCAAGCCCAAGATGAAAATTACAAAAAAGCTTTTTTTTGCTGGAATACATGAATTTCAATTCGAAGGAACGAAAGTTATTTTGTGCTCGCTCATCCGACACCAACACTCTCACTAATTTATAAAGGGATTCATTTAAGGATCAATACACTCACTTTTAGCCCAGTATATATGGTACATAGTTGTTGTATGTATTACCGACACTATATGACGTTCCAATACCAACACCACATTCTCATTTCGGTGTCATTGTTATCGTAAAGCTTTAGTTGACAATAAGCTTATGTAGTATAAAATGAGAATAAAATGAATTGAATGGGACGACAAAAAAAAAAAAAAAAAAAAAAGAAATTGAATTGAATTTTAAGTCCGCTATCTTTTTAATAATATGAACACAGACTTCAATCCATATCCATTAGGATACACACACGTCATTACTTCAACTAATACACTGACGCAACATTCGCAAATTTATGTTGAAACGTTAACTCAGCTATTGACTTTTTAAATTTATGTGTTGAATCTAAAAAGCAAAAAAAGGCCTTATTTTGAACTGTTCGGCGCCACGTACACGCCGGCCTACCGTGTCTTCTGTTGCCCTGTTCATTGCCGTTTTCTTTTACTTATCTGGCGTACAATCAATGATTTGTTCGTCTTCGCCTAAAGATTCGTATTAGAAATGGTGCTCAGCTAATATACATCTATTCTTCGATTTATATGGTACTTTTTTTACACGATTTTCTATTTGTACGAAAATCAAAAGGTGTTCAATTTTATTCTCTAAAACCCACAATTTGCCAATATACCTAATTCTCTTCTATTGAGGTACCATTCCCTTCTAAATTGATGTTCTTATCGCTTTTCTCAGTATATTAAACTGAATAAACACATTGTCAGAGGTTCTCAGTCAGCTTTGTCACTGTAGAAGCTGATCAGATACGTATGGGTTCGAAGTCATTCCCTTTTGTCCATTTTTTCCACTAAAAATGCCGTAAGAACCATGATGTTAAGTATTCATAGTCATTTTTAGCACACAATCTATCCATCAATGCATAAAAATCATGTATTTAATTTTCATCATTTTTTCATGTATGTATGTATGTATGGTATATTCGTCAATGGTTGATAATGTTGGTAAAAGATTGGTATCCTGCCAAGCCAGTAGAGTCGGTCGCTTGACGATATAATTTTTCAATTTTAATCGGAACCGACTTTTAATAAAGACGCCTTTTGGACGTTGAAAGTACTTTGCAAAATCTTGATGTACTCGCAAAAATTACAACTGTCAAAAACTGCAGAACGACCCGATAAAAGAAAACAAAATTTGTCAAAGTAAAATTTGAAAGAAAATGTTTGCTTGAAAAGTTTGTCAAGGTACTTTGCAAAGTTTTTATTAAAATTAAAATGATACCTCGGTCTAGGGCATCCTTTACAAAAATGAATGTGTGTTTGTTTGAAGACTGTACTCAACAAACCAAACCGACTTAAAAGTAACTTTTAACAAGCTTTCTAACATAGGTAAGTCTTAAGCTTAGAAAAGTGTTGTGATTGCTATTGAAAAGGTTTATTAAAAATTGCTTAATATTGAAAACTGAACCCTTGCGCAAATAGTGCTTGTCTATAATATACGAGTACAGTAAGCTTAAAAGTCTAGTAATAGAATAAGCGTACAAATCATGCTTATGATAAGCTTGAATTCGTAATATTTTTGTAAGCTTTGTAATATATCAAAAATGTAAAAAATAGCTATCACAACAACAAGCACTAATCCCGTTCCAATTGATAACTTTTAACAATAACAAAAAATGTTAGCATCTGTTCGTTCTCCACGTTATCCAGAACAGGTGGAGTGAGTGATTTCGTACTTTAAAAACGCACTGGAATCCTACAAAAATTATTGGAAAAAATGACGATTTAAAATATTGGATGTTATTCTGCAGGGCTACATGTGACAAATACCATATTTTAATTGGCGCAACATATAGATCACCCAGCTATAACGAATCTGAATTCTGTGATATATTTGGGAGAACAATTGAAGAAATATGTGATAACAACTGTGATATTTTAATTGCCGGAGATTTTAATTCTGAATTTAAACATTTCATAATTTTTTAAGAACTCTATTTAAAGCTTTACAAAATCTTTTAAAAACAACGAACGGTAGTCTATTTTCTGGCGTGTTAGAAAAGTGTTTAATAAAAAAACTATGCCACAGAAAAGAAAGACGCAGAAATACCTGGAATACCAATTTTTGATAGGTGCTGTTGAGTTCAATGAGAATATTATTTTCAAATTTTCAAAACACCTCCAAAGTTTTGAGTTACCGGTAAAATAACTGGCTCTTTATGCTCTTATAAGCTAATAACTTAGCTAAGTATTAACTGATTAAAAGCGAATTTGGAAGGAAGAAGACGAACCTATTAAAAGGTGTATACTTAAGAAATTTTAAGAATTTTGGGTATATTTCTCAAACAAACACATTATTTTCCAAATTCAAAGACGTTTTTGAACTTTATTTTATATAAGAACCCACTAGTTTTTTGATTTATTAAATTATTACGTTTGGCAATGAATAAAATAATATACTCAGTTTTAAATCCGATAGAAATTGATGGAGTTAAAGCAAATATTGGGTAAAGTCTATATGGTACAGCATACAGGTGTACACTTTATTTTGACGTTCACAGTATTAAACATTCATACTCGTACATTCTTTTTAACTAAAGTTCTGTCATATTCAAATATGTCTTTCAGTAGGTTAGATTCTTGTGGCAATTTCTACACACCTGATCCAGTGTTTAACACTGAAGTTACAGGTCTATATTCGAAGAAGATAACAGACAGAACGTTTTTCGTTTACACTCACTCAAGCAAACACATTATTTTCTAAGTTCAAACACGTTTTTGAACTTTATTCTATATAAGAACCGACTAGTTTTTGGATTTATTAAATTAGTACGTTTAGCAATGAATAAAATAATACACTTCAGCTTTAAATCCGATATAAATTGATGGAGTTAAAGAAAATATTGGGTAAAGTCTATATGGTACAGCATACAGGTGTACACTTTATTTTGACGCTCACAGTATTAAACATTCATACTCGTACATGCTTTTAATTAAAGTTCTGTCATATTCAAATATGTCTTTCAGTAGTTAAGATTCTTGTGGCAATTTCTACACACCTGATCCAGTGTTTAACACTGAAGATACAGGTCTATGTTCGAAGAAGATAACAGACAGAACGTTTGTCGCAAAATCGATCAAAGCTCCAAGTGAGTGTAAAACTCCAAAATATTGAAAATATCTAGAGATTACATAACGAAACCACTAGTTTTAAATAAAGCAGAAAGACCGCGTTTAAGGGAGTAAATAAAGAAAGCTTATCTGCTTACTAGATCGCAAGAGCTTTCGAATTGAATTGAAACTTTTCGGTCATAAAAGTAAGTCCAAATAAAACTATTAAAAGCTTTTTAGAACCTCCAAATATTTCTAGTTTAGTAAATCATACATATATCTTGACTCAGATCTACAGTTTAATACTATTTCACAGAGTTTAAAATCTCGAAATCTATTAAAATCTCTAAGCACTGCCATAAAAGTGTTGCCATAATAAGTGTTTTGAAACCGAGTCTACTACATATGAGAACGGCAATGTTTTAAGTTAAAAATACATTTCGAAAAGAAAAAACCATAGTAACAGCTGGGCAGCCTTAATAAACCACAAACTAAAAGTAAATTAATAAAATTCTCTTTTGGGGAGGCAAAAAAGAAATCTGATATTCCCTCATAAAATATTATTGGCAATATGATTTGATGAACTCATTTATAGAGTCTTGCCTCGTTTGTATCCTGTTGTGTATGTATGTTTGAATATTATTACGAGTATGGTTTGTGATTTTTTTCCCCAAAATTATGTTAATCAATTTCTAAATGCGTTTTTTGTCGTCTCTTTTTTCATTTCATCTCCATCGTTTGCCTCTTAAGTATCTTTTACGAGTATAATTTTATTATAAGTAGTAGTAGTTGTATTTGAACATAAATTTCCATTTTTCTATCTGTCTTATTACAGGATTATCTCAATTTGTTGTTATATTTATTCATTTATTTTTTCTTCTTCTTTCTTTCTGTTTCGGGGGGCGGAAGTACAGGCATGTTTAGTTTTATTCTGACCATTGCCTCTGAATGTCTGCATAAATTTATCATCAATTAGTTGACCATTTTGTTAACAAGGGCATTGGATTTTTTGTTTTTTTTTTTTTTTTTTGGCTGAATTCGATGAAATGTAAGTGTCGTGGTGCTTTTGGCACAGCAGGGGTTTTGATGATTTTTGTTTTTATTATTTTATTTAATATTAATATCGAGACAACAAGGTGAGCTTAAAACAGTAAATGTAAGGAAATGAATTTTTTTTATGTCTTACTAAGGAAGATGCTACTTCTTTTATACAGTATCTTGACTGATTTGGCAATTCCAAATATATGCACTAGTAAGCTACTTAAAGTGTAATGAGATTCTTGAACTTGAAACGCACGCATAAAGACCAAACCATAATATACGTAGACTAGCCTAAACGACTGTGCGAATACGTACAATCAAATGTTTATAACAATAATGTACTTTACAAACATTTCGTCATGTTCCGTTCAGTTTTTTTTTTGCTTTCGTTTTGAGCGAACCTTGTGTGTTATATGCAAAACAATATCGTAGTTGTTGTGCTCTTGCTTTTATTCATCACCGAAACAGCGACGATTGAACATGCGTAGCGGGTGTATGGAGATTTTTAAAATTTTTATTTACTCTGTATTATTTCTATGATAATACTTAATTTTTTACACAAAATACTAAAATTTTTATACTTTTAATAAAAAAAATAATTCATCCAGATACTAATAATGATAATTATCCATTCAACTCAACTCCCAAAACCAATTTTCATGTTATCATTAACACAACTATTCAGAAAGTACATTATATCCACCAAAAAGTTCATTAAGTATTTGACAGACTTTTCCTTGAATTTTTGATAGTACCTTAAGTAAGCAAAAGTATTCTAAGGTTGAACCTTTATAGTGCAACAACAATAATAAAAAATGTTTTTAGTAAACATAATAACAGCAGTAAACGCAACCACAATAAAATGTTAATTGGTCGTCGCAATGCGACAACTTTTTCTCCTTAATCTTGTCATTATTTTTTCAATATTATTGGGTATACAAGTTAATAATGTCAATTTCTTTTCGCTTGAATAATGTATTTATTATAATAACAAAATTAATTGATATATTATTCAATGTATTGTCCATCGTTAGCCACTATTTTTTTTCATCTTTTTGGTAGCATATGGATTCTGCGCCGAAAGTACTGCTCCGGTTTTGAGGTGAAGAATGAATCAAGCCAATTTCTGAACTGAAGCGTATTCCAGTACGGCCGTCTTGCATCTATCGAAACAAAATTGTAGGCGGGTAAGTCAAAACTTCCCATTCACTGTCTTCCAAAGTGTTTTTGAATGGTCTTGCAACACGTGATCGAGAATTGTCAAGATGGAAGATATGGCCTCGTGTCTGTTCGAATATTGTGGTAGTTTTTCATTGATTGCTCTCTTCAAACGACTCAATTGTATTCGTCTGAGCCTATTTTAACAGCTCATAATACAAAACACCCTTTTGATCTCACCAAATACAGAGCATTACCTTGGCGTCATAGATATTTGGCTTCTGCGTAGATTTGGCTAGTTGGCCGGGCTTTACATATGACTTTTTGCGCTCTTTAGTATTCATTTTTTATCACCAGAAACAATACGATGCAAATATGACTTCTTCTTGTAGCGTTCAAACATCATTTCCGACATGAAAAATCGCCTTTTTACGTCTCTCGGCTTTAATTCATATGTGACCCAATTTACTTGCTTTTGAATGAATTTCAATGCTTTTAAATATAGGAAAATAGCTTGATGTGTGGCTCCCATTGATAATGCAAGTTATTCTTGCGTTTGATAACAATCTTCGTCGACTAATGCTTCTAACTCCTCATCTTCAAACTTTTCAGGCTGACCAGGCCTCTCCTTGTATTCTGTGTCATAATTATCACTTTTGAATCGCGTATATCATCGTTCACTAGTTTTTTGATTTGGCGCATGTTGACCGTAAGCTTCTACTAACGATCGATAACTTTTAGCAGTCGTTTTCTTCAAATGCTAGAAGGTTATCAGACTTCTCCGCAAAACATCACTGTTAGGCACAAAATTCGACATTAATATGGCGATTGAAAAAAATGTCAGTTTGGCGCCCATCGAATACGGAATTAGAATGACAGATGTTTACGCTCCAAAATACCATATTTGTTATTATTGATACAAACCATATATGATAGTTATGCCATATGTTGTCCAAATCGACATTATTAACTTGTATACCCAATATTAGAATTGGAGTACAAAAATATCATTTATTTAAGCACCGTTTAAAGTTGTTCAATTACAATATTTTGCTACAGTACTTTGAACATGATAACTTGATTTATAACTTGATTTTTTGTAAAAATTATATCATTTCAGTTGAACCAAGTTAGGCGTTTGGGAAAGCAATAGAAACGATTTTTTTTCTTAAATATAACGCAAGTAAAAGATGTTGCATGAAACGAAATTTGAAGGACTTAAAATCAAGACTAAACAGACAAAATGCAGCGGAAAACAATGATAATCACTTCTATTGTATACAAGCAGATGAGTATTTAAATTTTAGAAAAATCCAGTAGAATGCTCATCGCATATAATAATAAATGACATATTAAAATGCTTTCACAACGATTTTCAATCAAAAAAGGAAAAAAGAATGCATGTTTTTATCATTTCTGTTCTTCACTGCTTACGTATTTAATACAATATTTAACAAATTAGCAAAGAGATAAGCTTACGGTCGTTTGTAAAAGAAATCTTACAAAAGAGAACTAAAAAAATAGTGCAAACAGTGTGCTCAGAAGGAAAGTACGAGTTTATATTTGTTTAGAAGATGTTTTCAAAATAATTTTTGCATTTTCATCTTTTTATGTTGAGAATTTGTCAATTTTGGTTTTTTTTTGGTGAGAATCTTTGTCATTGTGTTGTGCGTTGGCCTTTGTGTGGTACAAAAAATAAAAGATTTTTCATGTCACATTTTCTCAGTTTTTCCGTAACAATAAATGACATCATTTGCCAAAACATATTTAAACTTATCTGCTGTTTTCATTCTCTCAGGGGGTTTCAATTCATTCGTTGCTCATCTTTTCGGTCTTTTTTCCTCCAAACTTGCAACTTTCTTCCATAAACCAGTGACGAGGAAAGTTTACAAAAAAAAAAAAAAAAAAAAACAATTGGAAGAAGAAGTATAATGTTATGGTTGTTACAATACAATGCCAACATTTCTTAACCAGTATCTTGTTGGTTTATTTGTTTTATTTTTTTCTTTACCTTTAAATATTTTCCTTATCGAAATCATTTAACCTTAACAATACTGAGTGAAACTCGTGCATATTTCGTATAAAAAATGTCTATTTTTTTTGTATTCAAGGATTTTCTACTCTTGACTCATATTTTTTTAAAGATGATATAAAAAGCTTAATGCCTTTTCTTTGCTGGCTTTAAGCTACTTTCTGACATTGTCCACTTGTCATCTTAAGTCAGTTGCTCATCATTTATTTTGAATTTCCCCTACCTCTGGCTGCACTTAAATTTCTGTTAAAAAATGACAATGAGATCCTTTCTTTTGTGTTTTTTTTTTGCGTACAATTTGTTGTCTCGCCTGAAAGAAATCGAGAAGTGGCAGTACTATATACCTATAATAGATGTTAAATTTAAAGAAGTTTGTATTTTTAGTGCAAACTGCAAAAACTTGTGATTTCTAGATTTTCAAGTTGAAATTTATTATATTTTTGTTTTTGTTTTATTAGGTCTCTATTGCATTATAAATTTTAAATTCTTCATCCGTTTAATGTGAAAATTTTATCCATTAACTAAAATTATATACTGAGCTAATTTTCTAACAGTCATTTCATTCAATTTTATATTTTCGAAAACCATTTTTTCTTTACTTTCCGGATGTAATCAATTTTTTCTTCAAAAACTATGTTGCAACAAACTTAAATTGACCACAGTGAACAAAAAAAAAGAAAAAAAAAAAAACGGAAAATAGAAAGCAAGAGAAAAACTGTATAGAATTGCACTTCTAATTGTAATGCAGCCATTTAAGACTTTTCTTTTATAAACTTAAACATCCAGTCATTCATTCATTCATTCATACAAACTTCCATACAGACGTACAAACAATAAACGTCTTGAAAAAAAGAAGAGGAGAGAGATTCAATCGACTTTCTTTCTTTTTTGCTCAAAATATTTTCCAGCATTTATTTGAAAATTATAAAAAGTAACTACTGACAGGAGTACTTTAGTTAAAAATAGCTCTGGATGTTGTTTGTATGTGTGTGTATGTATGTATGTGTATGTGTGTGAATATGTGTATGTGAATCCAAGAATATACGGTATGGGTACTCGAGAAGAAACTGCTTTTATTACAATTGATATTATGGCTGTGTTTCTCTTTGTTCGCAAACTTCTACCCCTCACACTCCCCATGCTGCTTTAAACACACATAGTGTGTGTGTGTATGTGTGGGTACGTGGTCATTACTTACTGCTGTGGCAGTAGTTTTCATTTGGTTTCAATTCTAATGCGAAGCTTAAGTTTGATTGTCTCTTAGAGAGGAGGGACAGAGAGAGAGAGAGAGAGAGAGAGAGTATTTGTGTTAGTTCTTTTTCAACAGCTTCTCGTTCTAATGCCACAATAATGGTATTGAGTGGAATATCTTTGTACAAACGAAAATCCAGCAGCAGCAGGCTACAAGGTACACAAATGCAGTTCAAATCTAGTTTTGGATTTTTTCTTTTTTCAATAAATACTCGTATGTAGTTTCTTTACAATTGATTCCTGTTTCTTAATTCGGTTTTTTTTCACATAAACCAGGCAATAATTTTTCGAATTGATGTTCAAATTGCATACGAATTTGTTTGAATATCAAGTCATATGTTGGCTATACTTGAATAAAAAATACTTTTTTATTACATTTAAAGGAGGAAAATACGTTTAATATGTTAACTTATGGAAAAGAATATTAAAATAACAAATGAAATGAAATGATTATTTAGAAGTGGTCACCACTAATCCCATGCTGCTTTCTAATAAATTTTTAGTCGTCTGTTATGGCCACTACAAGCACTTACTGCCTTTGTTACGAGTTTTAAGAAGGCAAGTTTGAAATCTTTTAATCACGTTGACTAAACGACATAATCTCAATGAAACTGCACTCGAAATATATACTGAATTCGAATACATAGTTACTTGGGCCGTCTTTATTCTTTTAACAGCCCTCCAAAGTAAAAAAATTGTCTACTTGAAATTCTTTGAAAGAACGTATATTTAGATAGCGCAGCTTAAATGCCATAGACGTCAAGTATTTTGTTTTTTATTTTATTTAAAGTTCTATGATTGACAGTTACCTGAACATTGCTTGAATCTTATTTGCATAAACACAATAAGATCTGCAAGAATCACAACAAAATAAGAAAAAAACATGCTGCAAAATATTTTCTTTAAAACTCCTAAAACAACTAAATGTTGCTTCAACTCGTCTTTTTCATTTGTTTCAACGGATGTTGCAAGAAGAACCTGTTCAGGTAGAACTGTTTGAAAATACAACAGACATTCAAACGTTAGTATTTACTCGTATAGATTTTGTAAAAACTTTGCGTTAAGTGGCTTATTAATAATGCCACAAAATTGTTTAAAAGTTAACAACAATTTTGTTGAATACCGCATATTTTGATGCTGTTATTTTTGTTATTGTTGTTGTTTTTGTTCTGTTTTCAATTATTTATTCCTTTATCACATCTTTTTCTATCTTTATGGGAGAGGTATTTCTAATATTTCCAGAAATATTTTTAGAGAACTTGTACAGAAAAAAAACAACGTAGACAGCAAGTACAAGAACAGCTTAAAATATTAAAATAACAGGTGCGAAGGTATTTTTCTACAGTTAGGGAAAGTCAGTGGAGTAGTAGGTATTATAACAAATAAATTACGCCTCTGAGTTAAAAGTTGAGGCTTTCAGTCGGTGCTTTAAATACACCCAAATGCTAATTTTTTCGACGAACATTCTGCAACAAAACAACATAAAGCATCTGCTGTTTATGCTGCTACAGTTGCTAAGCTGCTGCTCAATGAGTAAAAACTAAACAATTTTAACAAAGCACAGCGTAAAAAATAAGACAAAAAAGTTTCAAAACATCACAAACATTTAACCACAAACTTTTCTTTTAAGCCGTTCAAAGCCAAATTTGCTTCTGTGTGAACAACTTCAAATAAAGCAAATGCCAACAAATACTTTTCTTTATGAAATTTCATTTTATGTATAAAGAGTAACGGCAACCATGTAATGTTCTTCTGTAAAAGCAAGTGAAAAAAGGAAAAAAAAACATTTTTTAAATCAATATATAGCTGCTGCATGAAGTAGTTACAGCCACGATGATGAAATGAACACACGTTGAACAGTCTTCAGTGTTCGATAATGAAGTATTTTAAAATTCACTCACTCACTTGCCACATCAACATTATTCAAAACGTGTGCAACATCTGTGTTACAAGTCTCGTTAAAAAGTTTTCAATTTTGGTTAATTTGTACAGTTTATTGTTTTAAAGACGATTTCCTATCAACCAAATTAAGATGAACAAGTCTTTGAGGAACACAAAGGCATACGAGTAACTCGTTTGAGAAACATAAACGTATTGTTTTTGAAAAGAGTTTTAAATATTTTTCTTTGCCAATATTTATTAGAAAATAAAAATTTATTAAACATTTTTGTTTCAGGTTTAAGAGTAACTTTTCATTCGGAACTTCTCAATTGTTTCAAAAATAAGAAAGTGTTTTAAACCATTTTCTATACATTTTATGAATCAGAAAGAAGTGTATGGCTCAGAAAAAGTAAAATGTCATAGTATAGTCATCAAAAGCTTTTACCATGTGGTCAAACTTTTTCTTTGAAGTATCGATAAGAAAGAAAAGGAACCTTTGGAATTGTGAGAATCCGTTCATGAGTTCTGTAGGCGATGGACTTTTAGACTCAACTATTTTCAAATCGTTAGTACAAGTGTCTTATTATAAATCTTTTGAGCAAAACCTCAAAATAAAAAAAAAAAAATATTTTTCCAAAAAATCTTTATATTTTAACTTCAATTTATAGTTTTAGTAGAAACTCATCATTTTGCAATTTATTTTATCAAAATTTAATTAAAATTGATTTTCTGTCACATATTGTAAATTATTGTTTCGTTTATATTTCGTTATCGAATCATGTTTTCTTATTTTCTATTAACAACCATGTCTCTCTTAACATGTACTCACTCGTTTAACGTCAATATGTTCAGCTCACTCAGCTATTGTTAGTTTTCTATAGGAGCAGTCCCTTTTTTTTAATAATTTTTCTCATGTTCTTTAATGTCTATAAGATTTACTGGAATAACAAAAGCTGTAAAGCACAAGAAAAACTCAAGCAACCATAAAATTGCTTTAGATTTTCTCTCTCCCTTTTTCATTGCATCTCTCTCTCTCTCTCTCACTCTCTCTGTGTTTTTCACTATTTTAACATTTAATTTTGTTTGTACAGAAATATGTAAGAGACTGTAGTTATTTTTCGCGAAATACTCATACCGCTGGTTTTTGCTAGTATGGTATGAGTATGGGTTGAAAAAAGAAAAGGACGAAAGCATAGAGAATATTTATTTAAAAAATAAATACACACACATCGACGCAAAATGTTTCTACAAATAGACTTGCAAACAGTCCTGCTTATAGTTTGAGCGCCAGCTTGACATTTACTGCAAGGAATACAGGGAAATATAGTAATAATAGGGGAGAAAATTATCTCTCCAATTATGAACACAGAAGTAGCGTTGCCACTGGTAGGACCAATCTTATCGCTAAGGTCGCTGGTGTGCACTGAATCTAATGTGATTCACAACGTCTGCAGGAGATGACTAAACCCTTTAGAAGGCAACGGAAAACCACTGAATGTATCATTTCACGAATAATTATAAAAAGAAAGACATATAATATATGGATCTTTCGCTCTCCGGCAATACGATAGTGCCAAGAATTTTTTATTTCTTTTTTGAAAACAGGGCGCAAAACATTGAGTGTAGCTTCGGCTGTGCGGCACGTAGCGCCGTCCTGTTGAAACCAAAATTTGTGAACAAAAATTCGTGCAACATGGCCCGATAACGATCGCCATTGACTGTAACGGCCACTCCTTGCTCATTTTCGAAGAAAAATGGCCCATATATGCCTCTGGACCAAAATCCGCACCAAACAGTGACTCGTCTTGGGTGTAGCAGCTTTTCAATGTATGCGTACGGGTTTTCTGTGCCCCAAATGCGACAATCTTGCTTGTTTACATACCCGCCAAGATCAAAATGAGCTTCATCTTGAAAGATGATTTTTTTTGTTGGCAAAATCGGCATCTTCTGTAAGTCGATCGCAGGCCCACTTAGCGAAGGGGAAAAATTGTATACACAACCATATTCGTTCAGCGGAAGGATAAAACTAATTATCTGTCAAATCAGACATGAGTTAACTGTTACCATTCACGAAATAAGCACTAGTTGAAAAAAAAAACGTTAGATGGCGGACCCTTTACATGCTCATGTTAAGGTCAGCTCTAAGATTGTCCTAATCTGCCTGCTCATAATATTTTCCATAACCTTAGATAGGAAGTGGAGAATAGCAATGGGCCTAAAATTGTTACTCTGCTTTGGAATGGGAATAATCTTAGAAAACTGCCAGCTCTGAAGAAAAAAAGGATTTTATGAGTTTTGAGTTGAATAAATGAGTATTAAAAGGTAAGAGTTTAGGCATAATAACTCCCAAAAATGTAGGGCATATTCCATCAATATCGAAAGCCATAAAAAAACTCAACATTACATCATACTGGCTCACACAACGAAAACTAAATGGGTTTTAAACGGGAACCGAACACAAGTCAGTATATAAGTTGTAACAGTAATATCTACAAACTTACGAATTAAATTATTAACATCAACATTAATCCCACAGGAAGAGCTGCTTTTCTGTCCTATTCTAATCTTGAGGATAACTCTTTTTACCTGCTGTCCATCGCTGAAGAAAATTCTCTTCTGTAAAATAGGCATTTCGATTCCATGACAGATCTAACTACTTCTCTCCTGCATGGCTGAACAATTTTCAGAAGCTTTGTGATCTTAAACCTTTCCACCTAGCGCGAGCAGCGTTTCGTTCCATAATTAAAGCCTCAGTCATAGCAGAGAACCAGGATTACTGCTCTGTATTAACATTGACCAGACATGTGCATGTCCACACGTATCATAGAAGATCTTCACGTTTTGTTGTAAGAAACACATCTGGCCATTCACATCATCAAGGGAGTGCATCCAAGGCCAGTAAATAAACTCCAGTTGTCGTATGTGTAATACGTAGCTTGTTTTGCCACGCTTATATCGTAAGTGACAAATAATAAATCATGGTTCGGGAATTCTGATGCTAATAATTGATCATACAGTAACACTTTTGCCTTATCATTTACAAATGCTAAGTCAATCATACTATAAGATTGCCTGCAAGACTGCGTTGGCTGACCGTGTTCAGTTCAGTGGATTGCCTCCAGCAGGTAGTTGTTGAAATCAGCAAACATAATAGTCTCAGTATATTTTACAGAAATATTTTCTAAAACACTAAGGAAAGGATTTACAGGTAAGTCCCTATGAGGTCTATATACACAACCAACAACAATTTTCCGATTCCGTTTAGCCGCCGCCGCTATAAATATGTATTCAATATCAGTACCCGCCATCAATGTCAACTTAACCACACATTTAATGTCCCACTTAACATAAATCGCAACACAACCACTCCTACTCGCAGTCTCAATACCATCGATAATAATTGTCCTATCTGATCAATAAAGTATCAGGTAATTTTTTAAAAGCTTTCGGATTTAAATAAAAAAATACATAATATTTAGAGAAATGTATGAAATCTTTATTTAAGTCGATATAACGATCTATATGTGTAATTCAATGTTTAAAGATGATTTCATATAAATGTTGACTTAATTACATTTAAAAATAATAAAAAAAATTAATAAAACATTTCGTTTTACAAGTCATGAAAATAACAGTAAAACTCTTAACACAAGAAAGACTGGAGGGGGTCATTTGACCAATTATTATATTTGACTGCAATATATTATTTATTTGAATCGATATTTCGCTACTTTTACTAAAATTGAATAAAATTTAATTCAAAAGCATTCCCATATTATTGAAGTGTTCCAAACGCAAATAAATTGCACAACTACCTAGAAAAACGGATAGGAGTCATTTGACTCCCTGGCCTTTTTTAAATTATTTTTTTAGTTACAAAATTATTCAAATTGACGGTAAATCACCTCATCCAACATCTGCGTATATATGTATACTGTGTCTTATGGTTCCAAGGAGGAACAAAAGGCCGCAATAAACTCATTTCAATCGGTCCTGCTTGGAGCATTGTATATGACTTTTTTTTCCAACTTTTGGTTGCTTTCGGTAGGCAGTGGCTGACCAATGGATTATTTTTAATGGCAACTTGTGCTACTTTTTTATGCAGTTTCGAAACATGTGACCGATCCAGCGTCATTTTCGATAGAGAACCTACATGTGAATTGGTATTTGGCGAATTATATTTTCAATACCCTTGAAAGGCGACGATGATTAGCTTTTTGATGTGCGTTATGATAATATTCCAGCACTCAAGTCCATAGAAGGGAAGAATCAAAAGTTTGATTGGATTTGGAGGTCAGAAATATTACATCGTTGCTGCACGATATTACGTACCTTAAATTGTAGTTTCACTCTCTAGAGACTTAAAGTAAGCAGGCAGTATATTTGCAACAGCTAACAGGCAAATATCATCGACGTATTTCAAATGTTTGGTTGGTTTGGTAACGTTTTTGGAACGTAACTAAATATCACATTGAAACTTTGAATTTATTTTTCATTACATTTTGTAATGTTTTTAAACTGAATAAGTAATTTTTAAATTAAAATAAAACATTTTTTGCTACTAAAGATAATTTAAAATTAGGATGGTGTGACTCCAATCCGTTTTTCTAGGTATGTTAGTTTTTCCATTTTGTTAGTGTTCAAACTAGGAAAATGGTTTGTTTATTTATTAGAGGAGATTAATGTAACACAACAGTTGGAAAGCAATCTGGATTATAGAGTAAAAATGGAATGAAAAATAACCTCCAGATTATCGAATAATTCGGATAAGCGAGGCTTAGATTATGAAGGTTTTACCGTATTTCAGTTACTACAAGTCAAGTCATGTTTTTCTTATCTTTATGGGAGTACTGAAGTAAATAAGCGATGTGTTATATACAATTTAGATTAAAATTAAGCCATATTTCAGAGAAATGATTAATTTTTGTATTTATTTCTCATGTTTTGCTATCACAAGACATGAACATTTATTTATGAAACAGAGTATGTGTATGATTTTATGCAGTAGTATAGGTGCTTTTAAATATAAATATTTGTAAAATAAATTTGATATTTTGCATTCAATTTACAGTGGGTACAGTGCGACTGACTACACGCACTTCGCTTTAACAACTAAAACGAGATATACAATTTCTTGTCTGTTTTTCAAACATTTCACTGTAAATTTTGCATTTCCTTTTATTTATACATATACATACTTATTTTTTTATTCCATCTTTCTCTCTCTCTCTCACTTTACGTTCTAGCTTTTAGGACGCGTTGAATATGGTGCTGAAGTTGAATGTGCATTGTGTCCTCTGCGTTATTTGCTTAAGTCAATACTACTTATTACGTGCGTATGTAAATGAACACATGCAAAGCGGCATAACAATAAAAAAGTAGAGCAACAAAAGTTGTAAAAATGGAAGAGAAAAAAAAAATCACAATAATAAATAGGAAGTTGGTGGAAGAAATGGAACAACAGCAAAAGAAGACGATGAAACAGATCTTGTTTTAAAGAGTACAGAACAGCATTATTTCCAGTAGAACGTAAATAGTAGACTTTTCTATAAAAATAAATTTAAAAGCACACAAACAGGGATAAAATAGGGAGAAACATGTAAAAACTTTATAGTGAAGTTTAAATCTATATATGTATGTACGCACATACACACACTCAAACAGCAAATGCGCAGAAAAAAATGTTTATACAAATGTTGGAAGAGTAGTGCTGTTTGTAAGTGTGTAAGTATGTAAATTTATAAGAATAAAAATAAATAAGATTATGTGTGTATGTATGTATGAATGAATGAATGTATGTAAGTAAACAACATTAGTAATTCATAGTTAAATCCTTTAAGATCTCACATGAGCCCCAAAAGATTTGCTATGATGTTTGCATACTTCTACTACATCCTGCATATAAATAAGTATGTTTGTATATACAGACATACGAGTACACATATTTCTATAATTATATACTAATACATGTATGTAAAGGGTCCGCCAAATAATTTTTTTATTTTTCTTGAAAATGCTATAAAAAAACTACTGAATATTTTCTTAAATTTCTTTTTGTATTTGAAAGTACAATCCTTCCGGTTAATAATGGAAAATAATTTCATTCAAATGGCTTCCTTGGCTGGCTATGCAGTATTCTACACGATCGGTCAAATTTTTAAGCACATTATCGATTGTGTGCAGCTGTATTTCACCAATGGCTTCACGAATATAGTCCTTTAAAGTGTCAATTGTCTCTGGCTTGTTGGCGTAACATCTTTCTTTGACGGCACCCCACAAATAATAGTCCAACGGTGTCAAGTCACAGCTCCAAGGTGGCCAAACGACATCAGCTCTGCGGCTGATAATGCGATCTTCAAAAACAAGGCGCAAAACATCAAGTGTAGCTTCGGCGATGTGGCACGTATCGTCGTCCTGTTGAAACCAAATTTTGCTAATATCCTCCTCTTCAATTTTTGTGAACAAAAATTCGTCCAACATGGCCCGATAACGATCGCCATTGACTGTAACGGCCACTCCTTGCTCAATTACGAAGAAAAATGGCTCAATTATGCCTCTGGACCAAAATCCTCACCAAACAGTGACTCGTCTTGGGTGTATCGGCTTTTCAATATATGCGTGCGGGTCTTCTGTGCCCCAAAGGCGACAATTTTGCTTGTTTACATACCCGCTAAGATAAAAATGAGCTTCATCTGAAAAGATGATTTTTGATTCTGCAATATTACCATGATTTTCAAAGTAATGTCGCAATACTTCCCAACGTTGTTCAAGCGTATACACAACCATAATCGTTCAGCGGAAGGATAAAACTAATTATCTGTCAAATCAGGCATGAGCCAAGTGTTACCATTCACGAAATAAGCACTCGTTGAAAAAAAAAAAAAAACGTTAGATGGGGGACCCATTATATTAAAGGTGTTCGTATTTGTATGGACAAATTTAAAAGTGGTTCGATTTCAGTTCGCCCGGCAGGTTTTTGTTCCTTAATGATAAATAAATGAGTAAATGAGTAATTGAAGCATATCCGATAACGTTTAGTGGATCCGGGAACGGCTTTAATATACGTCTATACAAATTAGTATCTTCAAATGTATTTTTTTTAATAATACATGACAACAATAAAATTGAAAAAGAGAATTGTTTTTTGGATCTTTATTTCTTAAAATTGTGGATTTAATATTAGATCAGATGAGCCTCAACAACCTTAAGCAACAATTGCTTTTCCCCTTCATCATTGAATAAAATTCTGTTAAAGTCTCGGATACATTTTACGTCTCGCTCAGCAGTATCATTAACAAAAAATAAGTCGTTACAGAATGTCCAAGTTTCCTCGAATGATATTTTCTAAGTTGAAGGCAAAAACTCTAGAAATTCCAGACATAAACTCAACCAACGGAAGAAACAAAACCACTTATGGTGTATTTTTGAGTGTCTCTTAAATTTGTATAATTTCGGCCATTTTAAAATATTACAGTTGTTTCTTTTAAATAAGTTTTTCAACAATTTAACGTTTTTCTTCAAAACTTATGTTTGAATCGAAAAAGACTAGAGCTACTGTTTCCTCAAAAATATACCATAAACGATTGCTCATTTTTTTTTTTTTAATTATTCCTGAGATTTCCGGGTTAGTTTTCGAATACTTTGTAGAATTTTGAATAAAAGTTAGATCTTGAAGCGGTGCGTCTATGGCATTGGTACATCTGAATCAGACTTTAATGTAAAGTTTCACTAGAAATATGCAAATATCGCGTAATCCACAAATATTTTAAAGAATGTATTACATTTAACATCCTTCGATTATGGCTAGTTGGACCAGGCGTACGAAAATTATAATACTCTACACCAAGAAAGATTAAGACCAACTGAAGTAATTCTTTAGAGTCTTCTCGTTTTTGAGATTTAGTCGTTTGTTCATAACTTTACGTTACACAACATTCACATTGCCGCTTCTAAATAATTCTTTGTTAAGACTTGGCCATGATTTGGCAACTCTTTCAAATATTGAAACTTGTGGAGCATATTTAGAATATAACCTTGCTTCGAAAACGCTGCGCAATATTAAGTCTTTCATACACAAGCTGGCGGCAAGGTAGATTGATTAGACTACATCTCATGTTTGTTCAAAAGGACAGCGGCGCCTGTGTTGATAAAAGTATTTGTAGATGTTATATCATATGAAAATCCGTTTACTTGGTATACAATATTCCATTTAACTAATTTTATTGTTACGAATGTAAGATTGGGAACCTCTGCGTTTATTAAATCGCTAAAATATATAAACAAAAGCTGCAAGAACAACTATACGTGCTGTTTACAAATAACCAAATCTACCACAACAACCATTAGCAGAGACAAAGTAAATAAAAATAACACGGCAATAACAATAATTAAGCAGCAAAGAAAGCAAGTAATAGACAATCAAAAAGCAACAACAAACACTAAGAGCTGAAAGAGGTAGATGTTTACATAGGCATGGCTACAAAAGAACTAAAAAGAAATTAAAAGAAAAAATGGAATCTACCTGAAATACCGAGAGGTTCAAGAGCTTTCGATGTACTGTTTATTCAGCCATATAAAAAGCACATCGGTGCGAACAACGATCAGTTTAAGTAAAGTTAACTCAGCGGATGTGTTATTGGTGTGAAGAGAGCTTATAAGGATATTTCAATATAAGGACACCCTAATGTGTATGTTGAAGTATTTGATAGTTAGGTAGATAGATAGGTTTGCAAGTAATTCTCACTTGCCGGAGAGCGTTCAACCACTGCCTCGTATATTCTTTCGAGCTCGTGCTGTAAAAAGGGTTCTTGCAAATCTCAACGTTAACAAGTCTTCTGGGCCGGATGGCATACCAGCACTGGTCCTGAAGCAGTGCTCTTCGACGCTTGCGCGTCCATTAGCTCACCTTTTCAGTGCGTCATATCGCTCCGGTATTTTTCCATCTTGCTGGAAGGTTGCTAATGTAACGCCAATCCCTAAAAAGGGCGAGGCTAGTTACCCTGAGAACTACCGTCCAATAGCAGTTTGTTCCACACTCTCCAAGGTTATGGAGAGTATGATTAATCACCACCTTGTGGGTTATCTGGAGTCCAACGATTTACTTAGCGATCGTCAGTACGGTTTCCGAAAGGGCCGTTCTACTGGTGACCTGCTGGCGTTGCTCTCGGAGAAGTGGAACAAATCCATTCATGGTTTTGGCGAGAGTAAGGTTGTGGCTCTGGATATATCAAAGGCGTTTGGTAGAGTTTGGCACGAGGCTCTCATTTCGAAACTTAATGCTTTTGGTGTCGGTAGTCACTTCTCTCGATTTATATCGAGTTTTCTCAGAGATCGCTCTATAAGAGTGGTTATAGATGGAGTCTCATCCGACGAGTTCAGGGTAAACTCAGGGGTACCGCAAGGCTCTGTTCTTTCTCCTACTCTTTTTCTAATATTTCTTAACGACTTTCTTCTTCTCACTTCTAAAACCATCTACTCTCTTGCGGATGACAGCAACATTTGTCACTCATATTCCTTTGATCGTAGACCGAGCCGTTTGGAGGTTGGGGTAAGAAGGATTAATATGAACGTCACACTCACAAGTGACCTGGTGAAGGTCTCCGAGTGGGGTCGTGCGGACAAGGTCGATTTTAATGCACGTAAGACTCAATGTTGTTTTTTAACACACAGGCGTGGTAATGTGGATATTGAGGAATCAGATGCTCTTGATGTTCTGGGTATGAGAATTCACTGTGACGTTCGTTGGAATGATCACATATTTCAAGTGTCGAAAGAAGCATTCAAGTGCCTTGGTTTTTTGAGACGGTGCAAGAAATACTTCACCCCATCTGATCTCCCTAATATTTACAAGACCTATATCCGTCCCAAAATGGAATACAACTCTCATGTATGGGCCGGTGCTTCAAAGTCTATTTTGGAGCTTCTCGACCGCGTACAGGAGAGGGCGAAGATGCTCATCAATGACGGTAGGGTAGCCAACTCTATCGATTCATTGGAGCACCGTCGCAATGTGGCGTGTGTTTCAGTGTTCTATCGGTACTATAACGGAATGTGTTCTAACGAAATTAAGGAATTAATTCCCAAAAATCATATTTTTTTACGTAGTACTCGTATTTCTCGTAGAGCGCATCCCTTTGTAGTTGATTGTCCGGTAAATCGCACAACGCATTATAGGGAGAATTCGTTCTTTGGTCGCACTGTTCGGTTGTGGAATAATCTTCCAGCGAAAGTATTTCCTGCCACCTACGACATGAGTAAAAAAAAGGTACATCGTCATGTACGAGTACTTACAAAAATCCATACATTGTGTCCTTATATACATATATGTATGTATGCTTGTAAATTGAATACATATATATTTTGAAAGCATTTTTCTGTGTATTTATTGATAAATGTATGTATGTATACATTTATGGCTCGTTGAATCAAAATCGCTATTTCATGTCTTTTATTTTTAATTAAAATTAATAACATTTTCATTGCATTTACAAACGATTGACAGACTTTTAATATTTCTTACAGGCAATGCGTTTTCAACAAGAAATCGTCATATTTTGACAGAAGTATTGTTTTTAAAATCCTTTCCATGAAATTATTTTATTGATCATAATGTGGAGTTCAAGAAATTTAATATTTAACACAACGGCGGTTGTAATTCTGTTAATAAGTATGCCAGGTAAGTCCAAAAATTAATTAAAGATTATTAAACACGCAGTTTATTCAAATTTTGAAAATGTATAAGTCAATTTAACTGACAGTCGATTACTTTTCTTAATGATTTTCGTAACGAAATACTCGTAACTTGCAAGTACTTTAGACAAAATATTTTTTATTTATCGTTTTTTTCTTTTTAATTTTCCTTTGTATACTGACAAGTTATTCAAAGAGTATAAGTTTCTTTTGGGGTTAATGGACTTTTAATATTGCCAAATCAAATTTTTTAGAAAAAATCATAGGACTTGGATGTAAAATTTATAATAAGAAATCTTTTTTTTTATCATCATTGAACAATAGTTGTCGGACTTGTATGGAGTCAGTAATCACAAATAATGAATAATTTTTTCTTTACTGGAGTCGATTGAAGGATCTATTTAATAATTAAAAATGATTTCATGTAAATGTTGACCGCGGCTACGCCTTGGTTAATACAGTGGGTCCAATTTAGGCATACTCTTTCCAACATATCGGACAGTATCTCACGAATAAATTCTTCAATATTGGCTTCCAGTGCGTCAGTCGTTGCAGGCTTGCCCCTATAGACATGAGCCTTAACATAACCGCACAAAAATGGTCTAAAGGCTTTAAATCACACGATCTAGGCAGCCAATTGACTGGTCCAAAACGTGAAATAAACTGTTTACCGAAATCGCCTCTCAATTGGGCCATTGTTTGGAGTGCTGTGTGGCATGTGGAACCGTCTGGTTGAAACCACATGTCAGCCAAGTCTAGCTCTTTTATTTTGGGAGAAAAATATTTTTAATCATCACACAGTAGCGCTCGCCATTCGCAATAATGTTCCTGCCTATATCGTCTTTGAAAAAGTACGGTCCCAAAATCTACACCAAACAATGCACCAAATACCGCAATTTTGCTTGTTCACGTGTCCATTCAACCACATACCAAGCAGACAAATAAATGAAAGAAACTCATGATGCACTTTGTTAATCGAGCATGAATTTTGATAATAAAATTCATTAATCTGCTAGCGTATTCGATTCATGGTTAAATTATAGACCAAACTGAACTTGTTTGATAGTAAGGTGTTACACAAAAACAGCTAAGCTGCCAAAAACAGTGCTGCCAAAAAGAAAGTTTCTAATAAATCGTCCTATACATCCAGTTAGTATATCGATGTTCGAGCTCATGAGTATCGGAAAAAAATAATGCATTAAATCAAAAAGGTCTTTTAATAGGTTTGGAGAAAACGCTTAATACATCAGAAAAGTGTAAAGAAAGACTTTGGCTTTGGTATGTGGAAGATAACACAAGAAGTGGCACCTTGGGACAACTGATATTGACAGTTTATGGACTCATGTTAAATAAAGAAATCATAATTTACAGAAACGAGCTGTGTTCCTTATATAGAACCGTAGCCAAAATTGAAAAATATTAACGAGCAAACATTAACAATGACATCGGCAAAATCTTATTTATATAAAAGATACTCAACTGCCTAAAGACATAAAAGTTATTTTAAAATTTGTTTGGCGTCATTTAAGTAAAGGATAGCTTTATAGGGTGTTACTTATAGAGAAGTTTTTTATGGCGCAAATACTCATAATTAGTCGCTAGCAATGTTATGAGGTAATACAGCTGTTGAAAGAGATTGACTCTCTTGGTTAGTAGACGGGGGTCTTACCATAGCACATAACTCTAGGTCCCTTTTAAAGTATCTTAAATAGAATCGGGTCTGTTTGTTGATCGAGAGATGCCCAATTGGGATATGTATGTTACTAATAGAACTGAAGTTGTACTTATACCGTATGTATACCTCTTAAAAGCTTCGTAATATTAGAGATCTAACTGACACATTGGATGACAAAATATTGAATTTGATTTTTTCAGTTTGTGTTTCTTACAGCGACCACTGTGCAGTATTGAGAAGAAAAGAGGAAATAGCTTATCAGCTTACAAAAACTGTTCTTATTCTATGTGTGTGTTAATACTTTTTTATATACAATTTATACTGATCAATGCAGAAAATCAAATAAGTATCAAATCAAACGTGTTAATGTGTGTTGTTTTATGATAATGAAAGTAGTATAAGAGACTACAAGTCCGCTGAGTTTGCAAACGTTTAAGTTCGAAGTGACTAATGCCCTAGAAATAAAGAAGAAGGCACATAATGAAAGAGGTCTCTACGTTTTTATATTTAAATAGAACGGATTCATTTTTCATATAAATGTCAATTTAATGACTTTTTGACAGCAGACTGTGTGGATTAGACAAACATTCTTTGTTGAAGGATGTTTTTCAACAGAAAAATTTCCCACAAAGATCAATGACGCCACATTAAAAATAGTTTTTCATTTTTCCTTTGTCGTTTTTGTTTTTTCTTCTACGTCTCTATTTCTTCCATTTTTTTTTTTTTTTTTTGTTAAGGAACAATTATTTCACAAATGGTTTGTGGATTTCCTTCATAAAAAAAGTTATTATTTTTTGCTTTATTTGTATAAATAAATTCTATATATATATGTATATAAGTACATATGTATGTATATAATTTTGATTTCTGGTGTTCTAATGCCAAAAAGTAAATTTTTGTATAATTTTCTCTGTCTTCATCATAATTTTTTATCATCAGCAATAATACACATAGAGATTGTTTTCTAATTTCCTTAAATTTCTTGGGAAATAGATGGAATATTCTAGGATGCACATATTTAATAATAAATAAATTTTTATGACAAATATAGCCAACCAAATCACAAACAAACATACAGCTGAAGTCAAAATAATAGCACTACGATGAAATATTAACTATGATTAGTTCAATTAACCAGCGTGCATATTTGTGTAGATTTTCAAATACTTATCGTAATGAAAATTTGTATAAAATGCAATATTGACACAATTAAATACATATGTATGTACATACCATATATGTATGTAAAGCGAGTTTTTTATAGAGGTATAGAACTTTAAGTTGGTATTACTTTTCAAGATGGCGACCGATTTAACAGCTGTCAAGTGACTTATTCTCAGTTTGGTTTGGCAATTTATCATGAATAGTCTCACGCCCGGCGTAGATTCGTCGAATGGGCCCAAAACTAGATTACAGTTGTTTCCGATTTTCATAAGCGAATTTTGTTTAGCGATGAAGCGCACTTCTGGTTGAATGGCTACGTCAACAAACAAAACTGCCGCATTTGGAGTGAAGGTAATCCTCAAGTGTAGGTGAAAACTCCGTTACATCTAGAAAAACTGACTGTTTGGTGCGCTTTATGGGCTGGTGGAATCATTTGTCCGTATTTTTTCAAAAACGATGGTGGCTAGAACGCTACAGTCAATGGTGATCGGTATAGAGCCATAATTCATTCCTGAATTGAATAAGCATGATGTACAGGATATGTGGTTTTACCAAGACGGTGCAACATGTCACACAGCTCATGCCACAATAGATTTATTGAAAGACACGTTTGGTGACCGCCTAATTTCACGTTTTGGACCTGTAAATTGGCCCCCAAGATCTTGTGATTTAACACCGCTAGACTACTTTCTGTGGGGCTATATAAAGTCATTGATCTATGCGGTAAAGCCACAAACGCTTGACCATTTGAAAGACAACATTCGCCGTGTTATTGCCGATATACGGCCACAAATGTTGGAAAAAGTCATAAATAGTCGATAATTGGACGTCCAGATTGGACTACATCTGCGCCAGCCATGGCGGTCATATGCCAGAAATCATATTTAAAATGTAATGCCACAAGAATGTCTTTCAGATAAATAAAATTCATGTCAATCGAATAATCCATCGTTGTTTTATTGCAACTTAAAGTTCTATACCTCTATAAAAAACACCCCTTAGTTAAAGAAGAGAAAAATCAAAAATTGTGAAGTGATGCTGTTACAAGCGTTCTTTTTGAAATACTAAATCAGATTCACGCAAAGAGCAGCCCTTCTTCTCTGTTTTCTCACGTACGTACTCACACGCATAGGCTAAAAATAAGCAAAAAATGAAAAAAGAGAACTAAAAGGGAAAAAAGTAGTTCAAAATGGCATGAGTGGGAGCTCTCAAATTACTAGCACAATTGTAATATACATTAAGATTAGTTTGAGGGACGCTGTACTAAATTGATAATCTATTTTTTCATTATTTGTGCTATTATTATGAGAGCAACTGTTACTATATACATGTATGTATGCATGTAGAACATGTGACTTGACACTAATACGAGTTTGGTAAAAACACAAAAAAACATCATCTTTCCTTTCTTCATGATGTGGAATAAACAAACATTCATGATTAATGTGGCAAAAATTATTCTCTTGTGTAATCATTATTTCTCCGAAAGAGAGTGTGTGTGTCTGAATTTATAAAAAGTTTGAAACTGTGCTTTAATTCCCAAACCTTATCCGTTCATTCCTTTATTCCTTATACATGTATATGTATGTACATGTATGTATGCTTGTGTGCGTACGAGTAGTTGTGTAACACTACCGCAACAACAAAAAAACGTAATTAAACATACTCTTGTAAATAGATGTCCTTTTTGTTTTTCGTTATTCTTACTTTAGTGTTGAAAACTTTTTAATTTTTTTTTTTTTTTTGGTCTGATTTAGTAATTTTCTATTACGAAGAGTATTTCATTTTATTATTTTAATTCAAAGTTAAATATTTGCTTAAATAAAGTTTGCTCGCGATTATTATTTGGGGAAATGTTGCTGTTTTTTTGATTCAAAACTCAACGTATGTATTAATTAGTTTGTTAAATAGTAATATTGAAATAACATCATTAGTTTTGAGTCCTGAGGGTTTCGAAAAATATTTAAAAACAACCTTTGAAGCCGTTTAAAGTATGCACAAAGAAAGCTTAAATCTCCTGCTCTCTTGTTAATTAGAATATGTTTTAATTAAAATTAAACGAATAAAAGTTTGAAAAAAAAGGTAATGAATATTAATATTTAACTATTTGCGCTCTTTATCTGAATCCAAACTTTAAATGATTTTTTGAATCTCATTAAACATTTTGTTGCTTAATTCTTTGATTCATCGTGTATTTTTTCAATGCATACTGTCTGCTCATCAGAAATGATTTGATTTTTTTACATTTGTTTCTGTAACTTTTCCAGACTCTGTGGTTTCCTTAATTAGTGAATTTATTTTTTATAAAGTTCGATTCGTTTTCCTGTTGCCATAGAGTAACATTGATAAACAAATTTCATAAGCAGTGGAAGAATAAATGCTGCAATACTGTAATACGTTTTCATGATACAATTCACTCTGTCCAGGATTGAATTTTTTTTTTTTTTTTTTACTTAAACTTTTTAGTATATACTTTACAGAAATTGGTTTTTTTCCAATAAAAAAAAAAATCTTAAATTGAAAAAACTTAAATTAAGAAGTTTTTTCTTCCACTTCATTGCAACGCATGGATTACGAAAAAATTGTACTTAAGTTTTATTTCCTTTTATTTTTTCTTAATATTTTAATGCCAAAACAAAAAATATTTGTTGTTTAAACTGCTTAATAGAGTGGAAAATTTTGTACAAATAATTTAAATAATTAATGACTTACAAAAACTATTAAGAAATGTATGTACATAATACTACGATATTTCAATCACTGGTATGACGTATTATTATATTTTTATTTTTATTTTTATTTTGGGATTTTACGATATCTGAGTAGCAATAAAAATTCTTTCCTTATTAACTTGCTTGTATCACCACAAAAAGACTGTAACCTTTTTTTTGCCTAAAAGTGAAGGTTTTATTGGAAATATTTTTATGTCAGTTTCTGTAAAATGCACACAAACTTTTCTAGATTTAATATACAAATATTTGATTTTTGCCTTTTATTTTCCGAAAAAGTTACAAAAGCTTAATTAAGACTAAAACTTTACTTGGCAAACAGCAGAAAGCAAAAACAAATATTTTAATAAAACTTATAAAACAAACTATTTTCAAACATTTCCGTTTTAAAACATTTTCAAATATTATACAATATGTGGAACATGAGACTGTGTGTGTGTGTATGGTATGTATGCTGAGTTTTTATTGAATAAATGTGTAGTATATCAGCATATTATTAAAACATCATATGCATGTTTAAACATGCAAAAGGAAGAAGAAAAAACAGCAAAGAGAGGATAAACTACTTTCACTGCTTTTGCCAACAGCAATTTTTAACAACGAACTACAGCTACAACAACAAATGTATGAGCTGTGCTGTAAAGCAGTTTTACAAACAATTTTTCAATTGAACTTTAATTGAATTTTTAGTGTTTAAAGTGGAAAAACTTAAAATTAAAATTAAGCCAAAGCATACTGCTTACACATGCAAATGCATGCCACTTCTTTAAATAATTGACGATAACGATATATTATGAGTTTACCACATCAAGATCTATGTATGGTATGTGATTTTGTACATATGTATTTAAACACACAGGATTTTTATGTTGTAAAAAATAAAATTTATTGCAATTTTCTGTATGCCAATGAAATTCTGATTAAATTTTTTTTTGAAAAATTGAATTTTAATACATAAACATATACAATGTACATACATATGGTATTTAAGTATATTCAGATATTTTATTCTCCGTCACAAATTTAAAGATAAAAGGCTTTATTCGAAATTACAAAGCAGATAATGATATTCAGAATCCTCATAATTAGATGCTTTAGAATTAATTTGAGTGAAAGTATACTATGATACTATACAATGCCACGTGTTACACTTTGGTTAGTTAATGCAACGAAAATACCCAAAATACCAAGCCAATGCACACAAATTTCAACAAATTTACATGCTGTTGTACGGTTATTGTTAATCTTGCCTTTAAACTGGCTAACTACAGCGCCAACAGTATAGGAAAGAAATAGAAAAGTTTGGCGAACAATAATTTGTAACAAGTACGCCTCTATCGCATAACAAAAAAATGTTTTACGGTTAATGTACACAATATAGGCAGACATGCCAAACGTGGTTTTTCGTTGGTGGCTCTAGTGATATTCTAGTTGTTGTACGGAAAAACAAAATATTTCTCCCAAAACATCAACCTGTGCACGAGTGTAAAGTAAGCGGTTAAACCATATTAAAACGCCTTTATACCCTACTCGTACATTAACTCTCAAACGTATTAGACAGACTTTACTACTTTTTTTATTCTCTCTGTGTTGCTGTAAATGACCGTAAGAGAACATTATTTTATATTGAATGCAATCGCTTTAACAAACAGTTTGTACCTATTGCCTGTAATAAGATAATAAATCACCTACAGATTTCAATCGCTATTGCTATCACTCAATAGACAGGCTGATGATAAAAACAAAAACAAAACAACAGCAAAAATCAAAAACACATGCAACAATAAGAGAGAAAGTGGCAGTGATAATTTCACTTATGCACACACACAGACATAAGTATGTGTGTAGTAGTTATTACAATTCTTTGTGAGAGATAAGAGTTTCAATTTTTGTTTAAATGTTGACTGATATAGTATTTACATTTGTCTATGTGTGCGTGACTGTTTCTTCTTCTTTTTTTTTGAATTTCAATTTACAACTTTTGTATGTTGGTGTGTTCAGAAAGTAGTTGTTGAAATTTTTGTTATTGTTGTTGTCGTCGCTAATAAGTGTATGTGTTTGTATTGATGTAAGTGTATGGGTTCGTGTTATTTGCTTTTTTAACAATTTTATGCAATAGTTGCAATTTGTATTGCATGCTTTCAGGCGTTAAACGTATAAAATACCATTATTCTTAAACAACAGCGGCAATAATAAAATTTCAATTGAAATATATGGGCGTTTATAGCAACAAATTTAACGTCAACGTCAACGTCAACAAATACAACAACTATAATACTATAGTAACATGCCAATAACGACGATAACGAACACTCAGTCATTTACAATACAAACAACAATTACATACTCGAAGCAATAAGTGTATAATCGTTGATGTTGGTCTTGTTTATGTATTGCTTAAATAGCAAAAAGAAATTGTTTTGTTTGTTTTTTGTCTGTTTTGATTTTTTTTAAAACATACATATGCACAGCAAGCTATACACCAAAAAGAAAATGTTGATAAAAATTATATTGAAAATGGAAATAAGAACGAGAAATGTTTGTCTTCGAATCTAAAACTACATGTTTAGAATCTACGAGTATGGAGATATATATGATAAATATAAAAGGTTTGACATTAAAAACCCATATTATTATTCTGGCCTTAATGTGGAACTCCTTTCCTCTAGAAATGTCTAAAAGCAAATTATTTTTAATTAACAAAACTTATTCCCTTTCAACACTCAACACTGCAAAATTTGTATATTCGAGCGTATCAGTACAAAGCTAGGAGCACCCGATTGTTGTAAATGTACCAACATGACCCAATTTCAATTGTGCTTTATTGTCGCAAAATAGCAAAATTCTCTCAATTTATTCTGCGTATTGTCATCTTCGAATGGCGCAAATGAGCACAATAAATATTGGCGCATTTCTAATATTATTGTTGCCGCATTATTACCTAACGGGCTGCACACGATTGCCGTACCAATAATCGATACATTGCGACAATCGTGTAACCACAGCTTAAGCGAAGAAGAATGAGACAAGACATACAGGCATACATACAGATTTGATCGAAAAGAAATAAAAGCGACTTAAAATAAATCAGAAAATTTATTTCAAAATTGCTCACAAATCATTTTTTCATGGGTGTAATTAATTTACACTTTGTGTGTGGCAAAACTAAATGGCATGATTTCACTTAACGGCTACCTCATGTGTGTTTTTCCATTCAACATGTAGTCAGACCATGCAATTCTATCAACAGTTATAAAAACAGAAGTCAATATCGCATTCGCGCATACTTGAACAGCGAAACGAATGAGTGAATGACTTGTTTGTTAATAATTGAAATAAAAAAGGAGTAAAGTAGTAAAATGTTTTATTTTTATTTTAATTAAATAACGTAAATACCCCTTAAGTTTTGTTATGAATAAATAAATAAACATTTAAAAATTGCCACTATAGCATACTCAGTAGATTATTTTATCAGGAATACAGAGATCTGTTACACACGGTTTACCAGAATTTTACTATAAATTTAAAATATCCTTTAAAGTGAATTCAATTATTTCATTAAACAGAGATACTATAGTATACATACTCGTACTTTAAACAAATATTGGCCGACAATGTTGTAAATTTTTAAAAGATAATAAAACAAGAGAGAAGCTATTCTTTGCATATTTTATGTCTTAACAAAACTACGATAAGTCATTTTCGTTGTTTTTTCTTTAGTTTTTTATTTATTTTTTTTTTGTGAAAAGTTTTATGGTGATTTTATTTTGCTTTTGAAAAACATTTACAGAATTTTTAATTGGTATTTTGATATGGTTTACTCAACTTTTTAAAAGTTTTTTTTTCTTTAATTTTTCCTTAAACTGTAAAAGTTGTTTGGTTTTCATACATTAACACCAAATATATAATGTATCATCTATTAAAAAAAAAAGAAAATTAATTAAAAATAATGCTTTAACGTTTATAATTTTAAGACATTATGCTACGATTCTTATGCCATAAATCTATCCACGATGGCGAATAATTAATATTTATTAATCATATTAAAAGTCTCATATCTACTTGTTGTTGTGATTATTTTCTTTACTTTCTTCAAAGCAATCATCATCAATGATTTGTTAAAAGTAGGAAATAAAAGTACTCAACAATATGTAAATAATAAAGATGTAAGAGGGCTGTGTACTAAAAATGAGCAGTAACCAGAGTACACTCATAAAGGAATATGTTTCAATAAGCAACAGAGTGTTCTGTATTCCACTTAAAAGGCGGAAATTAAATACACAACCGAACAAGACACTTTAATTTTTATGTTTATTTTTTCAGCTTTTTTTTTAGGCGTAACAGGATACACTCATTGTCGTTAGTTTCCGTTTGAATGTACTCGTAGTACGACAAAGCATTTGAATATGCCATGTCTGCATGTGTGTCAGATATTATGTGTTTGAGTGGGAGAGTAAATTAGAAAAAAAAAAACAAAAAAAAATAAAACATAAGTGACGGCGCCAACAAGTGCTTATTTTTCTGTTTCATTATGAATTTGTTGGTTTTGTTCTTTGTTCTTATTCACTTATTTTCTCTCGTCGTTTATTATTGTTAAGAGATCCCTATTATAGTACTTTTTTGCATTTTTGTGCTCGAGTGTATTATGTTTTATAAATTTAATAAATGCATACTGACATACAAACATTAAGAGTATCTTCATATATACACAAGTACAATATGCATGTATGTTACCAAGTCATAATTATCTCTATTCCTTATATGTTACCCTAGTAGGTGTAAAATATAAGAAAACTTGAGATTTCTGTCCTAATTATCGTAATATTTGTTTAAAAAAAAATTAAGTTCTACTGGAAAGTAAAACGCAAATATTTTCATGATTATCTTTCCCAATAATCGAATTTTTCGTTGCTAAATTTATCATTCGCACTTTATGTTATACCATGAAGCACAAATTGTTTTCACTTTATCAAATTAAATCTACCCGTTAACACAAAAAGACATCTTAAATAGGGTTTTATTTACCTCTTAATCGAATCAATCTCAAGCAGATGTTGATTTAAAGGATTATAGCTTTTGTTCAGCACCAAAAAAACAGAAAATAAATACTCCAGGTAAAGTCAATAAATTAAGTAGATTTGGTTTAGACAGTAAAAAGGAAAAGTGTTTCAAAAAATTGATGGAAATTTATTAAGCAGGTCAACCACACTATCAAACAATAACTAAAGTAGGTGGGCTTTTGAAAAATGCCATTAAATCGTTAAATATTAATTATAAAATTAACTCTCAAATCTCTCTCAATACCTACTGCTGAACAAAAGGGCTTTTGTGTGTTTTTGTAGGTTATACGCTTTTAAAAGTGATGGACATGAAATACAATTAATATTTAAAGGAATTAAATTAATCACAGCTATGCATTAATTATTAGTTAATTATAATTGTTTTGAACTTTGAATTTATTGTTTGTGCTGAAATAAAAAAATAAAACAATTTCAGTTAGATTAACTTCAAGGCTAAAGTGTGGTTATAGGTTATGTTTTTTTTTAATTTTAACCAAAATCATTAATAACTCTTATTTAAGGAAATTTAAATTAATTCATAATAAAAAAACGTAAAATAAAATAATTAAAAATTTATGGATTTCTACAAAACGAATTTAATTTTTTTTCTCCCGTTACTCCTCTTGGGAGCATATGGCTTCCACAAAGCATCACCATCTAACACGGTTTACAGCCGTTGACTTTGCCTCTTCCCATGTTAGGTTGTTCTGTCTCAGTTCTTGGATAATTGTGCGTCTCCAGGTGTTTCTTGGTCGACCACGATTTCTTGAATCTTGAGGATTCCACTCGAGTGACATTCTAGTGATACTTTCTCGACTTTTTCGAATGGTGTGGTGGTGAACGATCCATCCCTACTTTCTTATCCTTATCTGTTTCAGTATGGGTTCCTCATTAGTCATTCTTCACAGTTCTGTGTTACTTATAGTGTTAGGCCAGAATATTCTGCATATGAGTCTGAGGCACTTGTTAGTGAATACCTGGAATTTCTTTGTGATGTTGTTCGATACAAGCCAGGTTTCACTGCCATACGGCAGTACCGATTTAACACATGAGTTGAATATTCTGAGCTTAGTTCGTCTGGATATATGTGAGTTTCTCCATACTGACTGCAGTTGTCCAAATGCCGCTCTCACTTTGTTGAGCCTGTTATTTACGTCTGTTTCTGCGTCAATGTTTGTAGTCATTGTACTTCCTGTAGCATGATGTTTTCCATGCTCGTACTGTTTATTCTCACGGCCTTGGTTTTCTTGATGTTTATCTCAAGCTCAACATACGAGCCAATCTTTCTTGGTCCTCCAGTTTCGACTGCATATTGGAAATCTTATGTGAGAGTAGACAAATATCATCCGCATAGTCCAAGGCGTGAGAGACTCCCTCTTCTTTTCGAATAGACTTTACTCATTATGTCATCCAGCATGATGGTGAATAGCTGAGGTGATAGTGGGCATCCTTATTTAACTCCAGCATTGGCTGGCTGATACTTCCGTTGTAAAAAACTGAAAGTTCTACATCCTCATCGCTCTAATTATTCGAATTATCTTCTGGGGTACTCCTTTGGTTCTTAGTGCTTTCCATATAGCCGTTCGCCCGATGGTATCAAACTCTTTTTTGAAATCGACGAATAGTAGATACAGTGGGGTACGCCATTCTATGGACTGTTCAATGATTATTGGTAAAGTGTTGGCCTGATCTACGCAGCTTCTATTCGGCCTGAAGCCAGCTTGTTCGTCTCGCAGTATGTTGTCTATCCTGCTCTGTATTATGACTGCAAGTGTCTTATATGTGGTGTTAAGTAGAGTAATTCCCCTCCAATTATTACAGACTTTTAAGTCGCCACGTTTTGGTAACTTTACAATGATGCCCTTCTTCCACGTAGGAGGCAGCCCCTCCTCTTTCCATACTGATATGATGTAAGGCAGTAGAAGTTCAGCTCTGGTTTGGATGTCAACCTGTAGAATTCCCACTGGCAATCCATCTTTCCCTGCCGCCCTATTATTCTCCAATTTGCCAATCGCCTTTTTTATTCCATTCAGATTGGGAGGGTTGCATGGTATTCTTAAACTGTTTTCCTCATCTATGTTCTCAACTGTTTCGCTGTCCTCAGTAGTGTTCGTGACGTTACTAATTTTATTGAAATATTTTCTCCATCTCTATGTTTGTGCATCATTGTTCGTTATTAGTGTACCATTTTTATCGGCAACGCCTTGGTTCCTATTAAATTTAATATTAAACAATTTAAATGCTACAATTAAGGTCTGATCTCTAATACATTTTAGGCTGAATATGTAAATTGGTGTGCCGCTGTGGTATGGTAGGTAAGACATCCGCCTACCCACCAGAAGGTCGTCGGCCACCATCTTACCAGGCCAGACCATCTTAAAAAAAGAAAAAAAGTTTTTCGACAGCGGTAGCACCTCTTAACATTAGCTAGTAACTGGTTATGAGTATGAATACTATTGAAAACTGACGTTAAACTGTAGGCTCCTTTCAATGTGTTTAAAAACAGAATCGGGTGCAGCTCATTGACTGAGAGATGTCTCCATGTTCCTTCATGGAATGTTATGGGAATTAATGAATTTAAATTGTAGGTATTTTCGTTGACATATGCTTGAAAGTACGTAAAAAGTGCTGTAAATAATTTAATTGAAGCAGGTACACTTCAAGCAGCCTCCCTGGTGCCTGCTTATTTCGTTAAAGTTATTGCGGCAATACAATATTTAATTTATTAAAATAGCTATTGTATTGGCAAATATATCTTAATTCAAAATAGATTCCATTAGCTATTAAGTGACTTTTAACCATTTTACCCACTGGGAAAATGCATTTCAAACATACTTACAAAGACGTTTAACGTACTTTTGTTTCTCTATTTCTCTCGTATTTTTCGACTTTATTTTCGGTTTTTTTTTTCTTTTTTTCAATACATGGAGTATAAAATACTGGATATTCAATTTCAAGATAACGACAAATGTTATTTTAATAGAAAGTTCTTCTATTTTCTCCCCTTTTTTCTTTCTATATTTGGTAGTTGTAGGAATTCTTTTTTTTAATTCTTTCACAGGGCGTCACATGAGTGTTGTAGTGAAAATAACAAAGTACGTACCAGTTACACTTTTCAACTCTACCAAAGGAAGTATATTAGACGACTTAACATTTCAGTATGAGTGTGTCTGTTGGAACTATATGGTGCTGCATGTTGTACTCCCTATAGGAAAGTTTTTTATGGAATGAAACTACCTTTACATTTATGGTGAAATACGAGCAAAAATTCAGTATGTGTGTATGTGCACGGTTGATGTAAACTTTATTTCCCCAAACGTCTAAGGCTGCACTGTCAGCGATTTTTTCTTAAAATAGAAAAAAAAACAACAAAAAATTCAGTTGATTTTTCTTGTTCCTGTAACAAAATTTTAAATGTTAAAAGGAGCTGACTGGATGGCTGGTACTTTGTTAGGATTTTACATGGTAAGCCTTGGTGTGCATTTTAATAGCGTTCCAAATTCCCTTGAATTTTACTCTTGTAAAAAGGAAAAGTAAAAACGAAATAAGAAAACGAGAAGAAGAACACATATAAATATTTTGAAAAGAGTTTTTGTATTCCTTTATTATGTTTGCCTTTAAAAATAGAAAAAAAGTAACAAAAAAAAAAACGTAAACGTAAACGTAAAACTCAGTCAACATTACAGACACACATACTTGTCGTACCTTAGCAAAAACGAACAGAATCCAATAGAGTCAATTTTGCAATCAGTAAAATATTGGTTTAATACATGAGTATATAAAGTAAGCATGCATGTATGTATGTATGTATGTATGTAGTGTTTGTATGTGAAAGTGCTACCAGCCAATTTAAAATTGGTAGTATTGATTTATTACCATTAAGAGGAGAGTGCGAGAGCCATAGTATGTCTTGCCATATAAGAACTCGTATACCAATAGAAAAGAAATCGAACAAAACGAACATTTAAGTGTTTTTTGCATTTTTCTTTTTAATTTTGTTGTTTATTCTTTTTTGCTTGTTGTTGTATTTAAGAAAAGACACAGAAAACATGATTCCTTGCATTGGTCTTTGAGCAAAGAAATAAAAACTTATCCTTTAACAAATACCTTACGTCACTAAATAATATTTCAATTCATATGAAAGATAGAAATTCTTCGCTGTCATATATGATGTGCGATTGATTTTAATAATTTTTGTTCTTCCCTTGTGATTTGTCTATCATTACCGCCTCTTCTATATGTATTTTTATTACGAATTCTCTGTTTTAAAAGCCTATAAACAACCAGGTGATTTATATTGTGATGAGATCATTTTCATACTTTTGGAGTATATGCCCTCTTCTCCTACCAGCCCAATAAGGCAAAGAATATAAATTTTTTTCTTTTTATATACCGGAAGTATATTTTTGTTTCCCTTGTTTTGTTTAGCTTTTTTATATTTTATTTTCTTTTATTTTATTGTTAAAAAGTCGTATAAGAAAAATAAGGTGAATTCGATGATTTGCATACCCACAAGGAAGGCAAGGAAAATATCATAAAAAATATTTTATGTCTTTTGGCAATAAGTAAAAATTTAAAATAAAAAAAGGAGAAACAGAAGCTTCAAAATAAGATTATTAACTCAGATCATAAAAAATGTTTACTTAAGAGGTTTTCGAGTCATTTTCATATTATGGCATAATAAAATATGAAGGCGTGTGTTATTCTGTAAACAGAAGAAGACCTCTTCATTTCGAAGGAAGCAGCAGGAAATTCAATAGAAAATGAAAAACAAACATGGAATGGGTGTAAAGCGAAATGGTAACAGAAATGATATAAAATTTAATTTATTTTTCCACGAAAAGTGAACGAATTCAGCTAAAAATTTAACAAGTTTTCAGAAATTACATAAAATTGCAAAGAAATATTTAAGAATCTAAATTATCGGATGATTTTTTAGCAACTTCTTTCTGGCAACACTGTTATCGGCAACTTAGCTGTTTTCGTGTAACATGTTATTGTCAAACACGTTCAGTTTGGTCTATAATTTAATCATGAATTGACTTACAGACGAACAACGTTTACCGTGCTCAGTTAAAAAAGCGCATCGTGCAGTTTTTCCATTTTATGGTTAGTTTTTATCGATTCAGTGTCTTTCGCAGCAATTAGGCCAAAAGATTTGTAATGTAAAACCTTTTAAAATATAGCTGGTGAAAGAGTTAAAGTCACACGACCTACCACAATGGCTAACTTTTGGCAAATGGGCGCTGGTAAAGTTATATATAAAAACCTATAACAGTTAAACGTCGGCTCCGAACGGCAAATGCATTTACAGTAGTTTTCAATAGTAGTAATGTAATACTCATAACCAATTACTAACTAATGTTATGAGGTAATACCGCTGTCGAAAAACTTTTTTCTTTTTGTTAAGATGGTCTGGCCTGGTGTTGAACCGATGAACTTCTGATTGGTAGGCGGGTGTCTTAACTACCATACCACAACGGCACACAAAGTTAGATCAAGATCCACTCTTTTATCGGAAAATTGTGTTCAGCGACGAAGCTCATGTCTGGTTGCATGGATACGTGAGCAAGTAAAATTGCCATATTTGGTGTGAAGAGCAGCCAGAAGCATTACAAGAACTGCCAATGCATCCTGAAAAATTCACAGTTTGTTGTGGATTATGGGTTGGTGACATTAAGGGGCTGTAAATTATGGCCAAATTGAGCGGCGATTTCGTTAAACAGTTTTTTTACGATTAGACCCAGTCAATTATGTCTATAGTGGCAAGCCTGCAACGGCTAACGCAATGGAAGCCAATGTTGAAGAAGTTATTCTTGAGATACCGGCCGAAAATTTCACCCAGCGTATCATCATTATCATTATCATTATCTCTATTATCATTATTATCGAGGTATAAAAGTACGGCGACCTTTCGATCTATTGCAGAGCCTTCCATCTATATAGGGTTTCCCTATAATATCTCGGTTGGTACTTACCGCGATAACTCCCCGCCTGGAATCTGATAGGCACCCAGATACTTCCTCACAGAGTGCATCGATGCCCCATATTTACCCAATATATCCTCTGGTGCTTCGATTTCCTCATCACAGAATCAGCACATCGAGCTTGAGACTAATCTAATGTCCAATGACCTGCAGTATTTTGAGGTTACCTCTGGACATCACTGTGCAGGATTCGAGTCTGCCCCTGTTATAGTTACCCAACAAAAGTTTAGACTGTCTCAGACCCGCAAGGCCGAAGAAGAGAATTCGCCTCTAATTATCCTTATTTTGTTGAGTATGCTCTCCAGTGGAGTAGTAGCTCCATTTCTAGCCAGTTAATCGGCCCTTTCATTCCCAAGAATACCTAAATGACGGGACCCAGCATAAGCTGACCCGATTGTCTCTGCCCAGCTGGCTCAGTTTACACAGACATGCCCAACTCATAGCAGAGAAGTGCAAAAATGGCGGCCTGACTATCACATACTATTATGCACATTTCTCAAGTGCGTAAATTTCCGCCTGGAGTATGCTGGCGTGTTTTTCTATAAGTTAGAATATTCCCTCCTAGGGCCAAACATTCCATCGCCTGACCACTTTCTGTCTTTAACCCATCCGTATACCACAATATGGTCGCTTCTTTAAAGAGTATGTTGTCTCAAAACCATTCCAAACACTCCTATTACTCAGTCTTGCCATGAAGCTTTTGCCAAAGCCATAGAGTTTTATAATCCTGTCCATAGGACAGCCAGGTAGGAAGTAATCGACTACTTGGCTAAGCGGGTTAACATGATCCCCACTTAACCTCGTACCCGATTCATCTCCCATTGTCCTTGTTATGGTCTGTATGGCTTTATTTCTCGCGGACGGGGGTTAATGCTTAACACCGTCATCCCACACCGTCGATTCACTACCTGTATAATATCACACAAGATATCCTCGAACTTAGCTCTTGCTATTAGAATAATATCGTCGGCATGGCCGTGGAAGTTAATACCCACCATAGATAGCGTTTCTAAAAGTTCATCAGCAACTAGACTCCTGCTCTAGTATTGCTTACACTGTAGTGCTGGAATCAGCGTATGAACCATTTGAGGCGTAGCCGTGGTCAACAGTTACATGAAATCATCTTTAAACATTGAATTATAAAGATCGTTCCATCGTCTCAAATAAAGGTTTCATATTTTTCTCTAAATTTTATGTTTAATCAAATCCGAAAGCTCTTAAAAATCACCCGATACAAAGCCTTCTTTAATATTTTTTACATATGGTTTTTAATTCCTTTTGACTTCATTATTCTGTACTAGTTTCTAGGTTTCTTTAAAAACAAGATGCTTCACTGTAGTGATGTAATTTTAATTTCATAACATTTTTTTAATATTTATTTTTTAAATATGTACATATATATGTATGTATGAATGTATTTATTTTTCTTGATAAGCAGTTTGGCATAAAAATTAAATTCAATGTAATTTTATAATCAAATTTTCAATTTTATAAATAAAGACAAGGAAGTCAGAAGCAGGAAAATTATCCGGAAAACGAAACATCTCTTTGACAATAAAACGACAAAACCATAAAAAAGGAGTGCATTTTGCATTGCCAACTGGGCATGTAATCAGAGATAAATAGAAAAATAAATATCAAATATTTCGGTTAGAGTAAGAGAGAGAGAGAGAGAGAGAGAGAGAGAGAGCTGCAAATAAATAGCAAGGCAAAGACATTGAGCAAGTACAAGTGGAAAAATCTTAGCAAAGATTAATTGATTTCCACATGACTGCATCAGATCTCTACAGCAACGGCATTGCTTCTCAAAACTACACTGCTTTTCATTATGGCCGGTTACCGGACAGAAGTACTCGCATTAGATTTTAAGACATAAATAGCTAAAAAGCAGCAACAATAACTGCAACAACAACTTTATTACTTTTTTTTATTAATTTCTGCATTATTACAAACAACACTTTGCCTCTGTTGCAAAGTTGCCTGCTACTAACGAATGACTGTAGTAGCAGAAGATACAAAGCCAAGATGAAGCAAAAAAAGAAAGAGACAAACTGATTATGAAAAGGATGAGAAAAATGTTCTTACCATTTGTTGCAATAGCTTATCTGTTGAGTGGAAATTCTTTGAAGAAAATTTACCAAGAAATACCATTCTTGTGTTTTTCCTCTTCACAGCCATTTTTCAACTTGAATGTATTCATCTCATCTTTGAAAGACAACTGAAAAAAGCAAAAAAATAAAAATAAATAAGACAAGAGGAGATATGCGCTTGTGTTTTTGCTTCTAAGGATCTTTAAGTGAATTTTTCATGATGATACTACAGCATGATGATACTCCTCATACCACCATTACAGCCCTATACTCAGGACGATGAAAAGAGTGCAAAAGAAGAACTTAAACAAGAATAAAATGATGCTTAAATAGTTGAATTACAAAACATTAAAGAACTTTAATTTGTTTTTGTTTTTGTTTTTTGTTTTTGTACAAATCATACCATATACTACCAATAAAATTAAAGCGTTTACACTCGAAGAATAGATTCTGAATGGAAAATATCATTGATATGTATTCCAAATATTATACCCTGTGCCATATCCATTTTGTGTTGTTTTGTTATGGTTTGTCTTGAAAACATACACTCGTAGTAAAACTTGTCAAGTTTTATAGAATTTATATGTTAAAATATTGTAGTTTTTGTACAAGCAACCCAACCAGTCAGTCTTCTTTCTGCCTGCGTCACACACTCGTATTGTTTGGTATGTGGTATTTGGTATGAGAAGACGACAAGAAGGAAGCGAAAAATTTGTTCATAAATTAGTCGAAAAGAAGCTTGTCAGCAATTTACGTCGGCATTAAATTGTGAAAATTGCTGGTTAATGAAGCACATATATCAGAGAAAGTCCTACTTTCTGACATAAGTTTTGACTCCGACTTTGCACAACGACCATAGAGAGCGTATAGGAACAATGAATATGATAATATCCAATGATGAAACTTTTAAAAAGCAAAAACCAAAAATAAAACATTTTATGATAATTAATTGAAGAATATGCCACAATAGCACCATCTAAATGAATGCTTAGGCTTGTACCCTCTCACCACCGATAGTCAATGAAAAAAATTAGAAATAATAACGAATACATTTTTAAAATTAATTACGAATGTTTGTTTAAAATTTCATTTCCGTTTTCCATAAATTATCGTTGGTATTTGTACTTTTCTGGAGACGGTTTTGTTACCATTCAAGTTATTTGTTTTCTTTTCTTAAAGAATTTTGACTAATGGCACTTGAATGTGAAATTGAATGTACGTTCTACGGCTGCTGTTAATTCCCACGCATTTATTTATTTTTTTATCTTTTTTTTTGTCTCAGGAATTAAAACCATAATTAGACCTTCGATAGAATAATGGCCAACATTTCTGTACAGAAATATTTGTGTTTTTATAGTTTGCGCTTACTTTTAGTGAACTTTCCTTTATTGCTTAAGAAAATGAGCATTTTCTATACACACGGGATCTACTAAATGATATGCAATTATATTTTAGCGTGCGAGTTACCCTTACGTTGTTTTCTTATTCGTTCTAACGCTTCATCATTCCAAGCATGCTTGCATCAGTGCCACTATTGAACGTGGTTGAGCCGTGGCAGCAACGGTATTTGTTGTATTCTATTTAATGGCAGATACAGATGTGGTGCGTTCAACTTGAGTGTCTGTGTGTGACTCTTTGACTGCGTGTGTGCGTGTGTGTGTGTGTGTGTGGGAACGTAAGACATTGTTATGGTATTATTATACGTTTAAGTGATAAATTGTATTCCATTCATGGGCATAATTTTCTTTGCCATTCGTGTTCAAGAGCCTTATAGTGGGATTTGGGCGTTTCATTATTAGGACGAGTCAAAGTAAGGTTGCTTTAACGGAACTGTAAGTATTCCTGTGAGGTAATTGTATTAGAAATTTGTTCATCTTTAACACAAGCGTGTGTAATACTTTTGTAGTAAAAGAAACTTGTTCCTTAAAGCCCTAAGCTAGTAGTCTACAGGTTTGTCAGTAAATCAAAATAATTTCGTTTTTGCAATAATAATAAAAGTATTTAGAAAAACTCAAAATGTATGTATTTTTACTTAAATTTGTCATTTTAGATTTTTTATCTTAAATATTTTAGATTTACATACTATATGTATGTATGTGTGTAAATTACAACGCTAATATTATATATTATCTAACATCCGTCAATAGAGTAATGCGTTTAAGGGGATGTTTGTTCCAGAGCAACACAAAATAACTCAAACATTTGCCACTTAATTTCATCTTTTTACTTACAAAACAATGAAAAACAAAACAAAAATCGAATGAAGAACAAATATTTTGTTGCCAAATAACCTTGATTTGAAGCTCATCATACACCTTGATTGAGTTGTAGAACTTGATGTATGATTTGATGTCTTCTCCAAGTTATGTTATACATATGTATGTATCTATTTGTGGTATTTTTGCCGATGTATATTTGTAATGTAGTATCTTTGTCTTTCATTGAATGACTAAATGGAGAATTGGCAAAGAGAGTGGAGCAGCTTTGAGTAAAGTCAGCTTTTTTACTTTGTTTAAGTCAATCAAGTTGAGGAGTATTGTTTCCTTATTTTAAAAGAAAAATAATAATAATTTTGTTGTTGCTGTTGTGAATATTGTTTTTGTTAACAAACACTTGATATAATTTGTTAGTGTGTTGGAGTTGACTTTTCTTCAATCGATTTTTATTTTTATTTTTTTCTATTTTTTTTAACACATTTTTGGTTGAAGAAAAGTGTAGCAAATCATTTTTTTCTTTTGTTTTTGGTTTAGATTGAACATTACCCCGCAATGTATTTAAGGCATGTTTGTTTTCTCATTTGTTGTCATCTTTTTTGTTTTTGTTTCTTCGTTTTTTTTTTTTTTTTTTTGTTTTCTAATAAAAATATACACACAAACATTTTCGAGTTTAGAGCGATAAGAGGTGTGATACGAGAGGAGTTGTGATGAAGAGCATAAAACAGAATTTAGTTAATAGAAATGTCAATCAATTGGGTAAATATTTTAACAATTTCATTTCCGTAACAGTTTTCGAAATTTATAGAACCACATCAGAGCACACACAGAGCGGAGAGCAAAGGCACAAATAAAAAGGAAGCAACACATTTAAGGGATCAAAGAGAAATTGAAAAAAAAGAAACGAAAAGGTGGGTCAAACGAAATGCGTACTGTAATGAAGGATAAATTGGATAAATAAATAGGGCAGTGGAAAAGAATTCCCAAAAAAAAAGAAATCAATTTTATAGTAAGAAATAAAGAATGAAGGAAATATAGCAAAATAAATAGACAAACAAATAAACAAACAAATATCGAAAAGAACTTGAACAAATTAAACCGAAAGTTCAACAAATAAATGTTTAAACAAAATTAATCCACCAAAGACAACATTGCGACACAGAAACGGTGATAAAGATTTGTACTCTTAACTGATTAATTGCTTGACACCGATATTAAAAACACACAAAGAAAAAAATGAAATCAAAGAGACAAAAAGAAACCTATTTTTTGGCATTAATTTTCAAAATGAGGTCGTTCAAAACAGATTTCTCTTCAAGGCAATATGTGGAGCGAACCACTCTATTAAAAACTAAACAAAGTACAAACCTTTAAAAAGTAAATAAACAATGAGAAAAATATGAGAGAAAAGAAAACCGGTAACATTGGTTTATTGACTTGTAACTCTGTATACTAGTTTCGAAATATTTGTTGCCAAGAGAAAATTAAAATGTTTTTTAAAACTATTTCTAAAATCTTTTCGCACAACCAGCTAGCATACCGAGTAAAATAGGGTTTTCACTTCAATAAAAAAAAAATACAACTTTTGGCTTCAACTTATGTTTGCCTGGTATAAATTTATATTGAATTTCCGAAACACTAAAAGCGAAAGTGATTTCAAAAACTAACTAACCGCTGAAAAGAAGTCCAATGTCAGGGTCAATGTCAATCAATGTTAAGTACGAATATAATGAAATTTTAGCAAAATCATGAAGGAAAATTATCATGGGGAAACAGAATTCATTAAGAGCTAAAACTAACTAAAGTTCAATGACCAGGTCGTTGCAAAACTAGAAATTAATTGAAATTAATTGCCGAAATTGTATAGTTTTACCCCCACTGCCAACACTGTTTTGAATGCTATTTTTTATTATTTCCAGATGATTACACATATTTTGTCATAATAAAATTTTACATGAATAAAAACTCATACACAGTTATACTCGTAGTTGGCAATGCACCAAGAGATGAAAGTATAAAAATACTGTTAATTGACTGCTGATTATAAAGTAAAGTTCAATTTCTATAGCAGATATAAACACCATATCATATATTATTCCTAAAATGTATTTTTTTGTCGGTTGCAAATATGACCAAAATAACTAAAAGTCTTAAAATTAATGTTTTCATTACAAAAAATTATATTTTAAAGCCGAAATGTTCATATTTTTCTATAACACAGCTTAACATAACATATTTGGTTGTTGCGTAAACCGTTCTTTGTCATACTGTTTTCGGTTATGCAGTGTACACTTTGTAAAAATGTATTCATACAGGATCGTTTAACATACAGTGTTAAGTGATGTCAAATTTAACACGTTAAGTGGGTTCAAGAAAATAAGCACATAAATAACATGAACAACGTGTAACTAAGATTAAGTAACACATGGTCTGAAATGTCCCGGGTCTAACACATAAGTAGAAGGCGCTAGTCTTATTGCATTCACCGCTACTAACCTTCAAAAGAAAACTGTTAAAATTTCATGATTAGTTTGTGAGTTATTTTGCTGAGTGAGGCTTCTTTTGTTATTTTTAGGACAATGGATTAACGGAAGGTGGTCGTAGAGACACCGATGATGCTGAACACAGTGGACGTTCAAATGCGAAGGTAACACCAGAAAACATCATAAAACATCCACAAAATCGTTTAGAATGGCCAAAAAGTGAAGTCGCGTGACTTGGCTGACATTGTAAAGATAAGAACGTGTTGGCTTTACATTACATAAGCACTCGACTATGAGAAGCTGTATTCAAAATGGTTACAGCGTTTGCTTACTGTTGATCAAAAACAAGAACGTGATGGAGAATCTGAAACAATGGCAAATTACACTGGTCTACAAAAAAAAAAAAAAAAAAAATGTTCTCGCCTTTAAACAAAACTATATGGAATATAATGATTTTAATGCGCTGAATTTAATTCCGTTTTAAGTTTTTTTCCATCGGACTCAAATTTTTTTTATGGGCGTGGCAAATTTTTGCCCAAGATATGGTAGTTATGTCAATATATTTCATCATAATTTGAAAGCGACTTGACCGATTTTATGCAATTGTCACCCAATGTTTAGGAGCAAAAAAATTCCTATAAACCAACTGAATAAAACTTTTTTGCACTTTTAACAGTTTCGGAAAAAAAAAATATTTCGCGCAAAATTAGAGCAATTTTTTTTCAAAAAGGCATAAAAATTTTTCCAGAATGAGAATTTTACATGTTAAGAAATTTTGTAATTTTTCCTACCAGACACTTTTTAAAATTGTACAGTTAAAAAAATGTATATATGGTAGGGCGCAGTGTTGCCATCTGGTTTTACAAATATTATAGCGGGTTATCTTTCGACCGTTTGGGTATCGACAATTAAAAAAAAAAAAATTTGAAAATTTTGCAAAAGTGAATGAAATATTCATTTATGACAAATGTTACCAGCGGCTACGCTGTAGATAGTCCATCTATGAGCTCTAACTTAGGCATACTTTTTCCTACATTTTGGCTTGTATCTAAGCAGTGGCAACTGTAATTTATTCCTCCTTGCTGGCCTGTCTCTGTACACGAGATACCTTATGTATCCCCATAAAAAATAGTCTAGTGGGGTCAAATCGCATGGTTTGGTGGCCAAAATAGCTTCTCAATAGATTCGTGGTAACGCTTGCCATGTGGCATGTGGCACCCTCTTATTGAAACCTCATGTCAAATAAGTCCAATTCTTCTATTGTGGGCAACAACAAGTTAATAACAATTGGTGACAACGGGAACGCATTGAATTATCGCGGTCTTCATTGACACTAGCCGATACATAAGTTCCTACTCGGTACACACTCTTCACATTCGTGTTGGTGGACTAATGTCCAATAAAGTGAAGCTGGTGCGAAAATTGGTTACAACAACTTAAATAGATTGTCGGTGGGATGATTACGACTACCATAGAATGGATTTGATAATATATTTCAATCAATCGAAAGCGTTATTTGCTTGTTAGACAGTGTAATTACACACAAGTTGGCAACACTGATATGGCGGAATATAAGTTAAGTAGGGAACAGAATAGTAGCTGTAGCACAACGTAACCAGTAGCGCTACAGCTGTCAAAAGTTAAAAACGAGTATTTCAAATAGTGTGAACAAAACACGTAGCTGTAGTAGACGCTGTAATAGGCTTCTATTACAACAAGAGTACATCTTCATCACACTTTTATTGAATTGAATTTTATTGGAAACCAACAAAACAAATATTTCTATTAATATAGGGTTCTATTAATAACTAGGGTTACCATACTTTCGAGTATAGTTTTATATTAAATATGTTAAACCTCGAATTTAATATTTCTGTAGAGAAATCTAAAGATGAATATGCATTTATTAAACAATTTGATACATAATTTATTTAAAAATTCACATATTATTCTTGCATAATACTCTAAGCGTTTGAAGAAGTTATTTGGCAACCATAAAAAAGACTTCAATATTCTGTTCGCATTTCTTCTTGCTACACTACTCACTATGTCGTTAGCTTCAGCTACTACTACAACTTCTTTATTCTGTTCCAGGCCTTTATAACAAGCATAAGCCTAGAAACTCTTACTGTTACCATTTTATATATATGGTATTGACAGATAAATATTTATTTTGCATTGGCTTCTGAGCAAACCTTTCCAAAGTTTATAAATTGTTTTCGAATCTTATTGCTAATACAGTCGAACTTTCCTATAGTGACTTCATTAAATAGAAACTTCGTTATAAAGATATTAAATTTTTTATTAAAAAAAATTCATTTTTAATAAAAAGGTATTAGTTTTGATTACGCTATTCCTTTTGTCTTCCCCTATCTCCATAGAGGTTCGAAGTATGTCAATTGATGCAGAAACGCATTCCAATGAACGTAACGTCTTAGTGACATTTGCCAGATCTTCACAGAAAAAATTATCACTATTTCTTATGTTCGCATTAGCACTTTCAATAACAATTTGAATCCAACCTGACAATTTGTCTAACCATCCTGCTTTAGATTCAATAACTTCGTGTACCAATTTTTTAAGATAATTCCCCAGAAATTTTCATTCACTGAACAAGAGTGAAAAACGTTGTTATTGGAAATGAAGACAAAAATGTATGAGTTTTAAATTTTTAGCTGTCAGATTATTTCAGTATAAAGAAAAATTAAAAAAAAAATGCTGAAAATACAATAACTTTGGAACGTAAAAGCAGTGTATTTGAAATGAGTTCATAAAGTGGAGAACTTCATTGTATAGAAAGAAGTTCAGTATAGAGAAATTCGATTGTATTTGTTGAAATTGTATTTTTATTTATAACAAGATCATACTGACTGGTCACAATATGTCTGTCTGTACAATATGTCTGCTTCCCAGCTTCAATCATAGCAATACGAAATTGATTTATTCTTAATATTTTTTATTCATACTACCGGCTATTGTGTTTAGATTTTAGGCAAAAGAATTTGTTCTCCTTAAGCTAGGCGATCAGCATTTTGTGGAGAGGTTTTAGCAAAATTTAAATATTCGCTCGTTTCCTATAACCCATGCTTTATACAAACATATGTATGTATGTATGTATGTATGTATGTATATATAAGCAATATGGCATACGTATTTCGTAAACATACATATGTATGTAGTCATGTATGTACATAAAAATGCTTTTGTGATACAATTTAGCCTTGAAAATTTCAAGTTCATAGGCCTACGATTTAATAACTCGTGTATTGAGCGTTATTACCTCACGTTTACTATTTTGCACAGTTGGAATAAATGCACGTTTCTGTCTCTCTGTTGCTACGACATTTTAACACATACAGTCAGATACTACACCATTTCAGCAACATACTTTATGGAATTGCTCCTCGTTGAGCTTAGAGAAAATAACATTATTTGTTTCATACAAAAATCGTAATGTAAGGCAATTGAAAGGAAGTATGAGTTGATTTTTATTTTATCATGCGATATACTCGTACTCTCATTTATTGCCTTTTTCACTTTGGCTTAAATTAGTGTGGCTTTTAAGCTAAAACTGCAATAAATCCATTAAAAATATAATGCCAATGAAATTTTATTACAGTTACGTTTTTCAATAAAATAAACTTATCAGACGAGCAAAAAGGCTGTCTGACAGACAGACAGAAAGACAGTTAAAGTTTACGTCTTTAGTTTGGTTTGTAAAGCACAATCTCATGATAAACAGCAACAGTAACAGGCAGGCACTCTCGCTTTCTGTCTCAACATTTGTCATTCATTTCAGAAAAAACGCAAACTTTTACAAGTTGGGTGACCTTAAAGATCTCACGTTTTTGTGTATTTATGGAGGGTTTTTTTACTGTACGAGCATACAATTCGGTTTTAAATGTTGGGAATGTAATAAAAATTGGCCGACAGTCCGTCTGTTGTTCGTATGTTGCCTGTATATATGAGTGGTTAGTAAAAATATAAAAAAAAACTCTTATGCTTAATATGGATTATAGGCCTTTTCCAATATGATTAAATAAAAACTAAAAAAAAAATCAATTAACGTTCAAATATGTTGAATGAAGAGTACTAAGACTGAACAAAAGTGGTTGACAGTGGGTTGGTAGGTTACCCTATCATGTGCTCTGAGTTTCGGTTTATTGTACTCTTTTGTTTGTACGATCATCTACTATTTATTTAACCTTGAAAATTATTTTTTTTTATTTTAATTTTCATATACGAATTAATGTATGACGGAAATAACTTTGTATTAAAGTTACGAATAAACATATATTTTGCGATTTTTTTTCAATTTTCCAAGGCTTTGCTAAAAATAAAATTGTTGTGAATTTCGTTTAAAAAAATATTTAAAATAAATTTAAAAAAATGTGTATCTTGCTATAGAGTTATGAAGGCCTGGCTAAAATAGAACAGCATTTTCTACGTCCTTTAATAGAAAAGGCAAAAAGCAGAATAATGAAAATTTGAAGCTGAAGAATAGTGTACATTAATGCATAAAATTCATAAAAAATACGTGAAATGAATCAACAATTGCAGATACTGGAAAAGGTTTATTTAAAGCACTTTTGCAAGAGAAAAATCTTTTTCAAAGTAATCAGTTTCTATGATTTTTTATGACTTGTTTTTAAAATCGCCGCATAAATAGAATTTTGCTATTTGCTTAAGCAAGTTTAGCTTTTTAGTTACTTTATATTTAAAAGTATTGTTCTTGTGGGCTTTTGGTTCACGATACATTAAAGTCTGCTAGTAAGTAAAATCACGAGAATTGTTCTACGATATGTATGATGAAACTTGACTTTTGTATGTGATTGGGGTTTTTAACTTGTCATCATCGTATAGAATCTCAAGGCCATACAAAATAGCACGTATTCAATAAATTTCGAATACGCTCTGTCACAAGATGTTCGCCTGGGTAAAAGCGAACATCTTCAGTTAACTAATATCTAAATTTTGAAGTTAATCGAAGTAAAAAACAAACAATAACAACAAATAAGATAATCTAGAATTAAAAAATAAATAAATAAAATCAATGAAATGCTTGTGCTTTGTTATATCGATTTATTAAAAATCTCTTTCTACGTTAATTTTGTTCTTATTGAATACAGGTCTGTGAACTTTTTCAAGGCCTTTACTTGAGGGGACTTTAAGCATTTTATTCGCTACTCAATTTGGCAGAGAATTAAGCCTATTTCGCAGTATTATTGTGATCTGCTCCAAGATTTCTGTTAGCCTAGTTAAAAGAGAACAATGTAAACCTTTTAATATTACAATTTCCTTATTTCATTCATTCATTTCTGTTTTGAGTTATCTATAGGGGAGTTCTTTTTTTTATGAATATTTTGCAAGGAAATAATAAATGTGGCAGCTTTTCCATAAATTCTGTTTACCCTATACCTTATAGAACAATGGAGGACATCTTCAATTTTTGCAAAGATTTGTTGTATAGAAGATACAAAATTCGCAAGTACACCTATAGAAAAATCATAATAATAATAGGCATTTTAAAGCAGATTTGCCAAAAGTTTGTAATTTTTTTTCTAACCCAACGTAAGCCCTTAAACGAAAGGTGAATTCACCAAGATTTTTATGTATATGCGGTTTTTTTAGGTCCATTGGTTCGCGAGTCGTTAGAGTGAACCCCTTGGTATTACATAAGTTTTACTTGAAAACGAAATTCGTTACAGCATTTAAACTTTGTCTGAGTTATATATAAAAAGCATATGTAGAAAGCTTTCATTTGATGTGTGGGTTCACTATTGCACAACGGGGCGGTGTCTATATCTTTAAAACGGTTATAATAAGAGTCACTAAATTTGGCCCACATAATTTTGTGGTCAATACAAATTGGGCCGAATTGGATTAGTGGAAGAAACACCTTCCATAAGAACGGTAATAGCGGCAGGTTCTGAATTTGGTCTAAATAACTTAGTAGTTAATACACATCATCAGTCGAATAATGGGCGAAATTGAATAAATGACAAGTAACATCTCCCATACAAATTAAATAATTATTTTTTATATGTAGAGAACGATTAGAATGGAAGGTTTTGAATTTGGTGGTCAACTACTTCTTAGATAATACAAACCATCCGTTAAAAAGTGGGTGGAATCGAATAAGTGGGCATGGTACCTCCCATACCAATTGAATAATGATTTTTATATATCTTGAGAATGGTTAGAGTAAGTTAATGAAGTTTCTAAATTTGGTTTAAATAACTTGGTAGTCAATACCGGCCTCATCACTAAAGATGATTTTGTTGAAAAATGTAGTTCAAAGTTTTGTGAAAATAGTGGACGTCTGGACATTTGCCCGACATCATATTCCGTTATTAATTTCCATATTTCTATTTCATAGGATATTGAATAAAACTTAAAGCCAATTTACTTCCTAACCTCAAATTTACCCACCCTTTATATAACATATTTCTGTGAGTGTATAATTCGTTCTGATGTATAATTCGTTCCGATTTATATTTGGCCTGTAGATGAATATACAGCTCAAATTATGAGTCACACCAGAGAATATACAATTATATACTCTTGTATGCTCTTTGGCCACACATAATACAATCGTGCACGTGATTGAAGATTCATGGTTTAAAATTAAGAAAACAAAACAAACCCAAAAAAAAAAAAAAACGGTTTCTGTAACAACCACTAGTTGACCTCTACAAGTTCAAGCAAGAGACAGAAAACATAACATGTATAACAAGTCATTTACTTAAGGTAAAGTTGACATATACATATGTATGTATGTATGTATGTATGTATGTATATACATATGTACATATGCACATAAATCAGTGTATAAAAGGGTTTGTCAAAAAACAATATTGTCAGAAATGTATGTACGAGGTTAAAAATGAATGAAATCATTAGTGCGGCTTGTTGCCATGGCTAAAAACTATTTCCAATTGGTAATTATTGAATTTTTCTTCACAAATGTATCTTGGATGTGCCTGTAAGTGTTAAATTGAAATACAAATACCATTAAATAAATAAATAAATAAATTAAAGCGAAAAAAGTGTTAACCTTGTTGCAATATATTCGTATTCGTACACTTTAACATACAAGCGTTAACCCATAGCGAACATACGTTCATATGCATATACATACATACATATGAATATGAATATGTTTTTTAATTTAACTTAAAAAAATCTTAAGGTTTTTCTCAAGGTTTTCCTGATTAACAAAACAAAAAAAAAATGGATTTTCGAATTAAAGAAAATATTATGATTTTTATACATACGAGTATATAGTGTTTTTTTATAAGACAACCTGGCTGAAAAATATGAACGCCTGGACAAAATAGAACAGCCAGATTGCGAAACATCAAAAACTAGGATTAATTTTTTTCCAAAACTCTTCTGTTTTTTCTTTTATAAAAAATTATATTGTTATTGTGCATAAATACAAAATTGATACAAAAAATTTGTACAAAAACATATTCTACGCACTCAATTTGTCTTTTATTTCTAAGCAGAAGAAGTTCTTTAGTTTTTTCAAAACGATCTCTATTTATGAGCTTAAATCTAAAATCTTATCTTGCTGTAGTAGTAGAGGCCCGCTGATTGAGTAGTGCTACTACACCTTTTTTGGTAACTTGTTTAGATTTGTTGACTATTTTTTAATAGGCTTCCAGCATTGCTTAACATATTTTTTTCTTTTTTTTTTTTTCTTTAAATTCCATTTATGTGTGAAACTGAAACTTATTTTAATATTTTTATTGTTTCTTTTTCTTTGTACGAGTGAGTATTCATTAAACTTAATGTTTATATTTATCATTTTCATAAAGTTAAACTTAAATACAGACTATTGGTTAAAAGTATTTTATTTCCAACGTTTTGGGCATTGACATCATACATATGTACGAGTGTATGTATGTAAGTGTGTATCATGCACGAGTACATGCAAGTGTTATAAAACGAACAAGCCCGTATGAAACGAAATGTGTTTGTGTTCGCAGTTGCTTTTGTTTCCGGTTACGAAGAAATTCATAATTTTCAAAACAATATTTTTATTAAAGTTTTAATTAAAACTGATGAAATAGGGTTTGCAAATATTGGCTGTAATATTTTTGCCATTGAATAGAATTTAAAGCAGTTTTGTTTTTTTAGCTATGAAATCTTCATACAGCAACACACGTCTCATATTAAATTTGTTTAAATTTTAACACTTAGAGGTACAATTTCATTTTTTTCCCTGCATATGGCTTCCGAAAAGCATCTCCATCTAACACGGTTAAACACCGCTGATTTTGATTCCTCCCATTTAAGATTGTTCTGTCTTAGTTCCTGGGCAATTGTGCATCTCCAGATGTTTTTTGGTTGAACACGACTTCTTGAGCCTTAAGGATCCACTAGAGTGACATTCTGGTGATACTATATCGACTTTTTCAGATGGCGTGACCGATCTATTCGCATTTTTTCCTTATCTCTTTCAGAGGCCAGAATATTCTGCATATGCGTGATGTTATTCGATACAAGTCAGGTTTCACTAGCATATAGCAGTTCTGATTTAACACATGAGTTGAATACTCTGATACATGTCAGCTTTTCCATATTGACTGCAGTCGTTCAAATGCCACTTTCGGTTTATTGAGCCTGTTACCTACGTCTGTTCCTGCGCTGTCGTTTGTAGTCATTTTACTTCCTAGATAGTGGAAGCTATCTACATACTCGTACTCGATTGGTTGACCCTGTAGCATGATGCTTTTCGTGCTAGTACTGTCTATTCTTATGGCCTTGGTTTCCTTGATATTTATCTCAAGTCCAGCATTGCGAGCCGATCTTTCTAGGTCCTCCAGTTTCGACTGCACATTGGAAATTTTATGCAAGAGTAGACAAATGTCATCTGTTAAGTTCAAATCTTCGATTTGACGTGAGAGACTCTATGTTATCCCTGTTCTTTTTGAACAGACTTTGCTTATTATGTCATTCAGCACGATGGTGAATAGCTGTGGTGAGAGTGGGCACACTTGTTTGGCTGATATTTCCGTTGTTGTTGTTTCCATACATCGCTCTCATTATTCAAATTATTTTTTCGGGTACTCCTTTTGTTCTTAACGCTTTCCATATTGCCGTTCGTCTGAAGGTATCAAACGCTTTCTTTAAATCGACCAACAGTAGATACGAGAGGGTACGCTGCTTTATAGACTGTTCAATGATTATTCGTAAAATGTTGGCCTGATCTACGCAGCTTCTATTCATTCGGACTCATATGTGGTCTATCTGATTGCGTGCATTTCGATATGCGGGAAAAGGAAGCCACCTATGACTGAACTGTCTGGCACAGTTCTATTAATCGCTCTACGTTATTATTTCTGAGTGCACAATCGTATGTTCGCATAGTGGATCGATATTAGTGTTGTCGCAACCTATTTTTCGTTGAAATCAGCCATGATTATGACGATAGCACTTCATCGAAATTCAGTGAACGTGCATGTTGGCTGTGTGTATAATTCATCTTTCCTAGTTTCTTCAGCGTTTTTCGCTGGGGCATAGCACTGCACAATGATAACGTGTAGTCTTACTCTACCCTTAAAGCGGGTAATTATTATACGCTCCAATATGTGTTTTCATGTTCGAAGGGAATTCCTTATCCTCTCGATATTATCAACCCAACTCCACTTTTGCCGCATTCGTTTTTCCACCGAAGAGTACAGTATGATCATTTGACGTGATAAGGTCGCCATTGCCATTCCATCTTATTTCGCTTATCCCTAAAACTGAACTCCAACATTTGATTTTCTAGTTGTACAGGTCTTGATGCTCCAGTTCTCAAATTCCATTGCGCAATGCGCATCCTGTTTCGTCTGCCAAAAGTCGTTGCCATATTTTCCTGTTCATTATTATTATTTTGTCTTTCTTCAGTTTCGTTAATCATTTTTTGTTACAAGCTAGGGGCGTCTTCGCCAGAGGTAAAGCTGGAATTTCAGAGAGACTTATTTTGAGTGTTTTGGTCTGAATGGTTTGAAGTTTTTCAATTTCTTAAGGGTGTTGAATCAAAAAGATCTTTTAGATATACATACAGTTATGGACAGAAATATCCATACGCTGTTTATGTTGAGAAAAATTCAATGGGACAGAATTATGTGTAGACTTTATTTCTTATTTTTAATAAAGAGCCCGCATTTTGTGCGATCCATCTTTAGATTTAGCGATTATTTCTAGGAGCCGTTGGAAGATCATTCTTACTTCGATAAATAAAGTAATGATGGTTTTTTAATTGATGAATTTTATAGTCCTCTTCTATATATGCGTATAGATATTTAGAAAATCTTTAACCGAAAGTATGTTGGTTATTACTTAGGCAATAAAAAAGTATTTCAAATAAAATTGGAATACTTTTAGCGTGAAATGTAAAACTTTCTACGTTTGTGTAGAGTTTCAACGAATTCATTACCTTGAGGTATTTTAAAATCTTTCTTTTCTATTCAAGATCAATAAACTCAAAGTAGAACGATGACTTTTTTAAAAGTTGTATCCAAAATGAATAAAAACTTTATTCAAAAGTTCAATGGAATGCAAAAATAAACAGCTCTGATATCCAAATACTATATCTTTGTGTGTATGTGCGTATGTGGGTATACAGACATTCAACTTCTTTTCCATTTTTCCAAATAAAGTTTATGATAAAAGGAATATTGGCTTTCATATCATTATGTTCGCCTAATAAAATGGATACAAAAGACCAGGAGACTTCCTATCAAATGCGGAAAATCGAAAGTGATCTTCAGCAACCATAAGAAGAGTATCAACAAAATGCATTCAAACTTCACTTCTTTGAGTCACAGTCAAAGTTAAAAGACCCTTAATGGGCATTATAAACCGTAGTAACAATGACACACATAACCATTTTGGTTTTTAATCAGTCATTCATTGAATCGTTATTAAAGCAAAACTTTTCACTTTATGACTGTACTTGTGACGATTATTTTGAAATGTTTTTCGTTAAGCTTTGAATCACTTTTAAGCGCTGCTGTTTGAGACTTCTGCGCACTTGTTATTTTAAAGTTTTAAAGATTTCATTTTCAACCGTGTTCAAGGTTTCAGTGGAGATTTTTTTTAAATGAAATCGTTTTAACAAACATTTCTTCAATGTTTCAGCTGAAGGGCTTTGAACTCTTTGACCAAAAGTCAATGGACGTATAAAAGAGTCAATGGACTTATAAAAGAGTTCATTGACTTGAAGTTTCACTTAAACCTCTGCTGATTTCTTTGTTTCATAAAAAAGAAAGAAGATTAAGGTTTTGTTAAGAGTTACAATGACAGCGACAGCGATAAAATTTAGAAATATCTTTGAGTGCATAAACATAGAACTTTTTCATGTAAAAAATAAGTTTTGATACCGATATTTAAAAATGTGTCCAGTTTTTTTCATAATATCAATACGAAATGATATACGTAAAAGGAAGGGCCTTATAAATTATGACTTGATTCCTACTTTTTACATTTTAAATTAAAGAATGTTTCCGTTTACAGTTTGAATTGTGGTTTTCTTCTAACCTTGCTAGTGATGATGAAAACAGTTCTTCGAATACAGATATTTCGACTATTCTCAGTCAAAAAAAGCTTTTTTTATATTTATTGTACAACTTTAGCTGAAGGGGCTAATACTGCGGGTTCTTTACAAAGAAAATATTACTTTGAAGGCGATAAAACCCTGTTAAAAAGTTTGTTATTTTTATTAAGTAAAACTGTTTTTCTTATTGCAGGTACTGATTATTGTTAATCGTACTGATTTATACGTCCTTCACAATGCATTTAAAAACTTTACAAGGTTACTAAAATATGATTAAATAAATAATTGTAATTGCATTTTCGTAACGATTTTATCCCATTGACAAGCGGAGAGTTTAATGTTATAAGAATTATGTTCTTTCAAATGATTGTCCATTTTTTTAAAATCAATTTTTCGAATTAGAAACTAAGTTTTTTTTACAGACATATATAATTTTGTTATTGCTAAGCAATAGGCTACAAATGTGTCAGATAATCAAGTGACTTCGAGACAAATTACTGCAACAAAAAACCAAAAGCTTATATAGATCTATAACTGGAACCGTCTGTGGCAACTATAATAAGTTGGTGCTATAATTTTAAGCGAAAAATTTTTTTTCGCAACTAAGTTACGAATAACACTGCAAATGTTGAAAATACATAAAAGCTTTATTCAGTTAATTTATAGGAAATTTTGTTTCTAAACATTTGGTGGTAATTACATTAAAATCGGTCGAGTTGTTTTTATGTTATGGCGAAAAAATTGCCACGCCCATAAAAAAAAGAATTGAGTCCGAAGAAAAAAACTGGAAAGGATTTATGGATGAATTTAGCGCATCAAAATTATTATACTCCATAGAGTTTTATTAAAAGACCTTCTTTTCTGTAGACTAATAATATTAATCAGTTTGAAAATAACAATAATTGACAAGAATTTCGAAAAAATATTGCATTTACGAATTTTAAGAAAACGTTTTATTTAATCCGTAAATTTAGTTCGATTTTTTTTTAAGAAAACCAGAACCTTGAAAGTGAACTGATAATACAGACAACTTGGATGAATTGTCGATGCTAAAGTAAAGAAGTGATAAATATTTTCAACTTTTTTATATAAATTCTTATATTACTAATAGAAATATCGATCATAAGATCACCATAAAATTAAAAAGAAAAAATACAACAATTTTCCATAATTAACCCATACATAGCTTTCGAAGATATTGTCTTTGTCTTGTTTTTGTTTGGCGTTATATATAGAATTTATAAAATCTGTTCTGATTATTTTCTGTTATGAATTGACTGATTTCTTTGGACTGTAGATGCTTTACTACAAAACTGTATTTTTGAGAAGAAAATAATTAATTTTTAGTTACCAAATAAGCTGTTTAGTCTTAAAAGTTTATATTTTTTATTCAAAAACGTAGTAAGATTAAGAATAAAGAAAAACCGGTTGTTCGATTATTTTATAATCTTCGCAAGCGTACATTAAAAATGCGGATTCAGTCAGTTACTGGGTGTGTCCGAATGTATGTTTGTATGTATGACGTACTATGAATAAGTTTTAATACTTTTGCGTACAAATTTGTTTTTTGTTTTTTCCTGTATTTTTAATAGCCCGCATAATTTAAAGAAGAAAAAAAAAACACAACAAACTGCCGAAATTTAAAACAGTAATACAAATAAAACATACATACTATAGCACATATATACATATGTACATATGTGTATACAAAGAGTGTATGTATATACAATAGCAAATAAAAAATAAAAAACAAAATACAAATAAATTCAACGTGTGACTGTTTCTGAGAACCTGGTTGAAAACAAAATGATCTTTTTGATAATTTTAAAAACGAAAGTGATCATCAACTACGAATAAGTAAGTAAGTAAGTAAGTAGCACAGCACAGCACAGCAGCTCTTTTGTGAAACACAATAACAAATAAAGAAGACAGGCAAGGCAGACTGATCTTCTGATCATGATCGTAAAGGCAAAAAAGAAGTTCATGAATAATTTAAATTAAATAAGACAAGAAGACAACAAACAACGTATAATGAGAAAAAAAATTTATTTTGTCATATCTTATATTTAAAATGAATGTGTGTTTGTATGTTTGTTGGTTTGTTTGCTTGTGCCTTAGAGAAAACTAAATGGCTGAACCGATTTTCTTGAAATTTTTATAGTGTCTCTCTGTATATCTGGAAGGAATTATAGGCTATAAAAAATTTAAAAAGTTCCAACTGGGCCATGCCACACCCAAAAAGGGGTAACAGAGAAATTCTGTAAATTTAGTCAAATAGAGTTTCATAGTCAACGCAAATCATGAGTCATAAAGTGGGCGTAGTACTTTCCGTACCAAGTAAATATTGATTTAAGTATATCTTGAGAACTGTGTTAGGCAAAAGCTTCTGAATTTGGTTTAAGTAAATTCGCAGTCAATACAAATCATCAGGCAAAAAGTGAGCTGTATTGGACAAGTAGGCGTGGTACTTACCTCTCATACAAACTAAGTAATGATTTCATAAAATCTTAAGGACGGTTAAAGCTTACGTTTCAATATTTGGTTTGAATGACTTCATAGTCACTATGAATAATCAGGCAAAATTTTTGCGTAAATGGACAAGTGGGCGTGTATCTTCCATATAAATTAAATATTAATTTTCTGTATACCTTGCGGATGTCAATAGTATAAGCCTCTAAATCACATCTAAAAAGCAGAACTTACAGTGTCTGTCTGGAAGGAACAAACGATTGGATTTTGACCGGAAGGGAACAAAATGGGGAAAAGGGTAAAAAATGTAACTAAGATAACATTTAAGATAATAATTAAGATTTGGTCTAGCGAAGCTCACCGGGTTTTAACTAGTAATTTATATTTTCATGATAAAATTTTTTTTTACTTTTTTTCGCTGCCCATAATCATGTTTTCCTAGTAGAAAAACAAAGTCAGCTATCGATTTTTTTGTTAAATGTGAAAGGCTTCTTCCTCTCTATTATGTTTTTGGATTTCATTCAGATAATGATCATGATCGCCGTAAGACAATTTATTGAAACTTTTTATGCAATTCTTTCAATTAATTTTTTATTCGAAAGCTCACGTGTCATGGTCTCCCCTTGTAAAATACGAGGTTGTGTCTCCACTGATTTTTAAGGTTTAATGTCATGATCAGGGTTTCGCTCTTGTTTCGTCAATAATAACAAAGACCAATGATTTCTATGTCAATAACCTTACCGTGACATTATTACCATAAGCGGGTCACCTTTAAATAAAAGGTCATTGTATTCGCTATCACATTACTTTTCTTTCAGTTATTTGTTGTTGTTAGTGATCACAAGTAAAAATGAAAATCAGACAAGTAATGCTTTGAACAGGGATGCATGATATTTAATAGGGGTTTGTTACTTTATGAAACATCACTGAAGCATTGTTTTTTTTTTTGCTTTTAATAAATTGTTTTTTTCTTCTTTTTTTTCATTCTTTGCTTTTAAGTGCCCGGAAGAGTTTATCGACCTATTGAAAAAAAAGAGAATTGAAATTCGCAAATGAAAGCGAGAACTTAAAAGAGTGTTTTCTGTAAAAGATTTTGACATCTGAAGCCAAGTGTGTAATTTAAGGTGCACAACTGCAAAACTGTTGCATATCCTAAAGAGCATATTTTCTTGACTTTGGTTTACTGTAATACAGTCATAATAGTCATTTGCAGCAACGGGTTTTAAAATACCATACAATTCAATCATTGGAAAGAATAAATTAAATAAATGTTTTCAGAGGTAAGAAATTGTTGGAGTTTTTTGAAATTAGGGGGTCATTTTATAAATGACTTAGGTGGTGTGTTGCGTTATTTATGTCTATGAGAATTATTTTTGTAACAACAAAAAGCTGTGTCGAAATAACGCAACGCTTCAACTAAGTGATTTACAAAATTAGAAGTTTAAAGAAAAAATTGGATTTGTGTTCCTGGATTGGTTTTATTTAAATATTGTTACGAAAATAAGGTTGGGCACCCCGGCGGTTATTACATCGCTAAAATAAAGTAACAAATGCTGCAAGAACAAGAATCTACCTGCAATATCGAGAGGTTCGAGAGCTTTCGATGTGTTGTTTACTCAGCCATATAAAAAGCACATCGAACAAGTTGCAGTTTAAGTAAAGTTAACTCAGCGAACGGGTCTTCTTTCGTTGAAGTCAGCGTAAAGAGAGTTTCGAGTGGTTAAACTCTGGTCGAAGAGAATTTGTTGTGATCGAACCTAAGTTATAACTACGATCGGGCTGGAAGATCTTTAGGTAGAAAAATCTGTCGAGTAATTGTTGTTGTTTACAAACTTGTAAACAGACAGAGTAGTTAGGAAAAGGAAATTTTTATCGTTTGTAAAAAGGTCACAAGCAGTGGTGCACAAAATTGTGTTGAATAAAGGATCTTATTTAAAAACTAAACACAAGATTTATTTTATTTTAACTACAATCTATGAACTCATATATACACTCATTTTTAAGGAGGTAAAACGTAACAATATCTATGTAAAGTCATTTGTTGCATGTGTAACCAATTTTTTTTTGTTGCTGAACGCTGTATGACGATAAATTTATAAAAAAAAAAATCAATTTTTTTCATTAAAGAACTCTAATTCCGAAATCTCCAACAATTTCCTATTTTTGAAAACTTATTTGAGAGCATAAAAATCAGGTGAAGATCTTTTTTTGTTGTTGGCATTGCTGTGGCGTCTCATAATTCTGAGGAGGTACAGTAAGGCAATGTGTGCAAAAATAAAAAATGAACATGTTAAGAATTTGTTGTTGGAATTCTGAAATAAAATCAAGATTTTAGTGTTTGTTTCTATTTTGAAAACATTTATTTGACAAACTGTGTTGTGTCTATGTACATAAATAACATACATATGTCACACAATTTACAATTGAGTTATTTTTTTTTTTTAATTTATTTAAAAATATAAAAAAATTTTCTTTAAACAAATTTAATTTTAAACTTTTCTGTAACAGAAACTCATGATTCTTAACAGATCTGAAAAAAATGAATAAAAAATATTATATACGTATATATGCATGTATGTAGCTATGTATGTATATATTTATTTTGAAAGCTTATATCCACATAATTATAATAAAAAAAAAATTTCAAAATGAATAACGGGTGATCACATAACAGCTTCCTTCGCTATTAAAGTAGAAATAACATGAGTACTTCAAGAAGACGACTGTCTATCAACTATCAGTCTCTTTCTTCTAAAAAAAGTAACAAAATTCCAAGTTTATTCAACTCTTTTGTATGCGTGCGGGTACTTGACCTTGAAATGGGTCACAGCTTACTTCATAAACGCTAATGGTGTTCAATTTTACAAAATGTTGGAATAATTTATTTTTATTTTTTTGAAGAAACATCAAACGGGCAAGCAAGCACTTTTGCTTTTCCGCATTTTAAAAGCAGTCTTATGGCCTATTGTATCCAAACGATGAGGCGAACATAAATAATAAGAAAGATATTTTTATCATAAAGATATCATTGTTGTTTGTTCGTTTTTAATTGGGCAAAATTTATTTAAATTTTTAAAAAAGGTAACAAAAAAAAGAAATATATACATACATATCGCACTTGATCAGCAAGAGGGTATTAACTCAAAATTTTTTAAATATCACTTTTTGCAAGAAATCGACTAAGAACATCAATATCTATCTACAGTAAAAATTTCAACGTATTCCGATTACTCTTTCATATCGATAACCACATGTGAGACCATTTTCATGATAGTGTAGTGATTACACCTTTATATCACCAAAGGGTATTATTTTGCGTTAATACAAAAGTGGAAATAAAAATGTATCGTATCATTTTAATAAAAAAGGTACTTCTCTTGAAATGTAACCACAATTAGTTTTTCACGTCTACTGAAAATTTTAAAATTTTGAGTTAATACCCTATTGGTGATCACGTGCGATATGTATATACCATATGTATATAAATTTGTAAAAAAGTTGTATATACACATCAATACGTATTACATATCTATTTATGTTTGTTTCGGTATACACCTAATTCTCTTTTTACACGAATGTTTTGTTAATAAATTTCTTTGTTTATATAATTAACGACTGCTTCTTAATCACTTGGGTTTTGAAAATTAAAAAAAAAAAAAACAGAAAATTTGCAAAAAAGTTTGAAATATTTCTTTGGGGCGATACATAAATGCCTGGCATTTACTTTTTAAGATTATTTCATGTAAATATTGCTCTCGTCCTCGTCGTGAGTAGTCTATCCGGGTACTCCAGTTTTTAATTTTTCTCCAGCATTTCAGCGGATGTCTTACCAACGGTGGCTGTAATGTTGTCTTCCAGAGCTGAAAATGTGACTGGCTTGTCCCTATACACAAAGGACTTTACCTATCCAAGCAAACAACAGTTTAGTTAAGTCAAATTGCATAATTTTGGCAGCCAGTGGACTGCTCTGACTCAATAATTTGTAAAAGTTGTTCTTTTGTTAGTCTTTTTATGTTACAATAACAAGCCTTACTAAGCATTTATGGCATTGCCACATGTCACTAATCTTTTTTACAACGAAAGAGTGAATATCAATAAAAATCACTTGTTACATACATATGAAGAAAGCCCCCATTGATCTTCAGGCATATCTCTGGCGATGATTACAAACATTAGACGAATGATCAGGAGAGCACGCCACCTACTAGGAAGAAATTACAATGCCAAAGTAAAGATCCCCACCAATTAGCAAGAATCTTCACCACTACGCTAAATCATATGGAAGAAGCTACAGTGGATTAGTCATCTACTTAGCTTGAACGATCAAGTTGATTAAAGAAACTGAAACAAAGCAATGTATGCTTTGTGTAAAGGAGTGACAGATAAGATTACGAGGGTTCTTGAAACAAATTCAGTAACAGTGTGTAATAAATTTACATTTTAAATAGAATTTATTTAACTTCCTTACTAAAGGAATGCGTGAAAAAACTACCGAAAGTGATATTTTGAATACTGATCTGCTTATTCCCAATTTTATGATGTAAATTTCAGTTCAATTCGTTTAACTCTTAAAAAATTCACAATTAATATAGAGTACTTTACGTTCGGTCGGAACACGCTCAATAATATTATTTTTAATTAAACAATATGATCATGCTGAAAAGCAAACAAACATACATGCATGTGTATGTATGAAGGTAAGTACATACATACCTATGTTCACTCTAGTGACACAATGATTTCTTGCTCGTCTGTTAAACATTTTAATGTCAAGCACACGCGTTAGTTATTAAAATGATTCAAGTTTATTTTGTTAAAACTTAAAAAAAACATTTTTTTTTTTTGGCAATTTAATTTACTTGCTAGTGTCCCATGTGCTCCTCATACAGAAAGTCCAAAAGTTCCGTAAGTTGTCCCAAAAACAAACTTTATTTATTTTTTATTAAAAAATTTTTATTTTACCAACAAACACTGTTCGTAAAATGTGGGAAAAAGTCGAAAAAATTATTTACAAAAAATTATTTAAAAAATTTTATAAATAAGAAAAAATTTAAAAACTTTTAAACTTTTTATAAAATTTGCTAAAATACCAGGGTATCAGTAAAATATGTAGGCTTTCAAGTGATAGAAATAACAAATAAAAGAGAAACGAAATTGTTTAAATAATTTTTGGGGGCAAAAAAATCAAAATAAAATAAAGCGAAAAGTTATTGAATAAACGCGCGCAGCTTTTTTTGTTTTCATTTTTTAACCACATTAGCCAATCAAAATTACAACAATAATATCACATGACAATGACGAAATTTACGTTTTATAAAAACAACAACAAAGCTATTAGTGTTGAAAAAGTCAAGCGATAAAGAAAGTCCCAAATATTGTAAGAGAATAAATGAGAATAAGACAAAGAGAGAGAGAGAGAGAGAGAGAAAGAGAAGGAGTATATGACACAGTTTCACAGTTTCAATTGTTTACAGTTGCTGTCGCTGTAGAACGACTAACTAACTGATCCCAACACGTCTGTCTGTTATATAAATAAACACTTATGTAGGTCACTCCGTACTTGTTGTATTTGTGTGTTTACACGCACCTTTATCGTCACTGACATGTGAGTATATATAACCCCTTATGGGAGGGCAGATTGAATCTGTACTGAATAATAAAAATTTTAAAATTTAAGACTACAAATGGTTTGTTTGTTTGTTACTATTGTTATTATTATTAAAAAACAATATAGAAATTTATTTATTCATAATTGTTCATCTTTCTGTATTTACTCATACACATACATACATATGTAAATATGTATATCTTTATGTGCATAGATGTACATATATATGTATATATTAACCTCATATATAATATCATTAAGCTGTTAAAATATTAAATACATATTTATACACAAAGTGTTTACGTCTGTTCTTAACACATACATACGAGTATGTATATGTATGTATGTATATATTAATGCACATACAGTATCAATCTAAAAATTAGCACAGCTAAGAATTATTATTGCTTCTCTGATAACGATTTGATCAGTCGCACAGTTGTTAGGTTGAACATAAAGAAAGTGTGTCATAGCATCTAACAGCCTAAAGTAAACGTCGCTTAAACTGTATGATATTCGTTATTTTTTGTGTAAATATATCTGCAATGTATTTTATAAGTTCTTAAGAGATATATGTATGTACTATGGAGCACTTTTTTTCTGGTGGTCCTATTATTATTACTGTAGCTGTAGGTATGTATGCATTAGTTGTATGTTAAATCATCACGTATTTGCTTTATAATTTATTTACATTTATTCATTGTTTCGAAATATTTACTTAAATGTGGTACTGAAATTATTGTATTTAATTATCAATTGTACGAATATTTCATTTCTTTTTACATACTGGTTGCCTGTTATTTAAACAAATAGAATTATTGTTAAATTATCCTTTTCAATTTTGTTTAGCAAACAAATATAATTAAAATTTTAATTTTTTACAAAAAACGCATACATCTAAAAATTTAAAAATATTTCATCATTTCTGTACACTCAAGAGCAATATTATAGACACACTAGTTTTTTCCCAGCAGTTTTGATGTATGGCGGTGTATTTAAATATTTCGAATTATGACAATTTTAAGGCAGTAGTTAAACAGTACAAATTTCGTACTTCTTGTGTCATAATTCGAAATATTTAAGTTTACCGCTATAGTAAGAACTGCTGAAAAAAACTATTGCTCTTGAGTGTATATTCTTAAAACAATTACCCATAGAAAGTTATAAATTTAATACGAAAACTAATAATATACATACTCGTGCATACATAATTCCTGCGACATCTCAAGTGGGGCAAGGGGTACTTCTCCCAATCAATGAGCTGGACCCGATTCTATTTTTAGACTCATGGAAAGGAACCTACAATTTAACGACGGTGCCCAACATCATATACATTAGTTAGAGAAGTTTTACTTAGCGTAAGTACTCATAACCAGTCGCTAGCAGTGGTATCAAAATTATCTGGCGGTATGGTCTGGTATTGAACCGAGGACCTCTTGGCTGTTAGGTGGATGTCTTACCTACCATACCACAGCGGCAAGAAACTAGTAAATTGTGCAGATATACTTAATTTCAAGAATATTATAAAATGCCATTTTGGTTTATCTATATCATTAAACATTTATTTTGTTTTATTAAACGTTAAACATTAACCGTTTTAAGGGAAAATTGTAAACCCATGACTTTATGTTTTATCATTTAGTTTTCAAATTCTAGTAAATAACCAAAAAAACAAAAACAATAGCGAAACATAGTAGCATAGCATAATAAAAACAGCCTTAGGGTTCTAAGAATTCATTAGAGCTTAAGGCAGTTTTCAATCGTTTTTTGTTATTGTTTGGCAATGAAAAAAAAAACTTACAAAAACGTGTAACAAAAAATCCAATAACAATTTCAACTTTATCGCAGATAACGCTCATAAACTCATTGTAAATCAAATAAAATTTAAAACGTTAAACTATAAAAAAATATTCAACTCAACGAATACGACTAAAAATAAACAGAATTAAATGAAATAGAAAAAAAAGAAAAGAAAACCAACGAAACAAACAAGTAGTAAATTTATGTATACTCGTATGTTGTTAAATAAAATAAAATGCAGAAAATGAAATAAATAAATAAATATTTAAAGTGTTAAAATGAATGGGAATTGTAAAATATTTTATATGTCATTTTGGCTCCTTTTTTGTTTTTTGTTGTTTTTTTACTAATTTATATTAAAATTCTGTTTGTTGTTTATTTGTTGAAATAAATATTTGTTGTTGTTGTTTTGTGAAATAAAACAGAAAAGTGGTTATTAAAGGAAAAATATATAGAAAATCAAATGAGTTCGAATGAGTGAGAGTGATGATAATAAAATTTAAAATTGTAAAATAAAAAGTTTTTTATTGTTGTCACCTCTTCAATTCACTTCCCTCTGACATTGGATATCAAATAACATATTCTAGTTTTCCATTTCAGCCTTTACAATTGCAGCATAAAGCAAAACAAAATAAATTGTAACCAAAAAAATACACAAAAATCAACAACAACCAACTGTGGGCTATAAAAAGTCAAGAGCCACAATAATTTATGACAGTTGCATAAAATTCACACATAAATAAATATTATAGTATACGCATACATACATACATGTATACATACAGATGTATGTACACAGGGAGAAAACGTTTATATATTTTTGTTAATAAATACTTTTGTACACAAAGAACAACACAGTTCATACAAAATCTGAAATAGATTCAAATGCTATTCCACTAAACTGCTTGAGTCTCCGTCTGCTAGCCTTATTGGTCTTCTAGGACTATTGATATTCACACGAATAATGACGAAATATGTTGTGCGTTACTACAATCTCATCTTTGCATCAAATCTTTTAGTACTACTGCTCAACAAGATATTTTGCAGCTGAAACCTTTTTAATTTTAAGTGAACCGTGTTTTTATACTACACTACTACATACCATCATATATTATTTTATTCCTTTTTTTCCCTCATTTGTGTGAGTGTGTATTACAACAACAACAACAGAAATCATATTTTTTTTTGTGATGCGCCTGAGGTTATGCAAATATGTAAGTCAGACACTTGTGTCACAGGAAATCACACTTCAGTGTGAATAATTTTCCTATTCTTTTTCATTTTATTATTACTGTTTTTGTTCGTTCGTTCGCTTGTAACACACGTTTGAACTCAACAGTAGTAGTCAACTAAAAAAGAAACCAAAAAAAAAAAAAAAAAAAACGAAAAACATTGTGAAAAAAATCAAAAACTTACAACTTCTTTTTTCCTTTGTTATCCTTTGGGCAAACTAAAGTGTTAAAAACAACTTTAGTTTTTAAGTATAATTTAAACAAAGTATTTCTCTTCACAATTAAAAATGTTTTTTTTTACTTTCTAGCAAAGTTTTCTATTTATATACACACACGCATATAACCAAATATAATTAATAACAAACTATATTGGATTTCTAGTGATACTCACAACTACAAGAACACCTGCCTATACACAAACAGCAATAAGAGTAGATGTGTTTGTGAGTGCTTAGAACCCACATAATGTTTATGTAGTTAAGGTTAGCACATCTAAGTACCCCCACCAGTATCAGACAATAACTAAACAAATACAAACATATGGCCCTTGCTCATGCGTGTATACACACACACACATATATGTATGTATTGTGTATGCATATACAATATATTATAAATATCTGCTGAAAACACCAGAAGTTATTAACTATGCAGTTGGTGTCTGCTAATTAGAAGAAATAGTCTTTGTGATAAGTGTTATAAATAGCTATGAGAGAAAGATTAAAGAGAAAGGCCCATTTTCATAGTCTCACACTAAAGACGACTCTTGCTAGACTAAGTCTTTAACTTAAAACCACTTTTACAATCTTTTTCGTATTCATAGTTGAAAATAAAGTCTACTTTAAGTTGAACTGTCTTTAAATGGGTGCCAATGTTTATATAGAAAGTTTATTAAAATATTTAAAAGTGGAAACTCTGAACAGGTGCTTCTTATTTGGTATTTTTTAAACTTAAAATGACGAGCAGTAATTGGTAATTCGTAATAATAATAAAATAAAAATAATAATTTATTAAAACTGCATAAATTGCGTATAAAACATAACTATTTCCTCTGATCAGTTACTTTTCTGAATTTTTTGTCCTGACCAATATTGTTCGATTGATAATAAATCGTCATATTTGGCAGCTGTGTTTGTAAGCGTGTATATATCATATCTTATAGATCAGATATTTGGGCAAAACATTCTTGGCTTTGGCATTGCGTTATATTATATTTATTATTGGTATGTTGCAGATCTTACATCAATACAAAATGGCTGAGTTTACGCATCAGATAAGCACGTTTATATGAGTTTGTTTCAAGATAGCAGTCAGTCCACACAGCCTTTGACATCCAGAATGTTATATCATTAAACTTTGTTAAATTGATATTACGTATCTTGTATTTGGTGTTATTACGGGTATTGCAGCGATTTATCTCACATATTTTTTAATGGTGAGCCTTAGTCGCGTCTGTGCAGCTTCACTCTTCACAGATAAAGGTTAAGCAAATATAGGCTCCACCATCTAACGTTTTTTTTTCAACTAGTGCTTATTTCGTGAATGGTAACACTTAGCTCATTTCTGATTTGACAGATAATTAGTTTTATCTTTCCGCTGAACGAATATGGTTGTGTATACGCTTGAACTTCGCTTCGCTAAGTGGGCCTGCGATCGAACTACAGAAGATGCCGATTTTGCCAAAAGCAAAAAATCATCTTTTCAGATGAAGCTCAGTTTGATCTTGGCGAGTATGTAAACAAGCAAAATTGTCGCATTTGGGGCACAGAAAACCCGCATGCATACATTGAAAATCCGATACACCCAAGACGAGTCACTGTTTGGTGTGGATTTTGGTCCAGAGGCATAAATGGGCCATTATTCTTCGAAAATGAGCAAGGAGTGGCCGTTACACTCAATGGCGATCGTTATCGGGCCATGTTGAACGAATTTTTGTTCACAAAAACTGAAGAGGAGGATATTAGCAACATTTAGTTTCAACAGGACGGCGCTACGGGCCATATAGCCGAAGCTACACTCGATGTTTTGCGCCCTGTATTTGAAGATCGCATTATCAGCAGCTGAGCTGATGTCGTTTGGCCACCTCGGAGCTGCGATTTGACACCGTTGGACTATTATTTGTGGGGTGCCGTCAACAATGCCTCTGGCTTTGACACTTTAAAGGACAATATTCGTGAAGCCATTGGTGAAATACAGCTGCACACAATCGATAATGTGCTTAAAAATTGGACTGATCGTGTAGGCTACTGCATGGCCAGCCGAGGCAGCCACTTGAATGAAATTATTTTCCATTATTAACCGGAAGGATTGCACTCTCAAATAAGAAAGAAATTTGAGACAATATTCAATAGTTTTTTTTTTTTAAAGAATTTTCAAAAAAAACAAAATTTATTTGGTGGACCCTTTATGTAGCGACGGTTGAGTGCTAAAACGCAAATATTATCGCTATCCAAAGTTTTGGTTATGTTCCCATCTTGTGCCACTGCTAACGGTTGTATCATTACAAACTATAACATCCAAATCTATATTCTATAGAAGCTGGGATAGTATGCATCCTTGTTGATGTGTGGAGAGTAGAGCTAATTATACATATTTCTATAATAGAACAGAAAAATAATTTGTGGAAAACAATTCGTAAAGCTATACGTTAGTAATGAACGTAACAAAAAAAAAAAAAAAAAAATTAAGGCAAAAGGCTTATACCCTTCTTTTATATATTCTAAGCTTCCTACCATCGAAATCGCTTTCACAATAATCAATTATAGAAAAATCTCTTCTTCTCTTCTCTTCTAATTGAATGTTTCATTTTAATTTATTTATTTTTTTTAATTATTTAAAAACAGGCTTAGCTGGTCTTATATTTAGAGTCGACTCTAATGCCAAAAGTGTTTTTGGCTATGAATACGTAAAAACTTTAGTTCTACTTATAGTAGTCATATAAAAAGCAATTATATGCTTATGCGCATATTTATTAAAAATATTAAAGAATTTATGGTACTTTTAAAACTATTTTTCTTAATTTATTATTTTATTTTTTCGATTAAACATACGTATGTATTTTATGTCAAATAAGAAAGAGCTTTTAATGATTTAATGACTTTTTGATTCTCGTTACTAGGTTCTGACTGTATGTATAAAGAAAGTAATTTACAAATACACGTTTCCATGCAATATTATTATTTTACTAAGGCTATGACACTATTTCGGACTAATACTACATTTTAGTCTTCCTCTCTTTATCTTTCTATGTAAATCCTTGTGTGTGCGTGTGTGTATATGTGTGTGTGTGTGAGTGCCTGTGTTTGTGTCAACATAATAATTTTGATTTAAAAGTGTTCAGTGTATAGAGGACAGTTTCAGGTTGTTAGCAGTTACACAGTCCAGATACAGAGAAAGTCAACAGAAATCTAATTAATTACGGTAGTTAAAGTAGCAGTAACAATGGAAGCAGAGTACAAATTAGCTTTCTAAGGCAACTAGTACTACCTTCGTCTTTATCTAGCTGGTATTAATTGGGCAATAATATTAATAAAGACATTAATTTGTGCTATAAAATATTTCTTCCTTACTTTTCCCCTCCTGTTCTCTTTAACTATGAATAGACAAAAGCATTTCCATAGACAGATTATATATCACCGATTGGTTTTGTCGTAAGGCCATTAAAACACATATTTGTTTCGAAATGAAGTTAAGCCTGTTTTAATTGACAAAAGAATAAATATATCAGAGTAAATATTACAATAATTAAAAAATAATTTACGCATATGAAAGCTTAATTGAGTATAATTAAAGAAAAAATTATTATTTTATTACATAAGTACTTACTTTTATATTGGATATGCATTCATTTAAAGATTTTACCTTTGATATCAATTCAGATTTAGCTTTAAAAGAACTCAGTACTCAGTTCAGTTCAGTTGTTCAATAAGAAATTAATTTTTAAATCATTTGTTTTTTTTTTTTTTCTATTACTCTGACATTAATTTATCGTGTTTCTCTTTAGCCAGGCTTTATCTATCTGTCTTTTGTTTTTGTAGATTTCATACTGGCCTTACGTAATGTCAGTGTAACCATACCGTTGGCTGTTAAACGTGGTGATAATGCGATTTTAATCTGTAATTACGACATTGAAAATGACACACTTTATACGGTTAAATGGTATCGAGGACGTCGTGAGTTTTATCGTTACACGCCAAAGGAGAATCCAGCCTGGAAAATATTCTCATCAACAAATGGTTTAACCGTCGACGTAAGTATAAACATTTAATTTTTTTTTTTTTGTAACACCAACAACAACAAAGATAACAATATAACCATTAAAATAAACAAGTAGTCTACCAAAATCATTTTTTAAATATTTTTTCGATTTTTTTGTTTTTTTTAAATGACCAGTAGAGTAGTACGGTTGTTGCTTTTTAGTTTACTTCCAACGATATGGGAAAACAAACGAGCATTTAAGGAACAGAAAAAAATCAGTGTGAATTGATTTTTTATGGCTTAAGAGAGAGTTTTAAATCTAAAGGGGCAAAATGGTATTTACCACATGGATAAACATTGACTTAATGTTATAAAAAGTGGTTAATAAAACGAGTAAAGTGAAAATGACAATAACTTATAAAAGGATTTTCAGATTTCCTTCTGAAACATACCATTTGTGTAAGGCAAACAAGTGTACATGTAGTTTTATTATTGAAACAAAATTGTGGCACATTGTGAAAACAATTTCTGATAATTTTTAATGACTTTTTAAAATTCCTGGTGACTTTCTTCATTAAAGAGAAACATACGAAATAAATATTTTGCATATGACACATTCATTTTTTTTTTACTTGCATTCAACTTCAACTTTAAATGTTAATTTTATTCTTCTTAAATTTTCAAAGTGTGACAAGAAAGCTATTAAAAAGTAATTTTTTATTAAATTTGTAAAATTTATTTTTTTTTTTCTTCGCTGAACTTCTGTTATGATAAACCATTAAAAAGAAATACAAATATCGACGGTCATTAAAAATATTCCATTTATTAATACAGACTTACATGAACTGGTAAATATTGCAAAATAAATATTTAACAATGGAAGAGTATAAAGAAAAATTAAAATTCGTAAAAAGCCAAATTCACTATAAATGTACACCATCAAACACTGTTGCACTGTGCAACAAAATTATAACATACCTACGTACGAGTATATGGAGAGAGACGTTACTGTGAAATATATTAAGGAAATTTTTATATTTTTAAATTCAAATATATATTAAATTTGTAATTGTTTTGACTTGCCATTAAAGTGAAAATACTTTTGTCCAGCACTGTTGTATTGAAGAAAAAACACGCGTGCAAAATAACATACATTCCGAAACTATTTTGCATAAAATAAATACTTTAAATTGTTATATGGCTCTGATAAAATGATCCATAAAAAATTAAAAAATAAAAAAAAATAAAAAAAACAACAAGAAAACAACAGCAATAAAAAATATATACAAACACTATACAACTGATGATATTCCAAAAATTTTGTATTCTTTTTTCGTAATACATAATTTCATAACAACTTGTTCATACATATATACACATACATACATATGTATATGTATACGATACATAAGCAAACACATGCATATGAGAAAAATATTCCATTTCTTTTTCCTTTTTGCAATAACAGTGTGGTAGTAATTATGTGTAAGTAAATATGCAACAATGACCATAAAGAGGAAATTGTAAGCGAATGAAAAAAGAAAACAGAAAACAAAACGAATAAAAATGCATTAAATAATGCTGTTGTTTTTACGGAATTCAAACAGAAACTTGTTAATTTTTTTTTTTTTTTTAGCGCGTAGTTAAAAATAAATACAAAGATACTCGTATCTACAGATGCAATACCAAATTTTATATAAATATTGAATGAGTTTGTTTCAAATGAGTTTTATTTTATTGTGTTTTTTTTTTGTTTTTTGTTTTTTAACTAACTGGCTGAAAGTATGCCATACAATTAAAAAGTGTGAGTTTGAATGAATTGAAAAAAAAAATTCTCATTCTCTGTATGCTACCATATAACGGATATTATTTTTAATTATTCGTATAAAATTACAAAAATACAAAAAGTTTTTTGTTCGTCATTAACTATTGATATCTTTAATATACATATCTATGTATGTGTCTGATTTTATTTCACTTTACAGACCACTCAATCAAATGCCAGTCACGTGTTTATACGTAATGTTTCCACATCTATAACTGGCCGCTATGCATGTGAAGTATCGGCTGATGCCCCATCATTTCATACATCCATAATGTGGGGTGAAATGGATGTAATTGGTACGTCGCTGATATTTTTATTATTTTTATTATTTCTCGAAAAGAATTTTTAGAATTCAAACTCGTTAACATATATTGTATTACTTTACATGATATCATTCGATATTTTTTCAATTCATAAAGAATTTCCAACTCAACGTCCAATTATAACTGGTATCCATTCGCGTTATCGTTTGGGCGATGTCATTAATGGTAATTGTTCATCGGACTATTCGAAACCAGCAGCAAACTTGACCTGGTGGATAAATGATATACAGGTAAGTGTTAAAACTATATTTCATTACTCGCATTATATTATATTTGAAAGCAAAATTAAATTCGAAGAATTAAACTTCCGAATTCTTATAAGGGAAATAATCAAAACCGGTCAAAGCAGTTCGTTTATTGTTTTATTCGTTTCCAAGCAAAGTGTAAGCCTGATTGTGTTTTGGCCAAAAGATCTGGTTTTTTTCGCGTACTTTAACCGTAATAAATAAGCCTCAATGCTTTGATCCATTTTTTGTTTTATCCACAGTTTTAATGTTACATTGTATTCAAAAACTTTTCAGGTAAATTTTTTTTTATCGACTTTTTTTTATTCAAATGATTTGAACTTAAAATAGTTCTTTTTGATTACCTGTTAAATAAAATTTTACTATAAAATATTTGATTTAATGTCGACGTTTTGATTTCATCCATATTTTTTCAATAACTTTCAGAAAGGAATTGAAAGGAATTTGAAAAGAATTGATTTAAAAATGGAGAAAACCATTTAAATAACAGACATATTGACATTAAAATTGAATTTCTTAACATTTATGTGAGAAGCCATCGAACTACTACTCAGACCAACTTGTATATCCACACGTGCCGACACACATAAGAAACCTAATGGAGAAAAAATTTGATCATAAAAAGAAATTTAACATAAAAAACCTATAAAAAAAATGTAAAAAAGATACGATGTTGGTATGGAATAGCATTCATTAGCAATATATTTTTTCGATTTTTTTTCTTTTTGGCTTTCAAAACTCTCATCCTTTTGTTGGCCAACATTTAATATCTTCTATTCATACTTTTCGTATACGAGTATACAACCCAAATTCATTCATAGATATGTACATATATATGTATGTACGTATGCATGTATGTATGTGAATATATGGAAAAATAGTTATTGCGTATTGCGATTGTATTTAGTTTCTCTTTATCGTTTTTCTTTTCGTTTTTTATATTTGCTTTTGGTACGCTGGACTTTGGAAAATGATATTTTTTCGAATTTTTTTTTTCTCGCTCTGTTTTTTTTTTATTTTTTATTTTTTGTTTTTTTTTATTTCTTGTATTAAACAGTGCTAGTTTGGTTTATGCATTTGACAGTTTACTTGGTATGCCAATGTAACAAAAACAACATACCACTCGAAAGTGGCGACCAAAGCGATTCAAAGCATTCACACTCCTAAGCACTTTACTCTCTAATATTCGTACAATTGGGTACAACTGTGTGTAAATGGCAACTCGAAGTAGATGCCACACAGTATGTAGCATGTTTAAGAAGTAGCATTTATTGGAAAAAAAAATATCGAGAAAATAACATTGAAAAGAAATTCATTAGTTTGGTTTAGATTTGATTTATGCTGCACTTAAAATGGAAATTGTGCAAAATATTGAAATGCATAATAGATGGTTATTGATATTTTTTACCAACTTCTCTTCTCTTTTTCTCCTTCAATTTCTTTTTTTGTTTTTTGCATTTTCGGTCGGTCATGTAGTGAAAAACGTAAAAAAACTCTGTTTCATTATTCTTAGAATGCAACCATCTACTAAAGTTTGGCTTGTATTTTTTCCATATTGTTCTCCTTCAACAAAAAAAAAAAAAAAAAAAAAAAAAAAAAAATGAAAAGAAAAGAAAAGAAAAGAGAAATAAATATATTTTTAATGATAGACGTTATGGCTACCAATTGAATGTTATTGTATTTTATTTTTGTTCCATTTATTTTTCTCCAATTTCAATATGTCTTCTTATTCGTTTCGCCGTTTTGAAAGTGCAGCTTAATACATATGCTCATTCAAAACCATGATTTGTAACAGACCCTTAAAAGAATTTTATCTTAAAATGTGGAAGAGCATTTGAAATTTATATAAAATATTTAGTTTATATTCTTCTTATCATTTCATTTGTGCACAATTCGAAACAAGTACCGAATTCAAGAGAGAAGTTAAAAAAGATGATTACATTTTTGTTGTTATGAATCCATTCATATATCAGTGCCAGCAACAATAACAAGAGCAATAATAAGAGAATTATAAAAGTCATTCATTTAATTGCAATTCTTACATATTTCCCAAATACGTACAATTCTATTCCTTTATACTTTATGAGAAGCCGTTCATTCTAAGTGTTATAGTAAAACCTCAGTACTTGCAAGCACAATGCATTAATAAAATTCAAAAGCAAGACAAAACATCAACAATTAACCAATTATTTAAAGTAGAAAAAAATAGTGAATAATTTACTGGTAATTTATTATGAAAAATTATTATTATGGTACTTCTCTTCTTCATTGGAAATGAATTATTGAAAACAAAATTGCTTAATTACTCCTACAAGTGTAATGAGGAAATTTCTTGAAAATTTTGTGGAAAAGAATTTATGTTTATGCTGAAACCTCAAACAAGATTTATGTGTTTTTGTAGTCGTTAATATATGGAAGCAATAAAAATTATCTTAAGAAAAAATAAAAACATGAAAAATAAAACATGGTTTCATTTTGGATGCTGAAACCCTTATATGAGCTTAGGTTTTGCATTTTATAAAAACCAGAGTAATCCTTCCCGTGTTGCTGGGAGCCTTTATGTTGTTTACCTATAAAAGGTATTCCCCATAAAAATGAATTAAAACTAATGATTTGAATTGACTATCAAGTGTTTCAGACTAAGTTCAGAATCTGCCATTCTAACCGTTCTCTAGATATACCAAAATATATATTTCCTTTGCATGGGAGGTGCCATTCGCATTAAGCTAATTCCGCCCACTTTTCGGGTGATGTTTTTTATCGACCATAAGGTTATTTGGACCAAATCGAGAAACTTTTCCTATTACTGTTTCCTAGACATACACAAATCAGTATTTACTTTGTATGGGAGGTGCCACACCCACTTATTCAATTTCACCAAATTCCCACTGAATATGTAGATTCACTACGAAATTATTTAGATCAAATTCAGAACCTTTCACTATTACCCTTCCAAAGATATGCAGAAATTAATATATACCTTGTATGGGAGGTGCCTCTCTCAATTAGCCGATTCCGGCCACTTTTTAGCCGATGATTTGGATTAACCACAAAGTTATTTGAGCAAATTTCAAAAATTCGTAATATTATCGTTTTAGAGATATGGATATGTAAATAAAAATTGTATATGGGCGTGGCACAGCCTAGTTGAATAAAAACAATCAGTGAAAGACACCTTTCCACCTTACATAAAAACCTTGGTATTGAATTTGCTTCTCGTTTAAGGGCTTTTAGAACATCAATTACAACGCATTTTATAGTCCTCTTTTATACATATAGATTCAAAACGTGAATTTAAATGGCTTAAACAGATTCTATCCATTTGTGAATGATTTTTTACCGTTTTCTTTAATTCTACTTCCAGGTTCCACCCAACTATTTGCGTACTTATGAAATACAAAAACATGTGGAGGAACAATTGGAGACTTCAGTGTTGGAAATTAATTTTATCGTTACTCTACAGCATTTTATAAAAGGAAGACTTAAGGTAATAAATACATATTTCATTAGATTTAATTTTAGGATCTCATAGAATAACAAATATTTTTCTTTAATTAAAGCTTAAGTGCTCTGCACGTATACATCGAATTTATCATGCTGAGACTGAGAAACATATTGAGGAGGATCGACCTAGAATTTTAGCATCAGGGAGATCACCAGAAACTTTTCCCTACGATCACAACGATGAGTTTGATGATGAAAATGGTTTATACTTAACACATTATAAGAGTAAGTCTTATTATCAGTTTTTGTAATTTTAAAGCAGCAATTTTTAAATCTTAATTTTTTAAATTTGTTTCATTACTATTCATCTCTCAGATTATCATTCTTCAGCCCAATCGACTTTTATAAATCTTAATAGTATTACAAGACTTATATATCTGATACTGCCAACGATAAGCAGCTTATTTTTTATTATATTCAACAATAATGTATTGAGTCCTTTGAGATTTGAACGACAACAACAACAGCGACAAAGAGAACACCACCAACCACCACTTCAAGAATATACAACGAGTTTTTTAAAAAACCATAAAACAAAACCTTTGCAACAAAAACAGAAACACCAACAATACCAACAGCAAAAGCAACAGCAATACCGGTATTGTCACATCAATTGCCTTAAAAATAATTACAATGGTCATAATGATAACAATCATAATAATTGTAATGGTGATTTTGGTAATGATTACAAACATAATAACAACAATAGTGTTAGTGAAAGTGTAAATGCAAGTGTAAGTGGTAAATCAATGATGGAACCAACAACAAAGTCCACCACATTAAGAAACATACAACAAAAGAAAACTCAAAAAGAATTTCAAACTTTACATGCTCAAACAAATGCTAGGAATACAAATGCTGTTAACGATTTCGTATCTGTATCTGCTTCTCTATGTGTACGCCAAACTGATTCAACTGCAATTGCTCTCAATGCCAGTCATATGAGACACGTATTACGGTGATAAGTTAATTTATACAATTATCACAAAATATTATTATGAAATGCCATACATGTGTGGATGCTATACATACACATCGACAAATCCATTTACAATTCATCCGAGTATATGAGTGAGAGTAGTAGCAGAGAGACAAAATATGGGGGAGAGCGAGAATGAGAATTATAATAAATGTCTGTGCGTCACATTCACAAACAAAATTCCAAAAGGAAATAAGCTGAGCTATTTTAATAAGTCGTTTCATTTTGTTTTCTCCGTGTACTTGTACGTATGTGTTCTTTTTTATATACAATAAACATGTATTTTGATTGTTTTTATATTGTTATTATTGTAACTATACTGTGTACGTAAGTAAGTATATACATACATGCATACATACATATATTTGTATTTAATATTCGTAAATAAATCTTTACAAAGCCAAATAATAATAATAAAAACAACAACAGTATATAGATATTTATATATTACAAGCATTTAATTAATTATAATAAATAAATGAATAAAACAACTGAATTATTTAATTAAGAAACCATCAGATAAGTAATGTAAATGAGGGCAGGTGAAGTAAACGAATAAATGCGAGCAAATAAGAATTAAATATAGAAAACATTTGTGCAGCAATATGAGTATTTATTTAATTGAAAAAAAGAAAATAAAAAATAAGTAAAATAATTATAAGAAATTAAGAGAGAGAGAAAAAAGAAAACTTGAAATATAAACTTATAACGTATAGAGTGTGTAAGACTATTTTTACAATCATGTAAAATGAAAACCGTGGGGGCTGAAGCAATGGCTTGCTCTGAGAAGCATACTTTCAAGCGATTCTTTGCTGTTATATCACTACATACATACTCGTACATATGTAAACATGCAAAGTATTTTAATTTAATTTCTTGACTTTACATTTCCTTCTCGTTGAAAGTATGCAACAGAGGTCATTAAGATATGCCTCCATTATCACTTAGTGTTGTGTTTTTCTGTAAATAACTTTAAGGTTTAAGTTACAGATGTATGTACGTATTTAATAAAGTGTTTATAGGCCATAAGCTGTTAAAATCTTTTTTGAAATCCTCCCTTAACACTGTCGCAAGCAAGTAATGGAGATTTCATTATATTGCATTTAAAAGTATTTTTTATAATTTAATTACAAATTCTGAGAATGTTGTAAATCATAAAAAATAGTAAAAATTATAATAAAATGATTACTGATTAATAGTGAAATGAACATAATATGCGTATTATTTCTATATTCAATGTTATTTTAAAGAGTTACGGACGAAGGTAAGTGCTAATATTTCGTTTTATGCTAAATTGTGTTTTTCCACAAAAAATAAATGAAACCACTTGTTTTGCAGTCTTCTTCTTTCTTATAAATATTTTAGTAATAACTTTAATCAGATTACCATTCACTCTGAACTTCTTAAACTTTTTGGCACTAAAATTTCGCTCATAAAACACACTCATACATTCTTCTTTAACGTACACCAAATGCACAAAACTTTTTAGAAAATACAAATAAGACAAGTAATTTTATCACAAATTAAAACGAAAATAAACAAAAATTTAAGGATTTGTGTTAAATGACTGTTTGGACTAATTCTGTTGGTGCTACTGCTGATGTTGCTCAGCAGAAACCACCAGACAGAGAAATTTCTTTGCGGTTCAGCAAAAGATCCTTAACAAAAACAGCAACAATAACCACAAAACTAACAAAACACCTCCAAAAATGGAAGGAAAATTAAACGAACGAAACTCAACTAAAATAAATAGTTGACTGTAATGACTTAAAGTTGGTTGAAGTAGCAAAACATTTGTGTTCAACACAAAAACCCACAACTGCAGTAAGGACCAGGCAAAAACTTATGCTGCATATTCCACATGAACAAATAAAATTGCGTTAAAATTTACGCAATTATTTAGCATTTCAATCGCATACTCGCACACATAAACATATTCACAGTCAAAGGATCTTTAGAAAACTGTACGGTACGCCGTGCAGTCTACCATAAGATACAGAAATTTTTAGAATTTTTTTTTGTTTTTTTTTTGTTTTTTTTGTTTTTTTTTTTTTGTTTTCTATAAAGCTGATCATCTTGACGACTTGAAACGTTTTTTGATAACGATAGTTGTGTTATACAAATATACTCTGTGTGTGACTGCACTATCAAATCTGCCTGTGTAACTTTGACTAATAAAAATGATTTTCATCAACGTTTATATTCATTTCAATTATTATGGCTAAACAAGGTTCTCAAAAAAGAAAATTCCTACACAGACTAAATGTTTTTCAACAAAAAAAAAAGTAAAATTTAAAAAAAATAGCAAATAAATGAACAAATTGAGCTGAACTCAACTGAACTGCATATAACAGAATGGAAAAGTTTAATTTTTAAAATTCACAAACAAACTTACGACTAATTTACACTTGAAACTTTTATTGAAACAAATTTTCAGTGGTTTGTGCTTCTCCTGCATTTTCATTTTCATTTTCATTTCCATTTCTATTTCCTTTAAAAAAAAAAAAAAGTTTCTTTTATTTATTTTCAGTCTCTACTACCACTACTACTACTACTACCACTACTACTACTTTTTAGTTGATTTGCTGTCAATAAACACATGCGAATGTATGAGCTAATGAATGAATGACTGAATGGACAAATGAGTCAATTGAAATGAATGACTGACTGATGGAATGATTGAAAGAGTTAGTGGCTAAATTCGACGGCTACATAAATAAATACAAACATATCGCTGTGCAGTTCAAAGATATCATTTCTTTTTCGTTTTCATCATTTTAAAAAGACTTAAATATCATTCATATGGTGTACTCGCATTTACATACTATGTTTGTTTTTAAGCTTCTTTTCTGCTAAATTTTGTTTTAGGCTTCGTCAAATCATTAAACTACAGTAGCATGCGTACCTTCATATCAAAGACAAATCTGAATAAAACAAGATTTTTCTCAATTCACATCATTTGATATAAACAAATTGTTTGCTACTTTTTTGTTCCCTATTGTAAATGTATAGGCATATTACGTATAATTTTTCTATATGTAAGAGAGTAAATAGTTGTTAGATTTGAACTGCATAGATGTGATATTTCAAGCAAATATAGAGCCATAATGGCCACAAAAGTCTAAGGCCAGAGATGAAGTAACACTGTTAATTACAGTCTTTAATTTAAGGAAACCAATAGAAACATTTTTTCAAATATTTTAGTACAAACATACAAACAGCAGTGAAGTCAATTGCTTTTTCATGATTTTTAACAGAATTACGCTTCTTTTTGGAATATTCAATGTCGCAAAACAATAAAAGAGTGGTGCATGCAAAACTCAATGAGATAATGTAAAGACATGGTGTGGGACATAGAGAGATTACTCGTATAATGCAATTATTTGATTTCAGCAAATAATTAACAAATAAGCTGGCAAGTCGAAAACTTGAAGTACAGACGTCATTTTTAAAAACTTTTTTTTGTTCTCAAAAACATATACAAGTAACATACTCATATGAAAATTGTGTTTAATTTTTTTAACTGTTAAAAGAGAATTAAAAAGGATTAAATTGCTTTCAAACACAGGCACATTAAATTGTTTCCATACTCTCGCACAAACCGACAAAAAAAATCACTAAAACCAAAACAATCTGCGGTTCATTCGTGCTGGTTTCTCTCTCACTCGTTTTTTTAACGAATTTTTTAACACTTAAATGAATGCAGTTTAAGCGAAGTTTTGTTTCTGCTGATTCTGCTGTTGTTTTATACCCTATAATACAGTCTATGCGCTTGGGCTGATGCTTGTAAAGTCTAGTTGACACGATAATACTTTAGGTACCTAAAATCGTATCTTAAAAACCAGAGGATAAAACATACGACAGAGTTTTTTAAGTTTACATGGTACGTAAAACACCAAGCCAAAGTAAAATGAAAGCAGCTGTCTTAACCAACAGTGCGAGCGAAAAATTGTCCCATTTCTTTGTTTACATAAAAATACACCCCTGATCTAATCAAGTGTGATGGTTTTTAAAAAACAAAGAGAGCCGTACGTATCCGCTCTCTTCTAGACATAAACTTGACATGTCGTACGACTTGAGTTATCGGGATTTACGAGATAATGCCTTAATGCTAATTAGGCTGCCTAATTAGGCCAGTTGATATAGAATTCCTAAATTACATCTGCAGAATTGATTCGGAGAGGCGGTACTCACACAGCTGAAATATGCATTCCCTCTGATAGGCTAGTGGTTAGATCCATCTCGAGTGTTACATTTAGCTTCAGGCTCATTAAGGACTGTCGTGACTCCATTGGGTTGCGCTTACGGCAGTTTGGTGTCCATCTCATTTGGGTCCCTGGTCTCAGGGACATACCGGGTAATTGTGTACCTAATGAAATAGCTTAAGGCACACTCCTTCCGGACAGTCGCCTACTTGGAGTGGTTGGTGTACCGCTGTCCTCTGTTAAGTTGTCTATTAGGCAGAAGAATTTATTGGACGCTGATTGACCCTGGGCAGAGGATTCTGATTCTTGCTTCACTGCCAGACTCACCTGGCCTAGATTGTATGGCAGACGTACCCAATCAGCTTTTTAAATTAGATCGTTGAACTGAGTCTACCGGCAAATGATTTCTGTCGAGGTTGTAGATCAATTTACGAAGAGAAGAGTGTGGCTCATTTCATTTGCCAGTGTCCGTTTTTATTTTATTAAGAATTGATTAAGCAACAAAATGAGTAGTCAGTTTCAATGAGAGAATTGCTTTGTATTATGTAGCGTATTATATAGCGGAACAAGGCAGATTGCATGGAACTTATTTGTTTTTGTTATTAAAATCAACAATATGTGAATCCGATAAGCACGAATATATGCAACATCCATTAAAAACAAAATACCTTCTTAAAAATACAAAATACAAAAATGGTCAAGAGTAAGAAAATAAGTAGGTACAGTAGGTGTTTCAAAGTGTTGGTTAAGCAACTACAAAAAAAAAAATATTATTCAGTTATAGAAATTATATATAAAAAAAACAAAATATATTGTTACGAAAATAAGGTTGGGCACCACGGCGTTTATTACATCGCTAAAATAAATAAACAACAGCTGAAAGAACTATACGTGCTGTTTACAAATAACGAAATCTACAACAACAACCATTAGCAGATATAAAGTAAATAAAAATAACACGGCAACAACAGTAATTAAGCAGCAAAGAAAACAAGTAACAGACAATTAACAAGCAACAACAAATACTAAGAGCTGAAAGAGGTAGATGTTCACATGCGCATGGCAACAAAAGAACTAAAAAGAAAGAAATGGAATCTACCTGAAATATCGAGAGGTTCGAGAGCTTTTGATGTATTGTTTGCTCAGCCATATCAAAAAACATCGATGCGAACGGCAATCAGTTTATGTTTCGTAAACTCATCGAGTGCAGTTTAAGTAAAGTTAACTCAGCGAATGTGTTATTGGTGTGAAGAAAGTTTATAAGGAGCAAACTCGTGAAGCTAGTAGTGAAGTAAAGACCAGTTTAGTTGGAGCTAATTCAGTAAAGAGAGTTAATTGTGGATAACCTCTGGTTGAAAAGGTTGTGATCGAACCCAAGTTATAACTACGATCGGGTTGGAGAAATCTTTAGGAAGAAAGATCTGTCGAGTAATTGTTGTTGTTAACAAAGTTGTAAACAGACGGAGTAATTAAGAATAAAAATTGTTATTGCTTTTAAAATGGTTACAAGCAGTGGTGCACAAAACTGTGTTGAATAAAGTATTTCAATTTAAAACCAAACACAAAATTTATTTTATTTTAACTACAATCTACGAACTCATAAAAATACGGTTTTAAAAAGTTAAAAACTTAACAATATAAAAGCAGTGGTGTTTCAGGTAGAGAATTTTCGTTGTTCCAAGGAAACAAGAGATCAGAAACCCTAAAACCTAAAGAAGGCTAGAAAGGCAAATAAAACTTTTGTATTTTGTTTTTCAAATAAATCGATTTATGTATGAAATTTTAAGAGATAAAGTTTCTTTTGCACGGTAATGGCATGATCAAGTGATTATATTTGTACTATTAGTGTACACCCCACTAATAATAAATACTGTAAGTGGTTCTATCCTGTTGAAGCAAAAAGTAAAGTAAAAATTGTATGCTTGACTGCAAACATTAGAGGAAAAATACCATTACAATGAATTTGTGTTTGATTTTTCAGTTTAAATTTGATAAACTTCGCCTGTGAGGTGATTTTTATAAAAACAGAAAACTTCAGCATTAAGAAAACAATGTTTTATTGAACCGTAAGAAAGGTTTTTTTTTTCTTCACATTTCGTAATAAAACTAAACAAAAAAAGTACAATTAAAAAATTGATCTGCATAAAAAACTTCTATATCTTATAGGCCTTAGATCTAGTTAGCAAGTTAAACAATAATATATGGGTTATAATATAAAAAAAATCAATACAACGTATAAAATTTGTGGTTTTTCTATTTAATATTATATATTCCATTGCCAACAGTTTGATGATCTGTGCTTTAAACAGTATGCACTAGAACAAAATGCGTCAACACGCCAGCTCGTACCGTACTCTACTAAGTTGGCACAAGCGCACGCTTTGCTACAAGTGAATAACAAAGAAATGCTTCTTCGCCTCAGAGGCGATGATGATCAGCCTAGGGTTAAAGTGTCTGCTTTTTGTTTGGGTGTGGCGTGGTGTAGTGGTTAGAGCGCAGTCATACAAGCAGCATTGCATTGTTGAATGTTTAAAAAGAAGATGATAACAAACGTCAGACGAATGATCAACAGTAAATGCCACGCCATCTAGTGGGAAAAATTACAATGCTAAGCAAAGATAACCACCACCACCACTACTTAGCAAGCATCTTTACCACTACAATCATATAAAAGTGAGATACAGTATATTAATCATCTACTTAGCTTTAAAATTAACTTGATTACTGAAACTGAAACAAAGTAATGAATGCTATGTGGAAAGTTAATAGGGAGGAGTGACGTAGATAGAAAAAATTTTCATTTACTATTTTTGTATTCTCAATATAAAGCCTTTTTGCCTTACAAATGGCGTAGTTCTACTCTGATAAAGCAGATGGTACCATACACATCAAATTTTGCTAAGTTCTTTAACAAAATTTTTGTTTTTCTTAGATTTATAAGAGAAAAAAGAAGACAAAACAAAAATTATATGTATGTATGTATTGTATATAGAAAAGAATATCGACCGTTTGCAAGAAATTATCGTATGTGACATTTTTTACAAAATTGACTGTTTGATGCTAATGTATTCTAATGTCAGATAACCACCACATAGTAAAACATTATATCAATATTCGTTATACTTATGAAGATATTACTGAATTAATTTGATCGTATGTGGCATTATTGGTTTTCTTGTGGACGAAATTATCGTATGTTCCATACAAATGCCTGCATACGAATAAAATATCTTACAAATAAATATGTAAAGTTTGTTTTGTTATACCTGTAATTGGGAATTCTCTTTTGTAAAGATAACAAAGAGTAACTAGTTGCATATTGAAATAGGTCAGTAATTATTTAAGTAATTTATTTAACTGAAAAGTAATTCGTAATCATAGATCGTAAAGAAACATCCCTACTGTAAGAGTTGTGTTGGTCAGAACCACAACAAGGCTATAAAAACCACGTCTGCATACTTATTAGGTATTTTTAACATTATCAATAGAATTACGGTTACTTTTTACTTCCGGTTCAATATCGATGTCAGTAGATTCCGTGCAGAGCTGGTGGTCAGTTGTTTTTAAATTATCGTAAGTAGTTCAATTAACAAAAACACGAATGGAACTTTTTGGGCAAAAATATCGTATGTGCCTGAATATTTCTGAATAGAATATACAAGCTTTTCCATAAAAGGGGTTTTAAACTTATGTTAGCGTAGCGGTTATTGTATCACATTTAGAATTTGGTATTGATGTAACGAGCCGAAACGAGGAAATTTAGATAAAACGCTCTCCTGTAAAATTTAGTTTTTGTTGCAAAAGATTATTTTGCGCAAAAGGATCGATATATAAAATTTATTTTATTTATTTTATTTTTTACATCCAAACCATCCAAACAATTTTCTTTAATTTCCTTTTGTTTATTTAATTTCGTTTTTGTTTTTGTTTTCGCTTTGTTTAATTCCTATTAAAAAATCTTTATTGTTTTTCATTTGGTTGCCAGTAGACAAAAACAAGATTTTTTTAATTGATTCAAATTTTATTGTTGTTGTTGTTGCTTTTTGTTTAATTCCCCATTTTTGTCGCATTGTGTTTGAACCAAAATTTCCTTCTTGCTTTGGTTAAAGTTCGCTTATTTATTCTTTTTTTTCAATTTCCTATTTAAAAGAGGGGTAATTACATTAAACGGATTCAATTTGAGTAACTTTTTCTTTCATTCTTTTAACTTTTTATCTTTTTCGTTTTTCGTTTTTCGTTTCTTTTTTTTTTTGTTTTAATTTTTCTGCTTTTGTGCACAATTGGTGTTTCGAGTTGAATTTGAAATCGCTGTCGAATATTTTGTTGTGCGTTAGTTGTCAATTCGAAGATGTGTTTTCTTTCTTCTCTTTTGTTTAAAAGGGTAAAACGGTTGTTTTGTTGTTGTTTGGCTTTTTACTCGCTTTAACCCGTGCTGGTTTTGCTTTTTTGTAGCAGCAACATAATAATGTTCATATTTTGCAATTTTGCTTTTATGTGGTATGTGAACAGACATCTCTTCTTTAAATATGTGTTAATTAATGTCAAATTAATTTAAAATTAAAAAAATAACACATAATTGAATGAAATTGGTTAACAAAAAATTAAATTGGGATCTTAGTGATATTTTTTAAAATGAAAAATAAAAGAGTTTAAGTTCGAACAAACATTGAAAGATTGTCAGAATAATAGGGACTGAATAGAGAATTTTATGTTGGCACTTCTAGACCAATATTTCCGATAGGTGAACTGTAAAATGAATTTAAAATTCAAAGATATCAACCTTTTAGTAGTTGAAAACGGTTTTAAAGGTATTTTAATAAATTATTTAAACCAACTCATTAATAACACGTCTGAGTGAATTTTAATTTGTTTTGCTTTTATTTTTAATTTTATATACGGCACTATGTCCACGTTGGTCTATTTAATTTAAATCATTCAAGGTTTGGTTGGCAAAAGAAAGCGATTTAATTTTAATTAAGAAAAAATCTACATTTATTCACAATGGAAGTGATATATTAAAAACATATATTTTTTTGATTAACTCTTAATAACACATCATTGTATTTAAATACTTTTAATAAATTAAATAAAATATTAAAAAATAATTATGAGAATACAACAACAACAAGTTTTTACTTTTATTTTTACGTGTTCGTTCGTTCGTTCGTACGGGAATGGTTGGTTATTGGCCTTATGCAACGCACAAATTTATTTATTTTGTGAAATTTTTTCCTTTTCCTTTGTTGTTGTTTTTGTTTTTTGTTAATAATAATTTTATGTTTATGTCAGGCTTGTTTATTAAAAAAAAAACAAATAACATACAGGAGAGTAAGAAAATAATTGCAGCAATTTAAGAATATTTAAATCTGCTCCTTTCTAGTGTCCGAGTGCTCTTTTGTTGCTCACAGCTGTATACTTTGTTTGTTCACAGCTAACAAATAAAAACGACATATACTCATAATATATGTATGCATGTACTAAAGTTTAAGTGTTGTCGATTGGTTTTCCTGTGTTTTCTCTGGGTTTCAGTTTAAGACTGAAAAATAGTGCGAAAAAAAATTAATTACCTGTGTAATATATTGAATGACTGGCATATAATGAAAGTCATTATGTGGCATGTCTACATTTTATATGTTATTATTTTTAATATTTATTTATGTATACATACATATATACATATACCCTGTAGGACTTTTACGAACTAACATAAAGTCAAGTTGATTTTTTTGCTAAGTTATTTGCAACTGACTTTAAGCTCGCATACATATGATTTTTTCTCTAGCAATACAAATCAAAGAACAAAGGAAAAAAACTCAATATGGTTTCTCGTATTTTTCACTTTTTTTTGTTATTTTAATATTGAATTCGGTGACTCCACTTTTTTAGCGAAAATATAATATAGACTTCGTTTATATGTATTTAGTGCATTGAGTTTTTTGTTCATTTTGATTTTATTAAAATAATTTGTAGAATAATAAATAAAAATAATATTTTGTAATTAAATCGGAATAAAACAGAATAAAGAAGAAAAACAGAATAATGAATCGAGAAAACAAAAATCAAGATGAAAATTATATGTCTTTGAAACACACATGAACTCAATTTACTTAAAAAATTACATAAATTAAGTCTGTCGCAAAAAGCAAATTACATTTCATTAATCGGCTTGTTAGCACACTTTTAATCAAAAATTAATTTTTCCGCAAAGTTTCTAAGTTGAGACTATGGAAAAGTTAATTTCATTCAGCATACCGTAAAGCATAGCATAGAGTTTATTATGGTTAAGGCGTGTTTCTCAAAAAGAAGCATCTGTAATTTACTGAAAATCCATAGCAATATCGCAGCTAATGTGCATGGTAATATCCAGCAGGGTTTGTAAAAAAATCAAAATGTAACCAAACGGAGGTAAATATTTGATTTGATAATAAGTAATATATCGCACACTTAACAATTTTTAAATTTAAATTAGAAAAATTACTTCCAAAACACAACTGGTTACTTCTTTTTCATTAAATATCTGTTTCAAATATTTGAAAGTAGTAATTTTCCACTAATCGGTTGTTTAGCACACTGTTAATCAAAAATTAATTTTTCCGTTGTCTCTCTGTTGAGACTAAGGCAAAGTTCATTTCGTTCAGCATACCATAAAGCATGGCTTAGAGAGTATTATGGTTTAGGCGTGTTAATATCTTAAAGGAACAATTTAAGAAATATGCCGAAAAATACCATTTATGCACTAAAAAATTTCTTTTTAATTTGAAAATTAAAAAATAGCCTTATAACTACCTTTTAGCTGACTTATAAAATCGAATCATTAGTGAGTCAGTTCATAACAAACTTAAAGTGCCTTCTTGTTTTATGCACTAGAAACTAACTTATAATGAGTTAACTTATTTTAAGCTGAAACTTTTTTCAGATTGAGTGAGTACTGACCAACTCGTAGGTTATCGTGTATTAAAACCAAATGAAACTTTTCCAAGTTAATTAGTTAGCTTTTGAGTCACCTGTGACTCCTAATTGATTGACTAAAAGTTAGTTTTAAGTTAACTTAAGTTCCGACAGGGTACGTATGCACATACATATAGTCATGTGAAAAATAATAGAGACACTTACGCATATCAAAATAGTTAAAAATCCAATACTGTTTTTATATTTAAATATCCATCAAAAAGATCATATAAATTGTCGCCGTTATTTGACAAACAAATTTTCTACCGTTTTTCATTTGTGGCTCATTTTTCTCTTAAGCTTTAAGGGAAAATCGATTTTGTGTCCCTATTATTTTTCACACGACTATATGTAAGTGAATAATTGTGCTCTATATGTGTGCGTAAGAACATCAATGTGATTGACTACACAAACACTTACATTTAACACTTTCATTGCTGGTTTTAAGGTGTAAAAATACGTAAACCAGCCACACTATTCATTATGTAAAGATAGGAAGCCATCAGCGAATGACCATTTATTAAAGTTTTAATTTCGATAATTTTTTAAAACTAAAATCGTAGTAAAATGTTTGCAACAAAAATGATTGAGTCGCATATCTTCCACGCCATTCAATGCTTTATTTTGAAAATTTTGCATAACTACTCCTTGAAATTGTCTTTTTTTGTAGATGTATTAAGTTCATTTTATTGTAATAATTATTTATAATTTAATTTAACACTCAATTGTGGCAAAATCAAATCAAAGTGAAGAGCAAATTGATTTCATCTTTGCCCGACTTGAACGTTCATTTCATTTCATATCATTTCTGGGTTCTTATTACGGTTTTATCGAGTTCCTCCTGCAGAACTGATTTCCATATTATTTCTTCAAATCAATTTATTGCATAAATATGTCCTTAATCTTATGCAAAGTAGAAGTTAGTGTTGGTATTTCTAAGTATTTGTTTTGCTTTTTTTACTACTGCTGTTAAATAAGAAAATTTAATTTAAATGTTGTGTTTCCCGTAATTTTATATATTTTTCTATTTATTTTCTCTTTATATTATTACAATTTCATAAAGCAAATGCAATCTATTTACTATTCTCTCTCTCTCACTCTATTACAGACACACACACACAGAGACCCACATGCACTTATAATTTTGAACACGTACATTCTATACAACACTTAAATATGTTTGTGTTTCTGTTATTGTTGGCGGTATTTTACTTGTTGTATTTTATAAGCATAAGCATAAAATTTGTTGGCATAAAATTGTGTAAAATATACAAAAAAAAATTTGTAATTGAATGTCATGCCACACTGACTGCCTACTTTTCTCATAATTTCTTTTTTGCCACCCTTTGTTGCTTACAGTTCGTGTGTGTGTGTGTGTGTGTGTCTAGTGCAATGTGAGTAAGAATGTATGTAGTAGCAGCAGCATAATAAAGAACACAAGAAACAAAATTACAGAACATGTTTCACTTCAAAGCCAGTCAGAAATTTAAAGTAATCAATTGAATATTTACTACTCTTTCTTTTAATAAATATTTCTCTTTATTTACAATCTGTTTACATATCGACAATAAGCAAATTCAGTATCTTAAAATATAACAAAAGTTATACAGATTCAATGAACTACTTAGCTCTCAGCAGTATATAAATGTTTAATACTTATATAGATACATATACGTACATATGTAATTATAAATACGAGTATACCCGGTGGCGAAAGTCATAGTGAATCATTGTGACAAACGCTGAAAATAGTAAAACATCGATGATTGGCGATGAATTTATTTTGGCGTCATACATGACTATTTAAAGTAATTGTTCAAATTGTCATAGTTGACGAAAATTGATTTTGTCCTGTAGACGTCCGTTTATTGGTGAGCCTTAACAGACCATATCACCTGATATCATTAGTGCTTCATTCGTTAACGGAGAGGTGTAGCAGACAAAATCTTACATCATTCAGCATGAAGTCGACTCATAATAGACAATGTTACTAAATTTCAGAATGTAGTCTACACATAACAGACAATGTCGCTTAATTTCAGCTTTCTTTAGTATGGTGACAATCAATGACGTTGTCATATATAACTCCCTTTGATTGTGTCATTGTCGCAAGGAGTCATCAATGAAATTTTTCATTTATGCAAATTTTATACAAGTTTCGACTTCTAATTGACATTATGACGATGATACTTAGATGAAAAAATTTTAGAAACAATATCGCTCAAATACGCCACCGGGTATTTACGTGTTTACATATTTACAACACATTCGACTTTTAAAGGCAAGTGTAATACATAAGTACACTTTAGACTGCGTGTTTAAACATTTCCGTGTAAAAGTATAAGCAACGGCCAGAAGATTCGTGTGGGTACTTAATCTTTGGATATATTTTTCGCTTAATCCTTTTAATTCTTCTCTTATTGAGAGTAAATCTAAGTCTCTATGTATACATTTTTTAGTTTAATATCTTTCCAGGATATACTTGCGGTTCCACGTTACGTTATTCTATAGGTATTAATTGAATATGTTTTGCTTTATTGTGTGATTTCCAAGTCAGTATTCAGTCAAGAGTTATTCCAAGGTATTAACAGTGTCTTCTATAGGTATTTGTCTGTATATAAAGTAACACATGTAGAATCTTCTCATTTTAGTGTAAATGCTATGTGTTTTAATTTATTGAAATTTACTTTACTGTACACTATACAAAGTGGTTTCTACGGAATACTCGTAATACTCATAATCTACATGAACAAGGATTCATTCAGAAACATTTTGAAAGTATGTATACCGAAAAAACTTCGAACAATTCAATTTCATTTAGTAGGTTCATTTCTATAATTTCAATTGTCGTGTGTGAAATATATTTTAGTTTATAAAAAAAATTACACTTTTTTATATGTATGTTGTGTGTTTCAAAACTTACAGCCTGGCCCACGATGTCACTAACATCTCACTATCGTACAATTTATCGTTAACTTGGCTTTACGTTTTGAACGTAATCCAAATAAATAACTGAATTGTCACATAGTAGTTCCACACATAAGTCTTCAATATACTCTACAAGGGCGCTTAAATCTAGAAATTGTCCAATGAAAAATGTATCTGTGTTGTCATTGGAATTTGACGGGAAAAAACTACACAAACTAAAATACAGTATCAAAAATCCGTAATCGTACAAACTTCAAAATTTATTGACTTGAATTTAGTTATTATTTAAAAAATATTAAATCAAAATATTCTATTTTATTTGTTAAAAAAAGCTGTTGTTGTCTAAATCGTATAAAATATTGTTTTTAATTACATATATATTTCATTTAAAAATGGTTTTTGAAACGCTGTACTAATATTGCTTTTTCATACTGTAAAAAAATTAATAACTAATGAACAAATAAATAAAAATTATGAAAATAGTTTCTACATGTTTTATGCGATTATGGCTACAAAGTGTAGCCTTTATAGGAAGCATACACTTAACAATGAATCCAGGTACGATAAAAAGTATACAAGAATACTCCAGTGAGCATTTTATAATACAAACGACAATAAAAAAACTAGTGAGTAATACTGACAGTTCTGTTCATACAAACATCAGAAAGACGATATACTGAGCCGCAATTTCGTATTGAAAAGCTAACGTTATCGTTCAAAACGATAACGATCGACATGGTGGCCAGGCTGTAATTTTTATATTTGTCTGCCTATAGAATTATAGCAGTTTAAGTTTTGAGAGTTTGGCTTTTGCGTCTAAAAATAAGCAATTTTTTTGTAATACATTGTATGGTTCACAGTGTGGACTTGCTCTAAAGGAAGCACAATTGTTAAAACATTACCAAATTTTATTGTAATTAAAACTTTTAAAATAAAACAAAATAGAATAGAATTTATTCTTTAAAATCCCATTTTGGCACGTTATGTAAAGAACAGTGTGTATGCAAAAGAGTGTAAATGCAATTGTGTAACCAACCAGCTTTGGCAAAAAGTACGAGTAGCTTGTGCAACATTATTGCGTTTATTTTATTTATTTTATTGTTTATTGTTGTTGTTCGTGTTGTTGCTACACTTGGCGTTTTGTAAATTTCGTTAATGTTGTTGTTATTGTTGCAATTGCTATTTAAAATAGTTGTATTTGTATGCATTATATGAAAGGCAAAAAAAAAAAAATAAAATAAAAAAATAATAAAAAATAGCGAAGAAATTGGTGGTAAAGTTATCAGATACGAATAAAAATTTAATTTTCTTTTATTAACAAATACTATTTGAATAATAAAAAAATATGCTCATAAAAGAACCTAAAAAGAGTGTAAAAAAGGAATGTACTCTTCGTGTTTTTTTTTTTTTGTGATAAAATTATTAATTTAGAAAGTAGAACTTGTAGCTGGAAACCTAAAAATAAGATTATGAATTTTTAATTTTGAATAAAAAAATAAATAAAAAATAAATTAAAAAAATTTAGGGAATGTAGGAAATGAAGAAAAGTATTTTCCAATATATTCTTAAAGTTTTATGTCTGAGTGAGGATACGTAGTTCTGTTCTGTAATTTAGGTTTAAAAGTAGAAGTAGACTTACTTAAATAAGGTATGTTATTGCATATATTTTTTTAAATACTTTTTGAATTAAATTACTTTTTGAATAGATAGGTTTCGATGGAACTGTTTAGGGAGACAAACGGTATTATTGAGCGACATAATCACCATTATGATTTCAAGTCTGCTGGTGCCCATTAGGAAGGCAGCAAGTCTGTTGGACAAACTGTAGACAGGATGAGGCACAATAGATCCTATGGGTCGCAGTGTCCTTTAAGAATGCTTGAGCAAGATAATATTCATAATGATAATGAAGATAATAAACTTAGAAAAAAATTCAATAGATTAAGGAGGATTTGTTAAACATTTATATGAGTATCGATGGTAGTTTGAAAAAATTAATTCGATTTTTTATAATTTAATTACTTTTTGAACTTCTAGTTGATACTATTGACGTTGTGTTTACTGTTTTATATCATTTGAAAATTTAAATTGCTTGATGAACTTCATAACAAATGAAGCATCGATTTGTTTAAACTGCATTAAGTTTTGAGTTGGTTTATAATAAAATCACTTACTGAACTGGAGCACAAAAGCTGCAAACGTTTTCATTTAATTTACACACCTGGTTAATGGTATATATTTACAAATTGACAAATGCATTTAAAGCCATGCGTGTATACACGTTGCTGTTGCAAATTATCGATAAAAGTTTAAAGGCTTCGGGTCACAAAATGTTTTTGTTCGATTTTCGTAAATAACTTTAATAATTGACTGCATTGTTTGGCTTGTCACTACTACCGACCTGCTCTCCCCTTCAGCTCACCTCTCAAATGAAAATACCTGTGTTTTGTGTAAATGTGTGAATATGTTTGTATGATTGTGTATATGTAGGTATGTATTCGTGTATATATTTTAACTTTGATAACTCTAATGTTGTCTGTCCAAATAGCTATTAGTGTAAGTGTAAATATAAAGGCGTATCTGTGTGCGTACGTGTGTGTGTGTGTGTGTGTAATGACAAATGCCAAATGATCTAAGCCCAGTAAAATACATCGTCTATCACATGGTTAGTTTGCTGAGTCAATCATTTGTAAAATTTATGTTGCTTTGAATGAAAATGTCATCAAATCTAAAGGTATATACGTATGAGAGAGCATTTGTTACTGTTGCTTGAGCATGTAAAGGTTGTATGCAACTACGAATTGTTTTTGTTGTAAACATTACATGCTTGTTTATATGCTGCCTAAATACAGTTGTTAGAAATGTATGAGAATGTGTGTGCTTTATATAAAATGTCTATAATTCCGACTCAATGAACAGATTAACTTTAGAGACTGCTGCTACAAAATAAAAATTTCTCTTTAAAAAAAATTTTTTTCAAACTTCGTTTTAACATTTTTCTCATTTCTTTGGCCAACATTTTATAGAAAAAAGAAAGAAGGAAACATTTTAGGTGTTTCTCACATACAGTGGGAAAAAAACGAAAGTAAAAAACGTTAACTTCCGTTAGTAAATCGAAAGAGGAATAAAAGACGAGTAAAAGAAAAAAAAATGGAGACATTTAATTTAGTTCTCCTTTTGTGCATTTACCTTTAAGAAATGTTGCCAGGATATGTTTGTTCAGCGACACCTCATTTATTCTTGTATTCAAGTTTTTGCTATGCAATCGTTTTTCTCCACTCCTTCTTTATTTATTTTTTTACATTCTTTGTAAAATATCCTTAAAAAGAGTATAAAGTGAAATGTGCAATGGTACCAGGATGTCCGCTTAAAATCTTTTAGATTTGTTTAAAGGGTACATGTATTGCTTATAAAACAAAGTGAAGGACAATAATGGAGTAGAAATCTCACCGTCCTCCACTATCTATGGTATAAGGGAACTGGCAGTTTTGACGTCTAATTAAACTCTTTTTTTTTAAATAAAGATTTTCGAAAGTAAAATTATATAACATATTACAAAATTCAATAACAAATAAAGGGTCCGCCAAATCATTTTTTTTTTTTTAAATGCTATAAAAAAAAACTTCTGAATATTTTCTCAAATTTCTTTTTTTATTTGAAAGTACAATCCTTCCGGTTAATAATGGAAAATAATTTCATTCAAATGGCTGTCTCGGCTGGCCATGCAGTAGCCTACACGATTGGTCCAATCTTTAAGCACATTATCGATTGTGTGCAGCTGTATTTCACTAATGGCTTCACGAATATTGTCCTTTAAAGCGTCAATTGTCTCTAGCTTGTTGGAGTAACACTTATCATTGACGGCACCCATCAAATAATAGTCCAAAGGTGTCAAATCGCAGCTCCGAGGTGGCCAAACGATATCAGCTCTGCGGCTGATACTGCGATCTTCAAAAAAAGGGCGCAAACATCGAGTGTAGCTTCGGCCGTGTGGCACGTAGCGCCGTCCTGTTGAAACCAAATGTTGCTAATATCCTCCTCTTCAATTTATGTGAACAAAAATTCGTTCAGCATGGCCCGATAACGATCGCCATTGACTGTAGCGGCCACTCCTTGCTCATTTTCGAAGAAAAATGGCCCAATTATGCCTCTGGAGCACAATCCTCACTAAACAGTGACTCGTGCGTGCGGGTTTTCTGTGCCCCAAATGCGAAAATTTTGCTTGTTTACATACCCGCCAAGATCAAAATGAGCTTCATCTGAAAAGTTGTTTTTTGATTCTGCAACTTTACCATAATTTTCGAAGTAATGTCGCAATATTTCCCAACATTGTTCAAGCGTATACACAACCATATTCGTTCAGCGGAAGGATAAAATTAATTATCTGTCAAATCAGTCATGAGCTAAGTGTTACCATTCACGAAATAAGCACTAGTTGAAAAAAAAACGTTAGTTGGCGGAGCCTATATAAACGATTGCATCCATAGCCAATATCAATAGTAAATAAACATTTTAAATTCTATATAAAAACGTAAATACTAATTTAAAATAGCAATTTTTGAAAAACCCGTAGTATGGTATGTACTCGATAATAAAAATTATTTCGCTTTATTGTTCTTTTTTTGTGTCGCATTTTTTCAAACTGTCGTAGAATTTTTATTTCACTATAATTAAAAATGAAATAAGAAATAATGATAAATAATGAAAAACAACAAGAATGTTTTATATAACTTCCATAGAAAAATAATATGGGGCATAAGGCGCATGCTGTTGCAGATACTATTTATGTATATATGTATGTATATGTGTGTGTGGAAGTGTGTTATTAAACTAATTAAATAGACTGTCAACATATTGTGGATTTTTATTTTGGAGTTAATAATTTAAAATGACAGTTGTCGCATTATTGTAAAACAGCATCTAAATACTGGGGTTTATCATCAAACAGGCATTTCAAACTATAAATTAGTCCATACGCGTATACGATAAAGAAAAAAAAAAACAAAAATTGTTCATGTGTGAGTGAGTATTAGTATGTATTTAAATCGTACAGTAAAGTACTTTTGATGGAAAAATCGAGTACTTAAATGAAAATAATGTTTATTGTGGATTAAGTATGTCGACATAATGTATTATTTAAATGAAAATATGCAAATATTTGCTATCACAGAATAATAGGGGCAAAAAGATGTGAGACAAAATTGATTTTTTATTTATTTATGTTTTTTTTCGGAATCTTAATTTTATGTACTTTCTTTAATACCATATGGGAGAAAAAGCCAGAAAATTTAATTTAAGCAGCAATAGCAAGAAAAGGCTATAATGTAATGGGGAAACACAGAAAAATGCATACGAGTGTAGGTAATTTTAATTACACAAATATGGTTATGAACATATGTTAATTACAAACAACCTTCGCAGCAGTTTTTAACATAAAAATATACATTTTTTATTATTCTTTTTTTTTTATTTATCTTGTCTCCTTTTCTAAAATAAATGTATAATGAAAATGTGTAGAATATCTCATGGGATTATAATGATGCATATACGACAAGAGTACTTTAATTTAAAATATTTTTTAATAGTTTTGCTAATAGATATGTACTTTAATTTAGAATAGTTTTCTTTAAAAATTTACATTAAAATTGATTTAATTTAAGAAGAATTCGTAGAACTCAACAGCTTTGATTATACAACTGATACCAAACTTCTTATTAATAATTTGTTCTTGTTTTCGATTCAAAGTATTTGAAAACATTTATAATCGATTTACCTGTAGAGCCATTCATTTCTACGTAAAAATTATGTAAAAACTAAGGGAACTAAAAGCTCGTTACCATTTGACATGTAAGTTTACACTGAAATTTATATTTTTCTCGTAAACAAATAATAAAAACATAAGGTTCTGAGGAACTTCAAAGGAAAAATTGTAAATTTTCAGCAAAAATATTACAAAATATTGATGCACAAAAACTGAAAAGCCTACATTATATAAAACTATGATATGAATACATAATGTTGCCTGCAATTTTAATATAAACATATGAGAATGTATGTAAATATGTTTTCATATGACAAAAATAATGCTGCAAAATATAACTGAAATTTTTTTTCTATTTACAGAATACTCACACATAGAATGTATGTGTTTTGTTTTATATTTTATTTAAAAAAAATAATTAAATAAATATTTTTACAGTGCTTTCACATTATTCTTCGAAGATAATATGAATTTATATTAAGAAATTGTTTTAATCTAAACACATACTGACAAGTATCGCGTGTTGCTTTTTAGAGGTTCATAACTTTGAGTTGGCAACAGTGCTTTACTTGATAACTGATTTAACAGCTGATGGTTGCTTTTAGTTTAGTTTGGCTTGACATTTTATTATGAAAAGACTCACACCAGAGCAGCGCTTGCGAATTGGTAAATGTTTTATCAAATAATTGATCTGTTCATCAGATTGCATTTTTGGTTGAATGGGTACTTAAATAAGCAAAATTGTCGCATTTGGAGTGAGGAAATGTTACTGCTTGGTGCGCTTTATGGGCTGGCGGAGGCATTGGTCCATATATCATCAAAAATAATGATGATGATAATGTTCAGAATGTTACTGTTAATGGTAAACGGTATAGATACATGACTAGATATTTTTTCATACATCAATTAGCTGACATTAAATTCGCCGACATGCGTTTTGACAGAACGCAGCCACATGTCGAACATTGTGTGCAGAAAATTTTGATGAAAGAGTAATCGTCGATAAACGAGAGACAATTGAAAAATAATCGAAGAGTTATTGGCGAAGAGTTATGTGCTGTTCCAGATTGCGCCTTGTACGCTTCAGCCGTGGCGGGCACATGGCCGAAATCATATTTAAACATTAATGTCATAAAATTTTCTATCCAACAAAGCTCGTTTCATTGTTTTATTAAGATTTAAGCTTGTGTAACTGTAAAAAACACTCGATATTTGTTTGTAGACTTCAAAACTCGTGGACCTCTCAAGTCGTTTTAAAAGGTACTGAGCAATTTAGCTTCTGAGGCATTTTGTATTTTCTTAGATGCTCTTATCTCATAAATTTGAATATTATTGCATAATAATGATTTGTAAAGCTAAACTTAGACAAATCATTAAAGAATATACTTAAGTCAAGATTTATTTTTTCTTAATATTCTTTTTTATAAACAATTTTAGCTTCTACAGTCCACATGATTTTATTTTAGTCCCGTGTGCATTTGAAGCTATTAAGACAAACATTTCCAATATGTACCGCTAAATGCTCGGTATGTATTTTTTGGTATAATAAATATAAAAATATATGGCAAATGCGGAAATCGACCACAGTTATGACTGTGCCATTAAATAGCACAGCAATAGTTGTGAATTAAATTGTTTAAACACATTCAGACATACTCTTGTATGGTTAGAAAACGATGACTACTTTAACAAGAAACCAAAAAAAAAAAAAGAAAAGAAAAAAAGAAAACAAACTGTGAATGGATATGGATGGCAATAATTGAACCGCATGTGGTAAAAACTATTATGGATTTTTAAACAGCCAACATGAGGTGGTAGTTATACAAGATTTTATTGCAACTTTTTCTAGTAAATGCAAAAAACAAGTGAAAGAAAATTAAAAATGAGTATGTTTTTGTTGTATTTTTTTTATTAGTTTTTGTTATAATTTACTTTCTATAAAATTATAGGGGGAAACAACTTTTAATTGCTGTGTAAACTACATCAAAAACACTCCAAGGACTTTCTTTGCATTTTTTGTTTTGACAATTTTACAATTGTTTTTTGAAACCTTTTTAGACGAAACAACTTTTGAGCAAAAAAAAAAAAAAAAAAAAAATACACGAACAAAAAATGTAATAAGAGATAGAAAAAAAAGTATTTCGAAAAACAAATACTAATGACCATAACAACCAACAGTTTACAGATTATGGAGGAGAATATGCGGGGACAGCGACTAAAACTTTTTTAGCGCATTTCGTACAGCTACATCCATACATCCAGACATTGTTGTCAAAAACACTTAAAAACCATTTCTAACACATTTTATACTTGAACTTAAAACGCCCTTCCCCGTCTAAAATTATGAAAACTATAACACTTACACTGGGATTTCTTTAAAATCCAAAAAGAAAAAAGTAAAGAACGCAACAATATACCATATATTTGAAAGAGTATCAAGCCTTAGTTAAAAATTTATAGACATTCAAGCAGTAAAACAAACATCATAAAGAAAAAGGAATAGTATAGTATTATAACTTGAAACTTTTGTGGCCTTTTTCCCCGAAAAATAAAAGGAAGCTTAACAGAGAGAAATGAAATATCCAAAAAAATATATGCACGAAACTAGAATGGCAGCATCTTATTTCAAAACCGCTTTACTAGGTTATAAACTTAACTTGAGAGAGAAAGAGAGATAGAGAGAGAGAGAGAGAGTGAGTGTGAGTTTAGGAAAATTGAAATCGTAATTTTTGCATAAATGTCTTTGCCAACAAACAATTGCTGCCGTTTTTTTTTTGAAGCATCAACATACTTCTGCATACTCTTGTACATTTGCATTATTACTGGAGTGGAGGGCAGAGGAGAGGAGAGAACTTTAATAGTAAAACATTTTGCCAATCGCTGTGTAACAGTTTCCTTCTGCATTTGCTAGAAACAAACAATTGTAGCAGAAATAGGAAAATGTATTCACACTGCCTTGTCTAGATAAGTGTTAAGTAAAGGGTCATCAAATACGCGCACTCCATGTCATAGTTTGAAGTTGCATTCCTTTTTTATTTAATTTATACTGTTGTTACTGTTGTTACTGTTGTTGCTGCTGTTGTTATTGTTGCTGGCTGAGTTTCTTCACTGTGTCTTTTTCTAGTTCCTTTTCCTTCTTTTGATGACTATTTTTTTTCTCTGTAGCAATGAAGTTTGTTAAATATTACTTTCCTTTCGCTGGATGAAGGCTGGCAAAAGGACATGCTAAATACTTGTTAGAGAAATGTAAATTTTCTTAAGTTTCCTTTTTGGCAGTCAGTTCAGTTGCTGGGGAAGGAAACCGTAATGGGAGCGACAGCAATTACAATATATGGTATCTAAAGAAGAAAAAAATTATCTAAAATGAAATGTGAAGTTAATACAAATGAATTATAAAACAAATTTGCAAGAAGTCTTGAAATCAGTTTACAAGCTCTGTTTCAAAAAGGATTCCAGGAACTTTGCAACAAAATAAATCAAATTTATGAATTCTTTATTTGAATTTAAAATAATAAGTATGTATTAAAAAATTGTAATAAATCTTCATTTCGATTGCAAAAAACTTTAACTCAAACACCGTAAATTTCAATTTTATTTATTCAAAGCACTCACCATCATACTCTTGCTAACTATTAATGACTTTACACTTTCATTTTTGTTTTTGCTTTATTCTAAATTCATAATTAATTAATGAATTAATTAATATGTATTCTGATTGTGTATTTCTAGTGGAATATACAATACAAATTAAGTCAAATACACAGAATAAAATATTTATTGAAATTATAAATCAAAATATTTTCTTAATTTTTTTTTTTTTTTTCTAGTCATCATTGTTGTTCTTAATTTATGCAATCAGTGCATAATTTAACATCATTTATTATTATTTGTTTGTGTATTTTCATTCTCTCTTTTTGTTTTATTTTATTATTATTATTTTTCGGTATTTCTAATATAAAATTCATTTTATCAGAAGTATAATAGTGTTGTTGCGTTAGCTGTTGGTAGAATACAAATTAGCACAATTCGAGTATAAGATTCAATCCGAAAACGCTTAAAGTACACGTAGCATACAATCGTCGTACAATCCAACAATTCTCTAATAGTAGTAGTTACACCGTAAAAGGCAAAAAAGGAAAAAAAACGTTCTAATTTACACTTCCAGGTGAAGCTTAAAATTTATGTTCAACTAAAGGTGTTGTTGTTTCAGTCATGTTGTAAGTGTTGTATTTATATGTATGGGTGGGTATGGGTATGTGTAAATATGTATTTGTGTTTGTTATTGTTAAATATTATGCTAATTATTTTTTGTTGAATGAACATTTGTAATGAGTACAGCAACATCATCAACAACAACAAAAACAACAAAAACTTTTCTTTATACATTCATACATATACAGTGGATCACAGCTTATTTCGTCTGCATTCGAAATAAATTTTTGAACGCTTGCAGCATCGAAACTAAGAATGATATCAAAAGGATTTAAACGCACAATTTTCATAAAAATACTTATTTATTAAAATTTAAATTTTGTGTTCATGTTTTTAAATATTTGTAAAAGTAATTTTAAAAAAACTTAAAACATATAAAAAATACAAAAACACGAATTAAGCTGTGATAATTCGTGTATTGTCAGCAGTCTTAGAAAAAACTTAGATGGAACATGGTTTAGTACTTGGTGTGACCTTCTTTTGGGTCAATTACATCTTTTCTTTTTCCGTATCGGGGTAGTCTTGCTCCACCCTTCGACCAGTGCAGTTTTCAAATCTTTCTGATTAGTAATCTACTTCTTCGGTATTCCCAAGTCCAAAATTGCTCACAAATTTTTTCTCACTTCATATTAGAGAGTTAATTTAGTTCCATATCATTGATTTGTGTTTCTGGTCATAATCCTAATAATACCGAAAATGATTGCATATATAAAGCGTGTTTTTTATAGAGGTATAGAACTTTAAGTTCGCATTACTTTTCAAGATGGTGACCGATTTAACAGCTGTCAAGTGATTTATTCTCAGCTTGGTTTGGCAATTCATCATGAATAGACTCACGTCTGAACAACGCTTGCAAATAGTACAATTTTCGTTTTTCATAAGCGAATTTTTTTTTTTCAATTTTGCTTAGCGATGAAGCGCACTGCTGGTTGAATGGCTACGTCAACAAACAAAACTGCCGCATTTGGAGTGAAGGTAATCCTCAAGAGTATGTGGAAACACCGTTACATCCAGAAAAACTGACTGTTAGGAGCGCTTTATTGGCTGGTGGCTACATTGGTCCGTACTTTTTCAAAAACGATGGTGGCCAGAACGTTACAGTCGATGGTGATCGGTATAGAGCCATGATTACCAACTTTTTCATTCTTGAATTGAATAATCATAATGTCCAGGAGAAGTAGTTCCAAAAAGACAGCGCAACATGTAACACAGCTCGTGCCACAATAGATTTACGGAAACACACGTTTGGTGACCGCCTAATTTCACGTTTTGGACCTGTGAATTGGCCTCCAAGATCTTGTGATTTAACACCGCTAGACTACTTTCTGTGGGGCTATGTAAAGTCATTGGTCTATACGGTAAAGCTACAAACGCTTGACCATTTGGAAGACAACATTCGCCGTGTTATTGCCGATATACGGCCACAAATGCTGGAAAAAGTCATAGAAAATTGGACGTCCAGATTGGACTATATCCGCGCCAGCCGTGGCGGTTATATGCCAGAAATCATATTTAAAATGCAATGCCACAAGGTTATCTTTCAGATAAATAAAATTCATGTCAATCGAATAATTCATCGTTGTTTTATTGCAACTTAAAGTTCTATACCTCTATAAAAAACACCCTTTATTTGGGCTTGTATGGCTGCCTTTTGAGCTATGAACATTGTTTTTTTTTTGGCGGCACAATAATGATAAAAGATAATTTCTTGCAAAGTGCAAATGCTGTGGGTATACGACATCATTTGCGTTATTATCAGAATTATGACCCGAAACTCAAATCAAGGATTTTGCAGTCATGGTTGGTATGGAACTAAATAAACCTAATTAATGCTTCTTAAATACTCTCTCTTTCTCTCTAATTGAACGTGATAGAAAACTTCTGAAAAATTTTGGACTTGGGAATACCGAACAAGCAGATTAGTAATCAGAATGATTCATAAACTGCACTGGCCAAAGAGTAGAGCAAGACTCTCCTCGAAACTACCCAAAAAATGGTTACATCGACGAAAAAAAGCTTTAAAGATCTAATTAAACAAAAAGAAAGGCACACTAAATACTAAACCATGTTCCATCTATGTTTTTTCTAAGACTGCTGACAATACGCGACTAAAGTTGTGAATTGTATTTTTTTTAAAATTACTTTTACAAATATTTAAGAACATGAACACATTATTTGATTTAAATAAAGAAGTATTTAAAGAATAAATTGTGCGTTTAAATCTTTTTTGATATCGTCCTTAGTTTTGATGCTGCCAACGTTCAAATTTGTATTTTCAATGCACACGAAATAAGCTGTAAGCCACTGTACATTTCCGAAAACACACATACACAGCGATACCGTCAATGGCAGCCATAATAATAACAACAAAAATAAAAGTACAGTGGCGGTTAGATATTTAGAGACAACAATTGTGTGCCTATCGAAATGACAATTTGCTATGAAAATAGGCAAACGTTTTTGAAAGTTAAGTGAGGCTTAAGTTCTTGGTTCTAAGAATCCTGATATTACTGGCCCTGCTGATATTACTGGGCAGAGAGAGGAGAAGGAGGTAAATAGGAACATTTACTATTTCAGTGTCCGAATTTTTCGGATATTAGGACTGCTTTTCTTGGCTAGCCACTACTGTATGTAAATATATATAACACAGCGTAATGAAGGCCGACTGTATGTTACCCACCATTGTCATCCATCTATTCGACTGGTGTTAGAAATACGTTTTTATTCAATGTTAACAAAAATTTTTATACTGCTGTAATTTAAATCTTTTTGACTGCTAACTTTTACACAAGATAGGTTAGGAAAGTACGTAAGACTTACTTGGAAGCGAGTTTGGTTCGAGTGTCTTTCTTGATCAACTACTAACATAACTTATATTATAACATAACATAAATAGAGAAATGATTTTTAATGTTGAAAGTCCTTTTTCGGATCTAGGCTCATATGGACCAATGAACTATTTAATAAAAGTTTAAAAACGTTGGTTCTAGAACAGATGAACTAACTGGCAAAAAAACCTTTTTACTCAAAATAACACCATTTACATTCATTTCTAATGATGGTGTAGAGTGCAAGAACAACAACAAGCAGTCTAAGACAAGTAAAGAAAACAAAATAACAAAATCACAGCTTAATTAAGAATTTTAAATGAACGTAGAAGGGGGATGCCCACAAGGGAGATAGGATTTAGTTTGAAGAGAACAGAAAGCAAGAGAGTGTTAAGAGTAAGGAGTATGAGTATAAAAGAAAAACTGCTGCGAGAACAACGTACTACTGCTTGTATAGTTCGTAATGAGTTTATTTATTGTTGTAGCGCAATTAATAAACCTGGCTAATTGCACACCTTGATGTTTGTTTATATAATAACGAATGATTGTTGCTGCTGCTACTGTTCTTGGCGTTTACGTCTATTTATCTGAGTATACAAGCCATGTTTAGTTTCTGTGATGGTGATGGAGCAAATACCTTAACACTTTTGTTTGTTACTTCCTAGAAGCTTTATTCTATGTTACATCGCCAAAAGTTTGTTGGTGATTTTGTTGTTGTTGTTGTTGTTGTTGTTGTTGTTGTAAAGAAATCATTTAATTCAACTCACGTAATTTAAATTAAATTTTATGATAGAACTCATACTCTGGCATATAAGTTTTACTTAAATATTAATAATCTACTCTTTAGAAAAAGCCAAAGAAGACTATGGTCTTTAAACAGTATAAACTTTTCCTAATTTTTCTTTTCAAATTTACTTTATAAAATTGTTATTGTAATCGGAAATTGTTATTTAACCCTCTCATGCACCAAACGTTGCTAAGGCAGCTATATTTTTTTTACCTTGTTTTCGACTATATTGGGGTCAAATAAGATGAAAAACTTAGAAGATATTGTGCACATACAACACGGCCCTATGTCTACCTAAACACCTCAACAGGATTATTCCAAAAGTTTCTCCATTTTAAGAGTTTTAGGTCAATTTGTTGAAACTCCACCTTAATTCTAGAATCCTCAGAAAACGTAATGTCTATTTCCTTCAGCTCTAGGCCCTTATTTCTGTAATTCCTTGGGTACTTCAACACTCTTTAAAAACATCAGACATGCTCGTTTCGTTAGCAGGAATTTTATCAATGATATTTCAGGTTCAAACTCATAAATTTGTTCCATATCTCTTGTTAATGTTAATGTTGTTTACGACCAAAATTTTCAAAGCCCCAAAGAATTTTTTGTTTATCCACATAAGTTAACCACATTAAATTGACGCTGCGAACAAAACCAGTAAACATATATGCTGATAAAAAAACAGATCTTTCAGAGTCAGCACAGCATCCCCCTGGAACTTAATTCTCTGAGCTGAGAAACTGGACACTCACACAGTACATGTTGGGATGTTTCAGCACAGGTCTTGCAGAGCCGATCATCCTCAACATTTTCCAAAAAAACTGATGGTTTTTAAGACCACAGTGCACAGTAAATAGACCCGTTAGTACCCTGAGATCGCTCTTCGCTTCTAGATCTACACTGTAAGATAGCATCCATTTCACACGTTGTTAAACACTTTTGCCGTTTCATAGTTGACTAAATGTACCAAAAAGTAATTAAATGGATGAAGAGGAATAAAAAAGTTTTCAAAATTGCAATAGAAAATATTAAAGGAAATACACCGTTCACGCGCTATGTTGTATATATATTTACAAGAGTTAAGTTATAGTATCAAAAAATCGTCTGATTAATATCCTTATAATTTTTTGCTCTATTTCTCTTGCTTATAGACTATTTATTGTATCTGAATTACAGTAAGATTTTCTAAAAAAGTTAGGCGGTTATTTTATCACAACATGAATATCGAAAAAATCAGCGGACTTCGCCGAACGAAACAATTTTTTACTTCAGCTAAATTAGGAGAAAAATTAATCTCAACACTACTTTGTTTATAAATAGAATATCGTTAGACACGAGAAATGTGCTTCCATATGGTGATGTTGTCTACAAACAACAAATGCATGGAATGGTTAATTACAAACAAAATTGTGGATTAAAATTGATTATATTGAACTCGTCCATTTGAAATAATATATTTTATTATATCACTTGCATTTCGTTCATATAAAGTTTGCATTAAAATGACCCCTTTACGTCAGCTGAAATTCATCTTTAATACAATTTACCATCGGCTACCATGAGCAGTACTAAAATGCATTTGAAGTAAACCAAGTTATGTACAGATAGAGAGAGACAGAGAGAGAGGGAGAGAGAGAGTGTGAACTTTGTACTGCATAACTTAAAATTATGCTCAAATAGAAGACTCAATTACATAATTGGTCTTAACGTGTGCAAGGCAAAATATTAACTAAACAAATATGGCCCATGTCTTAGGCAAAAACATACAAATCTTGAAGGCAGTTTATTCATATGGCACAGTTATCCGTCATCCTATGACTCGTAAGATACTGGTATCGCAGTCTTAAAACTAATGGTCCATAGATATGTAGTAATAAAGTAAATTTCAAATATTGAATATGACTATGAAGTACCCTGACTATACAATATACCGTTCAAGCTGTTAACAATGATATGCAAACACATGCTAAAGCATTAATATCTATAATGGCGGTGTAGAAGACAAGAACAACAGTAGTGATGCTGATGATGATGATGATGATGATGATGATGTTGCCTATGATTTTGATAATAAGACTACCAAATGCTTTTATAGATAGAAGCTGATGGCAATTTGCAAATTGTTGTTGGAATAAATTTTCTTGAAAGTGATGATTTATAAGGTTTTGTATGGCTTCTAAGTGCACTAAAGTTGACTTTAATATTGATTCTTTAAATATGAGTTTAAGGAATTCATTGAGTTTATCAATAAAAATTTTTATATTCATGTTTACGTTTTTTTTTTTTTTTTTTTTGATATCGAAAGATGCTATAAACAATTTAACAGAACTTTTTTCATTTCAACTTTTTTATGATTATTTATTACCCTAAAGCTTTGTGCAAAAAAAAAAGAAAAAAAAAACATAAATATGCGTTTGTTTTTTTGGTTGAAGTTAATAATGTTATTTTTTACATCCTTTTCTGCTTTTTAGTTTAATTTGTGTGTTTTTTTTTTGCAAGATTTCCTTTCGAAATATGTGAGTATATATGTATGTAAGTGTGTGAGTGTGTGGGTCTCTTATCATAAGTCCCATTGGATATTCTCAATAATCTGACCAAATTAAGCAGACACAAAACACTAAAGTGTAAGTGACATTAACTTAATTTTATTTATGTTTGTGTGCATGTAAGTTTAGCTCTATGTGTTTGTGTGTGTATTCACTCCAATTATGTATATACATTTCCTACTCCTCCTTTCCTTTCGAATGTGTAATACTGTGAAATGATGAAATAAAAAAACATGCAAAAGGGACATTCAGAGAGTAAACGAAATATAAAAACCGAACACTGGAAGTGTAAAACAAAATTTAAGAAAGAAAATAAGCAAAATGTGTAAAAAACCAACAACTTAGTATGTATGTATATGCAGATATAAATTTCCCTAGAGATCAATCAGTATTATGGTTAAAGAAGCAGCAAAGGCTCGTAAAAAAAGTTAATACAGATTATGACAGAGACATTCAGAAATACTTACTTTCTACATCCTGTTTTTATTCTCACTCTCTCTCTCTCTCTCTCTCTTCCTCTCTCTTTCATAAACTGAAAAAGTGTTTGGAAAAGCAGAGCAAAAAAGCTTTGTTATATACTGCTGATGACAAAGGGGGTTAATTTTTTTTTTTATTTTTTATTTCAAAGTCATTTCAAAGGAAAGGTACATATTGATATGCATTGCTCTTAGATTTATTGTCTTTTGATGCCTTATATACTTAATAATTTTATTTAGTTTAGATAATGAACTCGAACTCCCACAAATTATTATGTAATAAAACACTTACAATTTGTTATAAACTAACGTAGGAGAAGAAATAAAATTTGCTATTTCAACGCCTCACATGTCATAAACATTAAACACTTCTAATCATATGTATCTTATACGTAATACGCTTGATTTTTATTTGCCACACACATGCCCATACGTTGCCAAATAAAATTGCCATAAAGTCTGCCAGAGGGAGCACTCAATCATAAAAAGACCACACTCATCAACACGTCAATTCCAACGTAAGACAGTATTAATAAAATTATTTAAGACATTACGGAGAATAATAGAATTCACTTTCTATTCCATAAATGCAAATTCTGTTTCTTTCTTTTGTTTTACAGGTACACGTAACATTTTGATTGATTTTTATGTCTTCTGCCAATAAACCTTTAAGAATAAACGATAAATTTAAGTCGAACATCATATACTCGTATTACAAGTAATGTTTAAATTTAATGTCTTTATAATGTTTACTCGTGTTTTAGAGATGTTTTTAGTTTTCACTTGAAATAAATAGAAAAATATTTCAGTCCTATATGAGTTTCTTAAGTATTATAAACTTAAATCAAACAATATAATACTGTGTTTTATGTGTGTGACTGTTTGTGTGACCGCATTCATTTCCTCTACTCTATATAAAATTGAATGCCCTTTACAACAGTCACATCGCAGCGTACCTTAATTGCGTGTAAGGAGAACTTTCTGAATAATTTGTGTCAGTGGGAATGAAACAATAATTTTCTTTCCCTGAACAGACTGCAATGCGTTCGTTAGTACATTGTGAAGCGAATACATACATAAAAACGGCCCATTAAATACAATGTGAGAAAGCACATATCTATATACACAATATCACAATCACATTCACAGCATGAACGGCATTTTAATGTACCACATACACAACCACTGACACACACAAACAAACACACACGCACTAACATTTAATTTTAGCTTTATAATGCGTTTGAGATTATGATTTTCTAAGTGTTTTTCTCTACATATACGAGTAGTTGAGCATTAAAAATGACAAAAAAAAAAAAAATGTTCACAGTTGGTTGGCGGGCTTTAGTTGACTGCTTTCTTGGTACGTGCTGTTTTAAAACATCTTTAAGACTTAACTTTAACCCGAAAAGTTATGACATTTCCTTATGATGATTGTCAAGTTAATAAAACTTAATGTTGCGGCCATTGTTGAAGAAAAGTAATATGATCAGGCGTAATATGTACAGACACTTAAATAATCCAATAAAAAAGTGTTGGCATTTAAATAAGTTGCTGTACAAAAGGAGCTCAATTTTTTTTATTAAAAAACTATTTTAATAGTTCCGCATAAAATGAAGAATAAAATGTCAAATCATTGCTATTTTGAAAACAAACATTTAGTATGACTGAATTGACAGTTCTGGCAGAGTTTAGGCAGCCATTTTGTTAATACATTGTTTGTCTTCAATATGCTCATACATATACATATGCAAATATGAAATACAAATCTACACAGAATGCATGCATTAGGGTTATTCGATATAATAATAAAACTGAAAAATAAATATCACCTATAGTATACACATACACATACATGAGCGTAGTTGAACAATGTGCTACTTTTCAGTAAAAGTGACATAGCTATTATGTAGGGTGTCATATGAAAAACAACTCCCACCATTCGCCTCTATTTATACACCGCCACTCTTGCCGTTTTTTGCTGTACATACATGTAAACATATGTAGATATGAACGTTAAAATAAATGTGCCCGAATAAAAGTGTTAAAATATTATTTGCATAAATTGAAATTTTTCACGTTAAATAGTTGTTGTTTTTGTTTTCACACAGTTGATATTATATATTGAAGCTTAAAAAAGAAAACAAAAATATATCAAATAACGGGTGATTTTCTAAGCGTTTGGGTTTTGAGAATTGAAAAACCATAAACAAAAAATTTCTAAAAGTGATGAAATGCCTCTCGTAGGTAGTTTACTTATATGCTCTAATTTTGGCATAACTTTTCCAGCTTTTCTCTCTATACAAGATTCTTCATGTACCCTGACAAAAAATAGTCTGATTGGATAAAATATCATGTTTTCTGGGCATGTGGCACCGTCTTGTTGAAACCGCATGACAACCTACCCCAATTCTTCCAATTTGTGTAAAAAAAAACAGTTCATTTTTCAGAGTGCATTCCCAGCTCTGAAATGCCAATGGTTGCTCTTGAAACAAAATTCCGTTTAGCCTGCTTTGCCGCTTTGCCGCTTTGTTGAGGTAATTTGCGAAAAACAATTCGCGCACAGCACGAATTTTTATTAAAAAATTCAATGATTTGCAATCGATGTTCGTTTGTTAGTCTTTTCATGGTGAAATGACAAACCGTACTGAGCATTTTTGGCATTGTCACATGTCAAGTGTATTTGTTTTTACACTGAAAACTTTTATAGGGAAGAACTAAATATTTAGAAAAAACAAAATCAAAAATACATACATTTATACTACATATTACATATGTATGTATGTATGTATGGTTTTGTATAGACTAATGAATGAATTCAATAATAGGGATCATCACTCACATTTATTAACAAGTTCAGCCAAATTACTAAACTTTAGTTTACTTTCTTTAAAATGGTTTGCTTTATCATTATTATTATTTTTGAGGTACAAAAGTACTATTCGATCTATTGTTCAGCCTTTCATCTATACAGGGTTTTCCTATAATATCTTCCCCAGTCTCGTATACTTTACGAAGTTCAGGATGTCGGTTGGTACTAACCGCCATAACTTCCTACCAAGTATTTGATAGGCACCTAGAATCTTCTTCCTAAAGAGCATTAAAGCTTCACAAGTACCCAGTATATGCTCTGGTGACTCGATTTGCTTATCCCATTTTACTGAAATGAAATTTAACCTGCAAAGATCGGAGTATCGTCAGGTTGTCTCTGTATATTGCAATACAAAATTCAAATATTCTCCTAACAAAAGTTTGGATTGTTCCAGACAAGTACGGCCAGAGAAAAGCACCCGCTTCCCATTATCCTCTTTTTTGTTGAGTATGCCCTTCCAGGCCCCTTTTTCAGTCCACAAGAGGGTTTTAGCTCCATTGATGGAGTGGAAGCTTAATTCTGTCTAGTGCATCGTCACTTTTATTCCCCGGAACTCCTATACGACACGGGACTCAGCATAAGCTGACTCTATTATCTCTGCCCAGCTGATTCAGTTTATCAAGACAACCAAACTAGCCTTGAGTCAGCCTCAAAGGACCCAAGTGCTCGAATGGAGGCCTAACTATCTGATAATATGTATACGCCATGTCCTCTATATATCCTCTCCAAACTAAATTGAGCACATCTTTCAATTGCATAAACTTCAGCCTGGAATACGTAGGTGAGTTTTCCCATGGAATCCGAATATTCTTTCCTAGGCCGTCTTTAATCTATCCGTGTACCACAAAATGATCCATTTTCTAAAGGAGAACGATTTGCTTTATTTTAAAACGAATTATCGATCGCATAAGCGAATTAAATTTATTATGTGGCTTTAGTATGTAACCGACTTTTATTACCTATTTTTTTAAATAAAAATCTCGAATGCTGATGTTCAATATACTGATGTGTTTTTCATATAGAAAAGTGTTGTTTTAAGATTCTTACTTTATAATAATTTCATATCGCTGTTGCGGTCAGTTTGAATAGATATTGATAATATTAAATGTTTAATTAACTTTGATGCACACAAACACACATTTGCACATCCCTCTATATATATGATATACATACATACATACATACTATGTTTTAACAGTGAAATTATTTTTATTGAATACGAGTAGCAAGGATATATAGTATACAGGTTTTGTTTTTGCAGTATTTCCTTCTGTATGCTATGCTTTTCATAAAATAAAAAAAAATTTATAATAAATTTTTCGTTGCTTAAAATCTACATAAAAATGAGTTGTTTATAAAAAACAAATAAAAAAAAAAATATTATTGAGTTGAAAACAAAAAAGTGTTTTTATCATTTGAATGAATTCCGTTTAATAAAATTTATAAAAAAGAAAATATAAAATAAATTTATTTGCATACTTAATTAATATGCCAGCAAATTAAAATTATAAATATTTTGTTATTGTTTTTGTATATTCTTTATATAGAAATAGGCACAAACAAGCAAGCATACACACACAGACGAACAGATCCATTTAAAATTTTTAATAGATTTTTGCTTATTTTTGAACATTAATTACGAGTACAAAGTGTTCAACTATGACTGTATTTTGTTTGTGTGAATGTGCGAATGCGTATGTCTGTTTTGAATTACGTAAATATGTGATCTGCGTATGGATGTGTGCGTTTGGATACACGGTGTGACAAAAAAAAATACCTGATAGCTATAGTGTTTCTCTAATAGGCACTATCGAGTACAGTAAGCAGATATTGTTGCAATTTACCAAATAATTACTTTTCATTTACTAATTTAGATTTGAAGCTTATCTGTAAAAAAAGGTAATTAAAACCGATCAGGAAAATACTGTTATTTCCCAGGTAGTTCAACTTTATTCTTTTTTGTGTATGTGGCATAGTGTAATACGTGTACGAAAATTTTCAATTTTTGATAGAAATAAAAAATTGTTGAAATGCCATTAAGCTCAAAACATAATAATAAATATTTAATCCCATCGAAATAAATAATATCTAAACGTAGAACATAAATATATAAAATCTCACCCACTTACAAATGAAAATGGGAAGTCAACTTAAAATTAAATAAGAAAATAATTTCTTTTTTATACAGAAACGCTTTCAAAATTATTCCATTGCATCGATTAAGACATTTATAGACTCCAAGTAAACATTTTGTTTGGTTTAATGTTGACTGCTTGTTGATTAAACCATTAACATCTACTTTCGAAAAAAATCAAAGAGTTTAAGAAATCGTTTCGAAACTTATGATGGTTTATCCTTGGAAATTGTATTTTATCAGCCACGCTGATACTCTCGTTTTTGGAATAAAATCCTGAAATTTAACAAATTAAGGAGGCATAGGCACCGTCTTCTTCTGCTGCCTTACCTACCTTTAGGCTCTTAAATCACTTGTTTTGGTTATGTGTACTATAATAAAAATGTAGATGTGTTTGTTGCTTTATTTGAGTGGGTAATTGTCGGTTTAATGGGTGTAAATTTGTGTATGTTTTGCTAACAAAGTGGTCAACAGAAACATATGTGTGTGTGTGTATATACATAAACAGGTAAATCTGCGTATGACTTTTTTCTTAGTACAAGAGAGCATTTCTCTTTTGTGGATATAAGTTTGCTCCATCTAACATTACTACTACTGCTACTATGGTTCTCGTATTTGAATTGTTGTTTGTAATATGTGTGGTGGTATTTGGTTTCATTGGTCAAACACTGATATCAGTGAAAATATTCTGCTTAGGCATGCCACCAAATACCACACAATATTTGACCACCACTCGTATGGAGTGTACTCTCTTGGATATACTCTCATATATAACGGCAGCGTGAAGTCTGTATACCTGCACGAAAAGGTTTTAGCGATACTCTGATAAAAAAATACATATAAAATATTACAAAAAAAAAAAACACTGTAATAGTTGGCTGGGCTTTTTCTGTTTTTTTTCTTTTTCTTTTTTGTGTTTATGTGACAGTGATAGGTCTATTTGCACCTTCACTTACACCTGCTTTTTGCTTGCCACTATTTACGGTTACTGAATAAAGTTATTGTATTTGAAGCATCATAACGAATTTGGTAGGTCCTGTTTTAGCTCTTTTTTATTTCTGACTAAACTAAAATTCACTGTTTCAGAACAAAACTTGTTTGTTGTCCTTGTGCCCTTGTCTGTGCCCTGTTAATGGTGGTAATACGAGTACAAGTAAATGTAAGAGCCCTTTCTCTCTAATCTTTAAAATTTGTTGTTTTTTTTTTGTTTGTAAAATTTTTTGTTGAGTTTCAAGAGGTAAATCTGTAGTAGTTTTGCTTGTTTGCAAAATGCAAAACTAAAACAAACAAATAGTCTTTATTTTAGTGTCCGCCTTTCCTTTTGTTTTTGTTTTTCTTAAGTCCACTTTCGGTATTTTTCATTAATAAATCTCTTGCAATAGTAAATTGTGTAAAACGAAATTTTCTTACAACCAACCAACTAACCAGCTACGGCATACAACTGCGTATTGTTTCTGTTGTTTTGTTATCTGGCAAGAGAAGTTTTTTATGTTGTCTTTTGATCTTTCTCTTGCAACCCAAGTGCTTTTTTATCTTCACCAACATTAATTCTTAATATAAGTTATGACCTGATGTCGTTGTTTGTAGGAGAATGCTTTTGTGGTTAGAAAATGTTTTTTGCTATTTCTTTTTAGCTCTTCAAGAGTTCTTTTATTTTTTAATAGAAAAATAGAGAACTATTTTCAGATCATAGTGGGTCCCCAGTGTAAGTCAAGCAGCATCTAGGTGACTAAGCTTTGGATAACGCAGTAAGCCTACGTATTTCTATTTAAATATTGCTAAAATGAAATTCCAGGGTCCTCGGTTTAATACCAGGTCAGACAAGCTGACAAAAGAACAAGTTTTATCAATAGCGGTATCACCGCATAACATTAGCTAGTAACTGGTTATGTGTATTTCTGTTATGTGTATTTCAATGAGTCTAGTAACAGAATCGGAAGCAGCTCATTGAATGTGGGAAGTCCCCGTGTTCCTTCATGAAATGTTATGGGAATTAATATATGGTATGTGGTATATAAATACTTCTATTCATGTTTCTTTGATGTTTTAATTTTGAGAAACTATTTCTGTTCTGAAGCGTATCGGCAGACTAAATTATCTGTTCTTACAACTAAATTTGATTTTTATTGCAGTTACTAAACTTTTCTTCTTAGGCACTTTTTGTTAAAATGCTATTAGAAATATTGTATCATAATATAATATTTTTATAATATTTTTTTTTGATTTTTCATTGCTTAAAGTACATTTGGGGGATTCACAAAGTGTCATAAAATCGTATATTATGTAGTAACAGTATAAAACATAAGACTGTTGTAAATAACCCTTTATAATATGCTGGTGATATATTCAATTTATAAGTAAAACAAGCAGTGTTCGAATACAAATTGCGGATAATACAAATAGCAGTACGTTATCCAGACATAACGTAAAAATATTTTTATGTTTCAAAAATAATTTTTTTTTTAAATTTTTTTAACATATTTTTAAAACACGACGGACAGCACAAAAAACATATTATTGAGAGTTTTACTATTGTAAAACACTTTGTTTGAAAATCAAAAGCAGTAACGAGCCATAACCGCCAAAAAGACGTAAGCGCCATGATTACCGATTTTCGTTTTCTGATTAAAATCGATTGTATTGGATTATTCCCACCATTGAGATCGAAAACAAAAATGTCTTATGTACCACGCTAGACCAAAAACTATTTAAAAAACCTTCTCCTGTAGAATTCGTTTTTGTCGCTTACGTCTTTTTGGCTGTTATGACTCGGTAATTTTAAAAAATTTTAAAATTTTATAACATTATGCCAATATGACACAATAGTACACTTTGTGAATACCACAATTGTTATTTGTATCAATACATGCTATGTACTCGTACCTGTTTCTCAATTTAAAAAGAAAACTAAAAAAAATTTAAATTTAAAATAAAAATTTTAACTTTTATTTATAATTTAAAATCTTATGATTAAAAAATATCAATTTTTGCATTTTTGGTATTCGAGATTTCTGTCGTATAGTAATCGTAGTTATTATTTTTATTGCAACTTTCAGAAACATATGGAAAATTTTCTATACATTCTTATGCAAACGAGTTAATTAAAACTTTTCGAAAAAATATTTTTTTTTTTAAATTTAAAACAATTTTTTCTATTCTGTGAGTGTTTTTTTTTTTTTTTTTTTTTTTTTTGGAAAAATTACTTTGTAAAATATTTCTGCATGATGGCCGAAGAAAAAAAGTTGTATGAGTACTAAGTGTGGAATAATATTGGGAATGTTATTCTGATTTAATTGAAATGTTGCACTGAGAAGAAAAAGCAACTTTTATTTGCAACATAAAAAACTAACATATGTATGTACGTACATACATACATGCACGTGTGATATGTTATATATTATAGGAGTAGATAAAGCAACACATATGAGTTGCATATGCAAAACCTTAACTTGTCTGTAATAAATGTACTTTAAATCGGATACCTTTCGAATACGATTTTACAATTTCAAGTTTTATTTTAAGGGATATTTCAAAAACTGAATAATATTGCACAAGTGTATGCAAAGGAACAAAACTTGGCCATTATTTAAATTAAAGGAAAGTTTTATAGTTTCCAATATACATGCATATGTGTTAACATGAACATATTATTGTTACTTTTTTAGTTTTAATTTAGTTCGAATTTTAGAATTGTTGTTTATCGTTTCTTTCGCTCTATTCGGAGCTGACGCCTTTTACAGTCTCTATTAAAGATTTTGTAAGTTTTATTACTTGAAAATTCTCTTTATACAGTATTAATTACATATTTGTTCTTTAGTTGATCAGAAAAACTTTTTGGCGTATAAGAAATCAAGGAAAAAAAATTATTATTTATTTCAAATTACAAACTTTGTTTTTTTAACAAAATATTGAGGGAATAACTTTCTCATTTTTATCCATCAGCATTAGAAAACTAAAAGTTTAACACAAGAAATATTTGTTACAAAAGAATCTCAAAATGATTTCTTAATCAATAAAAGACAGTTTATGGCAATTTATTGAATAAAAAAAAAAAAAAAATAAAATAAAATAAAATAATAAAAACTTGAAAAAGTTCCATAATTTATTTTTCATTTTAATTACTCGTTCATACAATTAACCCCTTTTTTAATTGTTTTAAATACAAAAAGCGTTAATACCTTGAAATAAAACTTTTTTTTAATTTCATTTTTATTTTCTAGTTGTATGGCGCATTAAAAACTTGATTCGGAGAAAAGAATAATTGTTTTTTCCAATAACAATTTATCCTTGTAAACAATGTGTTATTGGTGGAGCAGAGGAAAAAAAAGTGATAAAAAAGTGCTGACACGCTATTGGAATGTAAAACTTTTATTAAATTTTTTTTATTTTTTCTTCTCACATTAAAAATTGCCTTTAGTTATGAGTTGTAGAAATGGTATAAAACATAAAAGTTATGGCAATAAATCAATATATGTATGTGTGTATGTATGTATATATATACATATACATAATCAGAAATGGTGATACAGCAATCGAAGACAGGGGCGAAAGGTTAATAGAAAGTTTAAGTTGTAGGTGATGACTAATTTCAAGTTCATTTCAATGTAACGAAATCGAAAAACTTTGAATGAAAAAAATAATCATTTTATTGCCAGGAATGTCTGTTAAGCCTCAGAATAAAACAATTTGAAAGAAAAGTATGCCACCTATCCTAGATAGGCAATTTTGAAAATCACATTTTTTACTGTTTTTATTTCCTGTTTTTGTTTCTTCTTGTTTTGCATGTCATTACAAATTCATATCAAAAATTATGTAAATTTTTTTTGTAGCGATTTTCTTTCTTTTTTTTTCATAGAAATTTTACAACTTGCCACAGCAAAAGTAGAGGAATTATTTTATGCCCGAATCTTTTATAATTTCTGGTCACGTTTTATGAGTGCAGAAATTTAAAAAAAAAAAAAATTAAATTATTTTCTCTTTTATTCAAGAAAGAAATGTGTTTCCAGATTGTCAGGCTTGTTTTGTTTTTTTGCTTTAAAGTGTTAATGAATTTTATAATAAAAACAAAAGAATCTGTAAATATTGAAGAATTTTACTACCAAATTTATATGCGTATGAATGAATGTATTCCTGAAACCTATGAATTTAAAAATTATGGCCCTACGTGGAACTCAAAGTGTGTGTCCATTGTTAAAAATAGAAAAAACAAGTTATATGAGATGTATAAGAAATCTGGATCAAACATTGACTTTGCAATGTATACTGTAGTCCGTGCTCAAAATAACTTAATTAATCGACCACGTTATCACAACTATTTAAAAAATCCAAATTAATTTTAAATCTGATCCTAAGCCGTTTTATAAATTTGGCAATTCTAAGAAAAGGTCGAATACATTTACATCTGCAATGACATATAACGATGTCGAAACTGATGATGACACAGAAATAAGCGATTTATTTACTGGAGGTCTTTTCCACTACCAGAATTATCTTTACCATCTATAATAATTCCTTTTATTGATACATTAACAGTCTTCAATAATTAATGTAAACTTAAGCATTCTTATAAATCCGGTCCTGAGGGAATTCCTAGTTGTATACTTATTAAATGTGCTGGAGCACTGGCTATGCCTTTGACAATCATTTTTAATTTACCAATGAAATGTGTATCTTTTCCTACAACGTGGAAGAACGCGTTCATTATTCCGTTGTTTAAGTCTGGTTGTAAAAATAACATCGCAAAATCCAAAGCTTTTGAAAAAATAATAACTGAGCATCTGTGCCATAAAGTATCATCTTTTGCTCGATGGCTACAAATATTTTACAATTAACAACTTTAGTCAACCGTGGATTTATTCATCAGAAGCAAACAGACGTAATATACACTGACTTCAGTAAAGCCTTTGTTAAGCTTAATCATAAACTTCTAGTAAAAAAACTTGGCCTTATGGGTTTTACACCAAATTGTCTGCTATTTATTTATTTACTCATACTTAACAAATAGAAGGCAGACTGTGTATTTTAAGGGTCTTACTTCTCAACCAATTGCTGTTCTATCTGGTGTACCTCAAGGAAGCCATCTTGGCGCACTGCTTTTTTCTCTTTTTATAACCGACCTGCCATATATTATAATATACTGTAATGTTCTAATTTACGCAGATGATGTTAAAATTGTTCTAAGTTATAATGATTGTGATGATCATATTCTTCTACAGAAAGTCTTGGATGCCTTAAGCTCTTGGTGCAGGCTTAATATCATGGTTTCTTTCGACGTAATCATATGAATGTCACATATGTCCTAAATGGACTTATGCTAAATAAATTGGATAATTTCTCTGACCTCGGAGTTTTGCTTGGCAACATATCATTAACTGTTAATAAAGCACGTGCAGTCGTTGGATTTAAAAAACGTTGGGCAAAAGAGTTTAAAGACCTCGTGAGGCCCATTCTAGAATATGGTTCAATTATTTGAGCTCTTATGTATAAGGTTCACAATGATAGCACTGAATCCCTGCAGAAACAGTTTCTGTTATTTTGTCTTCGGAGCCTTAAAAGCAGTAGAACAATGTTAACTGTAACGTTTGTCTTAAACTTGATAACAGGAAATGGAATGTTCTGATTGCTTTATTAAAAATGTGTCTTTTAATGTTCCGTCTCGTCCTACACGTCATTCATGTCTTCTTTCAATTAATGTTTCTAGATCATGCCAATTCTGATCCACTAACGAGAATTTGTACTGCATTTAATAAACTTTATTCTCATATTGACTTTTACGTAATGTTAATAAAGGGTCCGCCATCTAACGTTTTTTTTTTCAACTAGTGCTTGTTTCGTTAATGGAAACACTTAGCTCATGTCTGATTTGACAGATAATTAGTTTTGTCCTTCCGCTGAACGAATATGGTTGTGTATACGCTTGAACAATGCTGGGAATCTGGGCCTGCGATCGACTTACAGAAGATGCCGATTTTGCCCAAAAAAATCATCTTTTCAGATGAAGCTCATTTTGATCTTGACGCGTATGTAAACAAGCAAAATTGTCGCACTTGGGGCACAGAAAACCCACACGCATACATTGAAAAGCCGATACACCCAAGACGAGTCACTGTTTGGTGCGGATTTTGGTCCAGAGGCATAGTTGGGCCATTTTTCTTCGAAAATGAGCAAGTAGTGGCCGTTACAGTCAATGGCGATCGTTATCGGGCCATGTTGAACGAATATTTGTACACAAAATTTGAAGAGGAGGATATTAGCAACATTTGGTTTCAACAGAACGTCCTGTTTTTGAAGTTCGCATTATCAGTCGCAGAGCTGATGTCGTTTGGCCACCTCGGAGCTGCGATTTGACACCGTTGGACTATTATTTGTGGGGTGCCATCAAAGATAAGTGTTACGCCAACAAGCCAGAGACAATTGACGCTTTAAAGGATAATATTCGTGAAGCCATTGGTGAAATACAGCTGCACACAATCGATAATGTGCTTAAGAATTGGACCAATCGTGTAGGCTACTGCATGGCCAGCCGAGACAGCCTTTTGAATGATTTTTTTTCCATTGTTAACCGGAAGGATTATGCTTTAAATTAAAAAAAGAAATTTGAGAAAATATTCAGTAGTTTTTTTATTGCATTTTCAAAAAAAAAAAAAAAATTATTTGGCGAACCTATTTGCATATTTTCATTTATATATCGTAATACATAATGTCGACCCTTTACTATTAAATGTAATTTAATTTCATATTTAAATAATTGATACTGAAATTTTCTAGTCTTTAAGGATATTATAGCTATAGACTCAAGTAAATAAGTTAATAAACTATATTACAGAAAACACTATCTAACGCGTTTCATAGTACAAACATATGATAATCGACAAAAATCATTTGAAACAAATTCAAGTTAAACTTTATTTAATTTTCAAAATCTGTACCTGCTTAACATATCGTTGGTCTCATGTATATCGAAGTGCTTTAACTTTAGTGGTTCCAATACATTTCTCACAAATACTACTCATCACTTCCTCGCCCATAAATTGGAAATTATTTGATTATGGGCCTTTTTACATGAGGCCAGCGATCGAGTAAGTAATGTACTCCTACTATATTTCTGTTTTTGTGCCGTATATATGATATCTTTTAGGCAGTGTAATATAAAGACAACGTATCTACATAGAAAAAAATCTATTTTACAAATATATTGTACGGGCATTCCCACCGCAATGTAACGTAACGCCATATCTTTTTTTGCTTATATATGCAAATCTGGCTCGATTGTTCTAATATTTTTGGTGGAAATGCTCATGTACAATATTTCTTAAAAATATCAATCAATCAATAGCTGTTTCACACATCTAAGAAACTTATTTGTATCCCTACCGCGTGTAAAATCAAAACCATGTAAAAACTGAACTGGGTGTAGTCTTATTATAGATTATAATTCGATATGTTTTTTAGTAAATCAAGTGACGCTCATACTACTATATGTCACAAAATATTTTTTAAAAACTGAACTCAATTTATATAGCAATTGTATCAAATTAAAGTTTAGTGTTCAAGGTTTTTATTTATCAATTTAGCAAAAATATCAATATCAATCAATCCATTTAGCTTAACAATTAAAAGCCACTTTACAACGTATCCAGTAATAAAACTCGAACTATTACTATCGCTACTAATACTGCCGCTGATAAAGAGTTTCAATAACATTTGCACACCTACATGTACTTGTGTATAAGTGTATGTACGTATGCATGTGTGTGAGCATAAGCTATTACAAAATATTTGCAACGGCCATGTAATCAATTACATTTATGTGATAGCAAGTAAAATTCAATTATAGATGGTTTAGATTTTCTAATTGCGTCAATAAAACGTTTCATGTAACGACCGTACACAGGCACTGAATTGTCATTCAAACACGCATATAGTGCTCGTACAAGTAACATCCGTAATTGAAAAATTGAAAAAAAAATTATCGCAAAGATTTATTTGTAATCAAATGATGATGATATAGGATTTGTACTAATTGAGAGGGTGTGAAGATAAATTTGCAGGTTACATACGTTCCACATCTCTCCAAAAATATGTTCAAAAAAAAAAAGAAAAACAAAATTAAAATTAAAATTTTCCTAAAATGCATTCATGTATTTTCATAAAAAAATTATAAATTAAATATATTTTTTAATAAATTATAAAGTGAATAAGTAATTTTGTAATATTTTAAAGGCAAAATTGCTTAGACGTTGTTCAATTAGCTGGTATAACACACTTTATGTACCGTATTTATCATACGCATCAAGTGCCCATTTTCGAAAGATCTGAATGATGTTCCAATATATCATTGGATAGCTCTAAGCGAGTAGATTGCAAAGATGTATAGGTGCTTGGATTTAAGGGAAAACTTAGCTGGGTAAGTAAGCCGCAAATCGCAAAACTAAAGATTTTTATTACATTAAAAGTCTATGTACTCCCTTAAGGACTGTTTGCACGATAATACAAGTCTTACCACGTGTCAAGTTTTTGTGTAGCAGAGAGAGAGAGAGAGTAGTATCGTGTAAACAAAATATGTAATGAGAGCGTAAAGGTAGGATCACACGATTGTCGTAATGCACCAATAATTAGTGTTTTTTATATGCCAATCGTGTGATTAAACAATTTATTGGCTCATACGGCAACTCAGAATATTATCGCGTTTATTTATCCCGATAAAATGCAACCCTGGTGCGACAATCGTATGAAAGCCGATTTTTATTTCTTAATTGATTTCTTTCTGAAAAAACACGTGTTTATACGGTATTTATAATTGTCATCCCTTAATATATGCATTCTTTTTAATTATTTATGTATATGTAAATTGCATCAAAAACTTCCACCATTTCTTTTTTCATTATTTTTACTTCTTTTTATTAAGCGGACACCTGATATTCAAAGCTGATGCAGTTTTTATTTTTTAAATAACAAATCATCTTTGCTTTAGAGAATTAAATATAATTTGTAATTATATTCCAATTTAAATAAATAAATATTTTAGTGAATTCATTTTTTTTAATTTATTGAAATGTGTTCTCATATGCACCATCTATGGCCCTTCTTGTGAATCAGTCTCTGGCCCACACATTTTTTTCTTTCTCTTTGTATTGGGTCCGCCAAATAATTTATTTTTTTTTTGAAAACAGGGCGCAAAACATCGAGTGTAGCTTCGGCTGTGTGGCACGCCGTTCTGTTGAGAGCAAGTGTTGCTAGTATCCTCCTCTTCAATTTTTGCGAACAAAAATTCGTTAAACATGGCCCGATAATGATCGCCATTGACTGTAACGGCCACTCCTTGCTCATTTTCGAAGAAAAATGGCCCAAATCCCAAATCCGCACCAAAAAGTGACACGTCTTGAGTGTATAGGCTTTTCAATGTATGCGTGCAGGTTTTCTGTGCGCCAAATGCGACAATTTTGCTTGTTTACATACCCGCCAAGGTCAAAATGAGCTTCATCTGAAAAGATGATTTTTTTTGGCAAAATCGACATCTTCTGTAAGTCGCTCGTAGGCCCACTTTGCCAAGCAAAAAAAGCGTATACACAACCATATTCGTTCAGCGGAAGGATAACTCTAATTATCTGTCAAATCTGACATAAGCTAAGTGTTTCCATTCACGAAATCGAAAAAATCGTTAGATTGCGGACCCGCTATAAATTTTTATTTATTTGTTCACTAAATGACCTCAATATAAATAAGGAGGGGGCTATTTTCTTTTTTTCAAAGAAAGCACCATTTTAAAGACAAAAAAATAATTAAAAAATAAAAATAATGAATTTAATTTACCACAACAGCTGCGTTGGTACAACTATTGTCAATGGATAGTTTTGCGTCAGCTTGTGACAATAAATTTTAAATAAAATAAGACAGTCGTGTGAATACAGAATTTTTAATTGGAACATTTTTATTATTGTGCGTTAATTTGTCACAATAAAGTTTTTATCAGATTGGTGTATTTGAGTAAATTAAGAGAAAATACGGATGCAAATTTGGCAGTCGTATGGCTCTATTTGTTTTTTACAATTTTTTAAAAACCATAACACTTCATTAGATCAGGGATGTATTTTTATGTAAAAAAATTAAATAAACAAAGAAAAAAACAATTTTTTTAGTTCGCGCTATTCGCGTGTTTTAAAATAGATGGGTTTTTACACATCACTTTTAAAATACGGATGGAATTTTATAATATATTCTCTCTGATTTTACGTGCGTAAAGTATTATGGTGTAAACTACCCTTTAGGGCGTTGCAACGACAAATTTTAGCATAAATTAGGTCTTATGGAAATGGAGGTGAATCCACTTCTAATTGAACACAACTTGTCAGATCGGGTCTATTAAAAAACTCTGTCGCCCTTAACTTTTTCGCTGAGAAATAAGTGAGAATTTCGCGGAGCTGCTGCACCGCATGGGTTTGGCTACCGTTAGGACGGACTACTGTATCGCTTACCTATTACCAACGACCAATCTAGGGACATATGATCCGAAAAGAAATACCTGGAAAAGGCCGGTGGAGGGTGACATGAGTGGTAACCGATTCTTTACGGACGGGTCAAAGCTGGATGGTGGAGTAGGTTATGTCATCTATTCTCCTAAACTTAATGTAAATGAGCATTACAGGTTGCCGGACCATTGCTGTGTGATTCAAACAGAAGTGGCTGCTATCTGTGGGGTTGCTGAACTACTGAGAGATAGTCAGTCCGCTATTAAATCCCTGTGGGCTATATATACTAAGTCTCAGACGGTAAGGAAACGTCACGAATTGTTGAGGGTGATGTCAGAGTACTTTGGTATTAATCTCATATGGGTACCTAGACACAGTGATATCCCGGGCAACTATATAGCGGGTGAGCTACCTAGGCAGGGTACTGCGGCTGAGATTAGTTTGACGGCGGAGGGATTTAGTATACCGATCTCTACCTGCCGGCTACTTATAGGACAATATGCCGATGGTGTATTTAATCAGAGTTGGAGACGAGCTTCAGCTTGTAGACAGGCTAGAACTCTCTGCCCAAGGACCGACAAAAGGTGGTTAGGGCAACTGCTGAACTTATGGAGAGGAACGATATCTGCGGTAATAGGGGCACTTACGGGTCACTGCTTAGTGGTGAGACATGCCATTAAGTTGGGCCAAAGGAACTTTATTCTATGTAGGTGCTGTTTAGAGGAGGAAGTGTAGACCACGGAACATCTGCTGTTGGAACCACGGAACATCCGACGTTGGCGGGACTTAGATAAAGGTTTTTCGGTGCATACTTTGTTAGTATCGGGACTGTACTGGAGACTCCTGTAGGGCTGATTAGCAAATTAATTTAGAGGGCTAACTAGTCGGATAACTGACCGGGGTGTCGGAGGAAGCTTATGGGTATCACAATGGGCTTTGTGGGCCTAAGTGTGTTGGACATAAGTCTGGCAGCCCCGTTTAACCTAACCTATCTGGAGGGAAGTGGAAGTCTCTTTTAATTAAACACTCAACCATAATTAAATATTTTCGTCACATACTCTGCTAGGGCCGCGTGCTCTCTAATCACCACGTCACCCTCAATTGTTAAAAATATGTGCAAACAATTTCTTGTGGCATACTGCGTACAAGATTGAAGCGAACTTGTTCCGTGATTGTTTCCTAAAAAGCAATTACCGCAGCTTTGTGTTCCATTATGGTGCCGCGCTGCTTGTTACCACTAAAGATTTGGCGAACCGCGGTAGCCAACGGTAGCTTTCTGTTGCATTTAAGGTGTATTTTCATTGAATTTGCTATGTACTTTGAGACTCTAGCAACATGGGCGTTTAGATACAGTTGTTAGCAGAGGTATTATCCAGATTATATCGATTTCTTAAAAGAAATGTTTTTAAGTTAGTGTGGACAAATGTTTTGCACACTGTCGATTTCATTTTCGTGCTCGAAAAGCACAGAATGCTTTCAAGCCATCAAAGATTTTCTGCCGAAATTTCGTTAGAAAAATAGCGACCAAAATTTCCACCTCAAAATAGTTGTTTATTTCAACAGCAATCTTCGTATCAATTGGTTTTAAAATATTTTTCTCTTATAGTTTTGAAATTAATAAAAAAGAATTTATCGCCAACAGCTACTGTCATTATTATAATAATGACTAACCAATAATATCTCTACAACTCCTTTTGTAAAGATTATTTTAGAAAATTGTTATTTACGGTCTACCCTTTTTCCATTATTATCCTAAGATCAATACATACATACTTATGCATAGAAATTTAACATTTTTGTTGACATGTAAGTGAGCACGTGTCAGCAAAGTCTATTCAAGCATAGAATTATTTTTGACAAGGATTAAATTACGGTATAAATGAAAAAAATACTAAAATAAAAAAAATTCAAAATTCCAATATATAAACTTAAAACTGAAAACCAAATGAGAGTAAATAAGGTCCTTTGTAAAAGAATCCTATTTTAAAGAGTTTCAAGTTGTTTGGAATACGTCTAGGCTCCTAAAAAAAAGAAGTAAAATTAACATTATTTTCTTTATTTTCAATACTTTCTCAGGCTTTTGAAAAACTTTTACTAAAAAAAACTCTCATGTATTGTAAATTACCAAAGCAACATGTGTGTGATAAGTGCAGACAAAAGTACTGAAGAGGCCTAACAATAACACCTGCACTCCACCAACACAAGTGGAGGGTAAAACTGCAAAATTCCTTAACAATGCCACAAAAAACTTGTATGAAAACAAAACTTGACTCCTTTCAAGATCTCAACATTAGTCATCAGCTACTACTCCTTGGGAGATAAGCAAGCTCAAGTAAAAGCAGATGGCTTGTTGTAAAAGAACCTGCGAAAAATGGCTTATATTGCTTGAATATATGTTGTGTAGTATTGAGTACGAAAATGATGAAGCAAAAAACAACACCTCGAAAAGAAGAGTTTATGGCAGATGAAACCCTAAAGCGCGTTTATTTCAGTAACGTGATCTCATAAAAAATTGTAAATAAGTACTACTTAACTTTATTTTTTTGTTACTTTTATACCGCACAAACACAAATTTACACCCAGCTGCGAAATATTGAATAGAAATTCTCCCTTTGAGATGTAAGAGACTCGCACAAAAATATTTAAATTCAATAAAAATATATATAAAAATAAAAAAATTTATGGAGAATGAGAATAAGAGTAAAACATCAACCTCTTAAGTGAAAGTAAATATATTTTGTATATAAAAGAAGATGAACAAGAAGAATAAATTCTATATAATATTGCTTAAATGAAAATCCTTTAGCATTAGAAATTTGAAAGGTCTTGCCTTTATTTTCATTTCCAATAAATTTTATTAACACAATCATCACACGGTATAAGTGTTGCAAACAACCATTATTGCCAAACAGAGAGCCAGACAGAGACAATGTCTATCTGTCTTGTTTTCAATTTCAATGCAAACAAGAACATTCATATGTACACCCACCAATCACACTTACTAAGTCAGTCACTTACCGAACATACAATGTCAAATGCATGCATATTTTCACATGCATACATACGAGTACTTACATACATACATACATACAAACATACATATATAAGAGTAAATAATGGAAAGCAGTGTTGCCAACTTTTTATGATCAAAACGCGCAGACCTAGCACTCAAAAGGCGTTAAAAAGCACTAAATATATGTAATAAAAGCGTTAATAATATTTAAAGCCAAAAAATATGCTAAAATTGCAAAGAAACAATTTCTACCATTAAAATTTCCACCTTTACCATGATTTTTTAATAATTTGAACGATTAAAAAATAAAATTAACAACGATTTAGAACAAATCAAGAACTTAAAGACTTTTTCTTAATTTTTTTGGTGCTGGTGTTAGGCAGGGTTGTGTTCTTTCTTCACTGCTGTTTACAACCTTGGTACTTAACACAAAGCTGTAAGACCTAGATTACTCAGATGACATCTATCTCATTGCTAACAGACATTGCGAAATGCAATGAAAACTTGATTCTATACAGTCAGAAGCATACAGGCGAGCTTGCGGATAAAAATCAACCAACGATCTTCCGAATCTGAATCAGAAATTTGGGAGATATCCCGTCTTTTCTGGCCAGAAATCATATCACACCAAGTTCTTGTAATGAAGGAAAAGGACTGGGTACACTCTGAGGAAACCAAAGTTCGACTTAATGAAACTGCCCATTGAATGTAACTTGCAGATAAACAGAAGATTCAGCAGGCAAGCCCATTACTAGGAAGACAGATTGAAAGAAAAGCCATAGCAGGTCTTGGTATCAGATTAGGTCATCGGCTTTAGATAGGCGTAAATGGAAAGAATCTCTTGGGTTCTTTAAAGGTGTAATAACAAATAACAAGTTTAGCGTTTTAATTAAATATTAAAAATTTTTCACTTTCTTCTAAAATGACTTATAAGTCTTGAAAAATGGGCTCTTAGATTTGAGATACGTTTCAAAAACCCTATTTTTATTCATTTTTTCACAAGTATTATCTGGAATTACGACATTCTTGCAGCATGAAGCATTTTAAGTCAATAGTTTATACGAATTAATGAGTTTATTGAATTTATTAGAGCGTTTTTTTTTTTCTCAAAAAAGCGCTAAAGAGAAAAAATGCAACGCGCTAAATATAGCGCGATAGGCGCTAAATTGGCAACACTGATGGAAAGCATACATGTTTTCAATTCATTCTCTTCCCCCCTCATTTCGATAATATTCGGAATGCCAGTCAGTCAGTCTATTTACATCCAAATAAGCTCTAATTCAAAGCTTTTGAAATATATGGGAGAGAGAAAGTGTGTTTTTGAATGTATGTATGTATGTATATATGGATTATTTTCTTTCAATTTTATTTTTTTAAATCCCTAGTTTATGTATCAGCATTTTTATATATTTACGTTCTTTCAGACCAAGTTAAGCCAAAAGTGAGTATCATTATTTTATTACATTCAATATGTATGGTAAGCATTGTGTCTTAGCAAGGTTTTACTCCATAAGCTTTCAATTTTACCCAGCTTTAGATATTTTCCTTTTTTTTACTATTCAAGTTCAATTTCATATTTTTGAAGTAAAGCAATTTTTTAATGAGAGAAACATGAATGAAATTTTTAATTTTTTAAAAGAATGTTTTGATGCATTGCTTCGTTTATATAAATTAGTTCGTCTTAATTTTAGAATGTTGAAGGACGATTTCAATTTATCTCCCTTTCCTGTTTTATAACACAAAAGACCACTTAATTTGTAAAACTAATTTCTACTTTTTTTAGCGCTTTTTTTCACAAACACTCACACACATATCCCCCCCTTGATGCAGATAATATAAGGGTTGTGTTATACATATTGTTGTGACACATATGTCCATTAATGGCTGTGAGAGAGAGAGAGAGAATATCACACATGTAAAATATTAAGAGTTCTAATAGAGTCATAGTTATCACTTTAATGAGACACTTAAAATTACATATCACTCCCCGTCCCTCTATTGTCTTTCACTACATGCAACCTCAATTGTGAGGGTAGAACATTAAAAATAGTTTTTTTCATTCAAGTTGGTTCGTAAAACCCTAAACGCCTTATAAGCGTGTGTATGAATTGGACAAATTACTGTAGTTAATATGAATAATAAATTCATTAATTAATTAAAATGAATGTCATTTAATGAAAATATTTTTAAACTTCATTTAAAATTGTTTTTGTTTGGCTTCATTAATACAATAAATATATATGTATTATGTATGTACAACGGGTTTCATTCGATATTGATTTTTGAAAAAAAAAAACAAACAAATTTCGTTTTGACAATATAAATTTTGTAAAAGATTAAATGGAAAAGAGGCGAGTATTTAAAAAATCTACTCGAGTAAGTGTAAGCAATAAAATTATTAAAAAAATTTATAGGCCCATAAAATAAATTAATTGCTATAATTTATTTATGTTAATTGCCCCAAAAAGGATACTATACCATCAAATATTTCTACCAATTGAAATTTTATCCTTCGAATAAAACAATTTAAATACAAAACTGTTTTCAGTTTTTATTAAACTTAACATATTTAATGACTTCTTTTTTCCACTATTAAATTGTGGTTTTAATCGGAATGAATTAACTGAAAAGCGACAAAAAATGTAGAGAGAAGACTTAACTGTAATAAAAACATCAATTAAAAAAATTAAAAAAAAATATAGAAAATAAAAACAAATTACTTAGCATTGATTGAAAAGGTAAATTGCAATGATTTCATTACAAACAAACACCCAATAAGATAAAGCAAATCGAATAGTGACAGATACAGCTATAGAATGCCAAAGTAACTATTTACACAGTCTGCTAAAGAGTTTAAATGGCAACAACGACAAGACTAAGGCGAAAAAAAACTGCAACAGATTAAATAAAAATGTCAATTGAAAGAGAGTGCGAGAAGGAAATAAGAAAAAAAAGAAAAGAGAACTAAAGCTGGGGAAAAAAAATGAAGGTGTTAACAGAAGGATTTAATTTGCAAATAAATGATTAACAGACACAAAATGACAGCTTGAAAAGGTATAAATTATAAAACAAGATAAAGTTGAGTAGAGCAGGGAGAACTTTAAATAAAAAGTTTAAGAGCTACAAACACCACATACATAAGTACATATATTCATAGTATATACTTATGTATGTTGAATTTTATCTAAATATTTGTTTTAAAATAAAAAAAAATTATTAATAAAATACCCTTTTAATTTTTGGTATTTCTTTAAAATCTTATCAATTTCTTTAACTAACCTCAGGCTGCCACATCAAATCCACGCAGTTAAATTTAACTCATTAATACGAATTAGACACACATAATAAACACACTGTGGCTTTAGCGCTCATACATATGAACACATACAAATAAAAAATGAAATACACATGCATTTATAGATATACACTGAGAAAAATACTTAACAAAACCTTAATAGCAGCGATATATTGATTTTTTTGAATCGCTGACCCGACGATCTTCTCTAAAAAAAACTCTACGAAAGACAATAATATTTTTTGTTTTTCCAACGTATAATTGTCGGTGAGAGAATACTGGAAATTCTAAGTTTATCCCACAAATTACCAAAGACTGGCCAAAACGCACTGAAAATCGTACACGTTTGAACTCAAACGGTAAATCCGATGGTATCGTTCGAATGCGTGGAATCAAAACGTCTTCACTCTTGAAGTTTCCAATAAAAATAGTGGCTACAATAACATTGCCTATTGGCGTTTTTACAGTAAGCCTCGTACCATTATAAAGTTTTGACGGACTGATATTAGGAAGCATAATAACAATCGCTTCCTGTAAATGGGAGTGAAACACCAATGTTTGGAACAAATATTTTTCATAGTACTCTGTACTATTATATCAAATTTCATTTCTCTGGAAGTGGGAGGCTAGACATCCATTTTTGGTGGAATTATCGACATCGAATCTACGAACTTACCCAGCAAATTTCATTCGTCTGCCATCAATAGTTGGGGATAGGGAGAAATAGCCCCCACAGCGCTCGCTCTGAGTACTTCTCTAAAAGAAAACGTAAAGCATAAGTGTTCTACGGTACGCAGATCTATCTTGTTTACAATTTCATTAAAGACGGTAGGTTATTTAGGTGAGGCATGAATTGTCCCTTGTGGTGGGTCACACTTAACATTTAGGGGTATCGAAAATAGATGTTGACCGATTCTTAGACCTATCCGATATGCACATAAAATTTCATCAAAATCGGAGGAGTTTGGCAACAACATCGCGACACGAGAATTTTATATAGGGTCCGCCAAATAATTTTTTTTTTAAAGCCATAAAAAAAACTACTGAATATTTTCTCAAATTTCTTCTTTGATTTGAAAGTATAAACCTTCCGGTTAATAATGGAAAATAATTTCATTCAAATAACTGCCTCGGCTGGTCATGCAGCAGCCTACACGATCGGTCCAATCTTTAAGCACATTATCGATTGTGTGCAGCTGTATTTCACCAATGGCTTGATGAATATTGCCCTTTAAAGCGTCAATTGTAATAGTCCAACGGTGTCAAATAGCGGCTCAGAGGTGGCCAAACGACATCAGCTCTGCGGCTTATAATGCGATCTTCAAAAACAGGGCGCAAAACATCGAGTGTAGCTTCGGCTGTGTGGCACGTAGCGCCGTCCTGTTGAAACCAAATGTTGCTAATGTCCTCCTCTTCAATTCTTGTGAACAAAAATTCGTTCAACATGGCCCGATAACGATCGCCATTGACTGTAACGGCCACTTCTTGCTCATTTTCGAAGACAAATGGCTCAATTATGCCTCTGGACCAAAATCCGCACCAAACAGTGACTCGTCTTAGGTGTATCGGTTCTCAATGTATGCGTGCGGGTTTTCTGTGCCCCAAATGCGACAATTTTGCTTGTTTACATACCCGCCAAGATCAAAATGAGCTTCGTCTGAAAAGATGATTTTTTTTTTTTTGGCAAAACCGGCATCTTCTCTAAGTCGAACGCAGGCCCAGATTCCAAGCGTTTTTCAAGCGTACACGAAACCATATTCGTTCAGCGGAAGAATAAAACTAATTATCTGTCAAATCAGACATGAGCTAAGTATTACCATTCACGAAATAAGCACTAGTTGAAAACAAAAACTTTAGATGGCGGACCCTATATATGTATTAGATGATCAAAAAAAAAAAAAAAATACACTCCTTAATCACTGAAGTGAGTTTAAATAATCGCAAGGCAAATTTTCATATTTCCGCTAAATTTTTTGCGGTGTTTTATTAAATTGAGAACATCGCCAGTAGAAAATTCAACTAAAAGTTGTTGGCATTCATTTCGATTATTTTTCTTCTCCCTACATAAATACATAAGTATGTATATATATAAGGCAACGAACGCTGTTGTTTGTGATATAATTTCAGTATTTAAAGACTATAATTTATAACTATTAATGTCATAAGTTCCTGACATATTCATCAATCAACATACATATATTACGACGTACAAGATGTAATAGATTTGAAAACACACATGAATGAATGGATATCGATTTATAGAAGAAACTACGTTTATATCACATGAATACATTTATGTAGGCATTAATTTAATTAATCTTTTGGGTTTGGGTTAAAGTTTGTGGGACGTAATAAGTGATTACTAAAGAAATACTATATTTTACTGAAAATTCTCCAAAAATAACAACAGCAACAGCAACAACAAATTCTTTTACAAGAACTTTAAAACAACATAGATTTCTATTTTTTGTAATTTTTTTCTTCTAGTTTTTACCGCTTAAAAATAAGAAAAATTAAATATTTTAATTAAAACAAAAAATAATTAACAAAATTATACATCAAATAAAGAAAATCTTGAAGAAACCAAACATCAAAAAAAAGAAGAATCGGGAAAAGCCACAAAAAAAGAAAAACGTCGAAAATTAATGACAGCAAATGATAAGAGACAAAACTCTATAACAACATATACCTAAAATTCAACCACATGCTCAACAAAAATAACAAAAACAACAATTATCAAAAAGCATATGTTTAAAACCAACAATGAAGATAGAAAAGCGAAAAGAATCTGAATAAAAAGCAAAGAAAAAGCATTTAAAAGTTGATTTTCTCTTTAACAACCCCATGAGAAGCTAATAATGAATGGCACGACTCGACTTAATGAAATAACTTGAGAATGAAAAAAGAAATGGAGTAAAAGAAGAAGAATAATATTCGAAAAAAATTAAATCACAGAAGCAGCAGTACAACAGCACAGTAGACATGAAACAAATTCCTACACATGCACACTTAAATATTCTTACGCACATACAAACAAAGACAAATACAAATGTAGAGTGAAAAAGTCATAACGTTTAAGTTAAGACACCACGATGCTAGTTAACATACTCATGTTCTGTTTCTGTTTCTGTTTCTATTTTTTTCTATTCACTTACTCGCATGCCATTATTACTTGTATATGCGGGTACAGTTTTTAACCCTAGAACTGTCATGTTATTCGAATCGACCAACAGTGCTTTTTAACAAATAAAAAGACTTTAATGTGGCAAGAGCTTTTGGAAAACAAAAGAAAGATGTCTGCAATAAATGCTATTGAAATTAATAATCATTTGGTGGATTTTCTTGAAGGAGGACGAAATTTGTTAACTAAAATAGTTCTCACAGTGTTCCGCCAAAAAAATTTTTGTTCAAACTTTTGTTTTTTAAATGCTATTGACAGTTTGTGCATAGACACGTTAAAATCGTTTTGACTCATGATTGGTGTTTACGGTTCTAGGGTTAAAGCCATGTTTTGAAAAATAAATCTAAAAATTACTTTTTTTCTTCTCCATCTTCTTCTTCTTCTTCTTCTTACTTTTTAACAAGTAAATAACGACAGATTTTCATGCTACTGCCCGTCTATTATAGAATTCTTATAAAGATATTTGCAGTTTCATCTTTCTGGTAAATTTTATTCCGACTTCATGTCGCAGTATGATCATCGTATTGCTTTTAGGGTTTTATTATATATTTTTTTTAAATTTAATTTTCCTCTCCCTTTTTTGTTTTTTGATTTTTAAACATTTGAGTTATGTTGGCTTAAGGTTCAACTAAACGCGTAAAAACATATGTTTTGCCAAACAGTGTCAAAGGACTAACTTTTCGACAATCTTTAGCAAAGTTTTGTTGCCGGTACTTGTCTTTAAGTCTTTCTCTGCTGCTACACTTTTACCAACATGATTCCTTTCCAGGTTAGCTACATAATTTTCTTTCAGTTCTTCTCCTTCTTCTTCATTTTCTTTTTGCTTTTTTTTACTATTTACCGAACAACTTTGTTACAACAATGCAGCTGACATTAGACATATGTGAAAACGTGTTGGGTTCAGTGTTTATATGTGTTAATATTCAAGAATTCTTCTTGCCTTCTGTTTTCTTTGTGTTTGCAATACATATACACTCACATAAACATACTAATACACGTAAATGTCTACGCACATACTACATTATAATACATGCTCACATATGTTGTGAAATCTGCTTTGTGTTCTTGTAACTTGGGTGTGTGTATGGGTTTGGAGTTCTCTTTTAATTTTCTTCTCTTTTATTATTTTGTTTTTGTTCGGAAAATTAGTTAAATTCTTTAGAAAATTGGTTTAAGTTTAATTAAGAATAATTTCTTGCTGTTTGACAGGATTTAAAAATTACAAACGGAGGGGGAGGAAAAAACGTTTTACTAAATACCTACGACTAGGAATGCATAATAAACAGTCGGCCTGTAATTATATTGCGACGCAATCTTAGCAATCTTAGAAACTAAATGCACTCTCATAGGGGCAAGTCTGTCCACTTATTACGTTAATAATTGCTCATTAATAACTTGTTAGGTAACAAGTAGTGTAGTATAGACGGCTCTGAGCCTGCATGCAACATCAAGCAAATCAGATTCAAACCTGGGCGAAGACAAAGAAACTTTTCAGCATGATTTTGAATTTTAAATAATTAACAGGATGGTAATTATGATTCTCCAGATGATCCGACGACAGTGGAGTTTGAATTATAATATCAAGGAAGATCTGGAACTCTCTCTCTTGGAAGCCGATGTCAGATCGAGTGATTTTTGCATGCTGCAATCTTAGAATACGACATATTATAGTTCTGTGCTGTACACACTAACGGAAGACGCTAAAGACACTACCATGGGTGTATTCTACGAAAACGTTGCAAATACACTCAACGAAATTCCAAGAAGAACATTATCATACACATGGTTGATTTCAACGCAAAGATATAAAATATTAACATCAAAATCCATACTACTTCTGGAACTCTTGTGATGTTAGAAACAACTACGGTGAGCGGTTTCAACTTGAATAAGGCGGCAAATTAAGCAATCAGAAGTTAGGAAGTAATTTGGCTTAAAAAAACTTTTTTTGACAAATAGAAATATGGGAATTATGAATGGAATATGATGTCTGGCATATGTCCACCTGTAGCACGTCAGCAGACGCCTTTTTCACAAAAAATTTTAATCACATTTTGCAACAAAGCTTCGCTTATCTCGTCATTGTATCGCCAAATTTCATCTTTCAGAGTGTGAATTGTTTGTGGTTTGGTCACGTAAATCTGGTCTTTCAAATGGCCCCGGTGAAAATAATCCAGCGGCGTTAAATCACAAGAACTAGGCGGCCAAATGACATCGCCAAATCAAGAAATTACCCGATCGAGAAATTTTTCATGCAATAACTGAATTCTTTTTCCTGCTGAAACCAAAGGGTTACCATGGTTTGGTAGCGCAGAGAATTCACAGTGACGGCGTTTCCTTGCTCATTTTCGAAAAAATACGGGCCGATGATGCTGTCTAACCACAAACCGAACCATACGGTCACTTTCTTTGGATGTACTAGCTTTTCGAGGACTTTTTGTGGATTTTGTGAGCCCCATATGCGAAATTTTTTTTTTTTTTTTGTATAAGTAAGCGCGTAATTGTAAATAGGCTGGGAAAAAGCTGCTCGAAAAGTAAAATTTTCGCATTTTGATAGTAAATTATCGCCCTTAATTATAAATTATCGCCCACCAAATTGAGGAATCTCTTTAATGTCAGAAACACAGAAGGAGCTGACATTGGCAGTTTTTACGACCTCGTCACAGACGAAATGTCAAAAAAGAACCATCAGGCATACAAGAAGAATAAGGTTCTGTCTACAATAACTCCATAACAACGCAAATACGAACACATTACGAGTGAAAACAGTTTCAGTTTAATCACCATCACATGAAAAAGCAACACATAATCAAGTTAAAGAGAAATTTCTTTATATAGCACAGCCATATAATGTTGTCATACTCGTAGATCAAATTATTGAGGATGACGAAATAGAGGACAGCAGCAGCTTTACAGGCAACTACTTGGGAAAATCGTGCAACACTTCTAGTTTAAATGAGATGAAAGAGACTATCGGTAAACTGAAGAGCAATTTAACAGCTGTCGAGAATGGAACACCAGCTAAAATTCTACAGGTTAACATCAAGACCATAGTAGGTCTTCTAGAACCACACATCATATCATTTTGAAAAGAAGAAAAGCCGTCTTTAACTTAAAAAAGTATCAGTGAGAAGTCACCGAAAAGTGGCGATTCGAAGGAATACAACAAATGGGTAGGAACTACTCTGCGTAGGATAATTTGGAGGGTACTAGCACTTAATCTGCAAGATATTTCTGGCCAAATAATAGCCGCGGAGTGGCGTGGTGTCATGGTTAGAGTGCACGCATAACAACACAAGCGATCCAGGTTCGAGCCCCAGCAGAGGACATGACGAAATAATTTAATTATAATATCGATTTGAGTGTTTAATAAAGAGGCTTCAAATTTCCCTCCTCTAAAAATAAAGAAGAAGCCCCCTGACCACTCAGCTTCCCTCTGGCGATGATGAAAAACATCAGGCGAATATTCAAGGAAAATGCCATCTACTGGCAAAACCTACAATGCTAAAGTAAAGGTCACCACCTTGCTATGGGGGTTGCAATCGATATGGAAGGGCCTACAGTGGATCAATCATCAGCTTAGCTTGAAAAATCAAGTTGAAACAAAGTAATGAATGCTTTGTACAAAGCCAATAGACTCCCTAGAGGACTGATGGAGAAATTTAAAAATACTGTGTAGATTTGGCCATACCCTACGCATCACAATTCCTGGAATCACATAAACCACTGTATCTATCTATCTATTCATAAATTTTAAGAAGGCCTTTGATACAATTATCATACCACCACTACCATATGGAAAGCATTGAGATGAAAACGAGCAACCCAGAAAATAATTCGAACCACGGCTATTTGCCATTATTCTCGATAAATTACATGGAATCTCTGAAGCCAAAAAAGTTAGCACATAGATTATTATGCTATAAGCCCAACTAGTCGAATATATAGATGGCTTCTGATATTTAAGCAGCATACAAGTAAAAAATGGCGGCTCAGAGACTGACGTAAACAACAATCTTAATAAAGCTAGAATGGTGACTGCATGCAGTATGTAGAAGCTCGCAAATATCCAGGCAAACCTAGCTTAGAATATTCAATAAAAGTCAGCTCTGAGCATAAAGCTAAACGTATTTATCAGTAAGAGGAAACCCATACTTTAACAAATAAAACGCAAACCGTTAGCCACAACATCAGAAAGAAGCTTGACAAAATGATGGCACTAGAATGGAATTATCCGGATTTAAAATGCGAAAGTCGATCAAAAATACTTAGTGCGTCTCGATACTCCTAACACAGTTTAAGTTTACTTGAGAAACCTCGTAATATAGAGATGCTTTGTGGACGCCATTTACTCCCAAGAGAGGCGTAATACGAAAAGAACTTGTTCGGTAATCCACGAAGCTATGATACGAGTAAGTCTGCAATATATTTTAATGAATCTAAAGAAAATAAGAGATTTTTCTTGCGTGTTTACTTTATGTTTAGTAGCGAATTGTTTCAGTTTAGAGTATGAATTCTTCAGGTTTCTATTTTATTTATTTTGTTGTTTTTTCTTTATAAACCTACATATGTACGTACATATATTAACTTTCGCACAAATTGTACTGGGAAATTAGAAATGAAATTAGAATTAAAACAAAACAGAAAAAAATGCTTTCCTTTGTAAAACAAAAATCTTAATTTGTTCCGCAAAATATTTTGTAGAAAATTGTGCGTACATGAGTGCAATTTATACAGTCACTGATTTTCCCTCTCTCCCTCTTTCTCTTTCTCTTTCTCTTTCTTTACATGCAATAAGCACACACATTTAATAAGACTTCAGTCTTATTGCAACAAAAACTGGCACGTTTTTATCTTTGTGAAAAACAAATGTGAATTGAAGAAACAACAATGAAAAAACAAACCTTCAATTTAAGTTGTAATAGCAAGAAAACATTTTCTAGATATTTTTCCAAATTTTTGTGTTCGTTTTTTTATTTTTAGTTTCTTTTGAAAAGAAAATTACAATTCCCACACACATACATACATACGAAGACATGTGCACATGCAATCGGTGGCAAAACAACAATAAGGAATCGAGAAAGATGGAAGAAGGGAAAAAGAAAATGAAAATAACTGTTTTAAAGTTCGGTGTCTGTCTGTGTATGTGTTATGAAAACATTTTAAAACTTAAGCAAAAGAGAGCTCTTACATGTGTGTGAATGTGTATTGATGTGCAATTGCCTGTATTATTCATTTACTGTTGTATAGGATACGTACACAAACAAAACTATTGGAAGATAAAACAAGGCTAATATACGCACTTGTTGTTGTTTTTAGGCTTTTGCTTGTGGCATAATTGCAAGTTAAGTAGGAAAAAAAAACATTTGTTTTTTTTCTACTCGATTTCCTTATTTGCGCTTGTAAGTGCACACTCACATACTGCCATTTACTTATTCAAAGCATTAAATCCTTTTATTCTCATGGCATGTGTGCTATCATAACCCAATATTTGAGAAATCTTCTTCTACTTTCTCATTCGATTGCTTTTATTGTCATTGATCTTTTCTCTTTGAAATATATTAACATTTTCTTCTTATATTTTTTTGTTTTTTGTTTTTTTTTTGTTAATTATTTGTTTGCAGCCACTCTTGTCTTTCTCCTAAAACTAAAAATATTAATTGTAATTCTCAATTTCTTCTGCTGTCATTTTAATTATTGATTAATGCAAATTTTCGATAATTAGGCGTATTTGATATTTAACACTAAAACTTAAACACAAATTCAAACACAAACATATTAAATAGCCAATTACCTTAACACCCACACACATTTGCCAAACCATAAATTCGTATTGGATTGTAAATTATTGGTTATAAGCCATCATAATAACCAGCCAGACAACCGTTATATGACCAACAACAAATATCATCAAAACAAAACATTAAATATTAAAAGTGATTAACTGATTTTCATTAAGGCTTAAACGTGACTCAACTTGAAATAATTTAAGATTTTCAAAGCCAATTAAAACCACAACAACATCAACAACACAATATTGGGTACATGAATTAAAGAAGCTAAGCCTTGTAAAACATGTTTTTAATTTGAACATTTATAGCAGATTTAATAACGAGGATTTTAGGCTCATAATTTATTGAAAAATTAATCATGAGATGAAAGATGATGGGGAAAAATTAGATTTTATGTTTTTTGATAGAGACTGATTCAGTAAAACAAAAACAACAATAAGAATTTTAGTGAAATATATAAATTTCTATCGAAGAGAAAAATGTTTATGCAATCGCCCTCTCGCCTTATTACGAGTACAATACTGCCATGTGCAGAGCCAAATAAGTGTGCTGGCGATATTGTTTTACTTGTTTGTTGGCATTGTTATATGTATTTTTAGCATTAAAAAACGTTAATTACTCAAACACATACTATAACACAGCATTCCTATAGACTCCATTCTTATCCAAGCAATAGACCTTTGAATACCAGTGCTGTATAGCATATGAGTAGGATAACTGAAACCACAAACATAAATTTACTTTTTGTATACAACAGTAGGAGTAATGTCGCAATACTTGCTGTTGTATAAAGTCAGCAACCTCCAAGCATGCAACCTATTTACAAAAGAGGTACTCATACATTCTCATATTAAACCGGTCCGTGCATTCACTGCAAGTTACTGCGCAAACATGAAAAAAATATATAATTCATGTGCAAATTACAGCATCTAAAAAAGTGATTACATAAGAGAAGAATGATGGCATTTTCTCTACATACACAAGATCATTGTCACTTTTATATAAGCCAGGATGTATAATGAGACAGTGGCTTACTCTCAACATAATTATTGTTAAAAAATTTAATTTTCAAAATCGAATTTGCGTACAAAATATCTACATGACACGAGTAGGGGGATTAAAAGTTGGAAAAAGTTAGTTTTTATTAAAGGATTTTTGAAGAGTTTGAACAAAGTGGAAGAAATAAACACGAGATCTTGCTTTCCTTTCCCTTTCAGAAAACTTTATCAAAATTAGTTTCTTTTGACTACAGTCATATCAAAGAAGACAGTCTTCATTATGCGACCAATTGCAGAATCTTGGAACAACATCCTCTCAGTCAACTAGTACTCATTACACAGCTCTTTACTGTTTTTATATGTATATTAATGTGTGTGAGTGTGTGTGTGTGTATGTGTGCATGTATTCGCTTTAGTTTTTGATGTCAACATTTTACAATTTACAACATCATAAATTATTTGTGTGTTTGCAACATTCAACATACTAACGAATAAATAGTATTTGCAACAATCATATGTAAGCATGTTAAATTAAAAAACAAACCAAAAATAGAAAAAGAAGATTCAAAACAAAAACAAAAATCTACAAAATTGCAATCATACAAACAGTTTGCAACAATTTTCATTCATTCAACATGAAAATAGAATCAGAAAAAAAACAGACTTTAATGGGAAAAAAGAAAACGTGAAATGATGAAAAACTATAAAACCTAAAATGAAGAAATTTTTTTTTGCTCTCTCTCTCTCTCACACACATACTTTCTCAATTTTGTTGCAAACATTCTAGTTGCATTCATTATTTGCTCGTATATTAATTCACTTGTGCTCATATAAAAAGCATTTTCATTATAATTTCGTTTTTGTATAAATTTTTTTTGCGCTTCCCATTGAGATTTTTTCCTTTTTGTTCGCTTCTCATAAAATATTAAGAAAAAAATTTAATTTTGCTGTTTTGTTGGTAAAAAGTGGCAGCAATAAAGAGTACTGCAAAACTTGCAGCATATAAAGACAGCATTCACAATTTGTGAAACCGACAAATGAGGGGTGCTGCAGCTATTTGTTTTTCATAACGAATTTTTCATTAATAGTGTGTGTGTGTGTGTGTTATGCTATAACACTACCCGTTCGTTTACATTTAAACCAGAGGTCATCACTCATATTCACCAGGTAACAAAGTTTCTCGACAAGAACAAAAAAAAAAAAAAAAAAATCGCACCAAAAACTTCTTGAAATGTACCAAAATCAACTGCATTTGTAAGCTTTAGTACATAATCTTTCAATTTGAATTACTTACTGTATTTATTGATATTGCTTTTATAATTCTTGGGAAGCTATTTTTAATTAAAAAAATTTTTGTTAAAAAAAATTCATATGATTTGTTTGCATTATTTCAACCGAGAACCATCATAAGAACAAAAAACTTGTGTTTGAGACACAAGTCTTAATCAGTCGCTTTTGTGTTTTCATCGGAGTAAGAGCGTAGTGCATGTGTTGTTTTTTGTGTTGTTTTAATTCCAGAAGATTTAAAAGAGATTTTGAAGAGAGCTAACATTTTGTTTGCTACACTGGAAAGTATTGATAACAAGCGACGGAAAATTTACCCCTGTTAATACTTCGTATGAATACCTATTTCTTTAAAGCATTTTAATTTCAGTGTATCCTCTAATTTTTAGTGTTTCGCTCTTTGTGAGGTCCCCTGATTTAAACACGTAAACCAACCTATAGTGTGTGTGTTTGTCTTGATAGTGTTAGTGAGTGATGCTGCTGTTATTTGGGGTAAGAAATTGTTAATTATAATTATCATTATTAGTTGTATAATAATATTTTGCTGTTTCTGTATTACTTCTTTCTTCTGTATGCTTGCATTATATACTGTGCGTGTCAAAATAAAGTGTACAACCTAATTCTCTAGAAATACGTCTTTATTGTAGTATTTGCACGATATATGTATTTAAACATTTTATACTTTTTCAAAACTCATTTTAAAGCTTTACAAGAAGAAACTATGCTACAAAAAATAAAATAAAATAAAATAAAATAAAATCAAATAATAATGATAATGCAAAAATTAGGTAGAAGTGCCATCGAGTACAATAATAATCTAATTTTGAAATTTTTGCAAAACCTCCAAGATCTTGAGCTAATTAATCTTGAGACAATTTCTATCCGATTTTAAAAATGATGTATCATTTTATTTCTAACTAAACATTTCGTATATCAAATAGCGTGTAAAACGACTTTAAACTTGGAAAATATGGAAAATATATATTAGCTTAGGAAATATACACAGATTCCTTAAGTTTACTTAAGTAAAGTTTGCACCATTTAATAGGTCTGTCCCTCCAAATCCGCCAAGAATCTTAAAATCGGTTAACATTTAGCGATGTAATTAACGTATAAGTGCCTGAAATAAAGAAAAACCGGTTTTGAAGTGTTACGAAAATTTCGAAATCAATAATCTGATTTATTGTACTCGATATTAGAAAAATGGTATCACTTTGCAGGTATTTTTACGTCATTCTTTTTTGTAGCATAATATTCATTCGGTACCCTTTTGACGAGTAAAGTACTTTTGGTTTTTGCTACATAACTTTAGTTGATGTAAGAATTTTTTGTTATTTTTACAGAATTTTGTAAGGCTTTAAATAGGGTTTTAAAAACTATAAATCTTTTAAATATATCGTGTTTTAAATGACTAAAATAAAGACGAAATTCTAGGGAATAAAGTTGTACACTTTATTTTGACGCTCACAGTATATACATATGTTGTAAGAATTTTTTCTTATTATTGTAAGGCTTTAAATAGAGTTTTAAAAACTATAAATCGTTTAAATATATCGTGTTTTAAATGACTAAAATAAAGATGAAATTCTAGGGAATAAAGTTGTACACTTTATTTTGACGCTCACAGTGTATACATATGTATGTACGAGTATGTTTTTGGATAAGTGTGTTAAATTTTCCCTTATCTCTTCTTGCATAGGTTTTTGCTTAAAACAAAACTTTTGAGTGTGCTTTATATGCTGCATATAGCGCAGTTAATAAGCAACAACATTTGTATTTCTTAAATTGGCCTAATTCCTACAAAAACAAATAAAAAACAAACAAAAAAGCAAACACAAGCTATGAAAGCATATGTTTTGTATAATCAGTTTAAAGAAAATTACTTTTTTATCAAAAAGTATAATTAATTACTACACGAATAATTTTTTGTTGCAAGTACTCTAATTAATAAATATCATTTAATTTAATCCCCTAATGCACTGTTACTGAGTGTGCATAGTAACGTATAATTGATAATTTCGTAGCAATTAAATACTTTTCATACGTCCAGGTGTCTTATTCATAAACTTAAATATTCTTAGTGCCTGCTGGGTATTGCGAAAAGAAAGAAAAAATCCCATTTCAATTATAATTAATTTTCAACCACTAACCAGTTTACAATGCGGCACATAATAATGATCTTAATCTAATTATGCAACACTCTATCCCTTCACCCCACTCCACTTGTGTTAGGTCATTTCGAACAGAATGAAAATATTATATGATAATCTAAGGCATATGCCTTGACATCGTGTACTAAATATATGTACGTATGGGTGTTGGATGGATGAGTTGATGTATGTAATTTGAGAAATTTAACTTAACTTTGGATCACATTTTAATAAAATTGAAAATATAAATATTGAATGTATGTATGGGCGAAATTTTTTTTTATTAATTCCCATAACATTCCATGAAGTAACTTGGGGGACTTCTCTCAGTCAATGAGCTGCACCCGACTATATGTTCAAACTCTTTGAAAGGGAACTACAGTCTAACGCTGGCTCTGAACGGCAAACGCCTTTACAGAAGTTTTCAATAGTAGGTAACACTCATAACCAGTTAATAGCTAATGTTATGAGATGATACCGCTGTCGAAAAACTTTTTTCTTTTTTTTTAAGATGGTCTAGCCAGGTATTGAACCGACGACCTTCTGGTTGGTAGGCGGGTGTCTTATAGGCGAAATTTTTAATTTATAATAAATAAGTTATACGGTCATGGCGCATTTCTTATACGTAATTCTTTGTAGGATTAATGAAAAAAACCCCTGCTGCATCCGATGCTATTTACAGACTTATTGAAAAGGACCTGTAGCTTAACGCCGGCTCCGAGTAGCAGATGCATTACTTAGAGAAGTTTTTCTTAGCGTAACACTAATAACCAATCGCTGGCTAATGTTATGCTGCGATACTACTGCTGAAAATTGTCAGTTGGTATGAACTTAGGAAAAATTCATTTTTTTGTATCCTAAAATACCATTTAATTCCATCCACTAAAAGAATTTCGTCATGACAACCTTGACAACAAAATCAGTCACAGAAAAGTATGAAAGAGGAAAAGAAGACTGAAGACTGAAATCTAAAGAATTTTCTAATATTAGCGAAATATTTATTATCAAAGCGACATAAGAAGACAACAAAATAAAAAATGTCACTGATTTTTCGCTAAAAATTCATAAAACAAATCGAAATGATTGCTGAGGAGCTATGTAGAGGAGAAATGAAAAAAAGAAGGAAACGAGTTTTTTTTTGCTCAAAAATTACACTCAAACGAAGCATATTCACATGTACGTATGTATTAGTGAGAATTTAATTTAATTTTGTGAAAAGTTGAAAGAGAATACCCATCAATACAAATGACATTCAAATAATTTATTGTGAAGAAGAATATCGCCATAACTAATGATGACAAGTAGTATGAAATTTGACACAGACGTGACAAGAGTTGAAAGAAATAAAAGAAAAAGTAAACGACCGTTTTTTATATCTAAAAATCTTAAAAAAATAGTCATGAATTGACAAGATTTTGACTTCAAATGCCACGTCCGGAAAAGGTTTTCAAGACTAATAAAATGTTAAATATTTTATTTGAATACATACATACTTGTTTTCTGGTATTGTCCTTCGTATTTATGTAATTTCATTGACAACTAAACCTAAACTTATTTAATTAGAGGATTATTCTAAAACAAACATCAAAGATTTCATTATCGTTTTTTTAATAAGTAGCCAAATAATTTGAAACATTTCCAATAAACTTATTTGAATTGAAACTTATTTTGCCATCAACAAAAATACTTGCTAAATGACAAATATTTTATGTGTAATATGCTCTATATACGGTGGACATTATCCATCCACTAAGTGGTCACGGACAATGGTCATATCAATAGTATGTTCCATTATTTTATTATGTACGAGTACGTATCTGTATATAAATTTTGTCTTATTGTTGCTATTGTTATGCTATTTTGGTATTTCATTTTCATTGCGTTATTATTCCACAAAAGTACGTTTTTAACATTTCTTTGTCATTATAAATAAGCTAAAGCTTAACGCGTATAATGAATACACGACTACGTATATGTATACGTATATGTGCCTGTGTGCATATATGAGAGTTTGCATACGTATAGATATGTTTATATGTATGTATAAGTGTAAAAGCGCATGTGTATGTAACTGTGTGTATTTGTTTGGTTTTTCTTCTTTTTGTCATTTTTTATATAGAAAAAAACAGCATTTATATGCTGCATTTATAACTGCCATTTCAATTGCTATTCCTCGAACAATGACTGTTATTTGTTTTGTATTTTGTTACTGATGTTGTTATTGTTGTTGTTGTTGTTAGTGGTGGTTAAAGTTGTTGTTATAATTTTGTGTATGTTTTTTGTTCCAGCTTCCAGTTGATATTATTTTGCGGTTGTTTTGTATTCATTTTTAGTAACAGTATTTGTTGTAAATATTCATTTATGCACATGACCACAAAAAGGGTAAAATGAGAAAAAAAAATTTGCAGAAAAACAAACTGCATAAATATAAAAAAATGAGAAGAAATTTTACAACTATTATCAAACCGCAAAATGCGTAAATGATATGTACATATTTATATACATATGTAAGTACTACATCTACGTATATACAAACATACATACGTATAAAAGTAATTTTTTTTGTTTCATAGATTTTATTGCTGCTGCTACAAACAACTTCTGTTGATTTTATTCGTATCGCATAATACTACATATTTAGCAAATATAAGAGCATGCCTTTCAATTGATGACCTGATTTAGATTTGCAATTAAAATGCACAAAGCAAATGAAAGATGAAAATTTTGATAATATTTCATGTCAAATTGTATTCAGCAGTCGTTGTAACCATGATAAAATATATTACAATTGGCTTAAAAACTATATATAAATTGTATATCAAAAACTGATACTAATTTAATAAATAAAATTTCTATAAAATCTTTTGATTTGCAAATCTATTAACATTTGTTAAATATGAATAATTAACATAAAAATAATCAAAAGCTAATTAGTTTTGAAAATAATTTGTTTATTTATTTTCAATATTTTTAGTTTTTAATACAAATTTTCTATTGTACTTACATGTTATAATTCTATATACGTATTAACTTGAGGTGAACTTATTTTTAAAAGTACATTTATGTACGATATTCTTAAGAAATATTTAATTGCTTTATAATTAAATTGACTTGGCCAAATAATAGAAAACAATAATCATTAAAAATCTTTATACTTAAAATAGAAAAAACAAAAAATAAATAAAATAATTTAACATTGCAATACATTGTTGCCAAAGTACAGCAATAATTATATGTTAATTAATTTGTCATAATTGCTAAAGTATAATTGTAATGCCAGTAATATCTGAATATTTAATGCAATATTAAGATTTATGACTTCAAGAGCAAATTTTCAAAGATTATAATTATAATGAAATTCATTACAATATCATATACATACATACATACATACCTATCTAGGCTACATATATGAGATTAAATGTTGTTGAATATATGAACGTAAGTACGAGGGCGGATTGATGTTGAAGCTACCTAAGTAGGAAAAAAACATTTTTTTTTTCCAAAACCATTCATTCTCAACGTACCCAACTTTCTCAACTTTTTTATACCATCTGACTAATACGATTGTGGGAACTCCTCAAAATACGCATTAGTTGCGGTAATCACTTCTTCGTTTGAGATGAGTTTCTTTTTCTGCGAGCCATTTTTTCAAGTCTGAAAACAAGAAAAAGTCACTAGGGGCTAAATCTGGACTATAAGGTGGATGATCAACTAATTCGAAGTGGATTTCTCGTAGTTTTAGCATCGTATCTAATGCTGTGTGAACCGGTGCGTTGTCTTGGAGAAAGAGCACTTTTTTCTTGTTTAAATGTGGTCGTTTTTCCTTGATTGCATCAAACAAGTGATCCAATAATGCACGATAATGCTCTACTGTGATTGTGGCTCCCTTTTCAAGATAGTCGATGAGCAATATTCCCTGTGCATTCCAAAATACAGTGGCCATAACCTTGCCAGCCGATTTCGCTGTCTTCGCCTTCTTCGGAGCACTTCCACCAGCTTCCAGTCATTGATTCGATTAATTTTTGGTTTCCACGTTTCATCAACAGTTATTAATCTACACCAAAAATCAGCAGGATTATGCTTTATCATGTCCAAACACCACTGTGAAGTGATCTGTCGAACTCGTTTTTGTTCAACTCTGAGCAAACGCGGCACCCATCTTGCCAAAAGGTTTTTCATATGCAAATGTTCATGCACAATGTTGAACACACGTTCATATGATATGTTTACCATTTCAGCAATCTTACGGATTTTGACCCGGCGATCATTCATAACGATATCGAGGATTTTCTTGATATTTTCTTCAGTAACCACTTCTTTTGGCTTTCCTGTTGATGGTATCGTTGCAGTGCTTGTTCGGCCCCGTTTAAATTCGGCAATCCCATATTTTACCGTACAATCTGACGGAGCAGACACGCCGTAATGTTTATCAAGCTTTTCTTTTGTCTCTTTCGTCGTTTTGCCTTTCAAATTCACTTTTTTCCATTTTCCAATACACGTAAAAGTTGCTTACTTCAAACGACTACAACAAATAAACTAATCGATGAATTTGGCTAATATTCTAACAGCTGACGTTTGACAGATCGTAGTTTCTAAGAAAGAAAAAGTTTTTGTGTTTGTGCTGCCATCTAGCGCCAGGTAGCTTCAGTGTCAAGCCGCCCTCGTATGTATGTGTGCCAAGCATTAAATATAGCAATAGCATTGGCAATATAAATTAATAAAAATATTCTTAGATTGAGATTTAATATTATGATTTACTAAAATTGTTACCTCTTGGCATACATATGCACACACAGATACACATTACAGATACACATTACAATGAAAAGCATTCACTAAATGGAAAATTGAATAGAAAAGAATCCGAAATTTTTACTTGATGCTGAAATAATAGGAAAATGATCAAATTTAAAATGTTTGAATGTATTTGTTGTATCCATAAGCATTAAGCTGAAAACAAAGGACGACAAGTGTTTTACGTGAATATGTGTGTGTGTGGAAAATGTAAGTTTTGATATGATTGCTTCTTATTTTGTCATATGAGAGTCAGTATGCGTATCAGCATGAATGTGCAGCAAAACAAGGAAAGAATGTGAGAGTAAAGGCTTTGAAATCGTTTGGTATTAAATGCTAAGCTCAATTTAATTATTTTAAGGATTCGTAGCAATTTGGTTTGTAATAATTATAAGACAAACAATAGAACAGAAGCATAAAGGATAGAGAAAAACTAAAAGCAATTATATTTTGGATTAATTTTAAATAATAGGTAACAAAATGGCAAGGTTAGGAAGAAAACAATAACAAATTTAGTTACGTTACAGCTTCACTTTTTTTATTTAGTGCTGTCGGTGTATATTTTTAAATCGATACGCTTTATTCTTCAACAATATGTTTTTAGAGAAAAAAAGTCTTTAAATTTGTTAATAAACAAATCGCACTTCCCGATTGTTGCTGTAATTATAACTCAGATTCAGATTTTGAATTAAATTACGTTTAATATGCAATTGATAATAATTATAGCGGCAGTTGAATATGTTCTTGTTTTGTACAAGACAAATGTCATTTGCAATCGCGATTACAAGCATCTGTTTTTTTCTGTTTTTGTTTTCGTCATTTACATTTCGACGCTGCGCTCGCACACAATTCACCATTTCGCCAAACGTGCATTGTGAATTGTAATGACGAATGTGAGTTAAATTAAATGAGAGCTCCACTACTAGAGCTACTTGTTAGTGCCGATGCTGCAGCAACCGTTTCTGCTATTGCATTTGCAATTATTATTTACGTTTTTCGCATGACTCATGAACGATTGCTCTGTGAAAATGTTCATGTTGCTTATGGTATTGTTGATGACATTTTAGTTGATATAACCGCCACACTAATGCTTTTGTTGTAAATAGAGAGCAACTGCTCTTACCATAATAACAACATAAACAAAATATCAGCAGCAAAAACCAAAACTACAACCTCACATACATACAAACTTGTGAAAATTATGAAAAATTTAAACAGACAGACAACAAACGTGCAGCAGCGCACGTTTACGTCTGAAAGTATACTCGAATAAGATTTAGTAGATAGAATATGGAGAAATACATACAGTGACTAGAGCATAAAATTAAGTTGTCACAAAAATACAAATATTTTCTGTCACATAAACTCACCAGACTGCCACCCAACTACCCCACGTAATTACCTTTTGCAAATAATATTTTTGCTTAATGTTCTCCTTTCTTTTTCCTTTTTGGCTTACAATGACTGGTAATGTTGTAGTCGTCGTCATCGCCATCGTCATCATCACCATCATCGTCAACGCCATCAACCTCGTTATCATTATTGTAAGCATCGTAAGCATTGTAAGCATCGTGTTGCATTATGTGTTATTAATAATGTTGCACACAAACATACTATATGCACACAGAGTTAGAATTTATATTTATGCAGATATGAGAGAAATAGAAAAACATTGGCCACCAAACAAGCCATCAACACAAACACCGCAGGACTTCAAACTGACAAAATATTCATTCAGAGCTCGTCTGTTTTTCTGTTTTTTTTTTTTTTTTTTTTTTTTTTTTTTTTTTTTTGTGCAAACCCACAGCAACAAGGTGCATGATTGTACAATATTTTTACAACGTAATGTTTGTCAGCGATCATAATTTGCAGCTGCTTGGTCACTTAAATATTTTGCAACATTTTTCATATTTTGCCTGTTTAAAATGTACGATGCGGTTTTTCGCCACTCTAATTTATTTTTAGTCCGTTTTTATCATTAGTTGTCAGTTTTGGCCACATTTTCCATTTGTTGGTTTGTTTTTAGAGTTGCAGACCACGTTTTGTTTTGCCTTTGTCCTCACTGTAACTGATGCTGTTGTGAGCTTGTTTGTATCACCATTTGCAGTTGCAATATTATGACACGAAGCGTTGCATTTAAAGCTCTTTATTAATAGAAGGAGATAGAAGATTATTTAATTCTGCGCAATTTTTTTTATTTTCTTTAATTAACAAAATAAAAAGCATTTTCTATTTAACTGACAAGACTTGTTAAGTTTGCTTAAGGGCTTAAAAGTTTTAAAGTAATTTAATTGGACACACTACTATCAAGCTTTAATTCATATTTGACTAAAATGTTTCCTTCACTTACTCTTCATGGTAAAAAGCTTGAAAAAATATCAAATCCTATTACTGTACACTTTTACAACTTTGACCTTTTGAAGGATATTAGTTTTGCTATAATAGCGTCAATCTAAATAATGTCTCGAAATTTTCAACTAATTTTCGCATGTACTGATTTGTAATTTCCGTTTCAATCATAAGCCAATATTTAAGATTCTAAACTACAAACTGTACAAGTAAAATATAACTGACATGCTAATAAAATACCGTTTCATCAATGTCAACTTAAATTTAAACCGACAGTCAGACAGACAGACGGAAGAACAAACTTAATGTCTGTGGGACATACGGATGAACAGTCCGACAATCAAATAACCAAATAGTAGCATGTCTAAACAACAACAACAACAAACAGCGACAACTGTATTCGTACTCATCCACTGTTTGTAAAGGAGACGAATTACAAGAAAAAGCAAAAAACAAAAAACAAAAATTTAATGCCGTTTGTGTATTGAGGGGGACAATGGTTCATTTCGGAAATTTACGCACAATTCAACTACAATTTTAAGATGTCAAGACGACAGAGAGTAAAACAAGAAGAGACAAAAAACATAAAGGACATTTAGACAGAGGCCGACATGCAGACATACAGACAGACAACAGCTATCCAGGCAGATAATGTTAAATTCAACATGGAGACAGACAAGTGACACAACATTTGACAACTGTTGATGAATGATTTTATTTTTGGTTTCATTCCTCTTAGATTTTAATACCATCCATCACCGACTGCACAATAAACAGGTAAACAGCATTAGTGACATAAGGTATAGCATTTATTATGAGACTTTGTTTCAATGATAAGCTTTTCTTTCACAACTCATCCATTTCTCCAAATACGGGAATAAGAATTGGATAAGGATTAGTTGAAAGAGGTTCAACTTAATGAGTAGGCTGAATGGGGGATACTAGTTCATAATTCAAGTTATGCCGCCAGGCTATTTATACTTTTCGCGGTATTCGCTGTGGCCATGATCTAAGTGGAGCTCGAACCCACCCTTCCTTTCCTTAGTGAAAGTTTATCCAAAATAAACATATGTTTTGTTTTGCGCGAAGTAGCTTAGATTCGCATTTAAATATTCATCCAGAATTCGATGAACTTTACTCGTTTGATATGTTAGCAGCTTTAGCGACCCCATGTATTTTTATTTTTCGTTGAGACATTACCATTTCATGGTTTGGAGTCGCTTAAAAACAAGCTAATACACATAGTTTGGCTAGAATTTCGCAGTAGCCTAGTAATGAATGACAACTTAGAGTAGGAAGTGTTGCATTGTAAGTTACTGCGCCAGAGATAAAAAAATTTCCTCAATTATTACACTGACTTTTATGGTCTGTTTGTTTTTTTGTTCTTATTTTTTTGGTATGAAAGTACATTCGATAAATCCATGTCATTAAAAATGCCAAAAGAGAACTTTTGCATATTAAAATTGTAAAATTGTTGTCATTTTTATTAATTGCGAGTGTTTTCATTTTAATTTGTATAAAAACATGATTTTTTCTTTTATTTTGTAGGAAAATACAAAAGTAATCACAAGACTACTTTAGATTTTCTAATTAAGTTACCTAATCCATTAAGGAAATCAAGGATTTTTCTCATTTGAAATTTGAAATACATAAGATCACAAGAATAATATTTATTAAATGAAATTTCAACTCTGTATTGTAAACTTTTTTCAAATATCATTTATAAGTAATATTTTTGTTGCTTTTTTTTTTGTAATTTACCTGATGCTTGTAAGCCAACAAACAAAAATGTTTAAATGGAAACAAAAACTTGTATGATTCCTTCTCTCTCTCTCTGTGTAAATGGGTGTTTTTAGGTATAGTGTGCATATACAATTGTATGTATGTATGCATTATATTTATGTTTAAGTCCTTATGAGGATTATACATGTTGTTTATGTTATTTTTTAAGGATTAACCTTTGATGACAGAGATTTTGAATTTGTCTAAAAGTTGTATTTTCTATGATATTTTATTTTTTCAGTTTTTACTTATACTGTTGCTGTTGCTGTTGCTCTTGCTGTGTCTGTTGTTGTTTTTGTTGTTATTTTTTGTAGTTTTTAGAACAAAAACAACAAAAAGAAGCAAACATATGAACTAAAATATTTACAACCTGATGTTAAAAACTTTATTTTTACTTTTTCTGCTTTTTTTGATTTGTTTTTTTGTGTAACGAACAGGTGGTACCGAAATATTTACCGAATTGTGTGTAGGAAAGGTTCAAGTGCAGCAGATATACGTTTAAATTTTCATAATTTTCAACAAAAATTTTTTTGTTCCATAAATCCCCAATAGAACATTAATTAAAATGAAATTAATTGGATATATTTTGTATTTTTTATTTATTATTTAGAGAGAGAAAGAGAGAGAGTTAAAAAGAAAAAACTTCTAAATTTAATCGGCATATTAACATCAGATGAAATTGTAATATGTTTTTGTACATTATGGTTGTCTATTTCCACATATGTGCACTAGAGTGTGTTTGTGTCTTAGAAGCCGGTGGTCTCTCTGTCTATATGTAGTATATACATGTCAGTTTTAAAAAGTGATTGCTACCTTTTTGCTTATTGTGGTCACTTTTTACTTGTCACTTCACTAGCCATTAACTATCTACTTTGGGTGATTGTTATTGATATTGACAAACGCTTAATGACTACATCTCGCTCTATCCAATTCTCCTTATTTTGCTTTTCAACTCTGCAACTCACCAGTTCGGAACCAGTCCTACAAGCTATAAGGCATTATTCTTGTATTTATTGTAGAACAACAATAGTTTTACGAATTCATATTGTTGATATATTTTTTAAGTACAATTTTTCTCTTTTTTACTCTACCGGATATGCTTTTGAATTAAAAAAAAATAAATCACAAATACACAGACATTCAAATATACACAAACACTTGCCGTGTTTATATATACAATATGTTTGTAAAGTCAGACTATATGATGGCTAATGTTAAAACTTCAAGAAGCAAAAAAAAAATATCGGGAATATAGAAGGGAAAAAATTGGCTGCCAGCATGTTGACGCGTACGTTTTCCGGCGTAATCACGATTAAAGTGTCAACAGAATACTAATTAGATTGTTGTTTGTTACCAAGTCTCACACAGAGTGCCGCTCTGTATACAGGAAGAGCGAGAAGGAGATATTGCAAATGGCCTGCAAAAGAGTAGAGACTGCCACTGTTTTAGCTCTGGATTTAAAGTCAGCATTTTACGATTTTTTTTATGTGTGTTAGTGTATGCAAAAAAAAGGTTTGTTTGTATTAGAGATTTTTATAGAAACTCATTCTTGTTGAATGCAGCCTCATTTTGAACGTATTGTTGTTACTTGTATACTCTCTCGTATACATACATACAAAAACATACATACATAAATACATAAAATGTCACAGGGTTCGTCTGTGTATGCTTGTGTATGAAGTTTAAAACAAGCTGTCAAAGTTGACTTTGTGATTTAAAGCTTTTATTTTCATTTTTAGTTTTCTATTATAAATTGATGTGTGACTACTACACTAACCCTTGCTTTTCATTTAATTCAGTTATAAAAAAAGAAACGATTAATTCGCCAACTTGAATAGATTAATTTGATGAAAACACTTATTGTATTGGAAATATGCAGTTTAAGAAATTTATTATTTTAATGAATATAAAAATGAAAAGAATTAAAAGTTTAAATAACACTATGCAACAAGCAAAAATAGCTTGGATAACCAGTATATTTTTTTGATGCGCTATGATCGTCTATTTGCAAAAATCATCAGCATTTCAGATTCTATGAAAGAGTATTTTTCTTTTTGAAGAGGCTGCTTCATATATCTTATGATTCCGTTAATCCATATGTTACAAAATTCCAAATTATAGCACCTTTAAGACACTCTAATATCATTTGTTAATATCACCCATATTTTTGGAGTTATTGAAAAAGAAATTATAATCTTAGCAACAAATACTAAGAACTTAAAAAAGTGGATGTTCACATACGCTTGGCTACAAAAGAACTAAAAGGAAATTAAAAGAAAGAAATGGAATCTACCTAAAATATCGAGAGGTTCGAGAGCTTTCGAAGTGTTGTTTACTCAGCCATATAAAAAGCACATCGATACGAACAGCAATCAGTTTATGTGTCGTAAACTCAGCGAATGTGTTATTGGTGTGAAGAGAGTTTATACGGAGTAAACTCGTGAAGCTAGTAGTGAAAAAACACCAGTTTAGTTGAAGCTAACTCAGTAAAGAGAGTTAAGTGTGGATAACCTCTGGTTGCAAAGGTTGTGATCGAACCTAAGTTATAACTACGATCGGGTTGAAAGATCTTTAGGAAGCAAGATCTGTCGAGTAATTGTTGTTGTAAACAGACAGAGTGATCAAGAATAAAAATTGTTATTGCCTCTAAAAGGATTGGTGCACATAACTGTGTTGACTAAAGGATTTTTAATTAAAACCAGACACAAAATTTATTTTATTTTAACTACAATTTACGAGCTCATAAAAACGCGTTTTTAAAAAAGGTAAAAAGGTAACAATATTTTTGATTTCTAAAAATTCACCAAAAATAGAGAGCAACAAATGTCTACCACTTTCACTATTTATTCATAAATCTGTATATAATGGAAATAAAATAAACCATAATTCATGAAAATCGATAGGTGAATCCATATTTTGTTTCCAAATAATTAAAAGTACCTTGTTTTGAAAAAACAGAATTGCTGTAATGGCAGAAAATTCCACTAAGCGTATGGCGATAAATATGAATATTGAAAAAAATCGCTTATACGACACTCGTTACATACAATTACAAAAAAAAAAAAAAAAAAAATCCAAATAGCGAAACTGGTAAACATTTGCTGCTTTCTTTATCATTAGAAAAGAAAATTCGAAAAAAAACTTATCCATAGAATCTGAAATTTTGATGATTATTGAAGTTAGGCGACCATAGCGCATCAGAAGAATGTAGTGGTTATCCAAGGTCAGAAAATTTGTTCTCATTTGTTGCACAGTGTAGTTAATGCATTAACAATTTCTGCTTAAATATTCTATTGCTTTTAGAGAATTTTTTATTTTTTTTTCTATCAACTTTCCTCTTTACTTTCATCTTACTGCCACTTTATAAAAATATTTCAGTTTTCAATTTTTTTGTTTCTTAAAAAAACGTTGAACTTTAATCAACTTTTCTTTGTTGCATATAAAAAATAAATATTTTTTTTTTAATAAAGAAACTATTGATTTTCTAAACTGACACCTAAGCTAAGCAGACATAACATGTACATAAAATGTATCATAAAACCAAAATAAAATTTCTTTTTTAGTCTCTTTTTTATATATAAAAACAATATAGAATTTTATTTCATAATAAGAAGAAGAAGTACTAAAAATACATGCCATATTAAGCTAGTAAAGCTTAAGTTTTAGTCAACATGTTAGTAAAACATATTGCTGGAGACGTATTTTTCAATGTTTTGCTCTGATTTTCATGTTTTTTTTTTTTGTATTTTCGTTTTTTGTTTTATTATTAACGAAAAACAGACGCACACACTTTCTATTGTGCCAAAATGATGAGAAAGGAGAAAAATGCAATAATAAAACCAACATATGTATGAAATAAACGAAAGATTCATGTGTACTTACGAGGGCAGTTTGAGAATTCTGTAAGAGCATCTATACTACCAAACATCGAGTAGTTTGTTCCGGGCTCATGGACTAACTAATTACCGATTTAAAGAAAATTTCAGGAAATAGTAGATAGTTAATGGAAAATATTTCCTTTCATTTTTTAGTAATTTTGCCTTTTTTTTATAAATTTCCAACTGCACCACATGCATATTCATTCTTAAAGTACATGTTGTATAGCAAAACCTATAAAAACATATTAAAACTGTATTGTCTATACGACTTAAGGCCAAATAAATGGTTTTGTTCTGTTTCTTTTTTTTTCCATTCTTCTTTTCGGTAAAAAGACTCTAAATAAGTATAATACTTAGAGATACGAGTATGTTATCGATTGTTTTGATACGTTTCTTTTTGTTGTCGTTGTTTTTTGTTTCGTGTTTTTACTTATATTGTTGTTATCGATATTGTAGTTGCAATGGTTAAGGTTGTTGTATTTTCCAGTTAACAAATGCTTAGAATCATTTGTACGACTTTGCTACAAAAGGAAAAAAAACAAAAAAGATTTCATTTAATCTTTCGTTTCATTTCGTTCCGTTTCGTTTTTACCTAAAACCCCCTCAAGAGTCTTTTTCTTTTTTATTCACTGTTTTGTTGCCTTTCGCTAAAAGGAAAAAACTATTGCCTATATTAGGGAGTATTTAAACGTTTGTCTGTAAGTTGCGGTGTATAATTGTTTAGTATCCTTAATACTTCATATTGTTTTGTTTTTATGGTTTACGAGCTTGTGTAAAACACACACACACTAACACACATACAAATATACATACACGTGCGTAAATACATTAAATATAAATTAATTCATTGAGTTCTTATCATGATGCCACGTTCTAATTTTCTGCTGTATTTCGTTGTGTAAGTTTATGTGTTTCAGCGTTTCAGATAAAATTGTGCACGAGTGAGCAGTTTTTTTGTGTTCAGCTTCTCTTATCGATATGTTAAAATCTTGACTTCAACACAATTAGGTTTAGCAGCTATAATGTTGGCAAGATTCCTTAGTTTGCTTTCTACTTTTGTTAAATTCTTTGTTGGCTATTTACAAACTGTATCGAAGGTTTGATAAAGTGTCTAAAAGTTATTGGGACAGTGGAGAATAGAAGAGATAATTGAAACTAAAGGGTGGTCCAACCATAATGTACAATGTTATTGTGACATTTTAACGTCAAGTTTTTTGCCCAACTTAATTTGGCATTTCTTTGTCTCAGTGTTTGACAAGTTCAAACATGGATAGATACACAATTAAGCAGCGCGTTAAGATTGTTGAAGCTTTTTACGAAAATGGGCATTCAAATAAAAATGCATTTCATACGCTTCGTAATGATTTATTTTTTTTGTCCACAATCGGGAGAATTGTGCGAAAATTTCAGCAAACCGGGTCCTGTGCATGCTCGTTCTCTGTGGAAAACAAAGCTCTTGTTCGCCATAGTGTGGCAGAAGAGTCGTTAAATCCAATTCGTCGTCATGTTCGCTATCGCGAGATGATAAAGGACAGGATGATGCCACACAGCCAACGAAACAGTGACTCTTTTGCTTGAGAAATTCAATGTACGTGTTATCTCATGTCGTGGCGATGTTAAGTGTCCGCCCCGATCATTTGATTTGACACCGTTGGACTTCTTTCTTTGGGGATATTTAAAAGAAAAGTGTACGTCAATAAGCCAAGAACAATTCAAGTGCTAAACGATAAGATAATTTGGCACATTAACGACATTGAAACTCAAGTATGTAGCAGAGCTATTGAAAATAGGGACCGACGGATGGAGGTATGTCACCGAAGACGACCGTTATATTGTTTCATGCATATGTAGTTCCCATAGATCCTTCTATCATAATAGAAAATATTAAGATAATCCTCTGAAAACTTTTTGTTTCATTTCCAATTAACATCGTGTGTTGTGGTTGGACCACCCTATAGAAAACCCTAAATGGGTTCAGATTACAACTAATTAATTTCGACTTTACTTCGAAATTCTTCAAAAATAGATTTTGAAAGTTTAGAATGAAAACAAAAGAATATCCTTAATACTTTTGACATTAAAAAGACAAGGCATGGATTTTTTGGAACAGGAATTTTTTTTTAAACTCTTGATTAACTTATAAAACAAAACAGTACACAATTAACTTTATTATTTGAAATCCAATTTATTTAAAGCACCTTAAAGCAAATTTTATTTTATTACCACCAATAGGTGAAATTATTTACTTGATTCAATTGTTTATTTTCTTTACTTATCACTCTTAAGTCCACTTCAAAATTTAATTATCCCTAAACACCATTTAATAGCAGATTAGTTGAGTTCTTTAAAATAATGAGATTTTTATTAGAAGACTGAACAAATGAAACAGAACATTTAAAAATATATGTTTGGAATTGAATCTGAAATTAATTACTTGGTACAAACATAAAAGTATAAACATGGTAATAGAGCCGGGGACAAAAATTAATAAAATAAAATGGCGCACCAAAAAAAAAAAAAAATAAATAAATAAATAAATTGAATTAAATAAAAATAATCCTTTTTAATAGCATTTATTTTAATACATTTATTTATTGAATTTTATTGTATTTATTTGCCAAACAAAAAACTGCTCGAATGCCTTGTTTTTTTATTGTAATTCTTATCAAACAAATAAGGCAGCAACAGAAAAAAAAATGTGCGTAAATCTTAACAAGTTGTTTTATAAACATTAACATTCTTAGCACACAGTGGCTACTTTTTATTAGATTTTTTCTAATATACTTTTACGATACCCTACGCTAAAAAATTTTGCAGAAATTTCCTCTGCACAGATTTATCTGAAATGAATAAAAAAAATTTGTATCTCAATGTAGAATAATATTTGAATTGCCTAACAAATGATTGCAAAAGTGTGTTTCGAATTCGTTTTATACTTAGTTTTTAGCCCTATCTTTGTTTTGCTATAATTGTTGCTGTAAATCACTTCAAAACTAATTGGTTTCCGATTTCTTTTTAACAAGAAATAAACATTTGCAACATTGAAATAATTTACCCTACACTTCTTACAGCAAAAGCAAATAGACGGAGAAAACAAAAATTAACGCACAAATGGAGAGAGAGAGAGAGAGGGAGAGAGGGAGAGTAGAACAAGTAGAGCAAAAAAAATATAACAATAATTTGTAGATTTAGCTCTTGAGGATATTGAATAAAGTACTACAACAAATCAAACAGCAGCAGCAAATAATCTCTGGAATGTCCTGCTGTGACCATTTGCTTTATATATTTTCTTTGCTTTTTTCATAATTTTTGTTTTATTCGATTTTATTTCTCTCACATCTCTGCCAATATACAACAGATTTGTTACAGTTTGTTTGCCTTGTTATTCCAGTTTGATATTCAAAAAAAAAAAAACGAAAAAAAAACTTTTTTTTATTTTCTTCCTTTTATTTTCGATTTCTTTTCGATTTTTTTCTTACTTCTGAGGTTATAATTTTCCTATGGGTAGTTTAATTAAGGACATAAATTAGAATATTTGAAGAATGAGTACAGAGTTCGATAAAGTTGTAAAAAGTTGGGGAGCATGAAAAAAAATTGTATTCGTAATCAATTTAATAAATGGCTCTCCATGGTAATACAGGGATGAACAAGAAATTGCGATCGTTACAAGAAAAATATAAAAAAAAAAAATCGGAGAAATTTAATTCAAAGAAATTCCTAGAAAGCAATAAAATTGAAAATTAAAAAAATATTCACAGCATATCTGGATATTTTTAGTTGAACTGAATTGTTAACATATCGAATTGTACTGAGTTTTCTAAATACCTTTCTTTATCAAAATAATTTCTTTTTTAACTCTGCAATTAAGAAAAAATGGTTTTAAATAATCATAAAACAAAAATTTTATCAAAATAATATCTATTCGTATATCTTAGTCAGCGACATTCCAGCATCTAACACTTATTTTAATTTTGTATATACATATGTATGTACATATATCATTTAGTGTTTTTTAATTAAAAATATAAGGAAAAAAAAAAGTATAAAAAAAAACTGATTTTTATATGACAAACAAAAAACAAAACTATACACTGCCGGAAATTAAACTGGTGCCAAACTAGTACTTAAACAGTACAAAAATCACCAGCTCTAGTACTCAACTGTAAACTTTTCTATACTGTCTTAATGCTCAAATTAACATTGAATGTGTTTAGAAAATTACTAGCGCTATTGGATCTAATCGCTTACGAGAATAGTTGGATCCTATTGGGAGCTTTAGAACTACTTTATTACTAGTACTTTTGTATGAAGAAAGTCCCTAAATTTAATGACTTGGTGGCTTGGCTGCCCTAGCAAAAATTAATAGTTAAAAAAATAGGTTTTATTAGGTGTTTATTTAATAAAATATTTAGCAAAACTTAAACACGTTTTAGTGAATTTGCTGTGAAGGTACGTCCAGGCATAGAGCAAAACGAAAGACTTTACTGGTGTATCACAGCGCAAGTTATGCAGTTAAAGCTCAATAGTTTTACTAACAATTTCCACTTTACCATTTAAAGAAATTTCTTTCTCAATGATTTCTTTCAAAAAGCCCTCGACACAATGTGGTTTGCCGCAATGTCTTTTACGTTAACCACGTTGGTTACAATGGATCTGAGTTATATTATGGAAACTCACAGAGGAACAACCATACCTTTCTCTGAAAAAAATTGCTGATAATTTTTCTGAGGAGCTTCTTGTAGAATAAGTTTTGAGTAACGGACTTTTTTAGTTTTAATGTAAGCTTTCCTCTCTCTAGCATGGTTGTAAGCAGCGTTACCGTTCAATTTTTCCACAGAGTGGCTCAGAAAGGGGATTTTTTAAAAAAAGGTCGCACAACAGTTGCATTGCTTGTTTCATCGTTTTTATTTAAACAAAAAGTTAAACAGAGAAAAACAAAACTAACCAATAGTTTAATAAGTCAAAAATAATTCATTACTTATATTAAAATTAAAGTTTTTTTAATATAATTTTATGGCAATATGCACAGGAAGTATTTGTAAATAAGAAAGTGTACACGTATATAATATATACTTATATATGTACATGTATGTATGTAATTACAATTTTATACATACAACTTTAACTGACCTTTTAATACAAAAATATCATACGTTTATTTCGTTTAAATAATTCAGTCATTAACTAATAGCAAAATTTCGGAAGTAAACATTGCTAGTAAAGACCTATAAGTGCACTAAATCTTTTGTAATTCTTTTATTTGCGTTTTATTTCAAATTTATTTTTTGAAACTTGCTTTCTGTATTTTTCCATCAGTTCCCTACTTGGAATCCAATTTTCTATTTCCTTATCTAATAAATTTAATAAAGATAACATGGATGCACAAGTTTAAACTTTTAATCAATTTGTAAACTTATGTTTTAGAAAAAACTTGGTCAGCGGTTGCGCTACTATGAGTTAACACATGCACGGCCAGGTTGTATGTATATGTTAAGTATAAAGGTTCTATTAATGAATTTCTCATATTACCTATTGTGTGCCAAAAATATTCACAAAATTATTCAATTTAAAATTGTATTCATATTGTTTATCTTTCGCTAATAACAACCTCTAGATCATTTGTAATATAAATAAATCCTGTAACTTAATACTTTAAGCCTTTTAAAATTGATTTGTAATAATATTTCGTCATATAGTTTAAAATATTTGTTTTTATTGCTTTACATTCTACGTCCGATATATTTTTGAAATTTATTATTATTTCAGCTTCATGGCCTATGGTATGTACAGTGGTGATCAAAACATTTGCAACTAAAGCAGTATGCTAGCTCTTCAAATACCCGTTTCCTTCCGATTTGTTTTTAATCAATGATTTTTGGTATTTTAATAACTTTGTTGATTGCTTTTTGGTAATACGCGTAGCAGGAAGAAATCATCTTCTGATTAAAGACAACAAACAAAAGAGTAATCTTTGAGCAAGAGAGTCTAACTATTGCTCTTCAAAACATTGGCAACTCTCACCTTTTTTGCCCTATATGAACTTTTCTACTTACTAACCTTTACTGCTAGCACAGCTGGCTATATTTACACGTGGTGTTGACTCCAATTTTAATATTACCGAAGAATTGTGCTCACTGAGTCCTATGCAAGGAACTACAACCGGCAAGGACTTGTACGATGAACTAAAGTCTGTGTTGGATAATTTTTCGATTTTATTAGAAAAGATTATGGGTGTATCGACAGATGAAGCACGAGCAATGTCAAGTATGAAGGTTGGAGTATCAGGAAGGCTGTTTCAAGACATTAAAAAGGCCACAGGAAGGGAAATATTCATTAACCACTGCGTAATTCACCAGGAAAATTTCTGTGCGAAAAGGTTGAGTATGCCAAATGTCACATTACCAATAATTAAATTAATTAATTTTATTAAGTCGCGAGCGTTAAACCACTGCCAGATTAAAGAATTTCTAAAGGATTTAGAAACTGAATATGGGCGATGTGGTTTTCAATACCAAAGTAGGTTGGCTTAGCAGAGGTGCACTGCTTAAAAGAGTATACAACTTAAAAAGTGACATAAAATTTTTCTTGGATATGAAGGGATATGACTTCCCTCAGTTTGGCAATAAAGAATGGATGAGCTACTTTGGGTTTCTTATCGACATGACCCAGCATCTCAGTGATTTTAATATTGAACTTCAAGGCAAAGGACTGTTTATTTATAATTTGTATGATAAAATTCAGGGATTTAAGTGCAAATTAAAATTGTGGAAACAATATTTAGAAAAAGAAAACGTTACCACTTCTCAAAAATACGCATCATTTTAAACATTTTAATCAACAAATTTCAATTACGATTCCAAATGTTCAAAACTGAGAAGACAGCGATTCCACTAAAAATGTTTTCCTCATCATTTAATATCGTTGTGGATACAGTTCCCAAAGAGTTTCAAATGGAAGTGATTGACATGCAGAATAATACCGATTTAAAAAATGTATTTCTTTCAGTAAACATCGAAAACTTTTATAAATCATATGTGAGCCCTGAGAAATTTCCGCTTTTGACGAAAAATGCAAAGCAAATGATGTTACCGTTTGAAAGTACGTATGTATTGTAGGTGTATTTGAACTACTTCTAGTACTAGTGTTTCTCTATAAAAATTCGAACTCAATTTATATAGTGCCAGCTGCAATAGTACCAGTACTAGTAGTTTTTAAACAATTAATCTCCTGAATGGTAAGCAAAAAAGTGTTTTCTTTACTTGTATTATTAAGAACTTTGTAGTCGTATTACTCCCAAAGTTCTGAACAGACTTAAATAAAGTTAATATTGTGCTTAGAAAATGCTTTCATATAGAGTTACCAGATTAAACATTGCAATATTTTTGACGTTTTTAGGAAAACATCTTATTTTCTAAAAAATAAGTAAATCTTGACTATCAACTATAATGATATGCGAAAAACTTCGACTACAAATTGTCGTTAAATGGCTCTAAAACGTTATATCTTTAGTTCAATTAAATCGGCCAGAATTGATTAATAGAAGAGGTGTTGTTGTGTTATATCATAACAACGCCAAACTGCAAACTGACAGAAACTGAGAGAGCTTGGCTAGCAAGTTTTAATGCATTCACTTGCTTTGTTTCGATTTCTACAGAACTCTCTTAATGGTTTAAATTTGAATTCCATAGTGGCCTACAAAACAATGATGGGAAAATTGATACGATCGTACTTTTTGTGATGTTATTTAAATTCAAAAAATACCGTAGTACTGCCCTAACAGCTTAATTTCTCTCATAAATATTTGCCTATTTGTACATGTGTTAAATTTCATTCAGCATTTTGCGATTTTTATTTATTTTGAGTACTAATGGCAACTCGTTTGCATAAAGGGACAAAAGCGAATGAAGTTAAAATATGTGGTAAATGATATAATTTTTCTGGCAGGAACTATCGAGTACAACAAGAATCTGTTTTTAAAATATTCAAAACACAACAAAATTATGAGTTACTTTGGAATTGTCCATGAATCCCGGGTGTCTCTGGATGGCATAGTGAGACATTCGCCGGTTACTTTTACTTGGGTTCAAGGACATGAGGACATTGAAGGTAATTGCAGAGAGCCTGTACATTAGCAAGTAGATACCACTTTGGCAACATCAGTGCTCTTCTCTTCTTAGACAGTATAGACAGCTGGTGTCATCGATCACACGATGGGGAAATTAATCAAGTTGCTATGAGACATGAAGGATCTGGCCACATTGGCCTACATAGTACATACATAGGTGGAACATTATATGGGTTATTACTGCTGTCAGACATACTCAAAGAATGAAAATTCAATAGAATTATATTTGCAGAAGTCGCAATAATGAAGAGCAGTAAGAATCTAAAGAAGATCGTCTTTGCTACAGCGCATAACTCGACGATTTGAGGCTTTTAATGCTTTGTTGGAAGAAAGATCGACGATTAGCACTTCTTTCAACGTACGATCTGGATAAAATCATTTCCTTCATTAGATTGAATGAATGACTTAGCTTCGAGAACTATGATGTGGTAATACAATTTGGACCCAAGTGTTTCAATGCTAGCTGCCAGAATAAGTTAACCTAACCTTTGTTTTGTTAAGAAAAAAATCCTTTGAAAATTGACTGAGTTATTAAAATTTTTTAGTAAAGCATTTCATGAAATCAACTGTTTTATTTTAGAAAATTATTTACTCTTGTCGTTAAAAAAATACTCTCAAAAACGTTTTCTGATACCGAACGTAAATCCCATCTCCCGTCACTGCTATAAGACGTAATTGGATCTGTTTTTCGCTCGAAATACTCAAAATTTCTGCACTGATCGAATAATGGCTTTATTCCTATATGGCGGACAGTGTTTCAACACAACGTAACATATTTTGTTTCAAATACAAGAATTTTATTTTATTTCAATTTTTTAAATAAACTTAATTAGGAAACAAATACTCTTAAAATGCTTTACGGTAACTTACAAACTTTTGTGTAAGAAAATCTTACAAAATCATATTTTATCTTGATTCTTGACGAAATGAAAAAATTCTTGAAAATTAAGTGAAATCAAAGCCATCTGACAAGCCTACTTTACGCCATATATATATAATAATCGGTGCAGTAGGGTGGGCGTAAAAGAGATATAAAAAATGTTTAAGCCTATTAATTATATAAGTAATTTATAATTTAATAATGACATTTAAATTTATTAACAAATCAGGAAGGTCATGTAAACGTCGTCAGCACATTAAATAATTTTTATTGAACAAAAAAATATATTTTTATTCCATTTTTTCTTCTTCTTTAGTTTTCGGTAGAAATAACACCGAGTCTATGTACGTACTTTGCTACAAAAGAGAATAAAAAATGAACTTAAGACCTTTAGAAAGAGAAAGTGTGTAAGTAAAACAAAGAATCATATAAAGTATGCAGCCAGAAAGAACCATTTATCAAAATATTATTACTTTTTAAATATTTTTCTTATGCGACTTTAATACACCTCCTGTATGGGGTACAATAAAGACCATTTTTCAAAAGAACCCACCAACGAGATACATATTAAAAAAAAAGAGAGAAAAGAAGCGTTAAAAAATAATTACATAAAAACAACAGGTGGTTATATTACCTTAGCCAGAGCTAGCACTCATTCAGTGTATAACTGGTCTCCGCTAAAAAGGTAAAGTTGCCTCATTGTTTTACATCAACCAAGGAGCAGTGGTGGGCTTTAAAAATAATGGCAATAAAGTCGCCCGTCGCAGCAGATAACAAAGCAGTGTGTTGAAACATTATTATAAAATATAAAACATTAAATAAATCACAAGTTAATATAGGAAATGAGTAAAAGGAAAAGAGAATAAAAGGGAACATTTATAGTCCAAAAGGTAACTTCACACAATTTTGCTAATTTTGCAAAGGAAAACATTATCACAAAATTTAAATATTTAAGAGCATAACAGAAGAAACACACAATTTATACATAAATATGAAGAAGAGAGGGAGGGATACCTTCAAGTTAAATAAATATGTGACAGCAAACAACTCTCGTGCAACTAACACTCAGGGAATGTCCCTTGGAAATGGCAAAAATGTAGGAAATAATTCTTCATAACGATTATTCCACATATGATAAATGTGGTAAATCCTGACTGCCAAAGGCAAAAGTTGTGTCAAAGGTAAAAAAAAAAAACTGGTCACTTGAACTCATCTTTTGAAATTTTAAAACTGTCTTGATTTAAGAAAAATTGCGTTAAATTCTGACTAAATAATATTTGCACCCATCATATAGTACATGGGATAGAAAACTGTGTGACCGTTAGAAACTGTAAGTTTATTTCCCAAAACTTTGAATAAATGCGGAAGATAATTGTCGCTGTTGTTCTCAATACAAAAATTCTTTAATTAATCTTTTTCGGTTTTGCACAGCGAGACATATTTTCTTACTGAAAATTTCACAAAAACCAAAATAAAAAATATGTTTTAAAATACAAATTAATAACGAAATACACGAAAAAACAGAAGTAATATTTCATTTAATGACCGGTTCATCAAATTTTATGTTGAACCATTAATAACCATTTGGAGTTTGTATGTTGACGTGAACGAACACTTAATGAAAAATTGTAAAAATGAAAAAAATAAAATAAAAAAATACGAAATACAAGTATTTATATGACCAATTGAGGCGACCACAATACTCAACCTTTAACCATTTAAATGTAATACGACAAGGAACTCGATACCAACTGCTACTCGTATATTAACAGATTTAAAAATTTTAATCTTTTTGCTTTTACATTTTACAGAAGTTTTGTGGAAAATACTTTTAAAGGGTTAACACGAAAATATGAATAAAAAAAGTCACACTAGAATATTATTAATTTACTTAAGGAAACATGGTTTCATTGTGTGTCCTTTTCGATATTAAAAAAGTTGAAATAATTGATTTCAAATGTCAATATCATGGCAAGCCATGAATATATAATGAATGGAAAAAAAAGAAAATTATATCAGGACAGAATTCAATAAATCTTGGAAATTTTTAAGAAATATTATAAAAAGCTCTGGTATATACAATGCAAATATTGTTAAATTTATAAAAGCAAGCTTGCTACGGCTAGAAGACTTTTTCCAATATATAAAAAAATAACATATGCAAGTATTTAATTTAATCAGGTATGTTCTGGCAATTACTTTTTGTCTAAGTGATTTCAAGTCACCGAAAAGGTGCTCTGTGCGAAAAAAAAATTTAAATCGGTCAACTTATTACGGTCGATTTTAAGTCACTTGCTTATTTTTGCCAAGACTGCGTTGTATAGCATATGCTAAGTAGCTTTGATGAATAAATTAATGTATCGTTTATCCATTTTTGTTTAAAATTTGTGCATTTTATTATAAAACCATTAAAAAATAGCAGTAAATAAAGGGTGGGCAGTTTAAGGTTAGGAACTAAATTGGCTTAAAAACACGTATTTTTGTGGCAAATTCAGTTTTATTCGTACCAAATATAAAATAAAAATATGGGAATTAATAATGGAATATAATGTCCGGCAAATGTCCACCTCTAGCATGTCGGCAGACGTCCGCTCTTTTCACAAAATTTTGAACCACATTTTGCAAAAAAGCCTCGCTTATCAACTTTATGCAAAATGTTGCGCAGAGTGCCTCTGGTGATGCCCAATTGTTGCAAACGTCGACGAGTTGATGTTCCAGGCGGATATGTTTGCACCACTACGGCCATTACGAGTGTATTGTTTTGATCTTTTGTCAGCAACAGTACTATGAGCCTCGAATTTAGCCATTAAATTACGCACAGCGGTCTCAGAAGTAAACTGATTACGAAAAAAAGCCGCTTGAATTTTACGAAGTGACACAGTAAAATTTGCACCATTTTGACGGTAAACTTTCACAATTAAACTTCTTTGTTCAAGATTGTAGCGTACCATAGTTAAAATTTTCGAATTTTTTTTACTTAATAAGTATCGTAAGTGGTTGACCCTGTATTTATAAGAGAAAACTAAAAACATTAGATAAATAACAGTACTAATAGTAAATAAAACGAAATGGAAAGATACATAAAAACAAAACTTAAAACTTACTTTTTCGTCATATCGGCAACTAAAAAGTACTCTGACAAATTCCAATTCCAATTGACAAATTCCATTGATTTCCACAACAACTCAAAATCACTTGGGTAATTTGGAAATCGTTCGTGATTTAAAATCACCTGATTTTCAGAACAGGTCTGTATATATTCTTTGTGCTCCCATTTCGTATGGACCATTTTATCTATTTTCTATGTTTATTAAAAGTACTTGTATGAGAATATTAATATTTTTTTTTGTTCATTTTTTTATTCTAATGGCTGTGATCTTTTTCCACAGTATTTTGGAGGAACAAACCTTCCTTTTCAATAACATTTCAATGGTTCAATATTACGTTTTTAATTACTTGTGCGTCAAACAATGTGTGAATTCTTTTACGTTTTGCTATGAATGCAATTTTCATTCCCTTTAATAGCCAACAATTTCAGATTGGCATTAAGATTATTATTTTTTCCTTATGCATCTCCTTTTTTTCAATTGTAATGTGTTTGTATATCGTTTTCCTCTATTATCCTTAATGTCTTTCAGTATTGATGCATAAAAGTGAAATCGAAATGAAAACTATTTCGTGTTCAAACGATAAAATAATAAATTTTTACTATGAATGGTTATTTCGAAATATATACTTTCAGATTTTTATTAAATTATGGAGGTTAAGATATTTTGTACTTTTTCGCAGAATCCTTTAAACACGTATTTGGTTAAACTTTGACATAGAAATGTCAGCAGATGTTCATGTTAAAGAAGAATTTCATACAGAAACTACACACGTTTTTTTCCTATATGTGTATATGTATGTGTGTACATAAAAACTATTAAATATTATCCTACAAAACGACAGCCTTGATTAGTTAACTTTTTATATTCTTTTTGAAGGGATTCCAAATAAAAAGGACACATGTCAGACAATCGTTCAACAAAATCCTGGAAAAAAAAACTTCTTGAAATTTTTTTGTTATTTGGTTTCGGCTTCTGAGTACATATAAAACTAACAAACATTGTAGACAGACAAGGAAAACCAAGAAAAAATCCTCCGTACAAATAAATAAATAAAAAGTTTCTTTTGTTACAAATAGTTGGCCATATACGTGCACGGGCTTAAAAGTATCGAAAATAAAGTTTCTACCGCAAAGCAAAATCAAAGCCAATCTTAAATGCATTAATGTCAATGTCACAACTTACATAAGAAATATATATGGAATATATACATACGTATATATGTACATATATATATGTATGTGTTTATACATGGTTTTTTGTTAAGTTAAAAAGGATTTTCCTATTTTGTTTTAAAAACTAGCCAACACCGACCAAGCGAAAAATGCCTCAAACTTATCTAATACGAAACCAAAATTTGAAATAAATTTTTTAATGTATAAAAGAAAGCTGCAGATATATATGATGTGAGAATATCATGACCAGGGAAACCAGAAGTATGCCTTTAAAAAGTATTTTATGCGCATAAAATAGGAGGTAAAAATCTGATTATGATCTAAAAATTTGAAAATATTCTCTAAAAACCAACAAATTTCTTCTTAAGTAATAGAAAAATAGGTTTATTGAACAGTCCAACATCGCTTAAGCATAGCTTAAGTAAGATTATAAAATTAATAATACAACATAAAAAAAATTATTAATTATTACTAATTATTGGTACGTGTATTTGTTGTTGCAAAAATCAACGAAACATTGAATTAAATTTTCAAATGTAAAGCGCTCTCTATTACATCTACACTGAAAATATCATTTCTACTACTGTCTACTGTCTACTGATATAATGAGGGCATATTTTAAGGATAAGAGTTCCTTAAGATCATATTTTAGAACTTGATTTGGAGAAGATGGACTAAGATGGTTTGTTAGGTATTGACGTATAAATTTTACTACATCAAGTCCTTAATTGTTTGGTATAATCTTTTTTAGCTCAGTTTGAGTATTCAGTTTTGTATTACAATCTTTCATCCTGCAAACATTTAGAACCATCTCAGTTAAGATGGCATACTGCTCAACTAATCTTAGGCCAATAGAAATCAATTCACTTTTTGCATTTAAAATTCTTAGTTAAGACTTCCTAGATCTTTTCATAACTGTAAGCCTGGTAATTGATGGCCGTAAGCCGAATTCCCCAACAAACTATAACTACTTCGGGCTGCAATGGAAGATCTCGATATATTTCTTTTAAAATTTAAACTCTATTTGGAGCTATACGTTCACATAAACGACGCAGTCCATGAGTAATATATGTAACGTTAATTTAGGGTAAAACACCTTTATAGCTAGGGCGGCTTTCACCATATACGGTGCAGCGACTGTCACAAATAACAAAATCAAGTTTTTATTTAAGTCCACGTTCAATATCTCTAACGAATTGTCAAAAGGTTGTGCAGTTGTTAAGTTGTTTTGGTTTGTCCCAAAACAACTGCGTTAATCAGGAATTTTTAGTTGATGCCTCATTGTCACAATATAGAACACCTACATTTGCAACATTGTTTTCCAGTAGTATCAATTGTTCCATCTACTGAAATCCATAAAGATTGGTCTTTTATGCATTTGAGTATGTCATCAAAGAATTTTTATTAAATATTTTTGGCATACAAACATATTTTGAACGTTAAACGCTTTCTGACTGCTCTTCATAGTTTGTGTATTTTCCAAAAATTTTTTTATATCCCAGGAAGCGGTAATAAACTTAATTAAGATTTCAGTTGGCAGATGAAAAATGCCATGATTTGGTCAGAATTTAAAACAGAATTTATATTTGCGCTGTAAAAATATTTTACAGAAGAAAAATCCAAAAATGCTCTTTAAATACTAAAAATATGTCGAAAACATGCTCTTAAAAATTAAATATGCCAAAAAATGCTGTTATGGCCAAAATATGCACAAATATGCAGTAACATATTAATGCCGAATTTCATAAAAATTCATGAAACGGATAAATATCATACATCCAACTTAATTGATTGCATGAAAAATAACATGCAATTGCATATTTCTGGTTTCCCTGGTCAAGATAAATGCAGCTGTGTAATGAATTGCACTTTTGCTCCACCAAGTTTATAAGCACAACTGTATGAATGCTTTCAAGGGACAAAAATCCATGCTTAAGCAGATTTAAAACTAGATTTTCTTCATTTTGTTATAATAGAAGGCATATTCATGCATCAGATCGAACAATCTAAGAAAATCTATGCGTTCAATGCGTTCAATGTGTTCAAGCCAAAACTTATTGCTTCACATGAAAACTCATATTTAATTACAAAAGAAAATATAAACTTTAGTTGCCTTTTTCACGAGATCTGTCTGTACATATATAATATGTTGTCTGTGCTCGGCATTACCTAAGTAAATCGTCAATAAATGTTTGTTTTGCTAATTTTATCAAACGATTTATATGAGAACATTATCGAAAGGCAAACAGTGAGAGAGGAAGACATAAAACTTTATACAACTGTGTTCATCATCACTTGGATTTTGACCTTCCACATTATATGGCTTTCAACTGAATGTTTGTTTTTGTCTAAATGTTAAATTAATTCACCTATTCTGTTATTTCCCCCAGCACTTGTTCCCCTCAGCTTGAAGATGTAAATTTATATTGTATGTACGTTTGTGCATTTGAATGTATATGTATGTATCCTGGTAAAGAAAGAAGAAGTGTGTGTCTTTATGTTTTTATTTGTGTGACAACACTTAAATAAATTGCTTGTCATCAAATTTCCGGTGTGTATCCCCCCATCTCTTTCTACTCGTAACTATCTGCTCATCTTGAGAATTATATGGTTTTCTATACAATTTGTTTCAGTAGCTTAATATGTTTGATTTTATTTTCATCCAATTTTTTTCTCTTTTTTTTATCGATAAATAAAATGTAATATCAATAATGCGAAGGCGTTTATCCGCTTACGTATGTATACATATAACGTATTTTTATTTCTTTATTTCAGTTTTTTTTTTTTTTTTTTTTTTTGTCAACATAATAAGTATTATTTACTTTTGCTTTTGGGGCGTATATGTGATATATGATTTGGTGGCATTAAAATGATTTATTTCCTATCTCTTCAAATATTTTGGTAAGTAAGTATATACTTATATGGTTACTAAATATTTTATTTACTTACAAGTCTTAGTTTAATCACTAGATTTTCTGAGTAAATGGAATATTTAAATGTTATTTTCAAAGTGATTTGAATATTCTTAGAATTTTGAAGCGTATCTGGCCAATAATTTATGTACATTTTTTACAACCTTTTTCAAACGAAACCACTACGCCCGAGTAAATCTTAAAAATTAATCTCCTTCTTAGTCCTCCGTTTGAAGGAAGTAAAAAACAGAAACTGTTTGAAGTTTAAAACATAGAAAGAAAAAATAAAATGAAAATTATATTTAAAACTTAACAAGAAAACCAACAAAAAAAAGAAAAGAAAAATGAATTAATAAAAACAACCACCGACACATTAGGTGTTTGATAAAACAGACCAATAAGATAAAGGGCAGCAATCGCTGGTGTGAATGTAAGCCGGCAATTAAAATTGAAAAGCAAAAAAAAAAAAAATTAATTCTTGTGAAAGTAAAAATAAATTAATTTGTATGAATTCTTTATACTTAAACATTATTTTCGGTCGCCCTTAGGGATAAAAGCAAAAATTATTTTTCACTTTTTAGGTCGCGACATCTAATAAGATAATTTATGCAAAATTAGATTCCATTAATTTATAAAGAGGTTTTAAAAGGAAAAGAGGGCCATCAAAGTAAAACAACAACAACAATAACAACAATAACAAATATTTTTAATTTCCACTTTTAAACTCGAGAGCTGTTTCTTGATTAAGCAAAAGGTACGAGATGACCATGATTGGCACTTTAATTTTTATGAAAATTTAAATATTGTTACCAAAATCAAGTTTGAGAGCCACTGTCGTTTGTCTCAGTGCTTATTGTTATTTCTTTTTTAATTCATTGTCTTTGTGGCTATTGTTTATATTTTAGCGATGTAACAAATGGCAGTGGTTCTCATCTCCCGTGGTTTGCCAGTCGCTGCTCGTGTACTGCCTTCATTTTTGTTCGTGGATTGTAGTGCCTTTTTACTCGATAGTTGATTGATAACCTTTCAGAGTCTCCTGCGGCTAGTGTACAATTTAGCTTTCGACACGTTGCGGGCTGTAAAGTGGAGTTATATTTCCCAATATGCAATACTCTTCGCCAGTGCTTGATTACTCCTTTGTTCTACTGCCCAGCGTCTATACCCATTTGACGCCTCTCGGTAATTGACTTCTTGTAGACAGCTTTAACACTTGTCCCATCTGATTCTGATAGGTGTTCGGCTTCATGTTTTTCAGCTTCGCCATTCAGACGTTTAAACTGCCACACAGCTCACACTTCTCATTACAAGAATAATTACTTTTAATATGACCTTCAGCTACGTTGCGGCTATCATTTTCATCATTTACAGAAGGATTTTCTTTGGGATTAACATCGGCTGCTAAATTTTCCGCTTTTGTTTCTTTCTCGCTAGTTTTTTCTTCTGCTAGTCTTTCAGCTGTAGCATTCTTCGCCAACACTTAGTCATTCCTTTCTGCTACTTCTTGCCTTTGATGCCAATCGATTCTTCTTGACGGTTCTTCATATCTTTTAAACTGTCACTGCTCTCTATAGTCACTGCTACATTCATTGGGGTCATTCTCTTGTACATAACTGCCCTTATTGACTCGTTTTTGAACTTCGTTGCCTTGTGCTTTCGGAACATCTTCACGAGAATTTTCTTTACAGCTTTTTTCAAATCTGTCATTCTTGCCTTAATGCCATCATCTCCTAGGCTTAACTCCTTCTGGAGTTCTATCACCTTTTGTTGTATTTTCTCCAAATTCTTATCCACAAGTGCAAGCAATTTTTCCATTATGGCATTCACCAGTAAAGTAACTTTCCCATTGCTCCTCACACTGGAATAAACTTTACGTCTCTCCTTATCAGAAAACTCTTAGGTCTCGGTATTGCAACCGATCTGCTGAAAATAATCAGCTATTCGCTCTCACATCTTCGCCTTGCTACCTGTTGTCTTCAACTTCATTTTATACAACTTCTGCCTGAGCCGGTCCGCGTTAACTACATTTTATGATCTACAATCCCAGTTCTGATACCAATTGTTACGTTGTTACCTCCTTAAAAATAAATAAGTCATGTGCTTAGGAATTCGTTTGGTCGTTGGTAGATTTAATTTTACTTTCGATTTCGCTAAAGAAAGTTTTTTTTTGACTCCCGTACTAGTTTATTACTTATAATAGTAATTCAGTATAATTTATACGTAATGGTCATACAAACCTTACTATTCTTTATCATCTTTAGGCCGAGATTTTTTGAAAAAGGCCATGATAAAACAAAAAATATGTAAAGGATCCATTATCTTGGCATATATCATGAAATATGGGAGGAATTATGAATGAAAAGAATTTGCAATCAACTACAGTGTGCAACGAAAAAAGTTGTAATATAATAGAAAGTACAAAATAAGACTAAAAGTTGAATTCCATATTTGCATCTCATTTTTGAGTGAAAATATACATTAAAATATTTCAGCACAGTGTTAGAAAGGTTTCTTTTGATTTCTGTGTAAACACCGTTTCCTTTATGTATGACTGTATTAGCATCTAATAAATCTTTCATATCACGTAAGCATTTAAACTATTGTATACAACCACTAAACACGCATGAAATACACAAGTAAACTCTGTCAGCCTTTTTACCATTTAACAGGTTTTGCATATAAAAAAAGAAGAAGTAACGAAGAAAAGGATTTTCTTTTTTCTTTGTATTGTATTGGGTGATTTTTTAAGAGCTGTCGGATTTGATTTGAAAAAAAAACACCTAAAACTTAGAAAAATGTATTGTTACGAAGATGAACGAATGCCTAAAGGGAAGATACACCAACATCAGTACATTTCGAACTGTATTGTGGGATTTTAGTCTATTGGTTTGTGTCAAGGATGACAGTGATACATTTGCAATGCCATACTTATTTGTGTATTTTTTGACAGCGTTACTTGTTCAATTCATAATAACGTAGCTGAATTAGTAGCTGAATAGAAGATCTTAGAAGGTTTCGGACTGTACTAGTACATTCGAAACTGACGGCAGTCATGTATATGAGGGACGCTGCTTGCCTACGTCAGTCAGTTGAAATTTAACGGTCAGTAAGTAAAGTCGTGTTAGGGCGTAAAATAAAGTATTGTTATGAAAAAAAGGTTTGGCATCACAGCCCTTATTACATCGCTAAAATAAATAAACAAAAGCTGCAAGAACAACTATACGTTCTGTTTACAAATAGCCAAACTTACAGCAACAACATTAGCAACGATAAAGTAAATGAAAATAACACGGCAACAACAATATTAACCAGCAAAGAAAACGAATAACAGACAATAAACAAGCAACAACAAGTACTAAGATCTGAAAGAAGTAGATGTTTACACTCGCATGGCTACATAAGAACTAAAAAGAAAATAAAAGAAAGAAATGAAATCTACCTGAAATATCGACAGGTTCGAGAGCTTTTGACGTGTTGTTTACTCAGCCATATAAAACGCACATCGATGCGGACAGCAATCAGCTTATGTGTCGTAAACTCAGCGAGTGCAGTTTAAGTAAAGTTAACTCAGCGAGTGTGTTATTGGTGTGAAGAGAGTTTATAAGGAGTAAACTCGTGGAGCTAGTAGTGAAAAAAAAACCAGTTTAGTTGGATCTAACTCAGTAAAGAGAGTTAAGTGTGGATAACCTCTGGCTGAAAAGGTTTTGATCGAACCTAAGTTATACCTACGATAGGGTTGGAAGATCTGTCGAGTAATTGTTGTTGTTTACAAGATTGTAAACAGACTGAGTGATTAAGAATACAAATTTTTATTGCCTGTAAAAAGATTACAAGCAGTGGTGCACATAACTGTGTTGAATAAAGGATTTTAATAAAAACCAAACACAAAATTTATTTTATTTTAACTACAATCTACGAACGCATAAAAACATGTTTTTTAAAAGGTAAAAACCAAACAGTATTGGGCAAAAATTTGTGCACTAAGTGCAAGATAAATAAGTTGAATACTGTAGAAATAAGTTACTGTATAAAATTGATATGGAAATAAAGAGACCAAAATAAAACAACAACTACGTATTATTTAATTTATTTGAAGCAATTTAAAAGAACTCAAACGTTTTAAAAAGTTTAGAAATCTTTATTTGAGTCGATAGAGCGATTTATAGAATTCAATGCTTAAAGGTGATTGCATGTAAATATTAACCGCGGCTACCCCTCAAATGGTTTATATATTGGGTCCAATTTCGGCAAACTCTGTTCAACATATCAGAGAGAATCTCACGAATAAATTCTTAAATATTGGCTTCCAGTTTGTCCACCGATGCGGGCTTGTCCCTATAGACATGACCCTTAACATAGCCCCACAAAAAATAGTCTAAAGGCGTTAAATCGCACGATCTAGGCAGTCAATTGACCGGAAGCAAACGTGAAATAAACTATTCACCAAAATCACCTCTCAATTGGGTCATTGTTCCGCGTGCTGTGTGTGGCATATGACATCGCCTTTTTGAAACCACATGTCAGCCAAGTTCAGATCTTCCATTTGTGGCAAAAAAAAAAAATTATGATCAGCGCACGGTAGCGCTCACGTTTCATAGCAACGTTCCTGTCTTCGTCGTCTTTGAAAAAGTACGGTCCAATGATGCCACTGGCGTATAGTCCACTCTAAATAGTGCACCTTTCGGGATTCATTAGCAGTTCTTGGAATGCTTCTGGCTGCTTCTGAAATACTGAAAATTTGCTTGTTCAAGTATCCATTCAACTAGAGATGTACTTTGTCGCTGTACACAATTTTCCGATAAAAAAGTATGAATTTTGATGATAAAACTCAATAATCTGTAAGCGTTGTTCGTACTCAAATAGATTCATGTTTAAATTATAGACCAAACTGAACATGTTTGGCAATAACATGTTATACGAAAGCAGCTGATCTGCAAAAAACAGTGTTGCCAGAAAGAAAATTTGTTAAAAAATCACCCGATATGTGCGTTTACCAGCGAACATCATCAGTATGATAATATGGCATATAAAAAAATGCTTTATATAGAAAATCAGTTTGTCCATCCATCGACCTGACTATTTATCATTGATTTTATTCTTTTATTGGCTCTTTCTTTTATGTTGCCATCACCATCATTGTTACTGTTTGAAGTGTAGGAGCTCCCTGTCTATAGAAATCTAAAATATGCCCATTATGTTGAGTATTTTTCAAAGTATGACCACTAAAAGTACACAAAAGGCAAATGATTGCCTTTAGATAGAAGGAACAGAGTAAATCTTGAATGATTTTTAATTCAAAAGAGACGAGACAACATTTGAACAGTTTTGGTTAAATTTATAGAGCCAGTGTGCACGGCAATGAAATTAGAAGATATTAACACTATTACTGCCATTTTCGTGCGTGTTTCTGTAAACGTTGTTTATTATGCCACTCAAAAGAGAATATTACGAAATGATAACAAAACAAAAAAACTAAAACCCTCTTTTGTGAACAATTTTTTATTTTTTATTTTTTATTTTTTGTATAAATATGAATGGATATTACCTTTTGTAATTCATTCATTCATTCGTTCATTCATATTTTTTATCGTACTGTCTGTACAATTCCGTATCTTTTTATTGACTTATTATCTTTGTATGACCGTGTTAAAGAGTTTTTGTCTTTTATTTTCTTTTCTTTTGTTGATATTTATTCGGTGAATTATTGTTCGTAGTTTAACATTTATTTTTTTCATTGTTTGCTCTCTGAAGGAGAAGAAAATAAAAACAAAAAATGAATACAAACTCCATCGAAATGGGGAAAGCAAAGATACATGCTGTCTTTCAAAATAAAGATGATCTTTTTATTCAAAGTATTCTTTAGACAACAGTCATGATTTGTTTTCTATTTCCCCCAACTATGGAATATTTCGATTTTATTTGTTCATTTTTTATATTCTACAATGGGATTGAAGTATTGTTTATAATGCTATTAAGGTCTTATATGATTGTCTAAAAAGCTTGATAGTATATTCGAACTTATTTCTAACAAATGACTGACTTTAATTCGATTGTTAATAATGAAAGTAATAGAATCGATATTGTTTTTAGATTTGCTTTCTTATGCAAAGAAACGGAAGTAATTAATGTTTTTATTAGTTTTTCCATAAAATAGAGAATCTGAATATATGATATTAACAGTTAGAGAAAAATAGGTGTTCTTGCAGTAATATTTAATTCAATGACATTTTATATTCTTGTACAGCAGCTTTTAATGCAAAGCCATTCGCGGTAATTGTTACTGGACTACTGCCGAATTATTACTGAGTGCATAAGTTCATTTCTCACAGTAAGGTTTTCGCTGGATACAATTTCAAGGATTAAAAAGTGGATTTAATATCTGCATATAAAAGAGGAATCCGTGCGATTAGTGCCACTATTACTCAACTTTCAAGGTTTAATGAATTGCCAATTATTAATCTGTTTTTTTTTTTTTTAAATATTGTGTAACAATTAATATCAAAAATTTTAAACAACTTCTTTATAATGGGTCCGTCATCTAGTGCTTATTTCGTAATGGTAATTAGTTTTATCCTTCCGCTAAACGAATATAGTTGTGTATACGCTTGAACAACGCTGGTAAATATTGTGACATTACTTTGATCGACTTACAGAAGATGCCGATTTTGCCAAAAAAAATTCATCTTTTCAGATGAAGCTCATTTTGATCTCGGCGGGTATGTAAACAAGCAAAATTGTTGCATTTGGGGCACAGAAAATCCGCACGCATACATTGAAAAGCCGATACAGCCAAGACGAGTCACTGTTTAGTGCGGATTTTGGTCAGAGGCATAATTGGGCCATTATTAAATTATTTTTTTTTGACACTTGAAATTATATAAACGGTCCGCCATCTAATGTTTTTGTTTTCAACTAGTGCTTATTTCGTGAATGGTAACACTTAGCTCATGTCTGATTTGACAGATAAATAGTTTTATCCTTCCGCTGAACGAATTTGGTTGTGTATACGCTTGAACAACGGTGTGAAATATTGCGACATTACTTTGAAAATAATGGTAATGATTTTGCCAAAAAACTCATCTTTTCAGACGAAGCTCATTTTGATCTTGGCGGGTATTTAAACAAGCAAAATTGTCGCATTTGGGGCACAGAAAACCCGCACATAATTGGGCCATTTTTCTTCGAAAATGAGCAAGGAGGGCCGTTACAGTCAATGGCGATCGTTATCGGGCCATGTTGAACGAATTTTTGTTCACAAAAATTGAAGAGGAGGATATTAGCAACACTTGGTTTCAACAGAACGGCGCTACGTGGCACACAGCCGAAGCTACACTCGATGTTTTGCGCCCTGTTTTTGAAGATCGCATTATCAGCCGCAGAGCTGATGTCGTTTGGCCACCTCGCAGCTGCGGAGCCAGAGACAATTGACGCTTTAAAGGACAATATTCGTGAAGCCATTGGTGCAATACAGCTGCACACAACCGATAATGTGCTTAAAAATTGGACCGATCGTGTAGGCTACTGCATGGCCAGCCGAGGCAGCCATTTGAATGAAATTATTTTCCATTATTAACCGGAAGGATTGTACCTTCAAATAAAAAAAGAAATGTGAGAAAATATTCAGTAGTTTATTGCATTTTCAAAAAAAACAATTTTTTTTGGCGGACACTTTATACAATTCTATCTGTTCCATCCAGAACAAGGCGGTAAAGGACCTTTGGGCAAGTCGCTCTTTGTATGGTCAGATATTGGGTCTTTCGCCGAGAATGAGACTATCGATATATACGGCTATTATTCGGCCCTTTATCACTTATGTGGCGTTAGTTTGATGGAGGAAGGCTGAGGAGGCTACCACAATAAATAAATTAGGTCGTCTGCCTCGATGTCTTTATCGGTTTGTCGCTATATGTTCGGTGGCAAAGCTTTTCGCCAAGAGTAGTCGAAGAACCATCTTTGAATCTGGATGTTAGGCCTTTGGTGTTGTGCTCTGGCAGAAGCTTCAGGGTTGAATTCTCGGACCGGAATTGTTGGTTTAATGGAGCCTTAGTTCGGGGTGAGTTTGATCTAAACTGATATGTATCATTGCCCAACCGAGACTTGTCGATCCTTGAGTGTCTTCAAGGCTAATATCATGGCCATTGCCATATGTGCGCTGTTCAACCTGATCAATGGGCATCGAATTAGAACCAGTAAGATTTTCTGTGATAGCCAAGCTGCCAGAGGCACTTGGCTCGAATTATATGACATCTAGACTGGTCAAATATTGCTACGGTACGTTAAAAAGGCCTTCGATCAGGATGAGGTCCAGTTGTTTTGGGTACCTGCACACTGTGGCTGTGGCACTTACTTACCGCTAATTACCATACTCAATCTAATCAAGGATTGGGAAATTTCCAAATGCTTGGAAACACTGGTCCGTTATCTTGACGTTGTTCTGAGGTTCTCGAATATGGCAGGCCGGAGCATGTAAGTTCTGACGAATTTTCATACTGGTCATTATGGACTGAGAGCGCATCTGAAGGGAATGGCGGTCACGGATGTGTCTGTGCATATTTAGACTGTGTTCATGGCATCACAGATTGCGGAACATATATTATGTGAGTGTGGAGTTCATGACACGTTTAGATGGAGATGTTTGGAAGACATATCCATAGTCTCTTGAATCTGTTGCTGTTCATTAGGAAGGCAACAGATCTGCTAAACAAACTGTAGACCAGAAGTGGCACTATATATCATAAGGGTCGCAGTGTCCTGCTAAAGTGCCTAGTCCGAATGACAGTAAAAATAAAAATATATATAAACCTTATTTTGCAATATATTTTGCATTTTCTTTCATGCTTTGAATTCTTTTTGCATATTCTTTTGTTTTTTTTTTTTTGTTTCTATAAAATAACAAACAAATAAAAAGAGGCAACACACCATAAAAATGGTAATTTGCAATGTTACTGACAATTTAATTTCGAAAAATAACTGACATTATCTTTAGAAAATAACAAAACTACATACTAATAACATACATACAGATATACACAACGCATACAGATGAAGACACTCTCACTAATAGTGTATTTCTATACCTAACCACACATACACACACACACACACACAAATGCAACAATAACCTATTGTTGCAATAAAAAAAGCACAGAAATAATAATAAAAATCAAAAACACTCATCGAAACACATACAACAGAATGTAGTATAACATGGAAATAGAAAAGGCTACTTACTAACTATAGTACTACTCTACTGCCACAACTACGAGTACAACTACTACAATTTTTACAACAACTGTCTTAAACACAAAATGGAGCAATTTTTGGTTTCCTGTTTCCGGCAGCGTGCAACAAGCTTTATTTAGCTACGTCAACAACAATGGCAACAACAATGCAAAAGAACTACTTGATGCAAGTTGATGGCACAAGTAAAAGTCGGCATTCTGCAGTATAGACTATAAGTTTGAATACAATTGCTGATGTTATTATTATTATTATTGTAAATGCTATACTTTTTGAACTTTAGCAATACAATTGCTACGATATTGAGATAAAAAAGAAGAGCAGAAAGCAGAAAGCAGAAAACGTATAAACGAAAAACAATGCCAAGATAATGTTAAAAGAATTATGCCACAACAATTGCACAGTTTTATATGCTAATCTAACCATACGACCTACAACAGTGTATTTGAAATGAAAAAAAAGCTTATAAGTAAAGTACATTTCTGAGGTAAAAATAGGTCGTTAATGATAGTAAACTAAAGCCTTAGCAAACAAAATAAATTCGGTTTTGAAACAAACTTCCTTTGAGAAACATTTTCTGCACACTTTGCTTTTATTTTGTTGCAAAGTTTGAAATTCCACATACACACAGAGTTAATAAGTAAATTAATAAAATAAAAAAAGTTAATTTTTTCATTTTTTCGGCTCTTCTTGCTCTTTTTGTACGTTTTTAATTTTGCCAAATTAGAATTTTATTGCCATAAAGATCAAATATTCAAGAGTGTAATGGAAAGCAAGCGAATAATAGTGGAGAACCAAAAAAAAGCGTATTGGGCAACAGTGGCAACTGATAAAGCAGATGAAAGAAAACGAAATGAAACGATATGATACAACGGGAGTAGAACAACTAATTTAGTGGCATCAGTTAAGAAGGTTGGCGACAGGACAACAAGAAAAAAAAATCCAGCAAAAGAAATAAAAATAGGATTCAACGAAATGATGACAAAATGATAAAACCTCTACTGAAAAATGCACATTCATAGAGAAACGCCCAGTTTTGCCAACCAAAAAAATAAAAAATAAAAAATAAAGAAAACGTTGTTGGCAGAAGACAACTTTGTTGCGGTGAGCAGTGAGAATATTACAATACCGCACATAAAAATTCCAAGGGAAACGATTTAACAAAATTACAATGTCATTCTGTACTTTTTTATTTTTTATTTTTTGGTAGAAAAAAAAAAAACAAAAATCTTTGCGTACACACTCTTACACACACTCATTTATATATTCGATGTCAAAAAAAGGGATTGTGTGCACAAAAGTGTATGTCAAAAAGTGTCCTCTTATTTCGTGTATATGTGCGTGAGTGCTATTTGAGTAGCTTTACATCATGTGCAACAAGCAGGAAACATGCTGGCATGCTGGTATTACATTTTATAGCGGCTGTTTCCGTTTCCGTTTGACTTCTAGGTACGTGTATACCAGTAACAATAGTATGTAATAGTCAAATGTATGCACTCTTTTAAATAAACCAAAAAAAAAAAATGTATGATATTACAAATTTGAATGGAGCTTTGTATGCATATATATGTGTGTGTGTGTGTGTGTGTGTATATATGTGTTACGATTCTTTTTGCTCTACACAGAGAATATAATTGTGCAAAAGTTCGCATATTATTCAGTTTTCTTTTATTTTTATTTATTTTCTTCCTTTTACTTTAGCAATTTACCTTGTCGGTATTCTTTTATATTTCCTTTTCAACGTTTTTACCTCTCTTGCTTTCATCCTCTTTTTTTCACCTTTTTTTTAATGCAGTTTTCTTGATTGATATAAATTTTTCCATTGTTAAGTTTCTATTTTTTCTACTTCTTTAGCCTTTGTTAACTTCTGTAATCTTCGTGTTTAATTTATTTTTACTTTTCTGTTTTTGACAAAATCCGAAAAAATAAAAATGTTTGTAATAAATTTTTTGCAGGAAATTAATTGTGATTTTTGTTTCTAAAGAGAAGTTGAAATTATCTTGTAGCGTTAACCATAATCTGTGGTACCATTATTGAGTATAATGGGTGTCATAGGCTAAGAATTGCTTAATTTATGTCATCTTTGTAAGACAATCTGTAGAAAATAAAAAAATTCGCTTACCTTTCTTTATGAGAACGTGTATTACTGAAAATATCTACCTGCCAATGATTTTGTTTTATTAAAACACATTTGAATTTCATTTTGTATTTTAAAACTGATGTTTGTATGCAAATAATCATAATTTCATACATCCGTCTTAGTTAATTCGTTGAGCTTGACTTTAAATGACAAGATGCACAATGGTATAGAGAAGTATCTGAGCTCACCCCACGCGTTGAAAACGTAATCAATTTTACTATGAGGTCGCCGACTTGCATTTCTGTGTATAAGGGATAAAAACATCAGCCAAATTTTACTAAAAATCCATTTTTAAAGAGGTTATGAAGCTACTTAATCATATACTTTTCAAAAACCAACTGTAGATTTTACAGCAGAATTTTGAGACTGCCCATAAGGCTAAAATGACGCAAACGCGGCACCCAAAAAGTTGCCAACTGTGGTAGCCCTGATCTGGACCCTCTGTATTACAAATTGACCCTTTTAGTGGTCATGTTTTGCTACAAAATAAAGCCCAACATTAATTTTCTTAAGACTTCATTGGCTCGTGATGAGGCCTCATTTTAATATGCATGTCGTGCGTACAATTATTGATCATTGGCCAGTGTTACTTAAGACGAGGTTAAAAAAATATAAAGATTTAATAAATTATTATTTGTAGAAGTCTTAACGTATTTCAATAAATCCAAAGTATTAGTAAACTGTCTCTACAGAATTTCAACAATTATGTTGATATTTATTCCAAAAAAAAATTAAATACCTTCTATACATTTTTATTAAAATTACAATAAAAAATAAAAACAAGAAATCTCTTAAAAGTTTTCATTACATTTTGTTTTTCTTGTTAATTGATAAGCATTGAGATTTTTTTTTTAATTTAAACAATTATGTTTGTCAGTAATATTGTGACAAATTACAAATAAAAAAAAGGAAAGAAGAAAAAGGGAAAATAATTTAAATTGTGTAAATACCCTGCTCAAAGTGAAAATAATACTGGCGTATCGTTTTCATGTCACAACCCTTACAGAAGCCAAATACATAAAAATAAGCGAAATTATAAAGAACCCATAGAACCATTATGAACAAATTTTTATAGGATACAAAAAAAAAAAATATATTAAAATGATTTCAACATGACATCAATTAGAAATAAAAAAAAATATTTTTTTTAATGAAACCATAGCAGAATGAATGTAAAAAATATGTCTGAAAAAATACAATTTTTTTATATTTTTATTCTCTGTAGAGATATTAAAAAAATATGCAGACTACAAATAAAAAATTATTCAGTAATAAGTTGAGATACTCCTCCCCTTTTCATCCGCTATTAAGCAATCATTGTTATCATAGATATGAGTTAAACCATTTATATTCCTCTGCTTTAATCAATACTCGGTGTCAGTTTGATTTCTTGGAATTCAACTGCTTGCGAATAACTATTGCCAACGACCAGCAACTCCTTTTGATAAATTTTACGCGAATATCTATGACTGTGTCTGACAATAATACGAACATGTATGAGCCAGTTAACAATAAGAACAACTGCTGCAGCGACATCAACAACGCTTTTTTCTTTGTTGGCATTATGACATTTTGTGTGCAATTAAAGTCACTTTTGTTACATTGATTATAATGCGACGAACACCACTCTCATCTACAATATTCGTTCTTGTAATAATCGAAAAAATAAAAAAAGACAAAGAAAATTTCATAGAAAAAAAAAAAAAAAAACAAAACTGATGCAAGTTAGTTTACATTGATAGCTCTATACACTCAAAGAAAATTGTCATTTCATATAAAATCAAAATCTTTTAATAATTTTATTAATTTATTAACATTTTCCAAGAACATTTTATTGTGGCGATATTTTTAGATGAATTGTAGAAAAAGGGTCTACAATTTATTTTTCGTTCGTTTTCAATTTTGACTATTTTACTTTGACATTTTGTGGCAGATATCAGAGTGCAGAAACTTACACATTCATTGTCATTTATTGTGCAAAACTTTACTTAAAAAAAAATAATCAAAATTGTAAAAATAAAAAATCGCTTACATTTCTTACAAGCTGTGTAGTCACTATACATATGTCTGAAAGTGCTTTTCTTTTCGTTCTTTTTTTGTGTTGCTTTTTCCAACATTTTTCAAAGATTGGTTTTTAGTTGGAATTTGGAATTTTTGCTTTTTTTCATCTTTTATGTTTGCATTGATTGCAGACATTTAACAAATCGTTTTGTAATATTTCTATGAATTTGTCTAACATCAATGACAAAGAATTGTTCTTTTGTTAAAGAAATTCGAGCTGTCTAACAAGGAAAAGATTGGAACAAATACTTTATCATAAAATATTCCCTTTTTTTTCCTCAATAAACTCAATATATGTACATGTGTAATGCACACATAGTAGACTTCAATAAATGATCAGTTTATTTACACTTAACAAGAGAGTGGCAATAGAAGACAATCCACACAAATAAATAAAAAATAAAAACTCAAAATTATAATTTTTTGGATTGTAGTACTTGTGGGTAAATGAACCCAAACTAATTATATATGTATGTATTTGTATTTGTCTATTTAATCAGAAGAACATGAGTAATTTATGAAACGGGGACTATGTTCAGTACCTTGTTTTGTATCACTTGGGTTCTCTAGATTAGCGTTTTCGCACACAAACCATTTGAGCATTAGAGTTCTAATAACCGTTTTATATATAAAAATCTTGTTTTTGAAATTTAACAGCTACCTTTTCTTAATTAGCTTTGTTCGCGACATAATCAGTATGACTTGAAGGTGTAATTTTTTTTTTTTTTTTTGTTAAGAATCTATAATCTAGATTTATTAAGTTTGGACAAGTTTATGACGCCAAGTCTGTGCCGTGTGGTAAAAGCACTTGTAAAACAAAGCAAGTATAGTGTAGGAAAAAAATACTGCACCTTATGGAGCTCCAAGAGAGATTTTTTAAAATATTGATAAGGTATTGTTTATACAATCTTTTTAGCTTATCTATCAGGTAAAAATAATTATATATTTTAATGGCCTATAAGGGAAAATCAGTAGTTTTAACTAAAAAACCAATCCATCACTCCTTATAAATTGTGGTCCAACCAAAAGGCACGTTGTTAATTCAAAATAAAACAAAAAGTTTGACGGTTTAATAATTCTGGAGCATGCCCTAAGCTCACACTAAGCCCATAAACTATTTACCAACAGACTACAAGATGTTAAAAACTGTTTACTATAATAATAAGTTCCAATCGATCCTCACAGACGCACATGGTCTCAAGAAATTCCCTGAACAACTCTATATTATGAGCTACTCTTGAACTCATGCCGCAACAGTTCAACTCGGCCTCAATTTATCGTCTCCATGTTTGAGCTGGGTGTTCTCTTCCTCTGTTTCCCTGTGGATTCCAATTCTGCTCGTATCATTCAGTTATTTTCTAAAAGCGTGATCAATCCACTGCCATTTGTGCCACTTTATCTCAATCGATAATGGTTCTTGTTCTGTTCTATAGTATACCGTATGATTAGATACAGTTACCGTATCGGCTAGAAATAACCCAGAATCCGGCGAAGACAGCGGTTTACGAATACTTAGAAGTTTTTTATATCGTCAGTGGCGGCGTTCCACGTTTCGCAACCGTACAAGAGGTTGAATTTTACATAGGCATTGAATTCCTCAATTTTCGTAGGTAATCTGTTCTTTTAGAGAAGTTTCTAAATATATTTCATTATTATAGAAGGGTCTACGACATTTACGTGTAAAACAAAATATCGACCAAATGCTATTTTCAATAACTCTGCGACATAATTGAGGTTCAATATCATTAAAGTGCCGAACTATCTCATCCTATAGCTCTTGAATTGTTCTGGACTTATTGACGTACAGTGGTTCTTTAAATATTCCCGAAGAAAAAAGTTCAACGGTGTGAAATCACATGATCGTAGCTGCCAATTAATATTGCCACGATATGAGATAACACGGACATTGAATTTGTTACGCAAATGAGTCATTGTTTCATTGACTGTTGAACCACATATCGTCCAGATCCATATCGTCAATTTCTGGCCACAAGAATTCCTTTCATCTTGCGACAGCCAACACAGAGGTTGAGCCGAGGTTGTCGGTTCGCAGAACGAACTGAGCGAGCAAGTATAGATGCTTCCACAATTAAACTCGTGCATTATGGTTGGACCAACCTTTACTATCAAATTCTTTATCTTTGTGGATAATTATAATTTTGTTTGAAAGCCCTTGTGGTCTATTTTAATTATTCATGTTTGTTATTCTCCTTATCGGATGGACATGGTGGAGGTCTCTGGAAAAATCCCCATATTGCAGGATCTTTGATAGGGTTTTGCGGAGTGCAGCACTGATGATTACAGGTGCGCTCAGGTCCACAATTTCGAGGGCCTTGTTTGTACTGCTGAACTGGCTTCCAGCGGACCTGATAGCTAGGCAGATGGCGCGCATGTCTGCGGTAAGGTTGAGGATGGCAGGGGCATGGTCGGACAGGGTCTACGGGCATGCCGCCATCTTTAGGTATTTGGATACGATCCCTTAGGGGATAGATTACTGCACACCCAAACCCCTCCTCGATAGAATGTTCTCACCAGTACCGGTAATTGGACTGGGTACTGTTGAGATTTGTACGGATGAATCAAAATCCTCAGAATGGGCTGGGGGCGGAATCTTTATTCCTGTATACGGAGTAAAAGAATCCTTTAAACTGCCGGACCACTGCAGTGTCTTACAACCGGAGGTCTCGGCGATAAAAAGGGCAGCGGACTGATTGATGTACTACGGGGTATATGACAGTGATATTCAGATCTGTACGGACAGTCAGGCTGCGATCAGGTCGTTTTCCGCTGTCTACTCGATATCACTTCTAGTTTGGCTGTCGGAGTGTAAAGACGTGTTTTTATCAAAGCGGAGAATTTAAGTTTGTTGCAAACGATTCGTGTATGAAAGCAAAGTGTTTACAAGTGTGAGTGTTACAATTGTGAAGAATTGTTGTTTTAAAGTTGAGACTCCCAGGGGTAATTCTGTGGTGTCTCAGTTTTTGACTTCAAGGTCAGTAACAATTTGGGGAGGTGAGGTTAGATAGGACTAACGGAGTGGAGTTACCATACTCGTGCGGTGGGTTTTGGTGCTACCAGAGTGTTTTTTGTTGACGGTTCGGCGTGTTTATTGGACTTTGATTTTCGAGTTGCATTTCGGTTTCGGGCGTGTTTAATTGGAATTGGTGACGGACTTGGCTACGATTTTTGACTTCCTGTTGGCTGTGTTTATTATTGAATCTGGTGAGTCGTTAGATTCTTTAAATTTGAATTTTATATTATGCCTCCTGCGGGGAAACCTCGCAAGACGGCGAAGGGTGATGCCTCTGACGCTGCGTCTGGGGCAGTCACTGATGAGGTGATGGGGCCCCCTCCACCTGCGAAGTCTCGTCTCCGTCATACGGAGAGCGAGCTGAGCAGTTCGGGGTCGGAAGCTGATGTAAAGGCGAGTGGTGGTAAGGCGACCACCAAGCGCTTTAAGTCTGCTCCTGTTGCTGATGCTGCTGCTGCTGCTGCTGCTGTTGATGGTGTTAAGAGTGGTGCTGGTCGCGGTTCTGCTATTGGTTCTGCTGCTCGTGGTGGTGCTGGTGGTGGTGCTGGTGGTGGTGTTGTTGGTGGTGCTGCTGGTGGTGCAGTTGGTGGTGTTGCTGGTGGTGCTGCTGTTTCTGGCGCATGTACCACGTCAGATGCTGGTGCTGCTGCTGCTATCTCTGATAGCTCTGCGGTTGGTGGTGGTTTTGCTGCGGCGTTTCCCCCGTTGCCATCTGTTGGCAGGGAAAGTAGGCAGCGTAATAGGGCTGTGGCTTCGGCTGCTGCCTTTTCCATGTGTGATGGGGGTGTTACGGTGGCCGACGTTAAGGTTGTCACCGACAGTTTCCGTGAGGTGCTGTTCGGTGAGAACCTTAGTGCGGAGACGATGGGCAGACTCATGAGTCAGGCTAGTGGGTATGAGGAGCTGGTGATGAAACTGCTGGTAGACAACGAGCGGTTGAGGGGTAGGCTGGACATCCTCCAGTCTCCCAGGCCGGTTCAGTCTGTGACCACAGTGCCAGCTCCCGCTGCTAGGCCTGTTGCTCAGGCCCCAACGGTTGCTGCGGTGGTTAGGACACAGGGTGTCGCGGTTCCCAGGCCTACACCCAGGCCTGTGGAAACCTGGTCGGTGGTCGTTCGCGACAAGAAGAAGGGCGCAACGTCCAAGGAGGTAGTGAGTAAGGTCGTCGAACAAGTCGGACCTACCCTTGGAGTCAGAGTGCACGAGATGCGGCCGCTGAAAAGGACTAGCGGTGCGGTCATTCGCACACCTTCGATGGCGAAGAGGTCGAGGATTGCCTCGAACAAAAAGTTTGAGGAGGTCGGCCTGGAGGTGACGGTCAGCGACAAGCTTGGTCCAAGGGTGGTGGTTGCCGGAGTGCATGCGGCGATCACTCCTGACGAATTTATGTCCGAACTGTTCGAGATGAACCTTAAGGAGCGTATGAGTTATGAGGTTTTCAAGAAGAGCGTTCGTCTGGTTACCAGTCCCTGGAGGTCTGACCCTGCCGGACAGGTCAGTGTTGTTTTGGAGTGCAGTGAGCGTGCTGCGAACGCGCTCCTGGATGTCGGTAGGGTCTACGTGAAGTGGTTTAGCTTCAGGTTGCGGCAACAGGATGCGATCCCGCACTGCTACCGCTGCCTCGGCTTTGACCACCTGCAGCGTGAGTGCAGGATGGGGCAGGATGTGTGCAGGACGTGCGGGACGATGGGGCATCTGGCCTCACGTTGTGCTAACCCGGTGAGGTGCCGCAACTGTGAGATGAGGGGCCTGCCAGCGGACCATAGTATGCTGTCGTTTGCGTGCCCCACGTACTCGGCTATGGTTGCCAGGGCGAACGCCAGACACTAATGGAGTTGCGCCTTTTGCAGCTGAATTGTCAGCGCTCGAAGGCGGTGACGTGCGAGCTAGGGCAAGCTATGTGTCAGCTGGACGCTAGCTTTGCCCTGATCCAGGAGCCGTATTTCGCGAATGGTGATGTTAGGGGGATTCCGGGGGGGTTTCGCGTATTTACTGACGGTGTGGGAAAGGCCGCGATTATAGTTAGGGACAGCGACGTGGACTGTACGAAATCAGTTGATAGCCAGCTTGGGGTGTGTGTTAGGGTAAAAGGGTGGTTTGGGGAGATGTTTCTGGCTAGCATCTACTGTAGGCCTGGCGTTTCATTGGAACCCTATCTAGGGTATATGGATACGGTACTACTCGCGGCGAGTAGTATTCCTGTTATCCTCGGCCTAGATGCGAACGCCTCCTCTCGTATGTGGTTCAGTAAGATTTCCAGACTTGGGTCTGGACATCCGAACCTCATACGAGGAGGAGTGCTTAGTGAATGGTTGCTCTCGAGAGATTTGAGCGTTTTGAATGAGCCGAGTGAGCTATATACTTTCGATGGGCCAATGGGCGTCAGTGACATTGACGTGACAGCTGCGAATGGGGCGGCAATTACTGCTTTGGACTTTAGTTGGAGAGTTTGTGACGATTGGGGGATAAGTGACCATAATCTCATCGAGATTAGGGTTACTTGTCCACAACGGACTAGGGAGACTGGTGGCGTTTTACGATGGCGAACGCGTGACGTTGATTGGGACCATTATCGGTACTGTATTAGGGAGGCATTGTCATCGGTGCCAATTGAAGACTTTAGGCTACTAACGATTGACGACCAGGTTGACAAGATTGTCCGGACGGCATCTGCGGTGAATGATGCACTGTTGGGCCGAGCTAGTTATGCGAAGCCCAAGAGGGTCAAATGGTGGACCCCTGAGTTGGAAACGATGCGGCGGCGCGTTCGACACCTCCGGAGACGTTTCCAGAGGGGTAGGCGTACCAATGCTGAAGATCTAGCTCAGCGTAGGACCGAATATCTTGGCAGCCTTAAGACGTACAAGGACATGATTGTAACAGTTAAGGAGGACGAGTGGAGGAGATTTGTACAGGACAATAGGGATGACCCCTGGGGTAGGGTTTACCGTATCTGCAGGGGTAGAAAGAGTCAGGTGGACATAGGATGCCTCCATGTTGGCGACACCGTGTTGTCTTCATGGAGGGACTGTACGGACGCATTGTTGGGGGTCTTCTTTCCAAGGGCGGAGCCAGGCAACTATCCTCCCCCACCGGTGGAGGTTGCTGACCCTCCAAACTTGGTGAGGTCGGAATTAGATGACTGTTTTTGTCGGGTGAGAAGCAGGAAGTCCCCAGGTTTGGATGGGTTGACCGGAGAGATGTGTAAGAACATCTGGAAGGCCATCCCTGAATACCTGGAGGCGGTGTACGGTAGGTGCATTAATGAGGGCTACTTCCCGAAGGCATGGAAATGTGCTCGTGTTGTGGTACTCCTTAAGTCGCCTGATAGAGTGAGGAGTAATCCTCGCTCTTATCGGGGCATCAGCCTCTTGCCAGTATTTGGAAAAGTGCTGGAAAGAGTTATGGTGTACAGACTCAAGGAATGCTACAGCGAGGGCCCTTCATGCTACCAGTTTGGTTTTAGGGAAGGCAAATGCGTCGAAGACGCTTGGATGCATGTTAAGAGTTCTGTCGAACAATCATCTGCGAAGTATGTGCTTGGGCTTTTCATTGATTTTAAGGGAGCTTTCGATTATCTTTCGTGGGACAAGGTCTTACGAAGGCTATCGGAGGTTGGCTGTCGTGAGATGGGCATTTGGAGCAGCTATTTCGAGGGTAGAAAAGCGTGTGTTGTTGGATCCTTTGAAACAGTTTGGATGGAGGTTGTTCGGGGTTGTCCGCAGGGGTCCATCTGTGGTCCATTCATTTGGAATCTCATGATGGATACTCTGTTGAGGCAGCTCGGGCTGACATTCAAACTGTGTGCGTATGCGGATGACTTGCTCATCCTGATCGAAGGCCGGTCTCGTGCTGAGCTGGAGAGAAGGGGTGCCCAGGCCATTCGCATTGCTTGTGAGTGGGGTGTAGGGGTTGGTGTGGACGTCGCAGTGGATAAGACGGTGATGATGTTGCTTAAGGGCATATTGTCAACCGGGCGACCTCCACTCATTAGAATTGGTGACAACAGCATTCGCTATGTGACTCAGGTCAGGTACCTCGGAATAGTTGTTGGGGAGCGTATGAGCTTCCAGGCTCATCTCACCCATGTCAGGCATAAGCTGGCAGCTATCGTTGGAAAGGTTAGGCGCATATTGAGGAGTGATTGGGGACTCAGCAGGCGTGCCGTCCGTATCATATACGATGGGCTTTTCGTCGCTTGTGCGGCGTATGGCGCGTCGGTGTGGTATAAGACGGTCATGTCTGTTGTTGGACAGAGTAAGATTCTCACGTGTCAGAGAATTGCACTCTTGGCATGTGTTCCGGTGTGTCGGACGGTCTCTACCGATGCTTTGCAGGTCCTTGTTGGTGTACCTCCGCTTGACTTGGAAGTGGTGCGTCGTAGCATTGCTTTCAGAGTCAAGAGGGGACTGCCACTTGGGACGGACGAATGGCTTTCTGTTTCGGAGCTCGAGATTGGGAGAGATAGGTATAAGGCCCTTTTGCAGGGGTGCCTCGTAGATAGGTGGCAGACGAGATGGACGAACAGCGACAAGGGAAGGGTGACTTATGGATTTATTCCGGACGTTACGTTCGTACGGGAACACCCTGACTTTGGCTTTGGCTTGAGTCTGGGGTTCATACTGACGGGACATGGCTCTTTCAATGCATTTTTGCATCGAATTGGCCAGACTGAATCAGCGGACTGTCGGTGTGGGAGGGGAACTGAGGACTGGAGGCATGTACTGACTTCGTGCCCGGACTATGATGACGTTAGGGATTTAGATAGTATGGGTATTACTCATACTGCGGGGGTGTGGGATTTCAGTAGGGTATTGTTGGACGATCGTACTTATGGTAGGTTGGGCGTTTTTGCCCTTGAGGTGTTTAGGCGTAGAAGGACGGCACTTTTAGCGGAGGTTGAACCTGCATCACCATCTTAGCGGTCTCCTGGCTAGCCTTTTTCTAGCTTGGCGTCCCGCTGGGGTGCTGACGGTTTTGATGTGTTATGCTGCTTGCTGTGATTGTCTGCTGTTTGCTGTTTCCCGACCTGCTGTTTGCGGCTTGATTTGTGGCTGCAGTTTTGGGTGTTGTGTGTTTGTACTGGTCAGCGTTTGACTGGTTGTGTTCCTGTTGTTGTGTATTGTGTCCGTGGCGCACGATGTCACTTTGAGTTCTCCCGTGAGGGTGGCTCCGTTTATTGTTGTGTTGTTTGAGTGTTTCTTGTTTGTTGTTGATACCATCTTGGTCACCAGTCCGAAGTTGTTTGGGACTTAAACTGGTAGTAGCATTTATGCTACGAGGCCTGACCGGAGGCTTAATTCTGGTGCCACGGGTGTCGGGAGCCCCAGGAATTTCGGTTCCTGCCCGACTATGGTGAGGCCCCCTTGTGGGAGCAACGTGGTGGCTGTGGTTTAGACCCAAATCGCGGGGAGAGCTATGCTGGCTCGGTGTGGAGTTACATTTTTAACCGGGTGCCGTGACCCATAGATCGGTAGGAGTTTAGATAGTCTCCGGCACCTTACCAAGGTGTGAGGTCATGTCCAAATAACATGGCTTTAAATTGGTACTCACTGGTGATTTTAATCATAGGTGGGGGCGTTGGTGGACGCATTGTATTCACTCGTGCTTTGGCACCGTGAGGTAACGTCCTAGGGCAGGTACTCACGTTAAACCACTGACTTAATGTCTACTCGATATCGCGACTGGTGTGTGAATGCCGGGCATCTTTCAACGAGATGGCGAGACATTCAGACCTGGAGATTATCTGGGTAAGGGGTCACTCGGACACCCGGGGGAACTGTGTGGCGGACGGACTTGCGAGGGCTGGCTCTCTCGTCAGATATGAGGAGATTGACCACTCAGTTGGGATGCCACTCTCCTCTTGCAGACTTATGGTCATGCGGTACATGTTGGGTAGAGCACAGCTACGGTGGGATGATGAACCCACGTGCTCTGTATAGAGGCAAATCTGGCCCCTATATGATCGGGCTCGCTCGGAGTCTATTATAAGGATGCCGCGATTTAGGCTGTGAACTCTTGTGGCTGTGATTACTGGGCACTGGGTGGCTGGTGCGTACGCTAGGAGATTAGGTCTGCCGTTAAATGACTATTGTAGGGGTTGTCAGGATGAGAAGGAAGAGGATATTATCGAGCACTTCCTATACCAATGCCCCAGTCTTTCGGACATTAGGACTGCTTTCCTTGGCAGTCCGTTTCTGGATGGCTTGTCGGATCTGGCCGGTGTGAGTACTGGCAAGATCTCTTCTTTTGTACATGCGTCTGGTTGGTTCGGATCACACCGGTTCGCGGACATATAGGTTGTCCATTTTCTGGTTTACTGATAGGTATGACAGTGGGATCAATACTGGACCCAGGTAGGCTGGACGTGTCTGGCTACCCGTCGTAAAAAGTAACTAACTATTCGATGGACCGTAGAGCGTTGCTGCCGAAACACAAATTGCTCTTTATATATCAAAAACATTTTTTTTTTTTTTTTTTGTTTGGTGAGTAATGTACTTTTTCAAATTGTTCAGCTGTGAGGCCAAGTTTTTTAGCATCTGTATCAGTTGGTTAGTTATTATGGTTTAAAAAGTTTCCTTTTTTCAACAGTTACATCTCTTACCCCTAATCTCTTGGTGTTACTGATGCACTATCAATACTATGATTAAAGGTTTGACAGAATCTTCAATATGTTGGGTTAAAGAGATGCCTTTAATAATGATAATGTTAAATTAAGAAAGTACTGCACCGGCCTGCCTTTTTTTATATATAGTTTTCTGGAAACTTCCAGTTTAGCAGTGGGAATCTGATATGAGCTAATAAGAGTTTTATCAGCAAATACCATCTTGCATATAATGCGTCAGTTCACTTTGACATTATATTTTTAGAAGTTGAACTCAATTGAAAATTTAAATGGTTTGGTGTTCAAATAAATATTCTTGACCTTGTTAATGCAAATTTTAAAAAAAATAACAGCTTAAGTTGGAAGCTTTTATACAAATTCTCCATTAAACAAAATCTAAAAATAATGTTTCTCCTCGTTTTTTTGCTTCAAAATCTTTTCCACAAGAATGAGCTCAAATATAAAAGGATATACGAAAATAAACATCAATTAATATTTCCTTTCACAATCTGCTTATAGGACAACATAAAATATTTCTCATAACCGAAAACCATACAAAAACACACAACAATATACAGCAACAAATAAATAATAAAATCGACAAAAATGACAGCATTAAGAGGAATCATGTCGTTCATCCCATTTTTAAAATTATTTCATTCAGTCAGACATGAATCAAATGACAAATGCCCCAAGTCTAAATGAAAAAAATTTCGAATAATAATCAAATTTCCTAAACAAAAACTTAAAATATCATTTCAAGTTAAGCCCTTTTTTACTTAAAAGGTTTACAGAAGACCTTTAAGTGGTATTTGTGCACATTTTACTGGTTGTTGACTGACGACTGATGACTGAACACAAAAAAACGAAAAACGTAACAACAGCTAAAAGCAAAATACAATTGAAAACAAATAATTCCATTTAATAAAACATTTATTCGCAGAAATTTTGTATAAAACTTTTATCTGTGACCCTCCAAATAATAAACTTTTATTCAATCAATGTGACACAGTACAAGAAGCCCCCCAACATCAATATTGGGGTTAAACAAAAAATTTTATTTTATATTTTAGTCTTTACTTTAATGCGAATGATTTATTTTGAGATTATTATGCTGAGACCAAACTATGGTTACCAGAAACGATTGGCTTGTGCAGAATATAGGCATAAACCTACATTATAAGAGGATTATGGTTTCATTTTTGTATATTTTAGAAATACTTTGATATTTTTGTAATACGCATTTACGTGATGACTACTACAACATCCACAATTAATTTTTGTACCTAATATTTTAAGTGAAATATTCATACGAAAAGGTAAAATCAATTAAAATATTTACACACACAAAACAATACAATGCAAAAGTGAAATATCGTTCAGTAGGAGAATAGTAAAAATACATTACAAATAACTGAAACTGCACTGAACGACATTGACTGTTACAACAAATATATTTGCAATGAAACTTTCAATGATTATTAATCCATTATTGTCATCAGTATCGATACCATGAAAACAACGTCATCATCATCATCATCAGTCAATACCTTTTACAAGAATCGAACTCACGGCATCTCGTTATGTCTGCATGTAAATATTTGTATTTTGTCTACTTTATTGCATTTTTATTTAAATATTTTCCTCTTTTACTTCTGCTATAAATTGTTAACATTTTTGTTTATTTATTTTACTTGCAATAGTTTATTAAATTATTGGTCGGTTGAGTGGTGAAAGAGAGTGGCTGTAAATAACAATAACAATGATGAGAAAAAAGAGCGACAAGAATGACAACAGCAAAGGAAAACAGTGTTGACATACTGTTAACACTTCTCACTGAAATTGTTAAAATATAAAAAGCTGAACAAGAAACAACAATGGCAGTAGAAAATTAAAAAAAAAGAGAAACACTGTCACTTTTGTATAATTACGACCTTCAAGCAAATAAACCATCAAATATACATTACAAATGCACACAAAAACACACGCACGCCTACATCTATACAAACTTTTACGCCATGTTTACATATACATATGTATGTAGAACCAGGAGAGTACGGTAGTAGATACTATTCGTACATTTCATTTTCTCATATTGTTGTAACCCAACAACAACAACATCAGCATCAACGCACCAACGCACAGTGTTCACTGCAATAGACCAAAAATAAAAAATCAAGGTTAAGATCTTGAAACCCAATATAGCCTCACTGTTTCTAGATCTTATATGAGAATGAGAATTATCTACTGCGTATACGAAAAAACCCAACGAAAATGAGCAGATGATAACAAGATAATAAATTAAACAACAAATTTTATTCAGCTTTTGAGTAGATGTTAATGTGAGCAGACGAATATTGATTTGCTTCTTAAATTTTTGTTTTTTTGTTTTGTTGTTTACTTATTAGGTTTTCTCTTCGACCCACACAGCAAAAATTTTCTAACACTATTGCAGAAATTAATAAGCCTTTCTGGTCACGTCTGTTCTAGATATACAAAGCTTTTAAATGATATATTTGCTATTGTTTCATGAAGCAAATCATTATAAAAGAATATAATTTCCTAGAAAGTATAATTTTCCGTATTGATATGAATCAAAATGAAAGACGTCCCTTTAATTTATTTGAAAATAATTTTAATGTCTTTGGCTTGTTGAATATTTCTTAAAAAAAATTATGGTGACATGCTGACATTTTTATTTCTTACTCGTGAATACCATATATTTCAACTTTTGTAAAAGTTCTCTTCTGATTCCTTCATTCGGACTCCTTATTACTATAAGTCAATGTGTTGTGACTATATGCTGGTAATTTCAGGTGTCACCTAGTGCCACTCTTTGTGGTATCTTCGAAATATTAAAGCGATCTGCTAGTTTTTGAGAACATTTTCTAAACAAAATTTTGCGACAAAATTGAATGTATGGGGAGGGAAATCTATCGGTTTTAATTTGAACTAACGGTTATTTCGAATCTGGCAAAACTTATGTCATTCAATTCTGTCACAAAATTCAGTATATTATCTCCAACAAACGAAATGAAACGATTTACCTTTAAGCAACGTTGGGGTTTATTGGAAATTAATCATCATTTAAAATCATCTTTTCGGATGAAGCTTATTTTCATCTTAGTTGGTATGTTAATAAGCAAATTTGCCGTATTTGGGATTCAGAAAACCCAAACGTTGTCTTACAGAAGCCAATGCACCCAATACGGGTGACTGTTTGGTGCTGCTGACGGAGACGTCATTGGCCCATATTTCTTTTAAAATGAGGACGGCGCAACAATAACGGTCAATGGAGACACCTATCGCACCATAATAACCGTTTTTTTTTGTGTCCGCTCTTGATGGCATTGATGTAAACAATGTTTGGTTTAAACAGGATGGTGCAACTTGCCACACATCTCATGACGCAATCGATTTATTTTGTCAAACGTTTGATGGCTGCTTAATTAGCCGAAATGCTGATATCAGAAATTGCGATTTGATACCGTTGCACTATTTTCTGCGTGGCGCCATTAAAGACAAGTGTAATGCACACAAACCAGCGACAAGTGAGCATTTTAAGGCCAACATTCGTGATGCCATTGCCAGATACAACCGCATACACTCGAAAAAGTTCTGGCAAATTGGTCCGATCGAATGGTGTACTGAATGAACGAAATAATACTTCATTTCTAACCGCAACAATTATACTTCACAACAACAACAAAATAAATTTAGCAAAAATTCAAACGATTTTTGTTTTATTTAATTTTTAAATTTAATCATTTAAATGGTCCAGCCTATATTAGGAATAGCTGGGAAGAGAACTCTATAAGAATCTATATTTGAAATTTTTGAAACATATCCAAAACCTACACCTTCGTATTTTCATGCACTTACAGATATGCTACTAATTTTGTTCCACATTGTAGAATTTTGAGTTTTTCTTTAAATTTAAAAAGAATACGAAAATATCTTTTGAATGACATATACTTTATTAGGGTAACGTTGAAGAATTTGTGTGTATTTCTTAAAAATACACATTTTCTCAGTTCTTTAGTTTTATAAGGCTTTATAACTTCAATTAAATTAGCGTTAAGGGTGCAAATTTCGGACTTAAAATTTTATACTATAATATAGTGAACAATAGTCCACGTTGATATATCAACTGAGAGTATTTTTTGCCTCCGACTACTTACAAATTCGACCACTGTGCAACACAGCAATCAATCTGGATAAATATAATTAATTGTCGTATATCAATTAAAACAAAAGGTAAATAAATAATGCCGCTAAATACATACATACATACAATACGTACATACATATATACACAAATACGAATCCATATGAATATGTATTTGTGTATATATCACTACCTTGATCAAAAAGTTTTCGGAATAACACCCGTGTGGGTAGCCACGTAGCTTGGCTACGTAGCTTTTGCAAGTGTCAAGCTACATATGACGCTAAGATTTAGCGGAAATATCAACAACAAAAAAACACAAGTCGGAACGATAGAACCGCCACACGGGGGTTATTCCGAAAACTTTTTGTTCAAGGTAGTACATTCCATACCAGACATATGTATGTGCATATATGACAGATGTGGTAAACTGGAGACAAGTTGATTTGATTTGATTTGATGTGTATTAGACAAATACAATACAATGATCTAATATTTCTGCTTATTTGTAATGTATTGTAGTATTTATGTATGTACTTACGAGTAAGTATACATATACCGGAATGTATGTTATATATGATACACTTATTTGCTGGTCTCAAAATATATTCCATTTGTTTAAAGATACGTTTAAATGTGAATAATAATTCGTTTTGTAAGCCAGATAAATTTGGTGTCAAATTAGGAAATAACTTATAATTTAAATGCCTTTATCCAGCAGACATACAAATGGGATCTCCGGAAACTTATTACAATGCTCAATTTTCTAAACGTGATAAGATTAATTAGCTTGTATTTGATTTAAAACTAAACTTTATTGTCTTTATATTGCTGTACGAGGGCAGTGGGATACTTTAATAACTTTTTATAGTATCATCACAGCAACTGTTATGTATCACTTAACGACTATTGAATTTTCTGCAAGCTTTTTCCATGGTCTGTTTTTCATACTGATACTGAAAGCAGGCAACTTTGTATATACATACATACATACTTTTTTGTATAAGAAAACCACACAGAAACTTGATAAATACTGTAAGGACTCCTTACCATCGATATTTATGGCAAAAAGTATAATTCACTGAGTACCGTTCCGATCATATTAGCACAGTCCATATAATGAAAGAAATGATACTGAACTCATATAATTCAGACTGTAATTTAGTCATTTGCCCGTTGGTTGCCATAATTTTTTTTATCGTCACACCTCTAGGGAGCATATTAGCTTTCCGAATAACATCATTGATCTTTTCAAGCTAAGTAGATGATTAATCCGCTGTAGCTTCCTACATATGGTTTTTTTGTAATGGTGAAAATCCTTGCTAATTGGTGCTGATCTTTACTTTATTATTATAATTTTTTTCCATTTTTCTGATGTTTGTCATCATCGCCAAAGTTATGCGGGGAAGATCACGGGAGCTTCTTCTTTATTTTTTAGCTGGAGTTGTCTGGAGGGTAGTTGAAGCCTCATTATTAAACATCCAAAACCGCAATTAAATTTTTTCTTCGTCATGCCCTCTGTTGGGGCTCAAACCTGGATCGTTTGTGTTTTTATGCATGCGCTCTAACTACTACAAACGCCACCCCCCGGTTGACATGATTTCTCACACAAACACATGTGGGCACCTGTATAGGGTTTTATGCAATATTTTATAGATGCTTCATAGTTCCTGAGTATCTTTATTCACTCTGACACTTACTCAAATGTATGTTATAAAGCCTTCTTACCGAGAATTTCAAAGTGATGTAGTCCACTTCCTACTGATGTACTACTTTTAAGCCAGTTACCTGACTAGCCACAAGTTGTTTATAGAAGGTTTATAGAATCAAATGACGCAAAACGTGCAACAGGTTATTGTCAGTTTTAGTAGTAATAGCAGTAGTATGTATATCTTTATTTTGGTTACATTATAATTATATAGTAAGAAAGTATGTTAAATACTTAACAAAATTTTCTCTTGGAAGAAAATGTAGAGACAGTTGCAAAACTGAGCTACTTTCACATTATTTTTACTACGGAGTTCGTCCCAGAAAATGCAAGAGTGTTCAAGCCACAAACCCTTTCAAATGCTTTTATACTGAGGCAGACAAAAATATATACAAATATCGTGTTAAGCAATTTATTTCGTTTCGTTATTTTATATTTATTTTTTACTCTCCCTTTCCATTTTTAAGGCTGTTGGTGAATGAATTCCTTTGGTAAAATTAATCCCTGAATTAATTACAAAATGCTACGGTATTTATTTGCTCTTTGTGTGTAGTTATTTTTATTGCTATAATTTGTATTCCTTCTTTCTAGGATACGAATAAAATAATACAAAATAATCAAAATAAAATAAATGAAAAAAGAAATTTTAAAGCGTAGAGGGTTACAAAAAGAGATTTCCTTCTCTTTAACAAATGGTCGGCCAATTGTGGCAAAAGATTTTGCTGCAACGAAATTTAGTATCGTTGTCTTTTTGCTCTGAGTATATCTCATGTACCTCGGCCGGGCAGGCAGTCAATGCTGTTATCTTTCTTTAAGAGTGTGCTAAAGATGAGACCATTTGGGCAGTCAATTACTATTCAGTCGTATGAGCATGAAAAATGTTAAAAGTATGTACACCTTTGTTCTACTCGTAGTTACGCACAGTGTATTAAGGATAAGAAGTCATTATTTTTATCAAAGAACAACCATATGTGCCATTTCTTAAAAAAAAAGTATAAAAACTTAGAAATTCGTTTGTTAAATAATTGTTATTAGGGTGGTACATACACAGCTTTAAAATTTGTAGTTTGTTTTCTTAATGGGTGGTATTGTTTCACTGACGATTTTTTATTTCCCTAATATTGAACAACATATACGCGTACATACCCATACATTACGTACATATGCGTGGGTGCTAATTTTTTTTTTTGCTAAACTTGTAACAGTATTGGTGTGATTTTATATATTGTAGACTAAATATTATTAATATTGATTTAATACTCTACGCTTAATCAAAGTAATTGTTTGTGGCTATTTTTTCAACTTTTTTTCGTTTTTACTGTATTTACTCACAGGCCCGTTGAGTACATATTTTTTGTGTGATGCTTGTTAAAGATTTAAACTTGTTTGCTAAGAGTTGTTTAGAAAATTAATAATAAAGAAAATATATTACAGATACAGAAGCACTGCTTGTGTTTAATTTTCCAATTAAATGGAAATTAATATACATATCGCACTTGATCAGCAAGAAGGTGTTAACTCATAATTTTATAATTTTCAGTAGAGGTGAAAAGCTATTTGTGGTTACATTTCAACAGAATGTATAATCTAAATACGTCAGTAAGCAAAAAAATTATACCTTTTTCATGAGAATATACGATACATTTCTATTTCCACTTTTGTATTTGTCAAAATAATACCTTTTTGTTGATATAAAGGTAGTCACTATACTATCAAGAAAATGGTCTCAAATGTGGTTTTCAAGATGAAAGAGTAATCGGATTACGTTGAAATTTTTACAGCAGAGAGATATTGATGTTTTTCGATGATTTCTTGTGAAAAGTGAAAGTTTAAAAATTTTGAGTTAATAATCTCTTGTTAATCAAGGGCGATATCTGATATATAACCAATATGAATAGTTTACAAAAAAAAAATTGTTTTTTTTTTATTATCTGTTTAGCACTACACAAGCCATTACCAAAATTTATTTAATTAAATATAATAATTAATTGCTTACAAATTTAATGCAGTATTATAATGAATTACATGATATCTTATTTTAAGCAAATATGTATGTCTTACGTTCATATTTAATATTAATTTTAATTTTTTTTTAATCTTAGTAATAAAGAGAGAAAGAATAACTAGAAGTGAAATTTACAATTTATATTTAATACCCCATAATACCAAGGGAAAAAGTGATATTTTTAACGTTGCATAGCCATATTTCTGGTCTATATGTGATTTAATTGTATATTTTGTCTGTCAATTTACAATTTATTTGAATATTGTTGCATAGCTATCGAATAAGCAACTTTAAGCGTATTTCGCATCTTGTTTATACCTATTCGTATGGCAAGTTGTAAAAGAACGCAAGCACACACACGTACAAGTTTCTAAAGTCATATTACTGCAATAAGAAAATATTTATTAAATTAATTATTCACATTTGTAACCGCGTATTGTGTGGCATAAAAAAACATAAACATGGTCTGGAGGGTAATCTACTCTAATATAGTATTAGTATTATGTATATAGAACGTACAGTGTACACCTTTGGAATATGCAAGAAAATTATATGAAATAATTATTTTTTATTACTCTGAAACTCATAAACGCGACAAACGCAAAAAAAACACCAAATAAAAGTATAAAAAATAAAATTGTTCAATAGAAATACAAAACTTGCAGAAAAAAATAAAAGACTCATACATACATACATATGTTTGTATGGCTGAGTGTGTGTAAATTTGTATAAATTCACTTACAAGCATAATGATACATTCAAGTAATACAATACAAAAGGAAATGTAATGAGCATTGTTGGTAATAAGAATGAATGTTGCCTTATATAGTAGGGTGGGCCATTTAAAAGTTTAAATTTAAAAATGCAGTAAAACAAAAACCGTTTGAAATTTTGCCCAATTTATTTTTTAGCTGTGAAGTACAATTGTTTCGGTTAGAAATGAAATATTATATCATTCTTATGACTGCCGCGGCTGGCCTCATTCTATCGAACCAATTTTCGAGAACTTTTTCGAGTGTATGACATCGTATTTCGGCAATGGCATCACGAATGTTGGCCATCGAAAGCTCAATTGTCTCTGGTTTGTCGGCATAACACTTGCCTTTAACGGCACCCACAGAAAACAGTCCATCGGTAGCAGTTTCTGGGCGGCCAAGTAATATTAAGTAATATAACCATTTGGCTAATTAAACGGCTATCGATTGTGGCTTGAAATGTGAGGCAAATTGCACCATGCTGTTGAAACCAAACATCGTTCACATCAATACCATGAAGAGCAGGCACAAAAAAATCGATTATCATGTTGGCGATAGGTGTCTCCATTGACCGTAAAGGTTGCACCACCTTTGGGTTTTCTGAGCCACAACTATGGCAATTTCACTTATTAACGTAACCACCAAGATGAAAATAAGCTTCATCCGAAGAGATGATTTCTTTGATTTTTTTGTGTTTTTGCAATTGCAGTCGAGATAATAAACTGAATTTTGTGACGGAATAGAATGACATAAGTATTGCCAGATTTGAAATAATCGCTGGTTCAAATTTAAGCCGATAGATGGCCTACCCGATATATGTATGCATGTGTGTATGGATGTATGTATGTACTATACAGTAGGAAATACGAATGTCTATGTACATGTGCAAATACATTTGCATTTTTACTGACTACAGGAAGTTGTGAATGGCATGGAATACATGCATACATGTAACCAACTGCCACTTATACAATAATATCTCTTTAGATAGAACAGTAGCAGTAGCAGTAGCAGTAGCAGTAGCAGCACATTGAGATGAAAATACATTTACACTATATTTACAATGTGTGTGAAAATTGTTTCATTTAATGCTGTTCTCACCTACACAATCATAATTTTTTCAATGGGGTGTGTTGATATATAAACATATTCACTTTAAAGTGTGTGTATGTATGTGTCAATTACCAAGAGACACTACTTTTGTTAACCATTTCAAATAAGGGCAATTGTATGCAATATGGTAAAAACACACACACTCAGGCATTATTCCCAGCCTGAGCTTATGACTCGTTTTCTATACCTTAACATACCTCTACAGCTATGGCTTGCTGATAGTGGTAATATGGAAAAGAAGCCAGCAGTGCTTACATCATATTTTCGTTTCCTTTGAAACAACAACAAAAATAGAACAACAACAATAATAATTCTGTTCATATATTTTTATAACTTTCATCTATTTAAGACGGTTTGAATGTATGACTGACTGTGTAAAATGAGTAAAGGCGTAGTTGGCATGGGCTTTTGTCTACTACACTCTACTTAAAATATAATGTAATGGAAAATTTACATCCCCTCCTCTGAGTGTGAGCATGGGGAGCATTAATATTTTCAAACAATTATGAATACGCGTTTTAGTGTACTCGTATAATGGCTGGCGTAATACAATGATCTCTTGTATGGCTTTCATATGATAATATTCTTTCATACGTACTGTACAACAAAAGGGTTATTTTTATTCATTTACTTACCCTGTTATGCTCGTTTTCACATGACGTTTGTTTTTTTTTACTTTATATTATTCGCTCAATTCAGTTAGAGGTTGTTAGATATGGTACTTGTTTGTAACAATTTTCATTTTTATTATTATTATTATTACTGTTATGATAATAATATTTTGCACGTTAAGCATTATTATTTTTTGTAAATTTTATTCATTTTTTATCACAAGGTGAGGTACTGAAATGAAAAGAAAAGACAATTGTTTGAATTGAAAGGAAACATATATACCCATACATACATACATACATAAGTGTATGCATATATAGACGAAAAAAACATTTTTTTCTTTTTCAAAACAAGTTTACGTTAATAAGGAAATTAAAATCTTTTTTTGATTATTGTAAAAATTAAGATTTCTAATGTTAAAATATGTACAGTATGTCAACAATGATTTTATACCTACGAGTACAAAAATAATAAGCATTTCATTGGCAATAAAATGTCGGGGTTTGTTTCTACATACCTATTTTGTTTGTTGTAAGATACCCGCCTGCCAATCAGAAGGTATTCGGTTCAATACCAGGACAGACCATCTTAAAAAAAGAAAAAAAGTTTCTCGACAGCGCGGTATCACCTCATAATATTAGCTAGTAACTGGTTATTATGAGTATTACTACCATCGAAAACTTCTCTAAATGCATTTGCCGTTCGGAGCCGGCGTTAAACTGTAGGTCCCTCTCAATGAGTTTCAAATAGAATCGGGTGCAGGTATAGAACTTTAAGTTGCAATAAAACAACGATGGATTATTCGAATGACATGAATTTTATTCATCCGAAAGATAATCTTGTCGCATTACCTTTTAAATATGATTTCTGTCATATGACCGCCACGGCTAACGCGGATGTAGTCCAGTCTGGACGTCCAATTTTCAATGACTTTTCCCATAATTTGTGGCCGCATATCGGCAATAACATGGCGAATGTTGCTTTCCAAATGGTCAAGCGTTTGTGGCTTTACCGCATAGATCAATGACTTTACATGCCCCACAGAAAGTAGTCTAGCGGTGTTAAATCACAAGATCTTGGAAGCCAATTCACAGGTCCAAAACGTGAAATTAGGCGGTCACAAAACGTGTCTGTCAATAAATCTATTGTAGCACGAGCTGTGTGATATGTTGCGCCGTCTTGTTGAAACCATATCTCTTGAATATCATGGTTATTCAATTCAGGAATGAAAAAGTTAATAATCATGGCTCTATACCGATCACCATTGACTGTAACGTTCTGGCCACCATTGTTTTTGAAAAAGTACGGACTATTGATTCCACCAGCCCATAAGGCGCACCAAATGTAACGGTGTTTCCACATACACTTGAGGATTACCTGTTTGTTGACGTAGCCATTCAACCAGAAGTGCGCTTCATCGCTAAACAAAATTCTCTTAAGAAAATCGGGAACAACGGTAATCTCGTTTTGGGCCCATTCGATGAATCTACGCCTTACTTGATGATCGCTTGGCTTAAATTCTTACACGAGTTGGATTTTGTAAGGACGCAAACCGAGATCCTTCCTCAAAATCTTCCATAAAGTGGATGGACACAGATCCAATTCCTGTGCTCGATGGCGGATGGACTCATTCGGGTCTTCCTCAATGCTACGCTCTACAGCAGCAATAGCTTCTTCTGTACGCACGCTGTACGGTGCGGGGGATGCGAGTTATCAATAAGAGTAAGCGTGGTGCGAAAACGCGTCATGGTTAATCGCATTAACTGCTCTGATGGACGATTTTTTCGACGATAAAATGGGCGTAGTGCGCGATACGTTTTCGGCATAGAACCATTAGTTTCGAAATAAAATTGCACTATGTGCAAGCGTTGTTCAGGCGTGAGTCTTTTCATGATAAATTGGCGAACCAAACTGAGAAAAAATCACTCGGTCGCCATCCTGAAAAGTAATTTTCATAAGCAAATTTTGTTTAGCGATAAAGCGCACTTCTGGTTGAATGGCTACGTCAACAAACAAAACTGCCGCATTTGGAGTGAAGGTAATCCTCAAGTGTATGTAGAAACACCGTTACATCCACAAAAACTGACTGTTTGGTGCGCTTTATGGGCTGGTGGAATCATTGGTCCGTACGTTTTCAAAAACAATGGTGGCCAGAACGTTACAGTCAATGGTGATCGGTATAGAGCCATGATTACTAACTTTTTCATTCCTGAATTTAATAACCATGATGTCCAGGAGAGTGGTTTCAACAAGACGGCGCAACATTTCACTCGGCTCGTGCCACAATAGATTTATTGAAAAACACGTTTGGTGACCGGCTAATTTCACGTTTTGGGCCTGTGAATTGGCCTCCAAGATCTTGTGATTTAACACCGCTAGACTACTTCCTGTGGGGCTATGTAAAGTGATTGGTCTATGGGGTAAAGCCACAAACGCTTGACCATTTGGAAGACAACATTCACCGTGTTATTGCCGATATATGGCCACAAATGTTGGAAAAAGTCATCGAAAATTGGACGTTCAGATTGCACTACATCCGCGCCAGCCTTGGCGGTCATAGAAATCATATTTAAAATGTAATGCCACAAGATTGTCTTTCGAAAAAATAAAATTCATGTCAATCGAATAATCCATCGTTGTCTTGTTGCAGCTTTAATTTCTATACCTCTATAAAAAACACCCCTTACAAAAGAAGGTCACACCAAATATTACAAGTCTGACAAATGTTTTTATTATCTGCTAAATTTAATTTAAATATATTTTCCAATTTTTGTGTAAAGAGTGAGCAAAATTTGTTTTTGGTTTACTTACGATTTTCAAGGATATCGTATGTACATATATTATCATATCAATCAAAAAAAAAAAAAAAAAACTGTGTTAGGAAGCAAAAGGAGCCATTTTACTGGTGATGAAGTTGTAAATTAGGCTTGGGTAGTCCGCAAACGACCTAGTTCAATCGAACTACTCACACAAGTGAGCTAAGAGAGTCGCTCATTACAATGAGTCTTTTTAGCTCCGTAGTTCGTTCGGTCGTTTCTTCTTTCATGTTTCTTTTTCGTACATGTTTTTCTTTAGATTGTGAGTCTTTTTTTCATGTTATATGAAGAGAACATACCTTGGTAGTGCCACGATGAGTACTATTGGCTCCATAGTTCATGTTTCTTTTTGTTTATGTTTCTTCTTCGTTCATATTTGTTTCGTTGATATGTTTGGCATTTAATATGAAAAATAATTAATAAATTTGCAAATAATATATATAAGCAGTGTTGTCACACTCTGAATATGTAAATTAAGCAAAAGGAATATGAATATGCATATTATGTTAAAAAATAAATTCACAATTTTTTCTTTTCACAAATAAATAAACATTTGAAAACTTTTATGAAAAGGTTATAAACCAAACACAATTGATTATACTCTATTTTCTCTTTTTTTTCATTCAAAATATGTCTTTTTCTCGCTGACTTTAGTTTTTCAAAAGAATATATGGAAAATCGAATTCGTACAGAGAATAATATCACATTAATTTTGACCTTCACTTAAAGAAATAATTAGTTCAGTGACATTTATACAAAAATCAGTTAAAACCCCTGGCAATAAAATAATAAAAACTGCCAAAAATGCTAGTGTTCATTTGCAAATTTGCGACAAATAACCTTTTAAAATATACATACGAGTATGTATGTATGTACCTGCAATAATATGTTATTGCAAATTTTTAATTATTAAAATAAAAAATCAAAACCCTTAAAAAACCGTAATTAAATGTTGTTTTAAAGATTATTTGAAAAATTATATACATATGCGCTATTATATACATATGCGCAACAATATGTGTGAAATTTTTGGAAATTTTTTTAAATTTGAAAATTAACGATCAGTTAAAGTAGGTTGTGGGAACGTTTGGGCCATGATGAAATTACATAAGGTGAAGTTGTTTGTGCGGCTGATTGCTTTTTTGCGTTCAAATGCTGTCGAAAGTTTTTCTTGCGCAGCAGAGACTTATTAAAAAGAATAATCCAAGGATATCGTTAAACTATGTCTTATCGCCAAAAAACATGCTGCAAAACGCTTTAAATAATAATATATTTATAATGAAGTCTTCATATTCAATATTTATAATTGAATACCGTCCAGAAAGCGAAATATTTGAAAATTAAAATTTTCAAGAAAATTATCTAATAAATGTGAAATCAACTGAGTACTGAACTACTGAACTAAGTGAACGATCTAGCTCATATAAATGAGCTGAACTAAAAAGAGCGCCCACTGAAAAGTGCTAAAAAACCCAAGTCTATTGTAAATATTTAATTATTTTCAATGTGTAAACTCATTCTTGACACACTGTATATGTATGTATGTAAATATTGTCATACAATAAGTTTGGTTTTGATTTCTTTTCAAATAGTATTAATATGGGCGTGATTTATTGAAATTAATTGCTTTATACGTAATATCTGAAATAAGATTTCGACTCTTTTAAATGTGAAAGCTATCGGCAAAATACCTTCAATACGTTGACTTAAAAAGAAGCAATTTAACTAAAAAATTTTATTTGTTATTTCAAGGTAGACTACACGACAACTACACTATATATGTATGTTTGATTGAACAAAACGAAAAAAAATCTTTAATTTAATGCTGTTGAAACAGGTGTTTTAATTGCAAATAAACAAATTTTTAGTATTTGCATAAAATGCTTTTAATACAATGTTTTATGTTAACGAGGGTGGTAGAAGAGAAAGGGGCGCAAAAAAAGGCACATGCATATGCATAGACTGAACTATTTAGAAACCATTTGTGTAACAAAGGCAACAACAACATAAACCACGATAATGCGAATAGTAATTTACATATTGTGTACTGCACAAATTACAAAATTATTACGGATTTTGTTGTTTGCTCATAAAATTTCATGTGCTTATCATCAATAGCAATAAACAACATATTGACTGTTGCTACCGATGTTGCTACTTCTGTTGCTGCCATTTGCCGTATACATATATTATGGTACACGGTGTAGCTGTAAAGAGTGTGTGTGCGTGTGTGCATGTGGTATGTGTTGGCGAGTGAAAATAAAATGAATTTTCTATGCAAAATAAGACTCAAAATAAATCCATTTATTTTTTTTTACCTATAGACACCTCGTGTGGTGGTTGAATATTTATTTTTACTTTCATCCTGCCTTTCTGACTTCAAATTTTGTGTTTGAATTTAAATCATTTGTTGATATTCAATTTTAATTAACATGTTGTTTGGGCTTCAGACAAAAAAAAAAAAAAAAAAAACTGCAGAAAATTTGTTGGAAAAAAATAAACTCAACTATTTAATGCCAATAATGGCCGGTAAACTAAATTTATTTTCATTTTTATTTATCAAATGAATCGTTGAAATGCATGTACTTTCAAAGAGTTTAAATGAAATAGAAAAATGGAATTTAATTCTAATATGCTCGCTCTATTCAAATAAGAGAAAGTTTTGCAGAGAGAAATAGCGCAAAACAAATTTATTTAAAATTAATACACATATACATACATACGTATAATTATTTATAAAAAATATAAATATTTTTTTTTGTTTTTAATAAACTTTATTACTTTCGAAATGAATTCAATGCAAAAATTGTTAATTTTGATCAAAGTATTTGATTTAGTTTTTTTTAAGCCATTGATTAAAATATTGCAAAAACTTTTACATTTTCAACTTTAAAGTTTTTTCAAAATATATGTGCGTACTTGTATATGTATTTGAGCTATTAACTTTGCCGTTAGACAAGGAATATTTAGTAGAAAATTTTTGAACGGTTTCATATTCTAGTTTACATCTTCAGCTCCCATGTTAATATTTTAAAGCATAATTATGACATAAAGCTATACACTGAGCAAAATTAAGTATTTGCTAATCTTAGTTTAACCATTTGATTAAAACTAAAATAAGCTTTATTTTTTGGTTTTTTGAATACGAAATGGGATTTTTGGCATTTTTTCACTACATTCTAAACAAAATATTTTTCGATTGCTTTTGCAAATATATTTGTAAATGTTCTGCAAGTGCAGCATGTAATGTTAGAATTTCTAACGCCTGACATAGAAGCAGTATTACTTAAAAAGTTTGTCTACTTTTATAAATTGTATTAACACTTGAATTATATTGTGAAAGTAATGTGGAGTACGTTTAGGGCACCATTATTCTTGGCATTCACTGATTGGTAAGTTTCTCTTTGTGCCTTCTTGGATATCGAGGGTGCTTTTGAAAGTACTGGTCTTGACTACATTTCTAGGTCATTAGAAAGCAAGGAACTGAAGAAATCAACTACAGTTTGAATAAGTTCCATATTCAGAGGCAGGACCAACAGCTTGTGCTATGAGAAAACGTAAGATATGTGCGTTCATCTGAGAATGCAATTGCTCTCAGGTCTACTCCTTCAAAGGCTTTATTTGTACTAATGAACTGGCTTCCAGTTGACCTGATAGCTAGGCTGATGGCGATCATGTCTACGATAAGGTTGGAGATGACAGAGACATGGTCTGACAGTATCGAAGGGCATGCGGCCATCTTTAGGTATTTGAATACGATCCCTAATGGGATAGATTACTGTCCACCCAAATTCTTCAAGCCCGTAATTGCACCCTGTTCTGTTGAGGTATACACGGATTGATCACAATCATCGGAAGTTGTTGGTTTATTCCTGCAGTATCTTACAGGCGGTGGTCTCGGCGATAAAGAGGACAGCGGACTGGTTGATGTACTATATGTTTGTGAAAACCGAATTTGTACGGAGAGTCAGGCTGCGATCAGGGCGATCTCCGGTGACTACTCGACATCACGACTGATGAGTGAATGCTGGGCATCTCTGAACGAGATGGCGAGATATTCAAACCTTGATTCAGAGATTATCTGTGTAAGGTACCACTCTGACACCCAGGGGAACTGTGCGGCAGACGAACTGGCGAGGGTGGGGTGGGTGAAGAGATTGACCACTTTGTTGGGATGTCACTATTTTATTGTAGACTTCTGGTTATGCGGTACATGTTGGCCAGGACACAGTTACGGTTGGATGGTGAACCCACGTGCTCTGTATCAAGGCAAATCTGGCCTCTGTATGATCGGGCTCGCTCGGCTTCTATTATGAGGTTGCCACCACATAGGCTATGAATTCTGGTGACTCTGATTACTGGGCACTGGGTGGTTGGTGCGCACGCTAGGATATTGGGTCTACCAATCAATGACTACTGTAGAGATTGTCAGCATGAGAAAGACGAGGAGACTGTCGAGCATTTCTAGTGCTAGTGTCCATATCTTTCGGATATCAGGCCTGCATTCCTTGGCAGTCCGTTTCTGCATGCCATGTCGGACCTGGCTAATGTGAGTATCAGCAGGTTGGTTTGGTTCGGTTCGGACCGGAATGCGAACATGTAGGTATGTTTGGATTACTGATACGGGCATCAGAGTGGAATCAATATTGGATCCAAGCAAGCTGGGCCGGTGTCTGTCTACCCATCGTTGGTGCGCTAAAGAATGACTGTCGGAGAAACACATGATTATATATTTCTATTCTCGATATCATTATAATTTTTTTTTTTTTTTTTTAGAGTAGCGAATCTGTGCTGTTTACACTAAGCTGCTTATCCTATAGTAAGAAATTGAGTCTTTCGCTGAGTATGTCCCTATGGATGTATACGGCCAATAATCACTTATGATGCTACAGCTCTGTGGAGAAATAATGATGAAGCCACCAACATAACATCAATACATTAGGCAATATACAGAGACTTTACTGCTTCGGTTTAACTGTGAGATAGGGAACATGTCCAACATCGACATTGGAAGCCTGGATATCATGCCTTTGCACTTTTGCTAACGCAGAATAAAACTTATTACTCCATTACATTTTTCATTTTTTTTTTTCAATTAAAATTAAAACAAATGTTTTTCGTTTCGTCTTTTTTTTTCTTCTGTTTATGTTTCGAACTTACATTTTAAATATTTTCTTTATAGATATGCGGTTGCAATCGAATAGAAAAATATGAACAAGTATTTAGTTTAGTTTTGTTAAACCTACATATGTATGTACATATATATACACGCCTAAGTATACATATGTCTGGTCTTTATGTACCCAAATGAGTTTTTCTTTTCCAAATGTTCGTCTTAATAACTTCTTATCTTTTTTAAATTATTATTTTTTCTTTGTAAATTGATACAAAAAGAAAACTGTCATATAATCTTTGTTCTTAAATCATTTTCATTTCATTTCTTATTGTGTGTGACTTTTTCCTTTTGAACTTAAAGTTCTTTAATCTGCGGGACTTTGAATCTGTAACGTTTTTTGTCGTTTGTTTTTCTGGTTTTTAGTGAAAAGGGTTAACATTTCTCTTTTATTATTTGTCTTACAATTTCTTTGTACTTTACGGTGTATTTTTTTCTTTCTTTGTTTGTTACAACAATATGTACATGAATTTTTCTTTATCCTTTTTGACACTTAATTTTTTTGCTTTTTTTTGCATTTTTTTTTTTTTCTATGAATTGAGGCTTTTTTTCTGTGTTGTTTGGTGTTGGTATTTGCTTTTTACTTTTATTGTCATCTATAGTGTGTGGGTTTTCTTTGCTATAAAAGTGTCAAAGTTAGTATTTGTCATTGCTTAAGTGTCTTAACCTTTAATCTTTTGTTAACATGTTGACATTTATTCCGCCGTTGTAAGTCATTTTGTGTGTTCACTAAATAGTAGGAGGCTAAAAACTTTTCAATTATAAATAGATAATTAAAGGTCAATATGTGATATTGAAGCAGAAATAATAATAAATATAAAATTAATTTTTATTTGTATTTATTATTATCTTCTAAATAAATGCTATTTTGAGCGCTATTTAAAGAAGAAAGTGGCCAACATTTAAGCTGAACTCTTTTAAAAGTAATAAAAACAAGTAAAACTTTAAACTGTACTTTACTAAGTACGTTTAGTATAAAAATGTTATGGAACAAAAAGGGAAGAGAGAAAACTTTGCTAATGACCAGTTTTTTTGTTTCACTATGAAGTGAAGTAGTTGCTGTTGATACCGCAAGGAAACAAGAAATTACAATTGTTGTCAAAAACACTTAAAACCCATTAGCCAACATTGTGTTGACACAGAGACAATGTTTGTATAAAACGAAAAGAGACAAAAAACAAAAAATATGTATAAAAGAAGAAAAATAGAAACTTTTGTTAGAATTCACCCTCAAAACAACCAAAATGTGCATTATGCATATTATTACGAAGGACACTCTTGCTCAAATACAAACACACACACAAACACACACACATACACATGCCTGCAAAAAACAAATGAACAGAACAAAAACTTGAAGAAAAATTAAGTATAAACAAAAAAGACTAGCATGGTGGCAAGGCCTACTTTCAAGAAACATTTAAAATGTAATTTCTTCCAACTTGCAACAGTAATGTTCCAACGACAAAAAAAGCCACAACACTAACAACATTAGTAATAACACCAAATAAAAAAATTGAAAAAAAAATATACTGAAAACAACACTGGCAAGCGAAGCAGGCAGTTTGAAGTTGAAGGGTCATCAAGTGTCGCTTGAGAGCAGAATTACAAGAGGAAACTCTCACATGCACCCAACGTTTAAATACATTGCCAATCGTTATATGCAGATGAATGCATGTTCTTTGCTGTAAAAAGAAACAAATTTATGCCGCATAAATTTAAACAAAAAATTAAAATAAAAATAAGAACAATGATGCCATTTTTCTTCAGGCTTGGAAAAATAACAAACCCATAATTTGTGCAAAAAAAATATGTATATTTAAGGTCAAACTATTGTTTTAGTACTCGAAAACATCATCCAAAATTGTAACGCATAAAATCCTAATGAAAGCAAAGCAATCTGGGTTTTTCCGCAACACCCAGAAAAATATATTTTTTTGTTTGAAAAAAAAAAAAAATCAAATTAATACTACAAATTAAAAAATTGTATGTCCGCAGCTTAGTCAGGTGGAATTTTTAAAGTATAGCTTAACGAACAAAACTGCATCGAACTTAGTTTACAAAGAACATATTTTTAATAATCAATTTCAATTTAAAGTAATCCATCACAGCAGCTGTTAAATCAACCAGTTTAGTTTTCTTTGAAATGAGGAAAAAAGAACATTGCAAACACATTTCTTTCTTACATGTAATCACGTAAAAACAACGAAATCGAAAAGTCTGACAAAAGTCAAGTTAAATGTTGCATTTAACAGCTCCTTTGATATTTGCTTTTAATGCATTGAACGAAGAAAAAAATTCCTCAAATTTTTCGGCGGTTTTTCATTGTTTTTTTTCTTTCTCTCTTATTTTTTGAGCATTTTGGAAGCGTGCACGTCTTGAAAATAAAGTTTTCAATTGTTTGCATTTGTCTTTATCATTTGCTTTCCATTTTTTATTTTTTTATTTTATTTTTTTATTTTTGGTGGTGATGACAACAATTTGCGATAAATTTGCTAGTGTGGAAATAAGAAATTACGACAATTCTAGTTTTAAATTATCACACACAACCATTCTTCTGTGCTTGTAGAAATTAAATTGTAATTTAAAAGGGGAAAACATATACAAAAAAAAAAAAAACAAATTTACCTTTAAAATTAAATTTAAACGAATGAATTTTCTTACTTTTTATTCCTCATTTTTGTCTGAATATCAATGTACACGCATACATACATACATACATACGTTTGCTCCTATATTTTTCACCATCAATATCGCATTAATATTTTTTCCACCTCTGAATACCTGAAAACAAAAGAAAAACGATTATGTATTTCTCTCTCTCTCTCTCGCATTTTTTGGAGAAAATTTATGTGTCTGATATGTAAAATAGCCTTTCAAAACAAAGCTCTGCATGTTGGTATTTTTCATTTTGTTTGCAACAAGTCGTTGTTGCAGAAGATAAATAGCTCCTGTTGCTGTCGCTGTTTTAGTTAGGCTACCTTAGAAAGCAACTCCTATTGTTTGGGAATATAGCCACACAGCGCAAAAGGCTTAAAAATAACGCCATTGAATATGTCATCACACACACTTGATACTCACATACATGAACAACTACTAGCAATACGCCTTAACCTGGACACATTAAGGTTCGAGTGGGTGGGTTCAAGCATTTATGTAGTTGCCTCAGTAATAAGATTAGAAGGATATATTAATTGCAAGCAGGCATACAATTAAAACTCTTTCGTAAATATCCTGCTGATTTAAACATTTTCGTTAAAATTTCTTTGATTTTGTAAATACTCGTGACGGATGCTAAACAAAAACTAATTTCATCATCACTAATAAAGTTTTGAGAAAAATTCGAGGAAAAATTTTTAGCCAACAAGTAGCTGAAATATTAATTAGACGAAACACAAGAGTACATACGTATGTATGTACATATCATGTCGTAACCGCCAAAAAAGCTTAACCAACATAATTTTCGATTTTCGTTTGTTTACATCATCTCTTAAAATGTCATCGTCATACAAAGTACCGTTACAAATTTGTAGCAAAAACAATTCACACTGTTTGTTGGCTTACAATTTTGAGAACAGCAGCTTGTTGGTTAAGCTAAATTTCTCTTTAAAAAATTAAAGAACAGTAAAAAAACAAATATCTTATTAATGGTGCTCAAAGGGAAAGCGTAAAGTTATTCATCAAATAAGCTCGAGAGAAATCATCGTTTGTGACATGCTTCCCTATTAAACTACTACTGCGCTGGGAGTAGAAAAACAATTCGTAATAAGGAGTACTTTATTTAAAGAGCCTTAGTTGCAGGCCGCTTTTTCAAGTTCAATTCAAAGGGATTTAGCAATAAAATTTGGTATTGGCATCTCCCGCAAGCAATTAGAAGAAGGAAACATTAAAAAAAATTGATTGAATGCATAACAATATAAGGTCCACGTATCGACAAAAAAAAAAACTGAAGTTGCGAATGTTATTTTTCTTGAGCATACAGTAAAGCAGCCGCTCTTTTAGAAAACTTTTCTCTGGAGTGACGAATAGAAATTTTTTCGATTTTGATCTGATGAAAAATGTTATATATGGAGATCTTCAAGCATGCAACACAATCCCAGGTAAACGTCCATGAGAGTTTTTTAATTAGCCAACTTTTTTACCAGATCTTAGACCTGTAGTCAACCCTTGATGTAGAGCAGCACATTATTGCTATCAAATTAGAAATTTTAGTAATTTATGGACAGAAATTAAAAAGAAATGCTAAGCAATACCAAAGGAACTTTACGTGGGACTTTAGAATGTATGCCAAGGAAATGGGGATATGTTATCGTGGGACTTTAGAATGTATACCAAGGAGATGGGGAAATGTTTTCAAGAAAAGGGGTTATCCTACCAAATACTTTGTTTTAAATAAAATAAATAACTAGTTTTGTCTTTTTTCTTGTAAGTAATTTTTGTTATAATTTTTGCTAAAATACTGTCCAGCCAATTTTTTGGGTTTTGCTCTATTTTAACACAAAATTAATGAACTGAAACAAAGAAAACTAAAGTAAACTAATGCTACGTATTTCTGGGATCAAAAGAGATGTCCTAATAGAAATGATTAAAATAATAAACAGCCAAAAAATGTGCTAACCCAATGTCCACCACTGTATATGTATGTATAAACGAAGATAAGATACATTTATTTCTTTAAAAAAAATTTTTATCTTAACTGACACAGACATCATCAGTAGGTTATAAAAGTGACAGCGAAAAAGCTCAAGTGACAAGAATTACCGTTATTACACTAAAATGTGAGCAATATTAGCTGCATTATATACATCGGGATAATAACACTTACATACTAAATTTCATGGTAATAACTTAAGGAAAAGCAAAGATATTTAAAAAAAAAAACCTTCTCCTGTAAAATTGTATTTTTGGTGGTTAAGCTATTTTGGCGGTTACGGCACCATATGTATATAGCTGAAAAGTTTACAAATATTGAAAATAATTTCATCACTTAAACGTATCTAGTACGTTTTTAACAACCCTTTTAAGCCCTTTGTGCGAGTTAGATGATTTTAGACGTTTCAGTTCTTTATCTGACAGTTTTTCTTTTATAAATAAAACCCCATTAGAATAATATCTGAGGTGTATAGACACTTGAGAATTAATAATACTTTTACCATTGCCCTTGCTGATACAACATGAGCGTGAAGTGACAAAGCAGGGGTAATAATGGTAACTACCATTTTTAAAGCTCGTATGGATAATATTGATGATGACGGATTTTCTATATTTATAAATGAAAAAAATAAAAATAAAAAATAATAAAAACGTTGACATTAATATTTGAATATTGATATTGAAAATGTTTTTTTTTTTGTTTTGATGTTGTCGTAAACCTTGCATTGTGTGTAGGTGTGCGTTGTGCGACATGCGGCATGGGGCAAGTGTCAAGGACATAATAATTTAATGATTTCCTTGTGTTAAAAATCAATTATTTATATTAATTTGCTATTATTTTCAATAAATGATTTTGTATTTGCTTAATGCATTTATTTTGTTTTTCTTTCCAATTGTTCTTGGTCTTTAGAGATTCCATCAATTTTCATTTGAAATGTCACGATTTTAAAGTATATGACCTAATCCATTGAAAAATATTTTACAAACAATTTTTGATTGATTATTAATTCTTCTCCAGAATTAGAGCATTATAGCAATTTATAGCAACCTTGCTTAATACGTTTTCAAATTAAGTCAATTCCTTTAGAATTGATATGAATAAAATATATTTTATACCATAACGGAGTATTAATGCTCAATAAACAAGTTGGCCATGACAGCACATTGATTCCTGTTTCCTTTATCATTTATATGCTCGTAACTTATTTGATATAATAATGTGACAATCTAAACACAGACATGACATTATACTGCATTCATTTGAAGGTAACCAGAGAAGCAGTATGAAAAAATAATGAATATATACTAACTAACTACTACTTGAGGCATTATAACATTTTTCAAACGATTGACTCAGCAAACTGTCCATGTGACAGAATGTTAAAATATTTACTTCACACACACATGTCTATGCATATATACAAATGTAATAAATGTATATAACAAACACATACTCTTTCATTAAATACGTGCATTAAAAAAAAGAAGAAAAAAATACATTGAATGTATACATCAGATACTTATAAATGAATATGGGTCATTACACATTGTGTGCGCATGAATTGAAGAAAAGTTAATATTTTATATCGTTTGAAATATAGACCTGAATGGGTACTGGCAGAGAGTCCTTAATACTTACAAAATTAGCTGGCGTCTTGAAAGTTTTTTCATTTAATATATTATGGACTTAGTGTATGTAAATGGACTCAGATATTTTATAATTTTGTTATTCAAGCTAATGTTTGGTTGTGGACATTACCTAAGGCTAAGATTTTGAGTAGCCGTAAAGCAGTGGTAAGTGGCTGTGTGTGTGTATTTGATGTGGTATTAGGCAATGCAAAAAGTTTTATCAAAATCAACAATTTTGAAAATTAAGCAAAGCAATTTGTAATAGTAAGCAAAACGTAATGCATTCAAATGGTTTAATCGGTAATTTTATTTGATTTACAAGATGCCTTTTAAATTTTTGATCAATAGAAAAAAAAAAAAAATTTTTTATGATTCTCTGTAACCGTAGCAATTTCTGTTTGGATTTTAAATGTAAATAATCTTTTTAGTAAATTTTGTTAAATTAAATTCAATTTATTTCTATACAAAAGCTTATTTTCTTTTTCTTTTCTGCCAACAAAAGATATATTTTTTTTTACAAATTTTTAATTCACATTCAGATAAAGTCATTTTGTTAAAAAGTTAACCTTTTTGTCTATTTGTCTATTTGTGCTCAATTAATAGGGGCTTATTTTCAAATCATAGTCTTTTTGTTCATTTATTCTAACAATGCGGGTTTTGGCCAAACAAATTATCTTAAACACCAAATACATAATACATACAAGCAGTGTATACATATATACATACATACATGCACACATACATGCATACATACATACATACATAACTAGAATACATTAAAGGCAATCCGATAAGACAATATGACTTTTAAATTTATTTTAATAATTGCTTAAGTAGATTATATCTTGAAGATATTGGCTAATTTACATTACATATGATATGTTAGCAGTTAAATTTACAGATATCAAAAGGAACAAAAAGGAGTTCCTTTAAAGGATTTGAAGAAGAAAAGAAACAGAAAATATCAGTATGATATTATATTCTAAAGGATAAACGATCATATTATGCTGCTTTTATTTCGAATTTAAAGTGACTTTTAAGTGTGTGAGGCACGAATTTCTGATGTCTTAGAAGAAACGAATTAATTAAATTAGAAATTTCAATATTTTATGCAAATCAAGGTTTAAGGTTTTTTTCTTGTTGTTGTTTTTGTTGTATTGAAAATTTCACTTATCAACTATATTCGAGATAAATAAACAAAACAGTTTGGTTACATTGTTTATTATCGCACTTTTACAGAATACTATGACGTCCTTGTACTCGTATGCAATTTCTAAAGTGCTTTACGTCTCCGTAATTACATACATACATAGTATATATACAGATAGACATTTGCAAAATTACACATATGCAAAAACATATGTACGTACATATGTAGAATATAACATGTAAGCCGATACCTAATAAAAGTTACATTTTACATCAAACTGACGTATAGGTACCACACTTTACGTCTACAATATATTGATAACCTTTTTGGTTGGAACAGTTTCTATAGAGACTTTCTCTAGAACATACCAGCAATATAGTATTAGTAGTTGCAACTGCATCAGCATTAGTAGTAACATACATGTCACATAAATGAGAATGCCAGAGGTAGTGGTAATAGCAGGAGCAGGAGCAGTAGCAGCAAGAGTAGTGGTATCAATGAACATGCACGTTATACAATTTTGGTCTTGGCTTTTCCTGTCTTATGTTTATTATGGCATCTTGTAGTTCATGTTGTAAAACTATCTCCTCCAGTTTAGCATGCATACATACAGGCATTCATACATACACATTTCTATGAATTCTAAATTGTATGTATGTACGTAGGAGTAAGTATACATTACTTAAAACATAATATTGCCTGGTGCAAGTATGTATATCATATTGGACGTCATCTGTATAGTAAAGAAAACTTTAACTACTTGTGTACATCATATGCTGGCAAAGGTATAAATTCTTAAAAAAAATTATGTTTTTGCGAAACAAATGCAAAGAAAAGAAAAAGAAAAGATGAGTGGTTATAAATAAAAAAGAAGCAGAAGAAGAAAACAAATAAAACTACAGCATGTATGGCAAATTTACATGAAAGTTTAAATAATTTGAGTATTAAAAACAACAAGAAATATTTTGAAAAAAAACTGAAATAAAGTATGTGTGAGAAATAAACACCTGATTCAAGGATATTAAAAAAAATAAATAAAAAATAAAAATACCAGCAACATATTGCTACTTTTTATTTTATTAGATATTGGAATTGAAACAATCAATAGCTTGAAATATTAATACGTATTTTTACAAAAGAAACAATTTTTTTTTTAATAAATCATTTTGTGTATAGTAATGCTTATACTGCATGAGAGTATAAAACCTAAACCTTGAAATACGCAATTTTAATTTAGTTGAGTTAATAGAGAGGAAAGAGTAATTGTCATAAGTAACTACTTATTATTGGAATAAATTGGATATAATTTGTGCTACAGTTTGACTAATGTGGACCAAATTCTATCAAAATATATTTCTAATATAGAACACAATTTATAACATTTGATAGAATCAGCCATTTACTGTTACGGGTTAAGAAATCATTTGTGATATTTTATTGTTGTTGTTGTTAATATATATTTATAGTTTTTCTGTTATTTGCATTTTAACTTTCGAATGATGTTTCCTCTTCTGAAGCATGTAGCATTTACGCTTTTCTCCTGAGGTGTCATTTAAATAAAAGTTTGTATTTGCCAAAAACTGTACAACTGCTTGTACTCTTAGGAATTCGGTACCACCTGAATTTCGTACTTTACCAAAAAGAGTACGTGATGTTGTATTGTGCGTTATGTGTTTGGCTTAAATAGTTCGATAAAGTTATTTTTAAATACATTCTCACATGTGCATGTGTATGCGAGTATTCGAGTTTTCTGCTCACATATTAAATAACGATTCATAACACACACGAGCACACATACCTGCATTGTTTTAAACGAACACGCACCACACAAAAACATCACTTTCTTTGTCACGTAATTTTACAGTATTTTACCATCAAACCACCAGCAGCTGAATAAAAGCGAAGAGGACAAAAGAAATATTTATGAAAATTAAATGAAAAATTGTACGAATTATTTAAATTATTTAAATGGTTATTAAAATCAAATGTTACCATACAACAAATCTAAGTCACTGCTTGTTAATGTCTGACAGGATATGATATCGTCATTATTATTTTTATTTTTAATAAAAAGTTTTTTCTCTAGTGTTACTGATTAAATTTCAAGAGTAAGTTATTTTTTTATTTATTTTATGATTTAGAAAAAGTTGTAGATTATTCTGACTTTTTTTAATGACACTTTTGCATGTCACTGTAGGTAACAACTTAAGTTAACTGAGGTGTAAAGTAGAGAACAAGATTTGCAAAAAAAGTTAATTAATTGATTCACGCAACTGCTGAGTAAAGAATAATGCCAAGACTTTACAAAAAAATTATAAAAACGAAAGTCTCTTAAATTTAATTATAAGACTGGTAATATAAAAAACAAAAAAAAAAATAAAATTTTCGTTCGTTGTAACTCGAAGTGTAAGAAATATTTACACATGTTTTTGTAAGTATTTCAGTTTGAATTTGAATTTAAATTAAATTTATTTTTCTATTGAATTACGAATTTTTATTTGTAATATTAAAATGACTAAATTTTCAAAACTAATTGAGATCTATGACATCTATTTGAATTATTTTCTAGTTCTTTATAAGTAATTTAATTTGATTACTTAATTATTCCACAAAGTATTTGCAAAATATTAATCAAAAGTTGTTTTGTTATCGTTTTTTTTTGTTCAACTTTTTAGAGAAAAAATAGAGTTTTTTTTTATTTGTATGTATTTAGCTATTATTGAAATATAATTATTTGGAATATTTAAACACGCACTTGTACAATCACACTACACTCACCCACGCACATATATACGTATATTTATTCTCATTTAAGTAAATAAATAAAACGAAAAACAAATTCATTAAATTATTTGAAGTATTTACTCACTTTAGTTATTATTACTATTTGCTTTTGTACTTGTTGTTGCTGTTATAACTTTTGTTGTTACTTTTATATCAACAGCAACACTACTACGACTACTCAGAGCAATTGTATTAGTTTGCCAGCAATATTTTGTAACTTTATTGTAAATTGAATGTAAATATTTACAAAATCATTTTATAAATATAGTGCGAATACACAACAACCATAATAATAATAACAATAATCAATGAAATAATCATAATACAAGTTACTAAATTACACTCACGTAAGTAAAGTGGCTTCCAATAAAGACTTTCAAACTTTTAGGATCGATTTGTCGAATTGGCTTTCATTTATTCCGTTTACTTCAAACAAAATTATCGAATCAATGACGGTTACTCATCAACATAAGACACAAGAGCGTCCAATGCATCCCATAAAAAGCAACTCTTTGCTGTGCAACACAGCTCATATGATATTGGTTATTCTGGACGAGCGATTTAATGGCATGGTCATCTTACGAGATAGTGTGATATAACAACGATAAATATTTGAAGTTACAAATAAGCCAGAAATAACAGCGTTCCTCAAAGCCAGCATAACCCATGTTATCAGTCAAATTTAGATTGATTTATGCGCCAGAGTTATGGATAATTAAACATATCGGATGCACACCATATATGTATAGCATGGCATAGATAGGTCTTTCAAATGAAAACAAAAAAATTTCAATAACATTTCACACAGACTTTGTTTTATTTAAAGACCTTTTAAAACAACACTTATGCATTTACCGTTACAAGCGAGTATGTATGTATGTATGTAGGTATGTATTAATATGAGGATACAAATGACAAGTGGGATTAGTTCTAAATGAAATAAATTTTTATGACTTTATTTAATACCGTCGATGCTGATATCACGGCGTACGAGAGAATTTCAATTACCGCAGCCGAGTTTACGCAAACAAATATATATGTGTGTATGTGTGTGGGTTTACACGTACATATGTAATAAAATATTTGCAAAGCTTAACAAGTTGAAATTTTTATTTGATTGAAATACAAATAAATGGAATGAAATATTTTCTGAAGTGTACTCTTAAAAAGAGTAACAAAATATTCAATTACATATGAATACACAAGGTGAAGCACACCTTCTTATTATTCATTATAAGTTCGCCTTAATATTTGCTCAATTTATCCAAACTATAAAATTTTACGTATGGTCACCTTATTAAAAAAAATTCTACGTTCAACTAAATGAATAATAAGCCAGTTTTGCTTATAAAGCTGTACCATTATGTAAATAAGTGCAAAATTGAAAGCGTCAAAATGATAAAGTCAGTGATTCATTTATCCGAACTTTTATTTAAACTAAACATTAATCAATTATTTTTAATTTATGCAGTTCCCATTTTCTTTTATTGCCTTAAAAATGCGGGATGGCATTGCACTTACTAAATTTTGCAGAACGTTGGAGCGGAATTCGCGCCGGCTGTTGCGGATTGCCACTTTTAATTCATCTTTTGTCTGGTACTGTTTGTTGTCTTTCTATGGGGTTTAATTGCTGGCCAATCAATTACTTTAATATTGTGCTCCTCAAACCATTGCCTGGTCGACTTGCTGACATGAATTGCTGCGTTATCTTGCTGAAAGGTGAAAGTTTTGTCAGCATTTTGGGCCAAATAAGCAGCGAACGTTCAGACAGAATGACCTGGTACTCTAAGCTATCCATTCGAGTGGAAGGAAAGTATTGTTCCCGCGTACCATGTGAGCTAGAACCAGCCCAAACCATCAAACTGCCACCGCCGGAATTCCGTTTGGAAGAAAACAAGGGCTCCTTCCTTAAATTTCGCCAATAGCAATTGAAATCATCTGGTCCATCCAGGTTAAATTTTTTCTCATCAGAAAAATTTACCTACAAACCCAAAAAAATGTTTACCTGATGCCCATTAGTTGCCATATTGTATTTCGCAAACTCCTTACGCTTAATCTAATGCTGCTTAGTCAGACAGGGAACTTTTTTTAATTTTGCTCGAATAAGGTTGGGCTGGGCGCTGATAACTCTTAGAATTGTGCTTTTTGAAGCTTGTAATTTCAATTCCTCTTCTATTGTTACCACACTTTTCATGGAATTCGAGGCCTTTCCTGAAATTAGCCGAGTTTCACGGGCAGTCAGGACTTGTGCATTTTAATTTTTCACAATTTTCGCTGTTTTTGAGAAAATTTTGCTCAACACACAAGGAACGTCCCAGTTTTTCGCCATTCCACGCATACTCAATCCCTGCTTATGAAGTGCCACAGTTTGTCATTGTTCATAAAGTGCCAAAGGTTTCCCGCGACCCATACCGTGCAGATGTTATTTAAATTATAAATTATATCACAAATTATTGCAAATTATTAATTGCTTATTAATCACTGACCTTATCATTTTATAAAGATTTAGTTTTACTAATCAACTTAAAAAAGTGAATTCCATATGATTTAGCTGACTTATCCTTTGTTGCCAACTAAAAATTTTCATATTATTGTCTTTGAATAATTTCTTTAATTTTAAGCAATTGAAGTGTAAAATATTAACTTTAGGAATTTTGACACATATGGTCTTTTCTCAATCCCTGCTATTTGCTTATCGATTTAATTAGTTCAACAAATAGTTGATGCAAGTGAATTATTCAGAAAATTAACTCCCCTTACCACCACTTCACTTGATTTTTAGTTTTAGTTCTAATAAAACAATAAAATTTTGTTTTATTTCAGATTAGGAATTTAAATGGAATTTAAAAAACGAAATTTCAATAATTTCTGCAGCTGACATGAGTTTTCTTCATACCAATTGTTTTCTTAAATTCTTCTTCTTTAGTTTTGTTTTTCTCTTTTTTATTTTTGAATTTTTGATAAATTGAAATTCTTAGAATTTTGTTTTTATTGTTTCTAGAGATGTTGTTGTGTTTTCTTATTTCTCTCATAATAAGTTTTAAACATTATTTTCCTTTCCACTCCATTCACATTCGTAAAGAAAATAAATAACTTTTTTTTAGAAATCCCTTGTCAAATTCACTTCTATTCCTATACGTGTCAGTGGGTGTGTGTTATATTCCTAGCAGGGTGTTTGTATAGATAACTGGGTCTGTCCATAAAAAAGATATGTGTGGGCGAAGGTGTATCAGTAAATAAACCGTAAAACATATTTTAAATTATTTTTTTTTTAGTGTTTACACAAAAATACTATGGGTTTTTGCTAAAAAAAGGAAACATAAGAATTAAAAAGATATAAAATCTTGCTTAAACAATTATAAATTCAATCTCTGTTTCTTGTTTTTTTTTTTTTTTTGATATCTATGTTTGTATTTCGATATTGGCCATAATGTGTTTTTACATTTTCCATCCCGATTTAGAGTATTTTTGAATTCATAATGCCGTTTATGTATTTACTTGTGTACTAGCTTGACTTCAAAAGTATATAATGTGTTCTAAGGATGAGAAGGGAAAATAAGGACTGTTGTCCTTGTTCAAGTTTACTAGTCTTTGGCTACTTATTGGACTTGCAGAGAAGAGAAAAATAAGTTCCTTCCTTCTTGGATTCTCATAGCAAATGAAAAAAAGGTATTTTTATGTCAATTGTAGAAAAGGTTGACATTTTGAGTTGTTATTATTGTTCTGTCATATATCAGTTTAAAAGTATTCTTAAATGTTTGTTAATAATTTTCTAGTATTTTTGTAATTGAAGTTCTGGTATTTTAAAAGTGTTTTCAACACTGAGTGGTTTTGGCAGTTTTCCAATAATTTTGTTAAAAATACTTCTTTCTTTTCTTTTTCAAAAGTTTAAAAGAAACAAAATTTATTTTGGAGAATATTTAAAGTCTAAGATATCGTAATGAAAATTAGGTAGACGATAAATTGTTTTTCTTTTCTTAATTTATATATCTATTCATATAGTAGTGAACATCAAATCGTATTGTTATGTTTAAGCCTTTTGTAAAACGTTTGAGTTTTGTTTAATTGCGTTGTTTATACAGCTCTTTTTTTATTTCCACACTTTATCTTTATACATCCATTTACTTAACTTCCACTTAATACACAAAAACACGACTTTACTTTATGACTTTTAAATTACAACTTTACATACTGACTGCCAAACTATAACTGACTGACGTAGGCAAAGCAGCTTCCTTATATACCTGAATGCTTATAGGTTACAAAGCTCTGGAAAAGTGTTAAAACTTCTTAAATCTTCTATTCAGTCCGTTAATTTTAAAAATGTGAAATTGTGTTTACCCAGAGTTGGTCGAATTGGTTATGCTGTTAAATACACAAATAAGTATGGCATAACCAGAGTGACACATTGATTGCCTTACACAAACCAATAGACTAAAATCACACAATACAATTTTAAAGGCACTGATGTGGTGTATCTTTTTTTCAGGAATTTTTTCGTAATAATATATAATAATATTTTTTTTTTTCACAGCCACATAAAAATTTTTCTTTTATTTCTAATGTTTAATAATAAATTCATAAATATTTTATTTTTCCATTAAATTTTGTCCATAATATTATAACAAAATAAATTTTTGATTTATATATTGCCATTATTATACTTTTGCATTGTAATTATAAACAATATTAAACTATGGATTTATAATTTTAATTGAAAGTATTAATAAAACCCAATTTGTATTTAAATCAATACAAATATTTTAGTTAAAAAGCGCCGACTGTTTAACGCTCTACGTATTGTTCTTATCGAGATTTATTTTAATTTTTTGTATAAAAGTTGTCTAGTGTATAGTGCCCATAACTATTGCAAAACAAACTCCCGCCCACCAATACCTTTTGCTAATTGGTTTGTTTAAGAAATTAGCAAAATTAAATAATAATTCGGGAATCATTAGCCAGGGTAGTACCTAAAATAATGGTTCATATTCTTTAGTCGTACCAATTGAATTGATGATTAAACAGCATTTATTCGCTTCAAGAAATGATTTTGAGTCAGTCAGTGTCACCACTTCATCAATCATTTATCCTAACCATTTAGGCAGATATAGGGTATAACAATGCAATTAAAATTGAAATTAAAAACTGTTCTATTCGTAACAGTCATGCATTAAATTTGTTTTATTTAAAAACAAATAATTATAGTTTTTTTAAGGAATTTATATTTGATGCCATTATCAGTGTTAACTGCTATATGAAATGGCCATTAAAAATAACATAAATTTTAAATTATTTTGATAAATCTATTTATTAAAGGGTTTCTTATTTCACTAATGTGAAGTGACTTAGGCGAAAAGTGTTCATTCACAATCTTTAAGGTCATGGAATTAAAAAAAAAACGTTTGATAATTGATAGATTGATAGATAGATAGATAGATAGATAGATTGCCAGCTGAATTATTTAAAGTTGGAGTAGTGAGTTAGTTAGATGAATGCATCAACTTATAGGCAGCATTCGGTATGAGGAACGCAACGATTGAACCCTCAGTGTCCTATGCTCTACACATAAAAAAGACTGTGTGCTATCATAACAGAGGGATGGTGGGTTTAAGCCTGGTACATCTACCATCGATCACATATTCACACTACGCCAAATCCTGCCAAAAAATAACGAGAAACAAATGGACATACATCACATACATACATACATATCTTAGTTGTATATTCATGATATGATGATAAGACTAACCCTACTGACACGCGATCATCAATAAAGTTCAGATAGGAAACGAACAAGGTGACAATCTACCGTGTAATCTTTTTAATATATTTTAAAAACGGTCGTAAGTAATGCAGAAGTCTACACAACCATCACAATTTACACCCATAGGCACATGATGCTAGGCTATGCTGATGATATTGCAAATGTTGAAAGGAAATCGACGATAGTTGGTCAGCCAGTGAACGAGAATAAAACCACATGACTGCATACCCATATAAGCGTTCGAGATTGTGATAGTTTCTATATATTTTAGTACCCCCATAAACAAAACTAAGATCATCAGTTTGACGATAAGACGAAGAATCACACTTGTCAACAAGTGCTTTTTTGGTCTATAGTTCTGTCTTGGCAGACAAAAATTAATCTCTATAAGATGGTGATACTACCCGTACTGCTATATGACACAATTTCACAGGTACTTGCACAGACAGACGAAGCTTTTTTTAGTATATTCGAGAGAAAGTTATCTGTAGAATATATGGGACCGTCCACGTTAGCGGCGAATAAAGAAACTGAATGAATCAAGCTTTATGTCGACATTGATCTAAGATACAACTAAAACTACATGGCTTGGCTACGTCATGAGTGTGAATGAAAATCTCCTGCAAAAATGTTTCGAGCACATAAGTTTAGATCAAAGCTGATTTTTCAAAGCTTGGTGTGAGAAATTAAAAAACAACTTATTTGACCGATGAACTTGGAACTCTATTCTTAATCAGGTTAAAGATTAAGTAAATAATAGACAAGGTTTCAATTTAAGTTGAGCACATACCAAATTAGTACTCCTTCGTTTTATTTGTTTATTTATTTATTTCATAATAAAGTCTACAAACTAATTCATTACAGACTTTAGTATTACGTATTAAGATATTTCAAAATAATAAATTAGCAATTGAGTAAAATTATAATATTTAGTAAATTTCTTGCTCTGTTTTTGTGAAATACGTTATACGTTTTACGTTATTGACTTAAATTAAATATTTAAACTTAATTTCAGTGTTACTAAAACAATTGAAATCGAATGTCCAGCATTTACTTTGAATGTCATTTTGACATCCAGCACCTAGCACGCAGGACATACACGTACGCATACATGAGTGTGTGTGTTGCGTTTGATATACATATATGTAAAACATGGTCATCAAAACACATGTCGGTTGTTTACGTTGTGCTGTCATCACTGTGGTTGCAGGTTATGCACCATGTACATATGTATACAAAACACACTACCCAACATACCATATAGCAATCAATCTACAATGTAACTTGAGAATAAGCTTACGATAACAGTGAAATACAAGCATTTACTTAATTTCATTTATAATAGTAAACATTACATTTGAATTTACAATCATTTTTCAACAATTCACAACTACACAACGGTTTCTAAGTATTTTTGAAATTTTTTATGAGTGTATGTACAGGAAAAAATATACATACATATCTATGTATATTTCTTTAAATTTAGGGGATTCCCACTAATGTGCCGAATGTGCTATGGATAGAATGTCAAAACGTTTTGCGTTTTCATTTTGTTTGAAATTCTTGCGTGCAGTGGGTGTAAAAAATATTAAAAAGCAATAAATATTGAAATAAAAAGTTTAAAAACAAAATAAATAATTAATCTTCTTTTAAATACAATCGTAAAGGAAATAAAAACAAATGAAATAGCCAATATCCAGAAAATTATATAGAAAATTCGATTCGAACTAAGCTAAAACAAAAAATAAAATAATAATCATTAAATTTCTATAATTCATAGATGAAGCATTATCAATAGGTATCACAGAAGACCAATCTACAGCAAGAGGTTTGTTAGGTTTTTCGATGGGTTATAAATGCTTCCGAACTTCGTTCAAGTCGACAATATTTTTTATTTGTTTGTACAAACACGCTGTTTTAGTATTTATAATACAATTTTGCACTCTTGGTGAGATCAAGGCGTAATTGTGAGCTGCTAAAACTGGCTGATCGAAGCAAGCTGCAATTACTTCCTTTGAGTTATGAGGAAAACGGCCAGAATATAAAGACAGACAATATTAAGTTATTTTTTTGCATGATAACACCAGACCTCATGTCGCAAAAATTTCAAAACAATTATTAGAAACGATAAAATGCCGCACGCACCGTATTCTCCGAACATTACTCCGTCGGCTAATGCTTCGGATACAATATACTCACACCTCTTTATACGAGCTTTCTTTACATGGCATTTCGCTATAACGGCCTGTTTGTATCATGGAACACTTTCACTTCACACTTCACACTTTGTATGAGAAGCAAACGCAATACACATTCATATCGCTTTTCAGAAACTTACTAGGCCGTATAAAGGGGTATGAGTTTATCTTTTAACATGTCACCAAAACATTTCCTTTGAAGAAATACAAAATCGGGTTCAAAGTTGGGGCGCCTTAAAAGATGAGAAATTTTTCTGAGACGGGATTTGTAAATTAGATCAGAAATGGAGAACCGATGTAAGTAGTAATTGGATAAATTTGTTATTTCATTACCTTTTTTGAGCTCAAAAATGGAACAAATAAATTTGTAGTCCCAATACATAAATTACACTTATTTTTGTTGTAAATAAACTAAGAAAACTCGGGTGGATTTAATTGGGTTACCAAGTGGGTTGCCAAACCAACTTCTAACACAAAACATCTATTCTATTTTTGGTGTAATTACATCTACCAACCATTTCAAGCCCTCTGGTGTTTAGATATCAATTAAGAATTTTAGAAGATATCAGATTACTGAGCTAGTTAGATCGATAAATATTGAAGGTTGTACCTAAACAACTTTGTACCTAAACAACTTATTTTCGCTTAAATCGAATTCTTTTTTAATACATACACAAATGCTACATATACAAACGGTATTAAAACACATTTTGTTTCCAAAAAAGTTAAATAAAATCAAAATCTATTCGCCCTCGATAATTCTGCGTACCAGGATTATTTTATAGTCTTCCCGTGTTGACAAAAATACGCAACATATTTTGGAGCTTAAATTATGTCAAAAGCAAAGATTTTATAAAAAAAGAAATAGTTTTTCCAAGATAAATGGTCCTGGGCAATAAAGTGTTAAAAATGTTATGCAAATATTGAGGCGTATAAGCTTTCTAATACAATTATTAATATAATGTAATTTTTGTAAGCTTATTCTGCAATTGCAAGGTTAAGCTTATAGTAAGCTTCCACATATACATAATAGCTTCCAGAGGGTTCCGGTTTGATTTTTCTACAATCGTCTTTAATAAATCCTAAATCATAATTCAAGCTTAAGGCTTGTGTTGGTAAGCTTATTATAAAGTTATTTTCAAGTCATTTGGTATATTGGGTATACACACATACTATACTCACGCATACTATTATATGTTTCATGTCAATGATATTTGCATACAATTTTGAAAAACTGATGGAATGCGGAAAACAACAAAACATGTTTTCTAAATTGTTTACCTAAACATAACCAGGATTTCTTTTTCCCTCCGCTATTTTAGACTTTCGCAATAAACAATGCTAAAATAACAGTAATAGAAATGAAAAATATACACTGAACAAAATTTGTAATTTTTCCAATTTTTCATTATTTACCATATACGAGTGTGTATATGTATGTATGTATATACATGTGCTATTACAGGTAACCAGGTGTACCGGTATGAAAAGAGCGTTTTTAAAAAGCATTTTATTCAGAGATTGGTCATCGCTAGCTACAAATTATTCCCATATTTCAGGAAGTTTGTGGATTCCACGCCAGTAAAACTGTTCGTCCTTTGAAGCAAACCAATTAGTCACCCAATCCAAATGCTTCTCAGTGAATGCGTGTCCCATCGATGAAAACAAATAAGCAGTAGTCGAAAGGAGCCAAGTCTGGTAAATACGGCGGCTAGGGTAGCAGCTCCCAGCTAATGCTTTGATTGTAACCTGAAGCAGTTTTACTTTGTGCGCAGGTGCATTGTCATGTTGCAAAATTATCTTGCCGTATTTTGTGGCCCATTCTGATCGTTTTTCGATCAATGCATGGTTCAAATCGATCACATGTTGTCGGTAGCGATCTGTGTTACACCAAGTTATTGGTGCTCGTGGTACACCACATCTCTCTGGTCCCACCACACACACAACATTGCCTTCCTACCGAATCGATCTGGTTTTGCAGCCGAAGTTGATGGTTGTCCCGGATTAAGCAATGATTTTTCCTTTAGAGCATGATCACCATATGCCTCAACAAGTATTCTATACGACTTTGCAGCACTTTTCTTCAAATTAAAACAAAAAATTAATGTTTCCCGCAAATCATCATTTTCTGGTACAAAATTCGTCATTTTTAATACAATGAAAAAATATGATCAATTTGCTGTATACTGAATATGTTTGACAGATGTCATTGTCAGCACACACAAAAAAAAAAAAAAAATAAATAAATAAATAAAGCTCGTTCGCAATAAATGTCCCCTATGGAGACACTTATATCTTAACGCTCACTTCATACCGGTTCACCTGGTATACTACTACTTACCATATATACCCTTTTATAAGCCGAAACTTTATTCTAAGTATTGATAACCATAAAAATAAAATAAATAAATCTTAAAAATAATTGTCTTGTGAAAAAAATGTGACTTAAACTTGAGATGTCATTGTCATAATAATATTGCATATTTATTTTAAAGGCATCCACGGTGGCATATTGCTTTTATTGCCAACTGTACATATTAAAGTTTATTATTTTGAAATCTCTTAGAATTTCATTTGCCCACGTTTTGTATTTAATGTCTACTAAATGTATCAGGCATTTGTTTGTACACATTGTTTTCCAACTGGCTATTATTGTACTAAAGCATACGGGAACAGTCATTCCCATAATCAGTTCCATTAAAGCCACTAGTATTTTATAAATTTTATTTTCCGTATATTCTATCTCACTTTAGATTTTACCTCATGCATGCGGTATCAAAGTGAGGTTTAGTATTTTAAACTGGTATTGTGGATAAACGAAAAGGAGAAATAAAAAACGTCATCATACAATTTAATGAGTGTTGACAATTTAGCGATTTTTCCGAAAATGTACACAATTATTTTTGGGTTTTTTTTTTTTGTATTAAATTTGTTGTACAAAGGACTTTTTGAACGAGTATCTTATGGTAATAACGTGTGCTTCAAAATGATAAGGTCACCTTAATATTAGCTCAATTCATCCAAACTCTAAAATGTTATGTATGGTCACTTTATTAAAACAAATTATCTTGTACGTTCAAATAAGTGAATAATAAGCCGGTTTTGCTCTTAGAGATGTACCGTTATATTATGTTTATTTAAATTTATGTAAATAAGTGCAAAATTCAATGCGTCAAAATGATAAGGTCAGTGTTTAATAAGCAGAGGGTATCAAAATTGTTATTTTTTTTAATAATTTATAATTTAAATAATAGCTGCGCAGTACTGAACGCGGGAAACTTTCCGCACAAATGTTCCATGTGGTTTAAGTCGGGGGAACGTGCTGGCCAATCAAGTACTTTAATATTGTGCTTCTCAAACCATTGTCTGGTCGACTTGCTGACATGAATTGCTGCGTTATCTTGCTGAAAGATGATAGCTTTGCCCTGGTACTCTAAGATATCCATTCGAGTGGAAGGAAAGTAGAGTTCCAGGATATCATGTGAGCTAAAGTCAATCCAAACCATCAAACTGCCACTTTCCTTAAATCTCGCCAATAGCAATTGAAACCATCTGGTTCATCCAGGTTAAATTTTTTCTCATTAGAAAAAATTACCTACAAACCCAAAAAAATGTTTACCTGATGCCAATTAGTTGCCATATTGTATTTCGCAAACTCCTAACGCTTAATCTAATGCTGCTCAGTCACACAGGGAACTTTTTTTAATTTTGCTCGAATAAGGTTGAGCTGGGCGTTGATAACTCTTAGAATTGTGCTTTTTGAATTCAATTCCTCTTTTATTGTTACCGCACTTTTCATGGAATTCGAGGCCTTTCGTGAAATTGGCAGAGTTTCACGGGCAGTCAGGACCTGTGCTTTTTAATTTTCCCTAATTTTCTCTGCTTTTGAGAAAATTTTGTACAACACACAAGGAATGTCCCAGTTTTTTCACCATTCCACGCATACTCAATTCCTACTCATTAAGTAAGTTTGTCATTGTTCATAAAGTGACAAAGGTTTCCCGCGACCCATACAGCGCAGATATTATTTAAATTATAAATTATATCACAAATTATTACAGATTATTAATTGCTTATTAATCACTGACCTTATCATTTTGACGCATTGAATTTTGCACTTATTTACATAAATTTAAATAAACATTATATTATGATACATCTCTAAGAGTAAAACTGGCTTATTATTCACTTATTTGAGCGTAGATTTGTTTTTTTAATAAGGTGACCATACATAACATTTTATAGTTTGGATAAACCGAGCAAATATTAAGGTCACCTTAGCATTCTTATTCATACAAAGAAGTTGCCGGTTTTTTTGTTTTTTCGTTTTTCAAATTTTTAATAAACTTGTCCACACTGTGCTCTCTATAGCCTGTGTTATTTTTGGCAATGATAACAACAAGCAGTATAACAATTTTGTATATATATGTGTGTGTGTTTTTTGTTAAAATTTAGAGAATATTATGTTGAAAGTTGGTGGTCTAGAGATTTTAAAGGGTAATCAAAATAATATGACCAAAAATATTTGTGAGTAGCCAATATCGAGATACTAATAATGAAAACTAAACTCATTGGCAGATATTCATATGGAATATTTGGCAACAAAATTAACAGAAAATTTATTAGAAATCTGCAAATACATACATACTTACATATGTACGAGTGTACGAAGTTTTATGTACAATTTAAAAATCTATTTAAGGAATAGACGTGTTTGAAAAAAAAGAATAAAACATTTCTCAGCCAAAAATGGTCAAGAAATTATTTGTGCAAAATTTAGTCAATTTTAATGGAAGTGAATTTATTTTAAACATTTCTTCGAATAGGAAGCCTTTTAAATATGTATGATTATGATATTGTAATACAATCGGTCTAAACTCAAATATCTTTCTTTAGAAAAAACAAAAACAATTCAAAAATATTTTTGTAAAAAATTTTTTCTTTATGAAACTGCAATGAAATGCCTTAAAAGTATGAAAACTCAACATTTCCATTATATCAAAAAGTTGTAAGCCCTTGAGGAATATACTTTTTAAAGGAAACTTACTCGTTTAGTTTTACGACAGCGTATGAGAAATTGAAGCAGCACAACTTTCTTTGTAGCCACGACCGATGTTCGTTTCTATTTTAAGTTAAAAAAAAGAAATAAAATTATGATAAATTGTTTTAAAGCATTAAGAACCAAAAATAAAAGGAAAAAAGGGGGAAAAGAAAAAATAAAGGAAATTCTACAGTTTTAAGTGAATAAGCATGTTAATAAATAAAATCAAGCCAATAACGAACAAACGCTTATTGTGGTAAAAGTGAAACTTTGACGTGATAAAATCTGGAATATAATCTAGTTAGCGGCATAATTTGACACAACAAAAACCAAAATGTATGAAAACATAAGAAAAAAAAAAAAAACAAAAATATAACGAAACTCATTTCATATTCCAGTAACCACTGCCACTTGTTAACATTTGACACTTTTTCATCAAGAAGAAATATTTAATTTCAAAATGTATATATAAAACAAAAAAATAAAAATAAAAACAAAAACAAAAATAAAATAAAAGAAAAGAACAAATTGAATTAGAATCAACTAAAAACGAAAATGAATAAAAAAGAAAAGAAAAGAAGAAAAAGCACCAATCAAAGCCGAAAGAAGAAAAAAGTTAAAAATGTACTTTTTTTAATTTTATTTTTGTACAGCCACTGCCATTGCCACATGAATATCAATATGAACTGACATATGGTTGTGGCAAAGAAAAAAATATGAAAAAGTACAGCAGCCACCAAGAATTATAATGTAATGAATTTAATGTTAATAAAAAACGTGATTGAAATTTAAGATACTCGTACGTTAACGATTATATACTCGTAGTCTGCTGTCAAATACTTCTGCTACTGTAACAGTACCAGTAGAATGGATAACTGGAAAATACACACCTTGATACGCAAACACATGCTGTATGTATTATACGAGTACTATATATGAGTACATATGTACATACGCATGTTGCAAGTAGTTTTGTTCGTTCATCATTATTTCATATATGGTTTGAGATATCATGTCATTTGTCAATTTTTTAATATACTCAACATATAGCATTTATTTGTCAACATTTCATTGTGTTTGGTATTCAAAGCTTTTCGTATTAAATTCAAAAAAAAAAAAAATATTCTTCCGTTTAACTTTTGTTCCCATGTTATTTCATTTCGTGTAAAAGAATTTTTTTGCAATTATTGTTGTGACAAAACAAAGTTGCGAATTCATTTATTATGTTCATGGATTAGAAAAAAGCAAATACATTTTTGTGTTTTATTTAAGGTCAATATAAACAAAGTTACTTCAATATTTATGTCACTAGCAGACCCGGGCAAACGTTGTTTTGCCTTCGAATTTTATTTTCACTGTAAGTCTGGTTTGCATGCAAAGTCATGGCTGATTGATATTTAGAAGAAGAATGAAAGGTGCACTAAATCGGCATAGCAGTTATTGTTCAAATGGAATTGTATATTTTTGATAGCTGGGCCCGATCCGCGTTGCTGGCCCTAAATGTTTCTTTTGTGTTGAACTGTTTCATGTGAATAATTTTGGTATAAAACTAACATTCGATTCCTGGCTAGTTCGTTGTCTTCTGCGCGCTCCTCTTGTGTCTGCTGTCAGCGCAGCACTCTCATATAATTTGTGTGTCGCGTACGGCGACCGATATTTGCACGTGAGCGTGGCATTTTGTACTGCAATATACGTTTCTTATAATATTTTTTGTTTGTTATTGTTGAGGTAGAAAGGCTGCCCTTTATTGTCTTACCTGTTGTAATAGCTTTCAATAATACAATTAATTTACTTTCACTAACACCTTGGGTTAATTTATTAAAATGTATGTAATATTTAATTTAAATAAATTCAATTCAATTTTATAAGTTCTTTTTTTAGTTTGACACCCACGAACTTTTGACGAAAAGAGGCTATGTATGAGTGGGTGTCGGGATACTTAACGCCGCTACACGCCGCCACACGCTGATCAAGCACCTAACGCCTTCAGCAAAACATAAAATAGGCTTATTGCGCAAATAGAGTTTAAAAAAGAGTGATAGATATTTATTTACTTTTTCTTAAATATATTTTTTTTCACAAAAATATGTGAGGTTTCAATCGGTATCAGGCTAATTAACGCCACTGCACGCTGATTAACGAACCAACGCCTTCAACGAAACACAGCATAGTAGAGTAGTTCTTGAGTTACGGTGGGACGAAATTCAAATTCCACAACAAACACTCCTCACGCCCCATAGAACATGTATATAAAGTTTGGGCGAAATCCGTTCAGTAGTTTTTGAGTTTAGCGATCACGAAAATACACGTCATTGTTATATATATACGAGTACAGATAGAGATATGATATATATTGTAGCATACAATATTGATGGATAGCGTGATAAATAAATTGAAGGATGGATAGCGTATAAAAAAATTAAAGTAGAAATAAAATAAAGATCTTATATTACATGTTTGACAAACAATGAGTATGTTTAATTATGCTGTATGTTTGGTAATAAGGAGAATTATTCTATAAATTTGTCACCAAAGTAATATGTCGCAAGAGAGAGAAAGTAGTGTCTGTTGCCGGTACAATCAGAATTAAATGCTTGTAACCACAAATATTGTTTTTCATTACTCTCAGGCCATGTTTTATGCGATAAATTCGTTCTAGGAAAATCCGCATAATTCGAATTCGCATAAAATGTTACACTAACTCTACTTAAAAACTACAGATTGGTTCTTGAATTTCAATCCAACGCACAAATTTGAATCAAAGCATTAAAAGTCAACAAAATTTTTTTTTTAAATTTACGGAAATAATATAAAACAAACAATAAAGCCTATAATACTATGCACCTAATGGAAAAAAATTTTCTGACCTTAGATAACCACCATATTCTTTTGATGCGCTATGGTCAGCATTTCAGATTCTATGGATAAGTTTTTTTTTAGAATTTTCTTTTCTAATGTGAACTTTTAAATGACTCATTCGATTTCGTTAGGATAGATCTTAAAATATTCCAAATTATATCAGCTTTATGTCAATATAATATCATTTTTTAATATACCCTGTATTTTTTGAGTTATTGTGCAAAAAATCATAGATTATTATTTTTTAATTATGATATTTTTGATTTCTAAAAATTCAAATGCAATACATACAATTACAACAAAAAAACTTAACTAAGTACTTTAACTAAGTACTTTTAAAGGGTCCGCCAAATAATTTTTTTTAAATGCTATAAAAAAAAACTACTGAATATTTTCTTAAATTTCTTTTTTTATTTGAAAGTACAATCCTTCCGGTTACTAATGGAAAATAATTTCATTCAAATGGCTGCCTAGGCTGGCCATGCAGTAGCCTACAAGATCGGTCCAATTTTTAAGCACATTATCGATTGTGTGCAGCTGTATTTAACCAATGGCTTCACTAATATTGTCCTCTAAAGCGTCAATTGTCTCTGGCTTGCACTTATCTTTGACGGCACCTCACAAATAATAGTTCAACGGTGTCAAATCGGAGCTCCGAGGTGGCCAAACGACATCAGCTCTGCGCCTGATAATGCGATCTTCAAAAACAAAGCGCAAAACATCAAGTGTAGCTTCGGCTCTCTGGCACGTAGCGCCGCCCTGTTGAAACTAACTGTTGCTAATATCCTCCTCTTCAATTTTTGTGAACAAAAATTCGTTCAACATGGCCCAATAATATTAAAAAATAATAATTTTTGAAGAAAAATGACCCAATTATGCCTCTGGACCAAAATCGTCTTGGGTGAATCGGCTTTTCAATGTATGCGTGCGGGTTTTCGGTGCCCCAAATGCGGCAATTTTGCTTGTTTACATACCCGCCAAGATCAAAATGAGCTTCATCTGAAAAGAAAATTATTTTTAGCAAAATCGGCATCTCCTGTAAGTCGATCGCAGGCCCACTTAGCGATGCGTATACACAACCATATTCGTTCAGCGGAAGGATAAAACTAATTATCTGTCAAATCAGACATGAGCTAAGTGTTACCATTCACGAAATAAGCACCAGTTGAAAAAAAACATTGGATGGCGGACCCTTTACTTTATGGGGAATAAAATAAATTTTTACTTATGGATTTTCATGAATTATGGTTTATGAAAAGGATAAATATTTGCTGTTTTCTTTTTTTTTGTGAAATTTCAAAAATCAAAAATATCATGATTTTTGCAATTTTTTTTTTTTTATAATTCGTTGCTCAATGTCTCCAAAAATATTGATTATATTAAAAAAATATATTAGAATGACTTCCAGTTGGTATAATTTTTTAATTTTTTAATATATAGCTTAACGAAATCGAAAAAGTTATTTCAAAGTTATCATAAGATGTATGTGGCAGCATCTTCAAAAGTCTCGCATTTTGGAAGAAAAAAATTTGAAATTCTGATAAATGAATTAAATATAGTGATTATCCGAGGTATTTTTGCTTGTTGCATAGTGTAATTATTCAGTAAAAAGATTTTGTGTAATTATTCAGTAAAGTATTTTGAATATCATAAGCATTAAATATTTAAATGTTTACACCGTTTTTCAATTGGTTCGATGTCACTTTTTGATGAATTGTACATAATATACACAGATTATCATTTTCATCACCAGAAATATTCTCAATATGACTAGAAGGAACAGTCAACGAGTTTCGGCAGTTTTATCTTTTTCTTCTTGTGCAAAATAATTTGTCATCAGACCTTGTGATGTTGATATCCAGAACATAGACCGCTGAGACCATCCTTAAGCCATGCTCGTTCTCTATCTGGATCCGCATTGAAAAATTCGTTTTAAAAAGCATTAACTTTGTTAAGAACTTCACAAATTTGATTTGAAGTAATCAATCTGTAGTTTAAATAAGTCACGGGACACACGATCGAAGTTTTCTTGCAGAAATTTTCTTCAATGCTCTTTCAAACTTGCATTCGCGTCTACACTACGATATTTATTTCAATGAAATTTAAGATTTTCAAACAACATTGTTGTTGTATGATATTACGAATTTCATAACAAAAGAGAATTTCAGGCTACATGAAAGAGTGGACGCCATTACATTAGTTTCTGCTCTCCCATCGACAAACTCAGATTTTCGGCAAGAATACTTTCATCGTGTGTTCTGGAACTAAGAACATCCTCATCGGATAACAGCACTTCGATAAGTATGACTTGGAGTATGATATCTCTCGCCTCCAATTTGGCAAGTCAGGGCTTAAATTTCATCTGTTAATGTCAACATTTCATTACCAGTGTTGCTATGAACACAATCTGGGTATGAAGCTCTCCAGCACGCAAGGCAGATGTAGTCATAATAATATAATCGAAAATTTGAAATTTTTTCCACACTTCGTTTACTGTAAGAGAGTTCAGTTCAAAAAAAAAAGGAAATTTTAAAACCGCATAAGTTCCCAGCCAGTTTTTTCGCTCTACCTATTCATAAATGTATAAAAATCGCATGTTGTTTTTCAACTTTTTTTCATGTATATTCCGTCAATGTACCCAAGACACACACCAAATCCCACAATTTTCTAATATAGTTAATTCTCTTCTAAAATGTTGTTTTCTCGATTTGGCCAGTATATTTGGCTGAATAAGCGCATTGTCAAGGGTTCTCAGTCAGTTTGTCCAGTGTAGCTGATCAAAAATGTATGGGCGGAAAATCATTTTTTGTTTAAACTTTTTCCACTGAAAATGACGTAAGAATTATGATGTCAGGTGTTTCCAGTCATTTTTTTCGCTCTACCTATTCATAAATGTATACAAATCGTATGTCTTTTTTCAACTCTTTTTTCATGTATATTTCGTCAATGTACCCATAAAAATCCTATAATTTTTTTAACTTTTTTCATGTGTATTTCGTCAATGTACCCAAGACACACACCAAATCCCACAATTTTCTAAAATACCTAATTCTCTTCTATTTAAATATTTTTGTTTGTTTTTCTTTATTGCTAATAATACCGCGTTTTAAAAATTTAATTCTTTAAGCTCGAAAAATTGAAAACCAAGTATTTAAATAATGCTGTGGAAAAATACAGCTGGATTTGTAATTTATATTTTAATTTTTAATATGTGCATTATAAATTAATTAAAAAAAGTATTTAGTTCCGTATATACTCGTTTTTGTTGTATGAAACAGACTGAATGAAATGTTCAGCAACAATGAGTTGGGTAATACAAATCTAAAAAAAACCTTGCAACAGATATTTTATTATATAAAATTCTAAACGTAATTTGTACGGACAGTTGATTTAATTATTTAGCAATAAAATAAAGCTTTAAACAAACAATAGAAACAATGATTATTTAATTAGTTAAAATGTTAATAATTGAACAATAACAATACAAATATGTATCAACAACAACAATAGAGATATTCACTTATTAATTACACTGGTCAACACAAGTTTTGTTGCCTTAACTTTTATGTGTTATTGGGTATTTCTACTGTTAAAAACATACTGAGAGTTTGTTAACAGCTTTTTATTGTAAAGTAAGTAGTTTGATAAAAACAAAAAAAAAAAAAAAATACAAAAATTTTAATGCAAAATTTCTACTGAACACTATCAAACGGGTTTTTATAAGATTTCTTTGAATTAATGGCTTAAGATAGATTTCGTTACAAACTCCAGTAGTCTGCAATCATATGTGAATCCCAACGCTTTTCCATTGTCTGAAGATCCTGATGAAATCTTTCATCCTGCTTCTCACTAAATTTACCTAAATTATGTGCAAATCGGTCTAAATGTGAGTGTAGGAAGTGGAGTTTAACGCTCATATTGCACCGTAGCTTATGCAAGTTCAATAGCATGTACTCACCAAGCTCGACATGGTTGTATGATTGCTTTTTGCCCAAAAAATTACTCATAACCAAAACAAATTAATTCCAAGCCTTGAATTCGACTTTAGTCATTGATTTAGTCGAGTTAGGATCTTTCACGAGTAGCCTAATCTGTGGACCATCCAAAATATCCATGGCTTGTCCTGATTACGCAATTTAATTTTAAAATATTGATGAAAGGCAGTTTTCACAAAGTCCGATGAAGGTTTTTGATATTTTCTATATATTACCACAAATATAGCAAAAACAATCTGGATTAATCACACAACATCTTCTTAACGAAGCCATATCTAAATTATCAATAAAATATATTGTAGTGTCCAATAAAAGGCGAAAATCTAAGTAAAAATGGTTAATGAGTGCAAGTAGCTATAACTCAAAAACAAAAGCTGATAGAGAAAAACTGTTGCCGTATTTAAAAAATGCGGCTCAATTTGATACAGAAACAAAAAAGGTCACAGGAAACAGACAATTATTTTTTTATTTTGTTGAGCAGTGTTATAAACAAACCTTTAATTGCTAAGTTTAAAATGCAATAAATAATAACAGCGAATAAAAAATAAATTATTAATCAATTTAAAAAAATAAGGTGGGCAGTTTTTAAGCTTAAATTAAAAAATTCAATAAAACAAAATCGGTTTGAAATTTTTATTGTTTTTTTGTTGTTGTTGTTGTGAGAAGTGCAATTGTTCCGGTTAGAAATTAAATATTATTTCATTCATATGGCTGCTAGCGGCTAGCCTCTCAGTACCTCATTCAATCGGACCAATTTTCAAGATCTCTTTCGAATGTATGGAATGTTGGCCTTCAAATGCTCAATTATCTCTGGTTTGTCGGCATAACACTTGTCTTTGACGGTGCCTCGCAGAATATAACCCAACGGTGGCATATCGCAGTTTCTTCGATATTTTGGCTTGATCCAGCATTCTGATGCAGTTTTTCTTTTTAATTTTTAATATTTAAATATTTAATATTTAAACATTATTTTATATACATAGAAGCCATAGAAAGTTATAAAAGAACAGTATTTTATTCAATATACAATTTTGCCATTTACTAACTTATTAACGAATTATGTTTGGTTGGGATAAAAAGCTACTTGGCTTTTAAAAATTCATTAGATATTGACGGCTTCTTAGTAGAGCATTTCTTAAAAGAATCATGCGTAAAAAAATAAATACTGTTTCAAAGGAACACCAAATGGCTTATAGTTTCGTGTTTCTTTTTTCTTCATAAGAAGCTTTATTTAAAAGCTTAACAAGTCCGTCGATTTCCAAGAGATTTTTAAAAACAAAGTTGCATTTTATCCACTACTAAGCATATTTCTTTTATAAATAAAAAATAGCAGTGATCCCTTTCAAAATAGTGCGTAAACTCATCTCTAAACTCACAAATCGTGAACAAATTTTGATAATTAGGATTGGATTAAAGTGTGTTTTTTTTCTCCAAAGATACATAGATAAGTCTTAAGACTACTTAAATGAAGTATATATACAATATCATTTAAGTGTCATTTGTGATGTAATATAAATTAACGAAGTGAGGGTTAGGCCCAAGACGGCCACCATTGATCTGTTGTGCCTCCCCTTGTCATTTACGAGCTCTGTACGCCAAGGAACCGGACCAGCTCTTTCACTAGGAGTTGACACTCCCATTCGCTCATTCAGCGAGATCAAGTGCTCCATTGAATCCTCTTAGAAACTTTTTGTGAGTATTACTACTATTGAAAACTTCTCTGTGCAGCTCATTGAATGAGATAAGTCTCCGTGTTCCTTCATGGAATGTTATGTAAATGACATATTTTTTACAGACCTAGTTTCCCGTAAGTGCCCAGGAGTGTCCAAAGGTCTCTCCAATTCAGTTTTAAGCAAACTCGACTCTCCTAGCGTTGAATCTTACGTATACCACTTTTGTGAGTCATCTTGTAACCACCTCTGAGACCTTCTCATCCTTTGTCAGAAAGATGACCTTGTAACTTCTAACAAAGCTGTAACATATAGGGTATGTCCCCGATCGCCTTTAAGGTCGGAAGATGGTCAATAAGTTTTCCCTTCCCTAAAATGGCGATTACCTGCATAGCATAGAACAACTTTGGGTATATATCTAGCAAGTCTCTTTAGGACTCAAGCCCTAGGACCTACCAAGTAGTTCTTGTAAGAAAAAACGCTTTTTTGCAAGTTTGGAAAATTTGAAAAACAGATTCTTGTATTCTACAGCGCCTTTCGGAAGAATAGCATTGATTCCCAAGTATTTCTTTTTATTTCTTTGTAACACCGTGTTAAGTTTACCATATTAATTTTTCATAAAATATCTTATAAACTTTTATTCGTTAAATTTTAATTTCGATTTCAGTATTGATTTAAGTTTGACTATTTTTTATTTAACGTTTTGTTTGTCCCTATTCAAAGTACTTATGTCATATTCAACTCATCACCAGCGAATATATTTTTTATTTTTTGTTCTTTAATTTTTTTCATCTCGTGCATACTTTTGGGATTTTGTCACATATTTGCATTCATCATTTGAAGATGGATGAATGAATGAATAAATGAACGAATAAATATGCAAGTACGTTTGAAGTATGCAAAATAGAAAAAAAAAAAGAAAGTGAATAAATGTATTCATGAGAAATATTATTTGAATTTGTATATCGTTAAATCAAATATGAAAAAAAAACGTTAGTCAAGTCAAATGTATTTCTAAAAACATGATTAATGTTTGCTCTCAAAATAAGTTTTAAATAAAAAATGAAACGCTTTTATTGCAAAAATAAAAAATAAAAAGTAAAAATGTTGCATATATAAGAAATGATTCTTTTTAGCTTGCATGTACTATATAGTATGTAAGTATTCCAATCTGTTTAAAAAAAGAAATAAAATCCTAAAATTTGAATCTATTTTGCAGCTAATTTTCATTTTATTTCAATTTAATTCCTTACTTACACCGTATTTTTGTATTTATATTCCTTACAAATATTCATATGCAAAATTACTTTACACATCTTGCTGTTGAATTCATATTGTCATCAACGATATACTAAGTCAACTAGTGATGAAGATAAAGTATAAATCTTCAATGTATTTTAGTATCCATGAGTTATTTCAATCTATATTTATGTCAAAAAATTTATTTTCATCATCATGATGATCATTATCAACAATATTAGCATTAGCGATAATATCAGCAACATCAGTAATGTCTACATTATTCACTACTCTCTCTTCATCCATTCCATTTCATATTACTCGTTTACTTTAGTTAACTTTGCTGGTAATATATTATGTTTTCCTCTTTTACTTTGGAAAAGACATAAGATGTTTTATCCACCTCTTTGGAACATCAGCACGTTCTTTGTTACAGTATTTATGTTGGAGCAAATAAAAATTCTTATATAGGCAGGGGGAAGGCAGCAATATTTTAAGGCTGATCAGTAGATAAATAACAATTTTCTATATAATTTTTTATTTCCGTTTTTATACATTTTTTTCAACTTAAATGTGCATTTGCTCACTTCATTTGTTTCGTCACACAGTTTTTCTCATATCAACAAGGAAAAGTAAAACACACAGTACAGCACAGTGGAGTAATGGTGCATACATTTAGATATTGTTATACATAATGAAAAAAGTATATTGGGGCACGATAGAGTGACATTATATAATATTGTTACGTTTTAACCTCTTATTTGAAATGTTTGAGTCTTTTTAAATTGCACCAGAATAAAATAAACACCACTTGGTTGTTGTTTTGCAGTTTTATTTCCTCACTTTTACTTTATACAGCAACTTAATATTTGTTTATAAAACACTTTTACTTACGCCTAAGCACGACTTTATTTTATGGCAGCAAAACGATAACTACTGACTACGTAAGCAAAGCAGCCTCCTTATTTACCCAATTGTCTACAATTTGGAAAGTTACGGAAATACCTCAAACACTCTCATATCCTCGATTTTACATCCGTTAATTTTAAACATGTAATATTGTGTTACCCATAGATTATCGAATTGTCACTGCTGCCAAATACATAAATAAGTACGGCATTGACAGGGTGACACATTAATACAAAATATACCAAAATCCTACAATACAGTTTTAAAGGCGCTGATGTGGTCTATTTTCGTTTTAGGCATTTTTCGTAACAATATCAATCGTATATAGAACAAATTTCAGTTGAACTTTAGTTGACTCCAAATGTTCTTCCGTAAATTTCTGTTTACATGGATGGCTTCTTTTATGTAATGTACTATAGTATTAACTGATTAAGTGGTACATCACTGTAGTGAAATCTTACAATTTTTTCTTTTACATACAATATATTAAATAAATAATAAATAAAAACTTATTTAAAATTTTTGTATTATTTGCCTATTTCTTCAAAAACAACGCACTTACCATCGTCATCCACATTATTATCAGTGTCATCATTCTTTTTGCAGTGTCTTCAAAAATGTTTCGTTTGTACATTTAACATCATCATAAAAAAATGTGTATTTTTTACACATTTATGTATAAGCTCTTACAGAAATTTGTGCTTTTTTTCGTCATTTTATTTTTTGCAAATTCAGTTTGTCTTTACTTAAGTGTTTGCTTGTAAGTATTTCACCATAAATATACATGTAGTTATGTATTTTTGCAATTTATCCACGGATTTAGTATTAAAAAAATATTTATTTTTTCTTTCCCCTCTTTTGTCTTTAAGAAGTAAACAGTCTGTGATGCTATGTGGTATAGCCGTACTTGCCTATGCATATTTAAACTTAAGAAGAATATTTATTCGTTTTTAAATATTAGTTGTGGTGTAAACTATTTTCGTAATATTTATTCATGCTGCTCATCTATTGACGTTTTAGCTAATAAAGGGTCCGCCATCTAACGTTTTTTTTTCAACTAGCGCTTATTTCGTGAATGGTAGCACTTAGCTCATGTCTGATTTGACAGAACGCTGAACGAATATGGTTGTGTATACGCTTGAACAACGCTTAGAATCTGGGGCTGCGATCGACTTACAGAAGATGTCGATTTTGTCAAAAAAAACATCTTTTCAGATGAAGCTTATTTTGATCTTGGTGGGTTTACATACCCGCCAATAAGCAAATTTGTCGCATTTGGGGCACAGAAAACCCGCACGCATACATTGAAAAGCCGATACACCTAAGACGAGTCACTGTTTGGTGCGGATTTTGGTCCAGAGGCATAATTGGGCCATTTTTCTTCGAAAATGAGCAGGAAGTGGCCGTTACAGTCAATGGCGTTCGTTACTGGGCCATGTTGAACGAATTTTTGTTCACAAAAATTGAAGAGGAGGATATTAGCAACATTTGGTTTCAACAGGACGGCGCTACGTGCCACACAGCTGAAACTACACTCGATGTTTTGTGCCCTGTTTTTGAAGATAGCATTATAAGCCGCAGAGCTGATGTCGTTTGGCCACCTCGGACTATTATGTGTGTGGTGCCGTCAAAGATAAGTGTTACGCCAACAAGCCAGAGACAATTGACGCTTTAAAGGACAAGCCAATGAAGCCATTGAAATACAGCTGCACACAATCTATAATGTGCTTAAAAATTGGACCGATCGTGTGGGCAACAACTTGAATGAAATTATTTTCCGTTATTAACCGAAAGGATTGTACTTTCAAATAAAAAAAGAAATTTGAGAAAAAATTCAGTAGTTTTTTTTTATAGCATTAAAAAAAATTCTTTGGCGGACCCTTTAGATCCTTTACAATTCCAAAGAAATTTCATTTTCCCTTAACCAATATAGAAGAAACTGCTTGTCCTTAAAACAACTATTTAATAATAAGATATGTGTGTTTGTAAGTGCGTACGTACTTATGTATTATCATCTGTCATACTTTGAATAAAAACTGTATACGTATTTGATGCTGGAGCGTATTATTGTCTGCTTACTTTTATTCAATTCTTCCATCAAATTCAGTAAATCCGCTTTTAGATTTTTCGCTTCATATAAGCTCGTAATTGTTACAAAGAAATTGCTGTGATTTTAAGCAAAATTTACTATACGCTCGTAATCTTAAAATCTATTTAGATTTACAATATACATATGCATACGTCTGCATGCATACACTCATCCAAACACATTAGATTATATCTACAGCTACATACATAAAAAAATTACAAAAATATGCCAATAAATATGAATACTTTATTCAACAACAACAACAACAACAAGGAAATAAAAAAAAACAAAAGAATGGAAAATAATAATAAAATGTCGAGGTAAGAGAATAAGTCATAATAGGGATGTTAATATATCTCTATTGGTTTTATTATTATAAATATTTATGCCTCACTCTCTCACTCACTCACCCTCTCTCACTCACTCATTGTAGCAAACAAGGAAAAGGAATTGAAATTCTATAAGATTCTGTGTACAAATGAGTAAATGTAAGTGAGTTTATTGTGTACGTGTATTGTGTGAGTGTATAATAATCGTTTGCATTAAATCAAATCGAAATTAGAGTAACTTCGTGAGAGAGAGAAAATCAAATAAATGTTCACGAGTAAGTAATAGATTATAGGGGAATTTATTTAGAAAATATTTTATAATAATAATTTTAATTTTTTTATTGGAAAATTTAACTTATATATCAATCGACTAACATATTAAATAGTGTGAAATCTATAATTCATAGGTGTTAAATAAAAACACATTAAATACATGCCACCACCGTCGCTTTAAAAGAAGTTCTTGGAAAATTGCTTTAAATGCAGCAAAAAAAATCATTTTCAGGCATATTTTCTTTACTTATTTACAATGGTTTTGTAAAACATACATATTTTCTTATAAAAATCCCATTACAACAAAGGTCATTATGAAAATTAGAAAAAAAAAGAAAAATACAGTGAAAGAATGCATCCATCCTACCAAACAAAACATGATGCAAATTAAGCCTGTTACATACTAATATGTGTGTGTGTGTATGTGTGTGTGTGTATGTATGTACGCAGGAGGGCAAGTGCGTTAACGTATATGATCCCAACAGAAATAGATTCATTAAGCTAATGGCATCCAACGACTAATTGCGAAAAGACTTTTACAAAAATTTTCAGTTTTCTTAGGAAAATTTCAAGAAAGAGAAAAAGATAAAAAAGAGCAAAACATTCTTCAAACAAACAACAGCTTATTTCCGATGGCATGGCAGAAAAAGTTTCTTTGTTACATTCTAAGATTTTCTCGTACAAGCAGGTCATAAATGCATTTTTTTATTGCAAATATTTTGCACCATCACTGCAAATGTAGTTTTGAAACAACATTAAATAAATATTTAACCAAAAAAAGTTTGTTTTTTTTCCAATTTGTGGTTTAACACATTGTTGAGTGAATTTTGAATGCATTTGATACAATACCAGTGGGATTGGAATTACAGAGTGAGTGACAGTTTTAGTATTTTATGCTTTTTTACAGTGTAGGCACACACTCTAACAAAGAGAACCAAGCAATAGTTAGAAAAAAAAAATTAAAATTTATACTTAAGAAAATACTTTAAAAAGTTAACTACAATATAAAAATACCTGCATATATACATAATATGTATATATATATATACGTATTAAATATGTATGTACAGGAGAAAGTAGATTTTGAACTTCCTACGGCGGTATATGTTTACTAATTTAATAAGACCTAAAAACAAGTAGGAGAACATTGTTTTTCACATTACGGTAAGTGAATTTAAGGCTTTAGAATAAAATATTTGTATTTATTTATGTACTCATGTATAATCTCTAACAATATGTATCATATTTGACAAATTTTAAAACGAAAAGACAAGAACGAAATGCATATATTTATGTATATAATAACTTTCACTCAAAATAATAACTGATAAATAGTTCCCGCTATACGGATCTGTAATAATATTGTATCGGTGGCAGTGTGGTGTTCCTTGTGTGGCATTGTTATGCTCTCGAAATAACCATAGTTTTCCACAATATTCGTTCATTTCTTTGTTTATTTTTTACATTTATTTTTTCACATCGTACTTTGGTCATTCACGATTTTTACCAATTTGTGGATTTTTCATACAAAGCTCGTTGCACTTGTAACAGTAGTTTCAGATGAGTTACAATGTTTACAATATTTTTGCTTTTTGCTTTGATTTTTAAGAAAATGTTTGGGTTACATCGGGGCACAACAATGAACACATACAAGTTGTTGTTACAAATTTTCAATACTACTCTTGCAGTCTATTATAAACGAAACCAATAACAAAGGCATGCAATTTTATTTTTCATTTTAATTGAGTTTTTTTCATGAAATTCTTTTATAAAATGAACAGACAATTAACAAAAAAATATATTCTGTGATGAAATTCTTATTTTGAAGCACATAACCAACCTCATGGACAATTGAATGTCAACTTTAATTTGTTTGAATTATTTTTTTTTTCTTTTTAGGTTGAAATAAAAGAATTAATAAAAAATAATTGTGAGTCACGCCTTAACGTCAAGTTTTTTTTTTTTTTTTGGATTTCGTACACTTCTTGATTTTTTAGTCGGCATAATCGCACAAATGTGTCCACGATTGGGAGAATTGTGCGCAAATTTCAGCAAACCGGGTTTGTCTGAATGCTTGGTGCGGTTTATGGGCGAAAATGAGGTCGGCTAAGCAGTTAAAGTGAATGGTGTTCGCTATCGCGATATGACAATAAATTTCTTGTGTTCAAAAATTGATGATATGGATTGGATGCTACACAGCCATTGAAATAATGGCTAATTTGCTCGAAAAATTCAATGGCCGTGTTATCTCATATCGTGACAATGTTATTTGGTCGCCACGATCATGTGTGTACATCAATAAGCCGAGAACAATTCAAGAGCTAAAGGATGAGTTAGTTCGGCACATTAACGACATTGAACTTCAATTATGTCTCAGAGTAATTGAAAATATGGACCAACAGATAGAGGTGAACATTTGGCGGATATTTTGTTTCACACATAATTTTCAAAGATCCTTCTATGATAATAAAAAAATATTCAGATAAGTTTTTGAAAACTTTTTGTTTTATTTACAGTTAAAATCATACGGTTTCTTTGGACCACCATATGTAAAAATGAGTGTATGTTTGTACGTATATTTGTTTGTTGCCTGAACCGATTTGCTTGAAATTTTAATAGTATCTCTCGGTAGATACGCAAGGAACTATAGGCTATATATGTTTCAAAAATTTCCCATACAAAGTGTATATTTTTTTGTCTATATCATCAATACGGTAACAGCAAGATTTTCGAAATTTGTCCCAAATAGATTGACAGTCAATGCAAATCATTAGTCAAAAAGTGTGAGGAATTGAATAAGTGAGCGTGGTACCTACCATACAAAGTAAAAGTAAAAGCTTCTGAATTTGATCTAAATGGCTTCGTAGTCAATGCAAATTATCAGGCAAAAAATGGGCGAATTTGAAAAGTGACAATTTGACAAGTACCTCCAATACCAAGTATATACAAATTATTGTGTATCTTGAGAACAGCAATAGTAGAAGTTTCTAAATTATAATCAAACAACGTCGTGGATAATACTCGTACATATTATCAGTCAGTAACTGGACGAGATTGGATAAGTGTGCGTGACAACAGCCATTCATACTAAATATTTAATTTTGTATATGTAGGGAACGGCAACTATTAAGGCTTCGTTATTTATCCAAATTAACCAAAAAGCGGGAATTGTAGAAAAGCACGCACACTCGATAAAGCCTAAGTATACAATATAAACATGAATGTGTGTTTGTTTGAAGACTGGAGTAAAGAAATGGATAAAAAGTGTAACTAAGATAGCATATAAGTAAATAATTAAGATGAGGTTAGCGAAGAAGTCCGGCTTTGATAGTGCCAAATAAATCGGTTAATTAAATTTTGATTGATTTTTCTAAATATGTATATACAGTATGTAAAGCGTGATTTTTATAGAGGTATAGAATTTTAAGTTGGCATTACTTTTCAAGATGACGACCGATTTAACAGCTGTCAAGTGATTTATTCTCAGTTTGGTTTGGCAATTCATCGTGAATAGACTCACGCCCGGCGTAGATTCGTTGAATGGGCCCAAAACGAGATTACCGTTAATCCCGATTTTCATAAGCGAATTTTGTTTAGCGATGAAGCGCACTTCTGATTGAATAGCTACGTCAACAAACAAAACTACCGCATTTGGATGGAAGGTAATCCTCAAGTGTATGTGGAAACACCGTTACATCCACAAAAACTGACTGTTTGGTGCGAATCATTGGTTCGTTCTTTTTCAAAAACGATGGTGGCCAGAACGTTACAGTCAATTGTGATCGATATAGAGCCATGATTACTAACTTTTTCATTCTTGAATTGAATAACCATGATATCCAGCAGACATGGTTTCAACAAGACGGCACAACATGTCACACAGCTCGTGCCACAATAGATTTATTGAAAGACACGTTTGGTGACCGCCTAATTTCACGTTTTGGACCTGTGAATTGGCCTCCAAGATCTTGTGTTTTAACACCGCTAGACTACTTTCTGTGGGGCTATGTAAAGTCATTGATCTATGCGGTAAAGCCACAAACGCTTGACCATTTGGAAAGCAACATTCGCCGTGTTATTGCCGATATACGGCCACAAATGTTGGAAAAAGTCATCGAATAGTGGACGTCCAGATTGGACTACATCCGCGCCAGTCATGGCGGTCGTATGCCAGAAATCATATTTCAAATGTAATGCCACAAGATTATCTTTCGAAAAAATAAAATTCATGTCAATCGAATAATCCATCGTTGTTTTATTGCAACTTAAAGTTCTATACCACCCCTTATATTTTGTTTAAAGTTATTTCAATATGGCATTCTTTTCAATATTAAATTTTAACAAGAAATTTGTGCAATATTTTGGTAAACTTTTTTTTAGCGATCGGAATTATTTTCTTGACACCATTTTAACGTGATTTTATTATTTTGTTTATTATTTTTTTTGCAACATAATATCTTCTTTGCCCAATTTGTTGCCACTGTTGTAAGTGAAGATTTTTATATTTCTTTTTTTCCATCATGATATTGTTGTAGTTATTGCCGGTAGTAACTGTTATGAGTTTAACTTTAAAATAATCTTCCTGATGTCTGTGTTCATACAACATAAATAACAAGTATTTGGCTAGATGTGAGTCAATTCTGGTTATATTGCAGAAAATTGTCAATTTAAATACGTAGACATAAACTATTTGGGAGCTTTTAACTTTAGGATTGATTTTAAAATTGTAACAAAAACTTTACAAAGCCAACTACTTCTATAATTATTTCACTTAAATTTTGTAAAATGACTCATATCGAATCACGAAAAACATAATAATGACTGTAAAAAAAAGTTTTGTATTACACTGTAAAGGGTACATGACATCATGACACAACAATACCATACCAAAACAAAACGAAAACGGAAAAAAAAGTTCAGTGACCAAACGTCGTAACACTCTTATACTCATTCACCTGTCCGTTTATTCATTTATTTACTCTTTTTTATAAATACTTACACTCTGCTAACTACGAAGAAGAAGTATAACGATATAGTAAAAGCTGTGTAAGTGTACATGTATTATGATCTGTGTATGTGTATTTGTTCAATACTTTTTCTACTAATGGTGATGGTTGTTGGTCAATTCCGTATATATAGTACCCTATACTAATTAAGACTAAGTTAATGGAGTTAATAACTGACTTTTTTGCATATTTCAGTTAAAAGTTCTTTCGCAGATGTACTCACAATTAAAGCAGAAATGGGTTAACTGGGTATATGAAAAGACAAATGGAAGAAAAAATGGCTCGCGCCATATATAATTCTGCGTCAAACAATTTTTTTTTTTTTTTTTGTTTCATTTAATTTACATGTCACAAACATCTGTACAAACTAAATATATCTCCGTTATATATAAAATCATTAAACAACAACAACCGAGGCAGACGTTCTGGTTGATGATGACACACTTACAACCGTATTATTCCATATTTAATTTTGACAAGGAGTAATAGATATTTTAGATTTCGTTAAATTTTATATTTCAAAAGAGGAGAGAACGGGAGCTTTTCTAGAATCGGAGGTTAAATTGCAGATCACAACGAGTTGTTTTTTTCGATGTTATATTTATTGTAATATCGAGCTTATTAAAATGGAGTTGGAGAAAAGATGAGAAATAAAATCTATTCTTATGGAATTACATTACCAAAGATATATAATCGATAATAGAAAATAGATTTCTGAATAAAAAATTCTCTTTAGAAGTCAACGTGTTAAAAGTTGTTTCTGACTACAGCACTTGTGGTTTCATTTATAAAAAACGATGTATTAAAAAAGCCATAATCTTTTCCTGCTTCTTTTTTTTTGTCATTTGACAAACATGGCTTATAAGCTTACAATACGCTAAAGTTTTCAAAAAAAAAAAGACAGAAAACTTTTTTCAGCCAGTACATGGCACAGTAAACGTTATATGTGAACACCATACTTTTTTGGCATCTTTTTTCAATGTGAAAGTACTTAATTATTATATTTTTCCCTTGACTGCATAAATCTCAGCAATGGCCGGATGTTCAATCAGGTGACTTGTTGGTTATATGAGGGCTTAATGTTGTTAAATTGTAGACAAATTGTGAAATGCCATGAAAAGCAGAAGAAATGTTTTAAACGAAGGTGTAGCAGCTGATAACACTGGATTTTGTATACTCTTTCTATAGGGTGAAGTGTATATAACATATAACGAGAATTTCTTAAAATAAACGAAATTATTGCTGAATATACACAAAAACTAAATGCTGAGTTAATAAGGGCGAGACAAGACAAGCAGATATTTTTACTTATTCTCAAACCAAAGCATAAGACGTACATATGAGTCTTGAAACACAAAAATAAATTAAAATATAGCAGATTTATATCTTAAAAGATAAACGTACATGTGTATTTGTATGAAAGCAAATAAAAAGCCTAATTTGCATTTGGTTTGGTTGTATGCCTTCAATTATTTTTGTTTGACTCTTTTAAATGAAAAAAGCGCAAACAATTTATTAACCCGTCATTTTTGATATCTGGAGAAAGTTTTAATTTTCCACTCTCTATGTATCCCTCTCTCCCTCTCCGCCTCTCTCTCTCTCTCTCTCTCTCTCTCTCTCTCTCTCTGTTCTTCGTCGCTGTTAGTTTGAGCCCATTTTGTTGTTAACTGGCTTTATTGTTAACAACAAAACCAGATAATCCTTTAGCATAATAATAAGTTTATAAAACAATGATGCTGAATGCTGTTTGTGCATAAATTGCCAACACTCGTAATAATTTACAAATTATCACGAAACTTTCCTCCCAACTACTCCCCAAAAAAATACATAAAATTTTATGGAGAAAAAATTAAAATGACGCTGAAGTGAAATAAAAAAAATAAAATAAATAAAATAAAATAAAACAAAATAAAACAAAATAAAATAAGTACCATATTTGTATACCAGCCATAGAAAATTTTAATATTTATGTAAGTATGTATGTATGTAGTATACGAAATATGTGCAAATTTTCATTTTTTCTGTTTTTCAGAAAAGTTGTTTTACGTTCAGTAGTGAATTGTACTTGAGATTATTAGCATATAACAACAAACAATTCTACCACCAGCATCAGATAGTGACTGGGAGATTTGGTAGCATCAGTGGCATTATCATTTACAGTACCACCCATTATTATAACGACTACAACATACTGGTACTGCCCACCCATTACATTTCTTTTTAAAAAGGCTGCCGAATGCTGCAGATAATACGCCGGCTTTGAAAGTTTTCAAAATAATTTTGCTGTCACTTTTGTTGTTGTTGGTTTCAGTGGCGGTACAAATAATAAAAACAGGCATTATATTCACAAACAATCACACCCAGCATATTTAAAAAAGTGTAATTATGGTGTAAATTAAAAATTCCTCCTTTTCGTTTTTCATCTTATTTTCTCTATATCGTATGTGGTTTATTTGTTTTCTATTTTCTTTTTTTTTAATAACTATGAATTTTTTTTAAGTTTGTATGATAAATATTTCGAAAGAGAAAACATTTGAGCCAAATATGTGTGGCGTAGTACAAATGTAGGTTTTATCAAAATTAATTTTCGAATTATTTTTGCAAATGGGTTCGGTACGGGTGCGTTTAAAATATCACTTTTATTGTTTGTGTTTGAAGTGATTGCCCAACACTCTTGCCCACATGTTCGCTTTTCCTTTGTCCCACCATTGAAAAATTCCAATAAAATTTAATTATTAAGAGACCTTCCTAAAAAGGATATTATGGTTAAGCCTTTTTGTAACTAAAATTTCCTTTAAAGGCAATAAAAATAATAAAAATTGCTTGAAACGACCGCAAAAAACTTCATGAATATTTTGTCATAAGTTTTAAGATCTCCAAAGAAAACCACGAATGAATATTTGCAAATATTGTGCGGGATAAAGCATCGCCAGTAAATAACAAAAAAAAAAAAAAAACATAAGCATGAAACAGGATATATATATGTAAGTAACAAACAAAACAGCAACAACAATAACAAATTCTTAACAAAAGCAAAGTTAAAAAGCTTAAGTATATTAAAGCGAAGTAGTGAGTGTATGAAGTAACTTACTAGTGTAGTAGTAGTAAAGTAGTAGAAGTAAAAATAATGTATCTCTCTCACTCTCTCTCTCTGTTTCAGCATATATAGGTAACAGTGATGCCATAATTAAAAAAAAAACTTAAAATTTAAAAGAAAGAAACTGATTTTCAAGTTTTCATATCTACTTCGAAATAAAAAAACGTATACATAACGAGTGACATTGAAATCGAGTAAATTTTCAAAGAAAAATAAAATTTCAATGCGGCAATTATTTAAAATTTTCTATAATCAGAGAAGTTATATAAAAATTATAGCAGTTTGAAGTGTCATTCGACTTAAATTTATCTTGATTTCGATTTACCGAAATAATACCGAATAATTTATTTCATAGAGTATTTTGTATGCAAACATAATACAATATATTATATGTGATATACTTAAAATATATAATTTAGAGATACTGTGCTTGAATTTGATACATTTATCCGACAAGCGTGGCACATGGCGGGTAAACCGGATATGAGTACGCTGAATCCAGTGATGTTAACTGATTTTGTAGGTTAGCTCGTGTTTTCGATATAGAAATTGTAGGAGGTTGCACTAGATACATAATGTATGTTAGCGTAACTCAAAAACGGTTTAGTTTATCGAATAAATTAAAATAAAAGCAAAATTCCGCAATAAAATTGCCATTAAATTACTTTATATTTCATTAATGAAGCAGGTATGCTCATAAGTATGTACTTTCGTAGTGTGTAATGTGTTCACACTGTCCTTTTGACAGAAAAAAAAAATTATGTTTCTAAATCGACTGCGCTGAAAAACGTAGCTTACTTAGATCTAAATGTGAATAAAACAGACTGTTCAAATGCTCTCGTTCTTTGTGATCAGTGGTCAAAAAAGCAAACCTCATCAAAGTTATATTAAGTAAATGGGGTGGACATTTTACAGAAAAATTAATTTTTTAAACAAAAAATTTCAAAATACAGATAAATCAGGCAACGCTGGTTGAAAACTGTTGAAAAGCCAGAGAAACCATATTTGTCGTTATTATAATATATTAACTTTTTTATTATTATTTTTGTTGTTGTTGTTGTTGTTGGTGTTGTTGTTTTGTTTGTATATAAAATTTTGAGTCTCGTAGCACTATGGTATTTGCGATATGGAAAAAAATAAATAAATAAATATAAAAAATAAAAATATAAAATATAATGTTACATTATTTTGCATAAACAGTTTTAGATAACTATGCGCTAGAGTTTGTAAATAAATTGTCGAAATTCCCTTGATAGTTTCTTTCATTTTTCGGTTGCCTGTTCCTTTGCCTTATCCTTTATATTCTTATTTCCCATACATCTGTACATACATACTTTCATACATACATACATATATTTATGTTAATATCAAGTAACGTTTCTCCTGATTCTTTCTTTTTTGTTTTTGTTTTTGTTTTTGTTTTTGTATTCATGGGGTATACTATTATATTGAGTTAGTTTTTTTGCCTTTTGTGTATACGGTATATGATTTTATCTATGTATTTAAGAGAGTATAAGAGAAGTTTGTCTATAAAGTTGTATGTGGCAGTATGCATATGTATGTCAGACATTTATTTGGCTTTCTTGTATGCATTATTATGAGATGGTTAAATTTATACTTAAATATTTTTCCGTATATGAAAATAGTTTTGAATTTAAATAATTTTTCTAATTTGCAAAAGAATATAAAAAGAAAAAAATTCATTAAAAAAAATTCAAGCAGTAAAGCAACACAAGCAAACACATGATAAAGTTAGAAAGAGTTTTTCGAGAAAAGCTTACTTTAATCAGCACAGATTAATAAAAAAACAAAATTAATAATTACTTAACAGCAGAAAGACGGGCAAATAAGGGTCATTTGACCCATTTATTTTTAAATTCATTTTAGTGGCAACAATTTTCTTATTTAACAAAAATTTAAAAATTGAAATGAAACGCCTTTTTCTACAATATGTTAGCTATGTTCCATAAAAAATTACGTACTGTGTAAAACTGCTTTATATCAGGCAAAGAGATAAATTATTTATTCTCTAAGATAAAGAGATATTTTTTAGATATATTTAGACAAAATCGGGTTATCATATATTTCAACGCCAATAATATTTGCCTCTTACTATGCAGACGATAACGATCAGATAAACAGAAATCTTTGGAGAATGAAGCTATAAAGACGTGGCAAGTGCTCAACATTGAAACATAAAAACACAGTATTTAGGATAAGTAATTGCGACTTGAAGGAGGTTAGTGATTTCTGCTATTATAGCAGCATTCTAGCAAAGACTCGTTGTTGTAGCGATGATATGTATGTTCCGGATCTCCAAAACCAATCAATCTTTCTCTATTTTGCGTACTGTTTGCAAAACGACTGCTATAGCAAAAGTCAACTTAAATCAACACATTTAATTCCTACATAAAATCAGCCATCCTCTATGGAATTTAGTCCTGAAATTTCACCTCATGGTATTCATATTTATTGCTTTAGATTTATATTGGAAACAGTTTGGCTAAGCTACATCTCGTATAGGGAGGAACCTGTGTAAACAACCGAACAAATGTTCAATTCATATGTAGATTCTCGATCACAAATTGTGCTGGATTAGTCACACACTTGCCACTCGGAGACGTACTAATAAGTGCCATAGATTGAAATTTACAGTGAAAAACGCACAAAGTGGTCGGATACTGCAAACCTGGTGGAGACAAATTGAACTCGGCATCAACCAAACAGGTCGATGTTGAAGACATAATGCTCCAAACAGGAACGGAAGAAAGGGGTTTTTTACAGCATTTTGTTCTTCCTAGGAACCATAGTTAGTGATATAATATATTAATAATAATTCCCATAACATTTCCTGAAGGAACACGCGGACATTTGTAATTAAAGATTCTATTTCTAGACTCATTGAAAGGAAACTACAGTATAACGCCAGCTCCAATTAGCAAATGCATTAAAACCTGTTACTAGCTAATGTTGTGAGGTGATACCGCTGTAGAGAATTTTTTTCTTTGTCAGATGGTCTATCTGGGATTGAATCAAGAGCCACCTCCTGGTTCGTAAGCGGGTGTTTTCCTGACCATAGCTGCGGCACCTAAAATGTGATAAGACGATGTACAGTCAATCTGACAATTTTGGTAACGAAAAAAAAAAATCCAGAAATGTAACTGATGAATCCAGTTTGCCGACCAAATATGCAAGTGAATAACCCCTATCCCACTTTTAAGGTACTCGTAGATGTGCTATTTATTCAATAAAATATTAATATTTTTTAATTAAATTTAATACAATTTTAATAAAAGTCAATATATCAATTGTAAAAAGTTATTAGTAAAAAAATAATTGGCAGTCGAATATCAAAATGAGTCCAATGACTCCTGCCCGTCCTCCTAGTATTAAATAATTTTTTTTTTTTTTTTTTTGAAAATGCTATAAAAAAACTACTGAATATTTTCTGAAATTTCTTTTTTTATTTGAAAGTACAATCCTTCCGGTTAATAATGGAAAATAATTTCATTCAAATGGTCGATCGGTCCAATTTTTAAGCACATTATCGATTGTGTGCAGCTGTATTTCACCAATGGCTTGACGAATATTGTCCTTTAAAGCATCAATTGTCTCTGGCTTGTTGGCTTAACACTTATCTTTGACGGCACCCCACAAATAATGCTGATAATGCGATCTTCAAAAACAGGGCGCAAAACATAGAGTGTAACTTCGACTGTGTGGCACGTAGCGCCGTCTTGTTGAAACCAAATGTTGCTAATATCCTTCTCTTCAATTTTTGTGAATAAAAATTCGTTCAACATGGCCCGATAACGATCGCCATTGACTGCAACGGCCACCCCTTGCTTATTTTCGAAGAGAAATGGCCCAATTATGCCTCTAGACCAAAATCCGCACCAAACAGTGACTCGTCTTGGGTGTATCGGCTTTTTAATGTAGGCGTGCGGGTTTTCTGTGCCCCAAATGCGACAATTTTGCTTGTTTACATACCCGCCAAGATCAAAGTTGGCTTCATCTGAAAAGACGATTTTTTTTGGCAAAATAGGCATCTTCTGTAAGTCGATCGCAGGCCCACTTAGCGAAGCGTTGTTCAAGCGTATACACAACCATATCGTTCAGCGGAAGGATAAAACTAATTATCTGTCAAATCAGACATGACCTAAGTGTTACCATTCACGAAATAAGCACTCGTTGAAAAAAAAACGTTAGATGGCGGACCCTTTAGAAAAAAACAGAATAAGCGCGCTATCGCTAGTAAAATAGGTCAGAAGCTATGATTTATCTCCATCTCTTGTAAAACACTGAATATGTAATTATTATTTCATTTTCTAAGTAATTTTCCTAAATTTTGTAAAGAATGTTTGAATTTAATTTTTTTTTTTTCGTTTTTCGCCACAAAATTATGATCCACCATCTACTTTGCATTATAATTAATTTCACAAGTAGTCAACACACCATTACATTCGAAATGACATTTCCTTTTAATAGTGCAGCATTAAAAACTACAGCAACTACGGCGACAACAACAATGAAAATATGAAGTGAAGAACAACGACAACGACAACGATGATGACAATAAACCATGTCAAACGGAAATTTGTCTACGCATTTTCTATATGACTGAGCACAAATACATCTTTTCATTTTGCAATGACATGTTGACGACGTTGACGATCATTTGGTCGATGATAATGATAATGATGATGATGATGATGCTGTAGCAGTGGCATTTACTGCGCTGGCCGACTGATGACTGTGATGAGTACACATTTCCATATATATATGCACACACAAACACACACACACACACACACAAGCACAACACACACATGAACAGATATATATATAGAATGTGTATGTATGTCTATGCATGTATTTATGTGTGTATGTTAGCAAAACAATATACGAAACATTTAACACGCATCCGCTTACATGTCCTCTATTTCATTTGCAGTTTTAAATTATTTGCCCGTTTGTGATGACTGTTCTGGTTGTTGTTACTTTTGTTTTATTTGTCTGCCTGTCTTATTTTTGTTTCTTTTTTTATGTATGTGTGTGTGTGTGTGTGCGTGTTTTCAGTATAATGCCTACCGGCTTTATTTGTGTACTGCCATTTGGTTGTTGCTTTTGGGCTAAAGAGTCCCACCAAGGGGGACAAAAAAACGAAATTTACAGTGAAAACTACAATTTTCGTTACTTTGGTTGGCATTCTCTGGAGAGTATGAAACCAAATTCACTTGTGTTGGTTTATTTATTATTTTCTGCATGTATGCTGGTTGTCTCTTTCAATGTGTTCTTATTTTTGATTGTTTGTTGTATGATTCTTGTTGGTGGTCTGTTACCATTACAAACGCATAAATTATTATAAAACCATTATAGCGCTTTCAAATCGACGTACATACATACCTACATACTACATACATACAGACATATATACTCCGGCAAACTTATTGTACATGATAGCGGGGAACGAAATCAAAAGTGACTTCATAAGCATGCAAATGAAACGAAAACAAAATATGAGGCAGGCTGGACACAACGAACTGATATTTTGAAGTTCAAAGTGTTGATTTTGAGATGACAAGATAAAAGAAACATTCATTCATTCACTCATTCACTCATTCATTCATTCATACTTAATAAAAATGACATGATGGCTGAAATATTTAATTTTTATTTACAACAGCCCATACCTGCTGGAATATTTATATTCTTATAAAAGAAAATACATAAGTAATGGATAGCAATGACTTGCAGACTAGCAGGATATTTAATCCAAAATACAAACAAAAATCAAACATATCTTGTACTATCACTATATAACAAATTTAAAGTTTAGTTTAAAAACAATAACAACTGATGGAATATTTGAAAGATTTATTTAAATGTCATTGTACTGAATAATTTTTGTTGCAATATGTCGTTGTTCCTTTATGTTTTCAATTCATTTTTACAATTTCTGTTGACTTAATTGGTAGTAAGTTATACTTTTATATTAATGAGATACTATATGTACGTACGTATACATACATAATATGCTAAACATTTGTAAAAGGCCACCACCGTGCCACTTTCATTTACAACAAGTGTGGCTGCGATGTATTTTACAAATGTGTCACTATGAGAAAATCTAATTAAAAGTGTATGTCATCAAAGGATGTTATAAAACAAATCCACTCAAACGCATACACATAAATACGAATGTATGTGAAATACAATACAAAAGGCGTTCACATTCAAGTTATGTAGCAATATATACAAACACACATATACACACATATATCTATTCACAAAGAAGGGTCCGCCAAATATATTTCTTTTTTTTGAAAATGTTATAAAAGAAGAAACTACCAAATATTTTCTCAAATTTCTTTTTTTATTTGAAACTAAAATCCTTCTGGTTAATAACGGAAAATAATTTAATTCAAATGGCTGCCTTGGCTGGCCATGCAGTAGCCTATACGATCGGTCCAATTTTTAAGCATATTGTCGATTGTGTGCAGCGGTATTTCAATTGTCTCTGGCTTGTTGGCGTAACACTTACCTTCGACGGCACCCCAGAAATAATAGTCCAACGGTGTCAAATCGCAGCTCCGAAGTGGCCAAACGTGATAATGCGATTTTCAAAAACAGGGCGCAAAACATCGACTGTAGCTTCGGCTGTGTGGCATGTAGCGCCGTCCTGTTAAAACTAACTGTTGCTAATATCCTCCTCTTCAATTTTTGTGAACAAAAGTTTGTTCAATATGGCCCGATAGCGATCGCCATTGACTGTAACGGCCACTCCTTGCTCATTTTCGAAGAAAAATGGCCCCATTATGCCTCTGGACCAAAATCTGCACCAAACAGTGACTCGTCTTGGGTGTATCGGCTATTCAATGTATGCGTGCGGGTTTTCTGTGCCCCAAATGCGACAATTTTGCTTGTTTACATATCCGCCAAGATCAAAATGAGCTTCATCTGAAAAAATGATTTTTTGGCAAAATCGGCATCTTCTGTAAGTCGATCGCAGGCCCACTTAGCGAAGCGTATACACAACCATATTCGTTCAGCGGAAGGATAAAACTAATTATCTGTCAAATCAGTATTAAGTATTACCATTCACGAAACAAACACTAGTTGAAAAAAAAACGTTAGATGGCGGAGCCTTTAGAAAGAGCATCTCTTTTTATAATTTTTACTTTATTTTTTGTTTTTGTTTTTGTTTTTTTGTTCTGGTTTAATTACGTTTGTTGGATCTTTGTTGAAGTTTTTGAATGAAAAATAAAACAATTAAATTATTTAATTAAAAAATGTTTTTTTTTGGTTTTTTGTTTATGTATTTATAGAAAGCAATTCTTAATTTGAATTAAAAAGTTAAATTATATACCCAAATATGTTCTTGGCCGTAATATATTTAATTAAAAACATATTCAAGATAATGTGAGAGTGTCAACTAAAATAAGCAGCAATAATTTCTTTAGAAACCTTGCATGCCATTTTGTCGAATTAAAAAGGAAAGAAATTCCATTCAAACACACTCGCTAATGGCAGTCACCCGTATAATGTAATAAACAACTTTTATACTCTTTTTAACGTTTATTACAATCTATGCACTCATCACAATTTCAACAAAGTCTGATTATTTGTTAAACAAAAAAAACGTATTGTTTTTATTGTTTTTTAAAAAAACTCTAATTATATACTAATACAACGTAAGGTGTGCTTCAAAATGATAAGGTCACCTTAATATTTGCTCAATTCATCCAAACTATAAAATGTTACGTATGGTCAGCGTATTAAAAAAAATTCTACGTTCAAATAAGTGCATAATAAGCCGGTTTTGTCGGTTTATTTAAATTTATGTAAATAAGTGCAAAATTCAATGCGTCAAAATGATAAGGTCAGAGATTCATTTATCCAAACTTTTGTTTAAACTAAACATTAATCAATTATTTTTCATTTATGCAGTTCATATTTCCTTCTATTGTCTTAAAAATACGGGATGGCATCGCACTTTCTAAGTTGTCCAGAGCACTTACTAAATTGTTGGAGCGGATTTCGCGGCTGCTGTTCCAGATTGTCACTTTTAATTCATCTTATGTCCGGTACTGTTTGTGGTCTGCATAAATATTACCACACAAATTTTCCATGGGGTTTAAGTCGGGGGAATGTGCTGGCTAATCAATATTGTGCTCCTCAAACCATTGTCTGGTCGACTTGCTGACATGAATTGCTGCGTTAACTTGCCGAAAGGTGATAGTTTTGTCAGCATTTTGGGCCAAATAAGACAGCAAGCGTTCAGACAGAATTTCCTGGTACTCTGAAGTATCTATTCGAGTGGAAGGAAGGTAGAGTTCCAGGGTATCATGTGAGCTAGAACCAGCCCAAGCCATTAAACTGCCATAGACGAAATTCCGTTTGGAAGAAGACAAGGGTTCCTTCCTTAAATCTCACCAATAGCAATTGAAACTATCTGGTCCATCCAGGTTAAATTTTTTCTCATCAGAACAAATTACCTGCAAACCTAAAAATGTATGCCTGATGAAAATGTTTACCTGATGCCAATTAGTTGCCATATTGTATTTCGCAAACTCCTTACGCTTAATCTTATGCTGCTTAGTCAGACAGGGAACTTTTTTAATTTTGCTCGAATAAAGTTGGGCTGGGCGTTGATATCTTAGAATTGTGCTTTTTGAAGCCAGTAATTTCAATTCCTCTTTTATTGTTACCGCACTTTTCATAGAATTCGAGGCCTTTCGTGAAATTAGCCGAGTTTTACGGGCAGTCGGAAGCTTTAGACGAGCCGTCCTTTTCAATTTTCCATAATTTTCTCTGTTTTTCAGAAAATTTTGCACAACACACATGGAACGTCCCAGTTTTTTCGCCATTCCACGCATACTCATTCCCTGCTCATGAAGTGCCACAATTTGTCATTATTCATAAAGTGACAAAGGTTTCCCGCGACTCATACCGCGCAGATATTATTGAAATTATAAATTCTTACGAAAAAAAAAAAGTTTTACCTTCTGATTATATTAATTGCTTATTAATCACTGGCCTTATCATTTTGACGCATTTAATTTTGCACTTATTTACATAAATTTAAATAAACATAATATAACGGTACATCTCTAAGATCAAAACCGGCTTATTATTCACTTATTTGAAGGGAAAATTTTTTTGAATAAGGTGACCATACATACATTTATAGTTTGCATGTATTGAGCAAATATTAAGGCAACCTTATCATTTTGAAGCACACCTTAGTGCAACGGTTTTATGAGCAACATTGTAACAACAATTTTAAGAAATATACTCGTATGTTATCATTTTTTAGAAATCTTTTTGTGCTCCATTTGGATGTTCATATATGAATCATTTTATTCCACTTATTAAACTTTTCCTACATTTTATATAAATAATCCATTAAAACGGATATCTTATCTTTTATTTTTTGGCAATCAAGAATATCTCAAAGCTTCTATGTTCCACTCAAACTTTTTTTTATTGAGTTCTAACATTAACAAGATTTATAGATACATTTTTATTCTTCTTCTTGTTCTGTTTTCTTTTCCCTACTTGGGATCGTCAAGTAAAGTTATAAACATATTTTTAATAGTCAGCAGGATATCAAGTAAAATTTATGAATGCAAATCCGATTAGACTCCATGATGAAGAAATAATGATGAAAATAAAATACTAAATTATCCTAATGTCTTACCTCTACACTTCATACAATTATTCTTATTCAACAGTAGTACAATATGAAAAATGTTACTGTCTATAGTATACATCAGAAATACGAAAATATTTTGATATGTTCAAGGTTAAAGAGAGAAAAAAAAGTCTGTTATATGAGACAAAAGTAGTCAAAACGTAGTTGTAGAAGTTTTGGTGACATGAAATTAAAGTTGTCATTTCATTTCTCCTCTCTCTGACAGACATACAGATGCGAAAGCTGATAACTATCAAAATAGGTTTCCCATACAAACACTTAAGTAATTATATTGTTTAGGTAGTAGCATGTACTGTCAGATCTAACTGATAAATTATATTGTTTAGGCAGTAGCATGTACTGTCAGATCTAACTGATAAATTATATTGTTTAGGTAGTAGCATGTACTGTCAGATCTAACTGATAAATTATATTGTTTAGGTAGTAGCATGTACTGTCACATCTAACTGATAAAGATAATGACAAGATATCTTACCATGATGCTTCTCGTATCTTTTTGGGTAGCACTGTGGACCATCACATGACCCAAGTGAACTGGACACGTATTCAGTTAGCCATCAGAACTATTTATGTATTATTTGCAAAGATTTTCTAAAAATTGTGTAATTGCACTTCATTTTATAATTTTTTTTTAAATTCAAAATAAGAAACTTTCATTTTATATTCCCACACCATTCGTCACAGTCGAATACTTAACCGCAAGTGTCATGTTCACTGTTGTTACAAAATGTTACTCTATTTTCTCCTTTTACAAAACTAAGAAAATTAAAATTGGTCAAGCACGACCACTTGATACTGTACAGAGTATAAACTCAAGCAAATATTTTACTTTGTAATGTTAAGGTGTTTAAAGCATAATTTTTACCATTAGCTTTGTATATGGACCGGTAATAAAAATATTGGTCATAACATAACTGCAAAGATTTGTAATGCTTCTGGAAACAATCTTTGAGAGATATCAGAGCAGATTAAAAAGAGAAAAGCAAGTGAAAAAATATTATTAAGTATCAGGTCGTAATGGAACTAAGATAGTTAAGTGTACCGAAAGGATGATAGGCAGTAAAAAATAGTTTAATCTAAAGTGGATTTTAAACACTTTTGATCTTTTTTGGTTACCAACATCACTACAAACCAAATAATGTAGGGTATTATAGGATCGTTTCTAATATTTTGCAGCTTTCCAAGTATTAGTGTATTAATAGACGTTATTGTTATTGGAATGTCTGCTGTCATTGTCAGTGCAAAATGACGTGACCACTAATGTTTGTTTGACTTTTGCACATTCAAACCATAAACCTTACTTTATACTTCCCACCCATCACATAGCCATGCAACCACATCTGTCGAAAATCTATGTCGTAGGCAACAAAAACTTGAAAAAATAAATAGAAAAATCTTCACATATGTTTCGCTTATTAAGGAAACTGTATTACATAACTAAAGGATTTAGAAAAAAAATATTTATAAAAATTTAATAAAATTGATGATAAACTATGTTTCAATTTAAAAATGTATATAAATTGTATACCTTCGTTTTGTTTTAAAAATTTAGCAATCGCATGAATTCATTCAGGGAAATCCATTATTTTTTATAAACTTTAAAATTCTATTACAACATATGAACGAGAAGTAAGTATACTAAGCTTATCCTGCAACTTAACTACAAATAGACAAAGGACAACCGAACAGCAATACAAGTTATACTCGTACTTGAACATGTTGTTGGTATTTAAAGAACATTAACAACATTACTAACAACAATAATACCCAACAAGACTTGCTGGTATCCGGCTAACGTTGTTTGTTCTCTCTTATTCCAAAGCAGTTAGAAAGCAAAGAAATAAAATAAAAAAATAAAAAATAAAAAAATTTCCAAAATAAAAACAAAAAGGGAAGAACAAAACGAATTGTTACTGGATGGGAAGTGTTAAGCAAACCATTTGAAATAAAAACAAATAAAATGAAATTACCTTTACGATGTGATGCGACGTATGTGTGTTTAGTACTAATTAGCACCCATGAAAATATAACATCCAACTCCAACAACAAAAACAAATTGTGTGGAAAAGTGCTTCAAATAAAAATAGTAAAAAATCAAAGCAAATAAAAAGGCCCCGAGTAATGTAGGGCCTTTAAAAACAATTTTTTCTATCGGGCCTTGCTAACGCCTATCGAGTTATAGACTCCTCACGTTCAAGTACTATCGACGATGTTCCCAATTTTAGAAGAAATTAGTAGCTAACATATGTATGTATGTATCAATATCCTGTAATCCACATTTACCCAAATATGTACAAACATTTTTATTTTAATAATTTTTTTTTTTGTAATTTTAATTACACAAGAATGACACAAATAAAAACAAAAGTATAACAATAACAATAAATGTAAAGGTAAGAGCATAGGATTATTCCCAAACAAACATATATGTTTTCCGGTTTAAACATTTTTGGGTCTTTCATATGCGGTGAAGGACATTAACCATAATAAAGTCGTTTTGTTTAAAAAGGTCGTTAAGTGATATTAAAATGACTTGCATTAAACTAAAGTACCACTAAGTGATAACAAGTAACCAAAATTTATTTAAAAACTTAAATTTAAATTTGAAACAAAAATGTCCTTTAGTACACTACTATGGAGAAGCAGATAAATCTATTTAACCATCAGAGTGGCTTAATTTAATGTTAGTTTCACTTTTCCTGCCAATTGGAGGCTTTTCGTGTACATATTTGACACACTGAAACAGTGTCAGCATACAAACCAATAAGAAGCACACACCGAATGCTACGATATGAGTTCGAATATGAATGTATTCCAATCAGTCACACGCTATCTCACACTTGAAAACATTCTCATATTTGTGAAATATGCTCTTTGTTACTTTAACGTTTCCACCATGTCTGGCATTCCTGTCAGTATATGTCGTCACTAGTGTTTGTCTTCGCATTAAGTTAGGGGGTAGATATAGACAAGGAGATGGAATGAGACTACTTGAAGAGAGGGAGAGAGAAAATGTAAACAAGGTGATGTGTTGTTATCATTATTCCATGCTGATGTGTGAGAAACGATGGCTCATATGGTTTCTGCGGTTTGATTGCCAAAAGTGTATGGATGTCGGCGGACAAGTAGTAAGTGAGTGTGTTTCTATTCAATCTGTTTGCTAAATGCTGTCAACTGAATGCTCAGTCTAATTGCAACAGTAGGTTGAAATTTGTACTTTCGTTTTTCTTGTTTTCTTTCGAGTGTGAAATTGGAGAAAGTGCAGTTTTGTGCAAATACACGTTAACTTGATTGTATGAATTGTTGATGGTTTTGGTAACAAAAAATCTCTAAGAAGATGAATTGACATGATAATTGATTATTAACTTTTTCAAGTCGTGTATTTCGCATATCGTCTAATCAGTTCCAAATACTTACAAACTCCTATTTGCTACCAAAAATTATAAACTTTAATTTCAGAAACTGAACACTTTATGCGACTTAATAAAAAAAAAAAATCAAGCAATTGCTTAAAACGTTCAAATGAAGTGTTAAGTGCAGTGATGCTTTACGACTTAAGAGCGCTTAACACAGACACGTTCTACAACAAATAACAAAACAAAAAAAAAAAAAAAAAACAGCGACAATAAAAGCAGCAATAGTTTAAAAAAGATTCAAAAAAACCAGTGTAAACGACACACATATGCGTGTAAATAGCGACAATGCTGTTAGAAGATTCAACAAAATGCATGTTTTAAATGAAAAAAATAACAACAAAATCTTTTAATGGCTACAAATGCTTAAATTTGGCAAAAACAAAACAAAAACAAAAAATCACTTGCACTACATACTCCATTTGAGTTTGAACCCATTGATACATCCAAGCTTAGTTGAACGTTTAAAGTAATGCTGCTTTCAATGTTTTGACAAATATTTGAGCTTTAGGCGCGTTTAGATGGGCCTCAGTTTAAATGTTGGCTGTTAATCTGTTGATGTGAAGAGGCTTTACAAAACAAACTACACATATTACGGAAACATTTTCGGAGATTCAAAATATGTTTTAATTGTTAGAAATGCTATACAATAAAGGAAGAATGCATATAAAATACCGGATTTTTTTTTTTAAAGAAAGAGTTTTAAAAAAGAATTTTTGATGAAAAAAAGGATTTTAAATTTTAAAATTATTTCATTTAAAATTAAAAGTATATCACAAAAGAAGTAAAAGTTAGAGAAACTTGCTATAAAAAGTACTCTTTTAAGATTTTATTGGTTGCTCTTCAATTGTATAATGAAGTCTTTTCGTTAATTTTATAACAAAAAAAAAAAATAAGAAGTAAATAATACTTTTGCACGTAATAAATACAACTTACAGGCATCTGCAGACATTATTTTTCTAAGAAATTAAATTAAAAAGACAACTATAACAATGCCATTTCCTTTCTTTCATTTTTTTTCCTCCTTTAAAAGGGCATCCAACAGAACCAGAAACATTTTATTTCTGTCCAAAGAACTGGAATAGTAAAACAGGAATAGAATAACAAGGAAATAAAGCAAAAGAACATATAAAAACGAGAAAATGTTTTATGGCCTGCTGCAGTAACACCAAAAACTTGCCACTTGTGGAAAAAGACAGGCAGAACCGGTATTGTTGCAAAAACACTTTTAGAAAAGGCTCTATGTTTCTGTCTTGACACTGCATTACAAATACTATTGTACGTTTATTGTTACGCAAACAAAGGTACAGAAAGAAGTATTTTTCTAATATCAGTGTGTCATCGGAGCAGTGGTGCCAAATTTTTTTTTTTATGAATACCTTCGCTTACTAAGAAACAATCCGATTTTTCCTTACACTTTAACAATATTTCCCCTACGAAATGTACGAAAAAACAACAGTCGTATCCATTAAAATATCCTATTTTGGGTTTTAAACTCAAATTAGTTAATATACATACGTTTTGCGGATAAATTATTATTTTTTAATTCTTATTGATAACGTTTACACGGTTTTGGATCAGAAAAACTAAAAGCTATTTCTGGTGAAATTTGTATATATACTCCATTTTTACGATTGGTTCTACTTTTCGTAATGCTGCATAAAATAAATTTAATTTAACTTTTTTTTATAATTTAGCTGAGTCGTTTGTATTGCTTAGAATTTATTTTACACTTTGAAGTCACTTATCAAGCCCTAGTCCCAAAATCATTGATATCGTCTTTCGAATTTCGCCAATTTTCGCCCGTATAGCCTATATTAGGCGACAGTTAAGAGCATAAACTCGTAACTAAAATAAAAACGCAAAACTCAAAACTCATATTAGATTCATATTTCACATCTGAAAAATAAATATTAGTTTTGACACATACAACGTAATTGAAAAAGAATAATTCACACGGGACAATTAATGTTCTTCAAGGGATTTTTTTCTCTCGAACTGGTGATATTTTAATAATGCGATTCAAATCTGATAATTTGAACAGTTGTTCCGTCCTGTGTATTCAGGATTGTTGTTCTGTGAGAAGAAAAACGATTTTTTTCGGCAAAGTTCTCGAAAATTTTCTTTATTATTTTACTAAACACATTAGCTGCGAACTTTTCATCCATTTTAGCTAAGGTACAGACACTTCTGTTTGAGAAACACACCTAAGCCCTACCACTTCCTCTATTATGCTTTACAATATGAAATTCAATATAGAAATTCAACGGAAAAATTAATGAATGAATGAATGAAGTTTTTTTGAATTAAATTTTGTAAAATGATACGTACTTATCGGTGTTATCAACTTTATAAACCAGCACAACTACTCTGCTTTCCTTTGGAAATATACCATATCTAAGCAATTTTTGGGAAAACACACTCTTTTAAGCGATTCGAACAATAAAATTGTATTAAAAACAAATTTGTTTGCATTTATTTCATAACTAAAGTGAAATTAGAAAATGATCCCTACATTTTGGTGAATATGAAAAATCTGTCCGATTTATCCTACGCCTCTATTTTAGTAGCAACACTGCATCGAAATAAGGCAGACGTCATATAAAATTTTGTATTTTCACAATTGTCGAATACAAGTATAAGCATAAAATTAAAAAATAAAAATAAATAAAATAATAATTTGCAGTTAACATTTTATAAATTTCAGTTGTAATCAGTCAGTAATTTATTTTTATATTTTATTAGAAAAAATAAAACAACAATATTGTTTCACTTGACAAAAATTTTATTAGTCAAAGTGCTCTCTATACTCGTACATAATAACTTACCATATGTATGTACTTTATATAACAAATAACACTGTACGACAAACAGAACAAAGTTAAAATAACTGAAAAATTATGCTACTTTTTCTGATAGGCACTATCGATTAGAACAAAGATCTGTTTATGGAATTTTCGAAACAACTTCAAAGTCTCAAGAACTTATGAACTTATGAGCTAATAAATTAACTGAATATTACCCGATTTTAAGCTACGTTTCGGATTTAGAAAGAAGAGAAACAGACCTTTTAATTAATTCAAAAATATTACTGTTTCTAGATATATAAGATAATACGTAAAAACCCGTGGAAAATTTGGTTGAAAAATGTTGTTGCTTGAGAAATGCACCCAGATTCTTCGAAGGCTCTTTAAAAGCCATATATATCATTTTAAAGGTCTGTTTTTCGTAACTCGATATTTTGGCTACGTTTCGCAAATTCCAAAATTTCAATTCCGATAGCGCCTATCAGAAAAATATTATCACTTGCCAAGTGTACTTTTTGTCGCACCGTGTAACTGACACACTTTGTGTATACAATTTATTATTGAAAAAATATTCAAACATTTCCATACTCGTATACGGGTATGCTTTATGACATTTATTCGTACATATCCGTGTAGAAAAATGTAGAAGAAAAATATTTTAAAATAAAATTGATGAGGATATAATATATATACTCGTATATATATGTATGTATGTATGTTAGTGTAAGCGAGCATATACATACATACGTACATACTAGTACGTACAAACAGAGGTACGAACATTTTGCCATACAAGATATACGGTCGCACAGTGGGGAAATTGCGAATCAATTTGGGGAGCTTTTGCCGAAAACCAATTTCAATATTTTACACTATATTTTCGGTGGTAAACTAAAAATAAATAGTTTTATACACACTTAACCCTAGAATGGTAAACACATTTTTTAGTTTTTTAATGGTAAACTTCGCTTGGTAGGCGATTTTTATTGAATCAGCAACAAACATTTATTTTCTTCATATGTGGTAATAAAACTAAAAAAACCAAATCATCGCGTTCCTGTTCGATCCGAACAAACCAGACGGATGTACACAAGAGTTCGCAGCCTAAGTCGCGGCACACCTATAATAGACTCCGAGTGAGCCCGATTATATAGGGACCAGATTTGCCTCGATACAGAGCACGCGGTTTCATCATCCCACCGTAGCTGTGCATTACCCAACCTGTACCGCATGACCATAAGTCTGCAAGAGGAGAGCGGCATCCCAACTGAGTGGTCAATCTCCTCATTTCTGAGGAGAGAGCCAGCCCTCGCAAGTCCGTCTGCCACACAGTTCCCCGGGTGTCCGAGTGCCCCCTTAGGCAGATAATCTTCAGGTCTGAATGTCCCGCCATTTCGCTGAGAGATGCTTGACATTCAACAACAGTCGCTATGTCGAGTAGACATCGGAGGGCGCCCTGATCGCAGCCTGACTCTCCGGATATCACTGTCATATACCCCGTAGTACATCAAACAGTCTGCTGCCCTCTTTATCGCCGACCCCTCTGCCTGTTAAACACTGCAATAGTCCGGCAGTTTAAAGGATTACCTTACCCCGTATACAGGAATAAAAATGCCGCCCCCAACCCCTTCGGAGGATTTTGATCCATCCGTGTAAGTCTCAACAGTACCGTGTCCAGTTACTGGTTCTGGTGAGATGCACACTGAGAACATTCTATCTAGGAAGAGTTTGGGTGTACAGTAATCTACCCCCTCAGGGATCGTATCCAAATACCTAAAGATGGCCGCATGGCCGTAGACCCTGTCCGATGTTTCAGTTGCCTCAAGGAGTATAATGACAAAATAAAATAATTTACAGATTTTTATTAAAACTTTTTGTGAGTTTTTGTAAAGTTTGCTTCTGACGACCGCTTCGTTGATAACAAGAAAATATTTACTTATATTTGTGAACAGCGTTATAAAACAGAATGAACTTGAAATACCTGGGGAATGTTTACACTTTTCTGATAGGTGCTATCAAGATTTGGGATTTTCCAAACAAAAAAAGGGAAACGTACCTTTTAAAAGATATATATGCCGTTTAAGTAACCTTAAAGAGTTCCTTAATTCCTTAATTTTTTAATAAAAACTATGGTTTCTATATAAAATAGTGCTCAAAAACGCCACCTAACTTGAAAACTATTGAAAAATTTCGATGAAAATTGATGAAATTTGAAAATAACCAAGATCCTTCCAGGCTACTTAAACGACATATATTGTGATTCAAAAAGTCTGTTTCTCTTCTTTTCCCAAAAGAAACTTAAAATCGGGCAATATTCAGGTAATTCATGGGATGTTTAGGTGGACATAGGGTCTCCCTGAGTGACATATCCACTATTATGGTCTCAGATATGTTGCTGTTTATTGGGAAGGATCTGCTGTATAAACTGTAGACCGGAATGGGCACAATATATACCATGGGTCGCAGTGTCTGCACTAGTGCCTGGTAGGGGCTAATAATAACAATAATAATATTCGGTTAAGTTATTAGCTTATAAGTGCATGACGGTCTGAAAAAAAGCAGATCCTTGTTATAAGAGGGATACATTTTTATAAAGCATTTAGCGGTATCAAGAGCAAACTTCCGAACAGTATCAGTATTGATTTGAAACCCAGTCAAAACACTAAGCACTTACTACTGGTATATACCTAAAATAAATTTAATAAGTTCTCATTTTATTTAAAAGACACAAGAGCGATTGCACTTGTAACAAGAGAAACAATACGCAGTACAAAACCCCTTAAAATGTTGGAAGAAAAAAAAGAAAGAAACACTTTTACTTAATAGTTGGGTATGTTAAGTGTTATCATGGGATTCCATATAGATAAACCCATAAATCGGTAAATACCGGGTAGAATCCCATATCTACGAATGATGACTCTTCTAAGAAAAAAAAGGATTATACATATGTACGAGTATATGATGGTTATGATTTTCATGATATCACGTTCCGATTAATGCCCGTAATCTTTACAAATAGAAATCTCGATGTGTATAGATATCTATGGTTTAACGAATTTCCCATAATTTCTACCTTAGCCAATAATTAAAATGTAATGTTGATGATGTACATCGATTATCGATAGGTTGTTTGATCCTTGAGGACTCCATGCAAATGCTATCCCTGTAATACTATCGAGATTTTTCTTTAAGGTTTGATCTTTCCATCTCCAAGGAGGAGCTATATGTTACCTTAAATATTTGACGTTGTACCGGATAGGGATAAAATGTGGAAAAGTGTGCCTGGTTCTGGCTAGAAATAATATAAAATGACAAATATATTTAGCAAATGTTGCCATATTTTCAAAGATAACACGCAGTCTCGATACGAACACGACCAGATGCATACATATCTGTTTGTAGAAATTACAGTCATAAAAATGTTGGCGAGAAAGTCACAAGTTATTGCTGCTGTAATTACACATGAATAAAAGAATCGTTCAGAGATTCTGTGTGTCTTTATTGATATATTTTGTTTAAAAAATTAAACTTTCAACTGGATATCTCTTACTTTGGAATTATGTAGCAGCATAATTGAAAGTAAAACGAATATGGTTTTTATGCTTAGCTCTGTAGAATTTTATATACTATATGATATAACGTAGTATACAAATTTGTACAGTTTTCTGTCTTTTCTTTTTTTTAATTAATTCCTACTTTCGGCAATGATTATCCCACAGTGCGGTTGTACTGGTTTGATTATAAGCATATATGACATGAAATATTATTGATGTGCCAATACATCTGATTATTACTATTTCGAGTATTCATGTAACAGAGACAATCATACGGTTGCTATTGTCATCATCACAGTCATCATCGACATCACATTGGCAATTGTAGTACAATGCCACTGCTCAACTGCTTAACTGTTTATCTTTAACCGTAACCCTTGTTGTCTTGTGTTACTGTCATTGCTGTTATTGCTTTTCATTTAAAATCATTAACCTCATTATCATCATCATCATTATCGTCATCATATTGTTGATATTTGACACTTTATTATGTGCACATCATTAAATTTAATATTATTGCATATTTGTCTGCCTATTTGTCAATTTTTTTTATATTTTTTGTTTTCAATTTATTGATATTCAGCTACAAATTTTGAGGCAACAACTGTTTGTACTTGCATATGTATGTATGTATGTATATAAACAAGTATATAAAAGTTATATATGTAAGTGTAAGTAGTAATATAATAAGCGTTTCTTTCAATGATGAGCTCTTCGTTTGTCCTTAATCTCTTACCGCCAAGGAATTTCTTTAAATTTAAAAACAAAAAATTCATGCACGGGGAAGACTGTAATATATATGTATCGCAGTATTTCAATACCCAAATTCTTTGATCTTTTCTGACACACGTTATCATTTAGTAGCAGTTATTATAAATTGGTTGTACGAAGTCTATACAATAATTATCGCGGTTTTCCTTGTGTTCGGTATTGACTGTTCATGTAAAAAGAAAATAAAGTTTATTCATTATCTGAAAATTAACTCAAATCAAATGTTTGGAGCGTCAAACGACTTAATTACTCGTAGGTCAGAGAATAATATATTGAATATAAGAAACGAGCACAATCTTTGTTGGTTTTACAAATTATTTTTTAGTTATTTTATTACAAAATAATTAACTTTTTTTTTTAAATACAAGTTCAAAGTAATAAAAAAAATATTATTTTGTTGGTAATTTTATAATTTTTCCATGAGTTGCATTACGAAAGAGCTTAATAACTCCGTCAATATCCAACGGATTTCTAAACTGTACGACTCATTTTGTTCATAACTTAATTCATTCATATATATAAAGTTTCCTATATAATTCAAAATTCTTCAAAGCTACTTAAACGACATATAGACACTTAAAATCGGGTAATATTCAGCTAAGATATCAACTTATAAGTGCATGAAAGTCTGAAAAAGTGGTGTTTTAACCGTAATTCGAGATTTTGGAGATGGTTTGAGAATTCCACAAACTGATTCTTGTTCTACTCGCCTGCACCTATCGGAAAAGTAGTATCATTTCCCAAATATTTCAATTTGGTTCATTGCTGTAGCACTGTTTTATGTTCATATACTTTCTCTTAGTTCATTTGAGTCTTGTAGTGTGCTTTGAATTCGTTTTGCATATTATTTGGCGCTTATGTTAGTTCACAATCTGTTTACACCGAGGCGAGTTTATAAAAGAGAGTGGTGACAATTTATAATTGTGTGTATGTGTGTGAGTATATGCATATGTATGTGAAAATTGTCTGCAATAAATAAATATTTTAGATCAAAGATTGTCAGTCAATAAATGAGATGTAAAATATCGCTGCTAATGTGTACACTGATAGAAAAATTTACCTTCATATGGCATTAATGAGGTAAAAAGTAACATCAATTTTGTCATATTTTATGCGTCGTCTATAACAGTGACATAAATTCGATTACATATTTTGTGTATTATTAACAGGTAATATTTGAACAATTATTAAAACTAAATAATATTAAAATGTTTTTAAATATGAGACATTATATTGGTGTAAATTAATAGTCAAAGCAAAATAAACTTTCTGCAAGATATGTATACATTTCATATTGATGACATTTGACATTTACTCATTACTTTTGTCATCATTACAGTTACAAAATAACATTTTTTGTTCTACCAAAAAGATGCCTACTCGTCTTCTAGACTAAAATTTACTTCAATTTGGGCCAAAAAGCGAAAATATTTTTTGAATTAAAAATGGAAAATTTTGTTGACGAATTTTTATAAAAAATGTTCATTTGTATATATCGCACAGTATCAACAAAAGGGTATTAAATCGAAATTTTAAAATTTTCAATAGAGGTCAACAACTGTTTGTGGCAAATTCCATTTGAAAATATATGTTAATATTTCTCTTTTAGTTTTTTGTAATTATCTAAGACTTTTAGATAAATTTTTTGTATCATTTTGTCACCCAAAACATATTATTTATTTAAATCGAATTAATACCTTATTTATGAGAATGTACGATACATTTTTATTTCAACTTTTGTATTTGTCAAAATGATACCTTTTTGTTGATATAAAGGTAGTCATTATACAATCACGAAAATGGTCTCAAATGTGGTTTTAAGGATGAAAGAGTAATCGGAATACGTTGAAATTTTTACAGCAGAGAGATATTGATGTTGTTCGATGATTTCTTGTGAAAAGTGAAATTGTAAAAATTTTGATTTAATATCCCCCTTTTTTTAGCAACTAAAATCAATTATTTTATTTACTACAGTACTGTCATAATTCAATAAACATGATTTAAATTTATGTTATTGTATTTGGGAATACAATCAAGCTAAACTGTAAGCTCAACAAATAAATAGTAATCACTATACTGACATTGGACACTTTGATATTATTTAAACCAAAATAATAATTGGATCTTGGACAAGCATTATAACAACATCGTCAGCTAAATCTTTTGTTCGTCCTAAAAAGATTTATTAGGTTTTACAAATTCAAATGCCTTTTTAGCCACCAAGTCATTTGATGATTTAATACATAGCAAGGTTGGAATTTAGAACATTTCGCATTTGTAGCGCTAAAGTGAATCAACTTTTCAATGGCGACAAAAAACTGTTTCTTTGTTATAAAGGGTTCGCCAAATATTTTTTTTTTTTTGAAAATACTATAAAAAAAACTACTGAATAATTTCTCAAATTTCTTTTTTTATTTGAAAGTACAATCCTTCCGGTTAATAATGGAAAATAATTTCATTCAAATGGCTGCCACGGCTGGCCTTGCAGTAGCCTACACGATCGGTCCAATTTGTAAGCACATTGTAGATTGTGTGCAGCTGTATTTCACCAATGGCTTCACGAATATTGTCCTTTAAAGCGTCAATTGTCTCTGGCTTGTTGGCGTAACACTTATCTTTGACGGTACCCCACAAATAATAGTCCAACAGTGTCAAATCGCAGCTCTGAGGTGGCCAAACGACATCAGCTCGGCTGATAATGCGATCTTCAAAAACAGGGCGCAAAACATCAAGTGTAGCTTCGGCTGTGTGGCACGTAGCGCCGTCCTGTGAAACCAAATGTTGCTAATATCCTCCTCTTCAAGTTTTGTGAACAAAAATTCGTTCAACATGCCTCTGGACCAAAATCCGCACCAAACAGTGACTCGTCTTGGGTGTATCGGCTTTTCAATGTATGCGTGCGGGTTTTCTGTGCGCCAATCCGTACGCAATTTTCGTACACATTCTGCTCCATTACCATAATTTTCAAAGTCTTGCCGCAATATTTCCCAGCGTTGTTCAAGCGTATACACAACCATATTCGTTCAGCGGAAGGATAAAACTAATTATCTGTCAGACATGAGCTAAGTGTTACCATTCACGAAATAAGCACTATTTAAAAAAAAACGTTAGATCGCGGACCCGTCATAAAGTCATATGGCACAAAAAAGAATACAACTGTCTTTTTTTGGCGTAAGAGTAGAATAGAGAAAATAGAGAAAATAGACCAAGATTCTTACCTTGGATAGATATGATATACAGTCGTCATATCTCGTTTTCTTGCAAAAAGGGAAAATTGACAAATTTTGAGATGTAATTTTAATGTAATGTTCTTGTAACTTTAATGTACAAGGAATTATAAATATTTTGTTCAAAAATTATGTTAATGATAGTTATTTATGTCTTTCGTAATATTTTGTCATCAAATTAATATAAAAACTTTATTGTATTGTGACATATTGCTATTAAACGTATGTTATTGTGTAATTGGATTAAAACTGAGTCATCGCACCGATGACATTTTTTGATTATATAGACTCTAATTAGTTACTCCTGCGATGCCAATGGGATGAAACATTGATGACATAATTTCAAATTTTGATCCTGATGTTAAGGGTGACAACACAATGATGAAAAGTGTCATGGGGTCAAAAACGAAGACACTTGTCATAGTATTGATGTTAAAATACTGCGTCAGCGTTATGACGGCTTTTCCATCAGTGTAAATATGCCGTGTGTAGGTTGTAAAAGAAGAAGCAAGGGGAGGGTAATATTTGAATAAATTGCTTTCGAAAATGTTGATCGTAACTTGAGCTTACAAAAATGGCCACAAATAAGAAATGGTTATAAAAAAAAGGAAAAACGCCAATGTTCTTAATAAACCATCAGAAATTTATTCAAAATTAGTTTAGCACATAAATATTAATTTGCATGTGTTGCTCTTGTCTAAAAACTTTTTCGCTCTAAATTTACAGAAAAAAATAGTTATTTTGGTGGCGAAAGTTTTTCATTTGAAATGCGTGTATATGACGTATGTACATACATATGTAAGCGTGTAGATGTGTAGAAAATCTAATATTTGTTTTCCTATAAAGTTTCTTTTATAAGCTTCAATTTATACATCTTTACTTATGCATGTTTTTGGCTTTCAAAGTTATTACCAACTTTGTGTTGTTCTCGTTGGTAGTATTTCTAGCGTAAAATATTGGCAAAGTAAGAAAAAGAATAGAGAGAGAGAGGGAGTGAGAGAGAGAGTAACGAATGTATGAAAACTTCAAAATCATCTTATAAGTCTTATGAGTTTTGGCTATAAATTTCAATTGAATTATTTATGCAGTTTACAACAAAGTTTACGATAAAGGTCTTATGGTTGTTGCCTCCGCTTAAATTGGTAATACCTTCACATTATGCCAACAAAAATTATTTACATACATACATACATTTATTGTATACATACATATTATGTATATACAAATAATTATATTTATTTGCATAAAATAAATTGTTAAATTATATTGGTTTTAGGTACGTATGTATGTCGTGCCATGGTTGCTTTTAAAACGTCTGTATACAAATTCAAAGCAGTGCAAATTAAATGTGCTTATTTGAGTATCAGTTGAGAAAAGATTGACTTCAGGAATGCAATGTATTGCCAAGTCTAAGTTTGCAATGGGAAATATATAGTATGACATTGTCGTACTGCAAAGTAATATGAGTTTGGCAGGGCAGCATAACATATTAGATTTGTTCAATAAGTTTGTTCAAATTCGTAACAATTTTTACTGGAAAAGTGTTCAAGATTTTCAAGGAGAGATCGTCAGAAGAGAGTAATAAATTGTGATGCAAAAAATTTTTGCAAATTCGTGCCGGTAAAATATTTACCTGCAAGAATTATACAAACAGCTGTTTCATGTTTATGTTTACAACAAATCAAGTTTAATAAAAAATTGCAAATTAAAAAATTTTAAAAAGTTTGCTAAATTTAAGAAATTGTAAGTAAAAATTGAGAGACATTTAGCAAAAAAATTTTTTACTCTCTCGTTGCAAGAGTCTGCAAGTAAAGTTATTGAACAGTTTGTTTCTCAAAAATAAAATTTTGATTTTTTATTGAATATTTTCAAATATTATGGTTCGTTTATATCAAAATAGAGACGTACAACAAATGTGAATAAGGAAATCATTATTGTTAACAAAAGTGAACCGATCACGCACAGTATCAGCAATAAAACAGTTGTTAGTTCTCTCCAAGCAATATCATATATCTTTATTATCAGCAGTAAGCCTAAGGCCACGAAAAAAATTATAGCCAAACTGGGCAGGTATATTAGCGATAATACGAATAGCTCAATAACCACAGCCAGAGGAAGAATTATTAAGATTACAAATACTAATATGCAAAATAAAACCAGTAGTATACCATAAAGCATTATGTACAATTTTGCTTAATTAAAAATTTTCTTCACTATTCGTTTTTTTAGTTTTTGTCAGTAAAAATTTGAATTTTTCTTAATGTTTTTAAATCCATAGCAATCTATTGTATTTTATTGTATGAAAAGATCAAGCAAAGTTTTAAATATTTAATCATTAACAGAAATATTTTTAATGTTGAATATTCCTTTTCCTTCTAATATCGTTCATTCTATGCATCTTGTTGCCTGTAATAAAGATTTAAATACACGCTTTTTCTTTACTATTTTCAGCAAAAAACAAACAAAATCTCAAACAAACAAAACAACAAAAATCTCAAGTCACATACTAATCTTGCATAAATTACTAAAATTATACATAAGAAATCTCATTTTGCATATTGAAGCGAATGAGTGGGTTACTACAGCCTTCAGAACATTCTTATTAATTTATCGAATATGACGGATAGATTCCTGTATAACAATAATCTTCGACTCCCTAAGGATGCCCTAAGGATATCATTGGGTTAACAAGTCATGGAAACTGATGTGAAGTTTTCAGGAAAAAACCAGGTTTGAGACTATAAGGACTTAGACTGAGCTTATAGTCATTAAGATTGCCTTACGGTATATTTTGTATTACGGTAATACATTCAGTAAGAATATATTTGTATTTACTGAGGGAGTGTACAACTGCTTATGAAGAATGGATGTCTTTGGAGGAGATAAAGTGACATTAGACGGAAACACCCAAGAGGCTGGACAAACAAACTGTGAGCGAGTACGGATCACTTGGAGACATCGCAGAATAATAAACTACTGATATCGCAAAAACTGCATGAAAGAGCAAAAGAACAAACTATGCAAAACCAGAATGAACCTGACAAAAGACAGAACTGTCCATTGGGTTTCTAGAAAACATGCCCAAAAACCAATGGTCTCATATATATATGACTTAGTGCTGCAAAGATTGAGAGCTTTGCCTTGCATTTGAACACTTAGGGCTGACCTTGCTTGCTCGGATTAATGTGGTGATACAAGAAATTAGTTAAATAGTATCCTATTAATTACTAAATTGAACTCATTCCCTTCCTTTTGGAGTAGTGTGCAGCTCTCAAAAAAAAAAAAAAAAAAAAAAAAAAATTGTTAATAAAAACACGAAAATTGCAAAACAAAGTTGCATTAAAACTTTCAAAAAGAAAGAAATATAAATAAAAAAGTAAAAAAGAATAAAGTAAAAACAAGTGCGGGTGTATGTGTTTTTTTTTTTTTGTTTTTTTTACTGTTTCTGTTTTTTTCGTTTTCTGCTTTTCGTTACTGAAACAGAAACTCGTGGTGTTAGTACTGGTACACTGATACATGCTCATGGTATTTTATTCTCCTACAACTATACTTGTATCTTGCATAACAATTAACATCCGGTTGTGCATAACAAAATAAAACTTTAAAAAGCTCACACAGATACATAAGCAAGCACACAAACTTCAATACAAGAGCCGTAACAGCAAAGCTGCTGCGGAAGCTCTTTAATTTCCGGTAAAGATATTTTTAAAATATTTCATACTTACGACTACATAAACGTAGTGATCTTGGCAAAAATAACGATACTGAAAATGATGGGTTTTATTTAAAGGATGCATACATAATCTTAATAATAATTAAATAACTTTCATAATAAAGTAAATTAAACATTTTTAGTATTAAAACAACATTTTATTTTATTTATTTTATATTTTTCGACTAGGGTCTTAGATTTACACAGAAGTTTTGCTTTACGTGCCTTTAATTTACGTGTACACTTACTTTTTCTGTTCAAAATTATTGCTTTGAGTTCTTATATCTCTAAATTCAGTAAAAAAATCATTCTTAAGTGCATTTTTCGCACCTACACATTTAAGCTTTGTGCCTTATATTTTTAGAACGTTAAAACGCTTTTCATAGGAAAACCACGGCTAGCTGCGTCTAACGAAAAAGTAAGGAACAGACAATTTTACTTTAAAAAATGAATCAATTGTTTTATTGTTCAAATTTAATCCTTGAAATAATCACTGGATCTAAATGCAGGGACCAAATTGTCATCATTGGATTTCAGATGATATGTTGGCAGTAATTTTTAATTATTCACATATGTACTTGCACAATAAAAAAGGAGGCAAAGGCATTTAACTGAGCTGCACACATTTTTTTGCAAATGTTAGTTGTGCAGGTAAGTCAAAACCACTGTAGTACAGAACCAAGATAATCGCGAGCAATTTGGTAATAATTTTAAAATATAAATTCTCAAGCAAATGGCAGTGCACATGTTTAAAAGAACTGCATTATATACTGAAAAAAGATACCCAAAAACATAAAGGGTCCGCCAAATAATTTCTTATTTTTTTTTTGAAAATACTATAAAAAAAAACTACTGAATATTTTCTCAAATTTCTTTTTTTATTTGAAAGTACAATCCTACCGGTTAATAATGGAAAATAATTTCATTCAAAAGGCTGTCTAGGCTGGCCATGCAGTAGCCTACACGATCGGTCCAATTTTTAAGCATATTAACGATTGTGTGCAGCTGTATTTCACCAATGGCTTCACTAATACTGTCTTTTAAATCGTCACTTGTCTCTGGCTTGTTGGCGTAACACTTATCTTTTACGGCCCCTCACAAATAATAGTCCAGCGGTGTCAAATCGCAGCTCTGAGGTGGCCAAACGACATCAGCTCTGGGGCTGATAATGCGATCTTCAATAACAGGGTGCAAAATATTGAGCGTAGCTTCGACTGTGTGGCACGTAGCGCCGTCCTGTTGAAACCAAATGTTGCTAATATCCTCCTCTTCAATTTTTGTGAACAAAAATTCGTTCAACATGGCTCGATAACGATAGCCATTGACTGTAATGGCCACCCCTTGCTCATTTTCGAAGAAAAATGGCCCAATTATGCCTCTGGACCAAAATACGCACCAAACAGTGACTCGTCTTGGGTGTATCGGCTTTTCAATGTATGCGTGCGGGTTTTCTGTGCCCCAAATGCGACAATTTTGCTTGTTTACATACCCACCAAGATCAAAATGAACTTCATCTGAAAAGATGATTTTTTTTTGGTAAAATCGGCATCTTCCAGCACTGTTCAAGTGTATACACAACCATATTCGTTTAGCGGAAGGATAAAACTAATTATCTGTCAAATCAGACATGAGCTAAGTGTTACCATTCACGAAATAAGCACTAGTTGAAAAAAAAGCGTTAGATGGCGGACCCTTTATTTGCATAAACATACATACATATATATGTTCGTATGTTTAGCTTTCTTATCTATATATGCAATTTAGAATAATTAGTTACTATCTTAGATAGTTTCCTACGTACAAATCATTCAAATTTTGTTCAAAATTCATTCCGAAAAAAACTTCATAAAGATAATTAATTTTAAGACACCTTTAAGCCGAACCAATAGAACGTGAGCAAAATCTGTTTGCAAATATTCTGAAGTGAAATTTTGTGAATCAATGTAAAAAATGTCCGAATTTACTTAAAAATTGTCTGCCATTACATTTTCATTTCAAAATTTAATTTTTTTTTTTCTTAACAAATTCGTGTTCGTTTGTGTTTTTTTTTTATTGTTTAATTTTCGAGGTCAAAACGTTTGTCACAACAACAACAAAAATAAAGAAAAAATAAAAAAAAATAACACAAATAATGAAAAACAACAGTCAGAAGAATTAAAATCTCAGCACTGAAAACCTTACCATCATAAAATGACAACTTACTTTAAATTACATTTCATTTGTATGTTTTTTTCATTGTTGTTGGCTTTTTATTTATACTTTCGTTCTAAAAAAACAAAATAAATAAATAAATAAATAAAAAAGAGAAGTGAAATTATACAACATCATAAACTGGCGGGCCAAAAGTTAAAAAAGAAAAACTGAACCCCGAACCAAACACCATCAAGTCTCTAGGGTATGTCGCACGTGATTTTTTTCATGTTTTTAAATGAACAAAAACTTTGGAGATTTTTTCTGTTTACACAACACACACACACAATATGAAATAAATGAAAAAAGCAGCAAACTGGAAAATACAAACAAAATAATGATTTTGTTTTATTTTATTTCATTTAATTTTTTTTATTTTTATTTTTATTTTTATTTTCATTTTAATATAAATAAATATTTTTATGCAGTTACTCGCACTGTTTTCCTATTCTACACTCAACCACATTACCCGTAAACTCACTCTCAATTATAGAACTGCCTACTCGCATGTTGTGTGGAGGTGGTAGTGGGTAATGGTTTCAGGTTTCAGTGTGTTTATAATACACAAGCACACCAATTTTGAAAAGGACCCAAAAGAGAAAAAATGTTTGAATAAGAAAAAGGAAAGTGAGAATAAAAATGAAAAAAATAAAATAAAATAAAATAAAATAAAAAATTAAATTAAAATGTCCAACAATTAAAGTAAATAACTGTGCTGTTGATATTGTTTTCTGTAGTTTGAATTTTTGCTGCTGCTTTTGCTGCTGCTGCCAGTGATGCCTTTGGTTTTGTTAATGGTGTTGCTGGCATTATAATTGCTTGTATATGCTGGTGTTTGAATTCAGTCAACTGTTGTCAATATTATTTGTTATGAAGTGTTGTAATTGAAATCTTACTATTGTTTATTTTTTCTATAGAAAAGAACAGAAAAGAAAAAGAAAACAAACAAACAAACAAACAAACAAACAAAATCGTGTTGAGACATTTATCAATATAGTGATGAATGAATAAAAGAAAGAAGCAAACAAAAAATGTAATTGAAAAATATTTTATGGAAGATTAGAAAAGTTTACAAAATTTAATTAATTTTTAAGCCACGAGATTTGTGCCATTTGCAAAATTAAATTAATTTTCTTTACGAGCCGTGTATTAAAAATAAAATCATAAAAGATTTCTTTTTTCTTTTTTTGTTGTTTTGTTTTTGTTTTGTTATTATTTCTTGCATGTTTCTTTCAAGTGAAGTTGTTCGTTTTTCTGTTTATTGGGGTTTTATATGCATACACTCTTAAGATGAATTTTATGTTTTTCAAAGTTATTGTTACTTTTTCGTTTGTCTATTTTATTTTTTGTACAATTTTTTTTTAAATTTTTCTATAACAAAGTAATCAAACATAAACATTTTGTTTCAGCATTTAAAGTACGAGTCAATCAACAAGAGAAAGATACCTACCTTGATCAAAAAGTTTCCGCTTTAACATCCATGTGGCGGTCTTGTCTTAATATTCCCGCTAAGTCTTAGCGTCATAGCTTGACATTTGTTTTTTATATTCGGTTTTCGACTTTCCATTATTTCTTCCCGGCTGCTGAAACCCGTTCGCCGTAATGGATTTTTAATTAGATTGAACAGAAAGTAGTCACAGGGAGCTCAAAATCAGTTAAATTTAGTGGCTGTTGGATGGCATTTTTCCTCAAAAAAATTTGAATAATGATGGCACTGTGCGACCGTGCATTATCATGGTCTCTTTCGGCGAATTGCTTCACGCACATGTCTCATAACGCCCAAATAATACTTTTTGTTTATAGTGTGGCCTTCTGGTAAAAATACATGATGTACTACACCGTTGAAATTCATGAAAACCGAGATCATTGCCTTGTCTTTTGACTAAAAAGAGTGATAAAAAGGGGATCAACCACTATAACCAAGTCGCCGACCTGCAACGGTTTGACTTTTTCGTGCCACTTTGATCTAAATGTTATCGGGGGCATATATTCTCTTAACCATCTACGCCAAAAACTTTCCGCGAACTGTTGAGAATATGTTTAAGTGCAACGCCACTGTCGTCGTAAGTTGCTAATGGTTTCATTCCATGAGACGACTGTACTAAAAAATGATTTGGCGTTAAAGCCTCGGCGGTTTCATTCTCAAGCGAAACATAAACCATTGGTCGCGAATTAACTATATTTTCCACCTCTGCTAACATACCGCGAAGCAGTTTTTCGCTTGGTACTCGTGTGGATGATATATTATACAAAACAGTCTTTATGGATCTAACCAGGCTTTCCCACGCACCTCCCATGTGAGGTGAAGATGGTGGAATAAAGTTCCACTTGGTGTACGTAGTTGTAAATGTTCGTATAAGTTCGTTTTTATCCACTTCTTTTTCAGCGCTTGCAAAATTCGTTGCGTTGTCGCTGAAAAACTCCCTTGGGGTTCCACGACGACACATAAAATTTCTTATAGCTATGATGCATGATGTTATATTTAATGTATTAACAAGTTCTATATGTAGCGCTCTTATTGTGAGGCAAGTAAAGAGTGCACCATATCTTATTTCACAATGTCGGCCAACGGTCACCATTAGCGGACCAAAGTAATCCACTCCTGTGTAAGTAAATGGGGCACAGTTGACTGCTAGTCTAGCCTCTGGCAGTTTCGCCATTTGTGGATAATTCGGCACTGCTTTCTTTATTTTACATGTGGGACATTGCTTCAATATAGTCTTGAGAATAGCTCTTAATCGTGGGATGTAGTAACGCGAACATTTGGCGAAATCCACTCACTTGCCTAATGTCTGGATTGCGTGTCGTACTCATAAACACAAGTCTCGTCTCCAGTAATGATCTCTTTGATGAATGTGCAATCGCATTCAGCCTCGCAAATCATGTCTTTTTCGAACTCAACACGGTCAAAATTGTAAAAAACCGCCAACACACATAGGGATAGATGTACACTTGGCTATGACGCTAAGATTTAGAGGGAATATCAACAACAGATGTACACCAACTTAACAAAAAAAAAAAAAAAAAAATTCATAACACAACGATCGCCACGCGGGGTTATTCCTGAAGGTTTTTGATCAATGTAGTATATGAGCATTTCAATGCATTTATTCTCATGAATTTATTCATTATCTTAGTTTTTTTCTATTATTAAATGTATTTGTGATACGAGTACAGTAGTTCCCGCTTAAATGCGTTATTTTTTAGAAACCAAATGGTATCCTTACAGATTTTACAGATTGCTGACAATTTGTGACGGTTTTTAAACTGAAATCTTGCAGCAATAAAATTGAGAAAATTGATTTTTATTAAGGATGTGTGGCATGAGTGGAATAAAAAAAAAAGTTTAAAAGAAAAAAAAAAAATATTGTTACGTGTTTACCTTTTTGAAAAGTTGTATGTATGAGTTCGTAGATTGTAGTTAAAATAAAATAAATCTTGTGTTTAGTTTTTAATAAAAATCCTTTATTCAACACAGTTTTATGCACCACTGCTTGTAACCTTTTTACAGGCAATAACAATTTTCTATTATTAATTACGCCGTCTGTTTACAACTTTGTTAACAACAACAATTACTCGACAGCCTTTTCTTCCTAATTATCTTACAACACGATCGTAGTTATAACTTAGGTTTGATTACAACCTTTACTGAGTTAGCTCCAACTAAACTGGTCTGTACTTCACTACTAGCTTCACGAGTTTACTCCTTATAAACTCTCTTCACATAAACTGGACTCGCTGAGCTTACTTTACTTAAACTGATTGTTGTTCGCATCGATGTGCTTTTTATATGGCTGAGATTCCATTTATTTCTTTTAATTTCTTTTTAGTTCTTTTGTAGCCATGCGTATGTAAACATCTACCTCTTTCAGTCCTTAGTATTTGTTGTTGCTTGTTTATTGTCTGTTACTTGTTTTCCTGGCTGCTTAATTATTGTTGTTGTCGTGCTATTTTTATTTACTTTATCTCTGCTAATGTTTGTTGTTGTAGATTTGGTTATTTGTAAACAGCACGTATAGTTGTTGTTGTAGCTTTTGTTTATTTATTTTAGCGGTGTAATAAACTCTGGGGTGCCCAACCTTATTTTTGTTACAATGTATACTTTTTATTTTAAGTGTATCATTTGTGCATTTATCTGAGGTTTCTATGAATGCGTCTATTATGCATTTATCCGGTTTTTCGGTTAAATGATTTCCTGCTTAAATGCGCAAAGAACTGCACATTCTGACATGTTCACTTAAGCGGCAGGGTTGGCAATCCAGTGGGTTACCAACCTGGGACTTATTATGCATCATATTTAAAAAGAAACCCAGCTGATTTTCTTACTTAAATGCCAGTAGGGCAGATAAAGGCAGTCCCTGACAGGCTTCGAGTTGGCGGTCAAACCCGCCTGGTTATCAAAACAGACTGGTATATAGCGTCAGTAGAAGCGCCATTACCAGAGACCCACTCCGCAGCATGACAAATGGCCATCACTTCGGCTTGAAACACGCTCCAGTTGTCCGAAAGGTGAAGAGAAACACGCAGGTTGAGCCTTCAGAAAACATTTCACTGCTCACCCTGCTGTCCAGTCTAGAACCGACCGATAAACATACACTGAATCGCTGTGGATGAGAGAGCCAGAGGCTCAAACTTTCATAATAGGAATTACGACTCTGAATCCCTTATACAGTTCAAGTCCAGATGTGGCATAGTCGATATCAGTATCAAGGGTTCCTCAGATAAAATTAATAAATCAGTCTCACCGCTACAAGTTTGATCCGTTGCCTAACAAGAATCCACGAAGGGAGCCATCCAAGCATTACAAGAAAGCCCTTGTAGAGGTGATATGTACCGCACTTGAGATCTGGATTGCAGCAGCTCTCCTGACCTTATCAAAGGGTCTGATATTGCAATCTTTATCGAGGGCAGTCCACCAAAGGACCACTCCATACAAAAGATTCGGCTCAGTAACCGCTAAATAAATTCAGCGAATAACGCTAGAACTAAGTCGCCATTTCACACCCACTGGTCTTCTGCAACGGTAGGAGGCACAAGCCACCTTGCGAGCTCTCTCAGCCAAGTTGGCTTTTCAACCATATTTGGTGTTAAGAATATGGCCCAGATACTTAACAGTTGGACTCAAGCTAAGCCTGGTCCAATTCACACTGGCCAATGTAAAGTGGGATATCCTATACCTCCTAGTGAAGAGCATTGTGTCGGTCCTACAAGGGTTCACATTAAATCAAAGCTCCCTGCATCACACTGATACAAACCTCATGAAAAATTGAGCTTGCCCGACAGTGTCCGTGGGCAAATGTCTGACACTGCAATGGCAATATCATCCGCGTAAACGATAACCCTATCGCCAGAGGAGCCAGGACTCTCACTTGTGGGTCTATTATCGCGCGTCAAAACTCGGTAGGTCGGGTTATTTGCCAACACTGTTAAGTTGGGACTACTGTACGTGTGTTGGTATGGGTCAGTGGGTGTGTGTATTTGTTTGTTTGTTTACCATTTGTTTATACTAAAAGTTGTTGCAGTACATGCATTAAGTGGACTTTAGTTAACAGAGAATAACAAAAAGTTAATTTTTTCTTTTCTTTTGTCTTGTCTTGCATTAAAAGTAAATACGAAAAGAAAAAAAAAAACTAAAAAAAAGTTAAAACAACAATTTTGCGTACACGCGCACGTACACATACATCAACATACATAAATTTAGGCATATATGCGTTTGTGTGTGCATTTGTAAAACATGACCCTTTAGCAAGGAAACAAGTATTAGATCTTTATCACTCATACAATTACAATGAAAGGCACATACACACAAACACATGTAGACTTAATACAACTAATAATGTTGTTGTGCTTCTGCTATACCATCTTGAATGTAAACACATGCATAAATACATGTACGTAAGTATACGATATTACTTATGTATGTATGTATGTATGTATAAATGAATAACTATTTCCTTGTAAGCGTGTATGTATATGTGAATGTATGTATGCTTAAGAGAGTAAATGTGCCTGAGTTGTGATGTTTCGATGAACATAAGCTTTGACATGATGAACAGCATGGTTTGCCATTGCATTAAACATACTGACACAGGCTGGCACACACAAACGCACATTTACATATATTTTATATACAAAAAACAACAAAAGAATAAAAGAAAACAATTTCGCTGTGATAAATTGTGTAAACTGTATGCAATCTGCTCCTTCCCTATCGCTCTCCTTCTGCCTTTTTAAAGGCACAATATAAAATATCCTTTGAAAATGACGAGAGCCAAACTAAACGAAAAGAAACAAGCTTTTAGGACTTGTGCAAGTACAACTTCTATTACTATTATTACTTCAACTACTAACAGTATACTCCTTGTATTGTTTGCAACTACCACTTTTGCAATAACAACTGCTGCTCTTGCTGCAGACTATTCCAGCAGTTTTCGTATTATGTTAAGTATGAACAATTTTTATACGGAGAGTAACCAGCTTAGAAATTAGTATTTGAAACAGATAATGAATTTAATTTTTTTAAGATTTAATAGAAGATCATCATTCAAAGGATTTTCTAAAAATATTTGCATTTTTTTTTTACTAAACATGTAAAAATTTTGTTCATTTTATTTTTTACTACTGGTAACCCCTGTCTTATCTTAGAGATTGTAGTGAAACCCTTGTATTGTGTGCATCATTGGTCTGGTGTTTTACCCATGTTGCTGCAAGTGTAGTTAAATTTTAATGTTGTTGTGTTATTTGTTTAGCTATTTAGTTTTAGAAAAATGTGATGTTGTTGTTGTTGCTCTTGTTACTTTTGTTGGGATGATGTTTATTTTTAACAAAACTTTATTGTGTGTTTTTGGTAAAAACCAAACAACGGCTCATACAACACAGAAACAGTTAAGCCAAAAATAATGGCAGTGTATTCCTGTCTGAATTGCCAAGTATAACAAAAAATGCATATTTCTTAGCTTTAAAATGTATTTGTTATTACAAAAAATTAATAAATAAATAAATAAAGTTTAGTTTTTAGTTTACTAAATTGTGCTATAGTTTTGAACAAAACTGTTCATGTGTTTTTATTTTTTATAAGTGCATATTGAAATAAGAATTTACATTTGTACATATGATTACATGCTTATGAAGGAAACAAATGGCCAACTCTAATCCTAACTGATGTTTCTATTAAACTTTAGCATATGCTTTCCTTCCCTCTCCACAGCATAAAATTATGAAATTATTGCCACTGCCATATGTATATTTGTATCTTGTACTTAGACATCAACAAATAATTTTTTGTGTATAAAATTTGTATTTAATAGATAAAAAAGTGAGGCAGGGTGTGCTTATTTAACTCAAATTTATATTTTTCTACTAAAAAAATATTCCTTAGAGTTTTATAAATCAATTTATTAATTAATATTGTTTTCGTTTTCTCTCGCTCTCTTTTCTGAAATAAATAAACAAATAAACGTCTAATAAACATTTTTATTTTGTTTTCTTTTCCACAGCCTTTACCACGAAACTTTTAAGCCAAGAACTTGCAAAAACACTTGCTTTAGAAAACAAATTTAATTTTTTTTCAAGTTTTGTAATGTTTCATGCGTATAAACACGTATGTATGTATGTATGTATGTATAAGTGTGTTACTGTTTGAAGTTATTTGTTGTTATTATTGTTTCAATTCTTGTAATGTTTACCAACAAAAATTTTTCTCATCTATTAGCAACTTTTTTCGAGTTTTACGAGAAATGTTAAATGAAAATAGTTGCACCCTTAGTGAAGGCAATAAATTTTAAACTTGACTTTTATATAAAACGCGATTTTTTCGAACTTTTGTACAGATTTGTTGAAAAAAAATCGTAACAAAGTTCTCGTTTCATGTCCTTGGAGTATTTCTAATGGCACCAGGACCAGCAATAACAACAATGATACAATATCAACAACATTATGTAGGAGTAACCTAAAAAAAAGATGGAAAGCAAAGTTTAAATGGTAACACATTTTTTTTATATATTTTTGTTTGTGAAAAGAAAAATATTTTTCTTTTTTGTTGTTGTCCATAAACAACAGATTGTAGAAATGAAAAGACAAACACAAGAGAGATTCTCTTGAATTGTTGTGCTCGCTCAAATGGTCATTCGTTTGTTTTATTCGCTTTGGTTGAGTAATAGAAAATTGTTTTGTTTTTTTTTTTACGCAAATCAATTTATTGCTGTTAAGGTTATAGAAATATCGAGTCTTGCGAAACGAAAACGTAAAAAAGCTTTACGCAATTTGTTTGAACGGTGAATACTGTGCAGCGCCAATGATGTGAAATATGAATTCAAAAGAATTTTTCACTTCGTTAGTATAGAGATTTTTTTCATATTTTAACAGAAACAGTCATTTTTTTTTTTATAAATTTATAAAAGATGCCCAAATTTACATGTAACGTGACTATTTGTTCGAACTCAATATTTAATCTGCTGAAAAATTCTCATAAGCATTTGCTAATGAAAGTTGGATGAAAATGTTTTGTTTCATTTTAATATCACACTTTTGTCAGTGCAACAATAAGTAGCGGCGTTTTGAATATTTTACACATGAGTAAAAGGTTTCTATAGCGCAAATAGAGACTTGAAACTGTTTAATAAATTTAGTTCAAATTTGAACCAGCATTTATTTCGAATCTGGCAATACTTATATCATTCTATTCTGTCACAAGATTTAGTATAACATCTTCACTGAACGAAATGAAACGATTTACGACTGAGCAACGTTGGGATTTATTGGAAATTTATCATCGGATGAAGCTTATTTTCATCTTGGAGGGTATGTTAATAAGCAAAAATGCCGTATTTGGGGCTCCGAAGACCCGAAGGAGGGACTGTTTGGTGCAACTTGTGGAGCAGGGGCATCATTGGTCCATATTTCATATTTCATATTCCTATCGCACCATGATAACACATTTGTTTTTGTCCGCTCTTCATGGTATTGATGTGAACGATATTTGGTTTCAACAGGATGGTACAACTTGCCACACATCTCATGCCACAATCGATTTATTGCATCAAAGGTTTGATGGCCGAAATGGTGTTGTCAGTTGGCCGCCAGGCAGCTGCGATTTGACACCGTTGGACTATTTTCTGTGGAGCGCCGTTAAGGACAAGACTTTTTTGGGTAAAAATAAATCAGCGTTAAAAAATGTTTGACTATTTTCATGGCATTTGTAATTGCTTAACCAAACTAAATAAAAATTACACAGCAAAAGTGAAAAGCAAAAGCAAAAGTGTTGCTGAACACTTATTGAAAACTTTTAAAAATAATAAGCAAAAGTAAAAAGCAGAAGCAAAAGCAAAAGCAAAAAACTAAAATAGCAAATAACTTGTTTAATCAGCAAAGCAACTAATTTATCAAAAATTGCTTTTGCTGTAAACAATAAGTTATTGTTTATTTTATTTTTACTCAACTGTTTATTATAATGTGGGCATACATTGCGACTCTGTGACAAATATATGAAAAAAATATTTGGATATCAAAGAGTAAGAATTGAAATAAGTGAAAAACAATTTAACCATTTTCCTCCATAAAACGATAAACGATCATGAAATTCCAGCAACAGCACCGTAGTCAATGAATAAGTATAGGGTCCACCAAATAATTTTTTTTGTGAAAATGCTATAAAAAAAAGCTACTGAATATCTCAAATTACTTTTTTTAAGTACAATCCTTCCGGTTAATAATGGAAAATAATTTCATTCAAATGGCTGTCTCGGCTGGCCATCCAGTAGCCTACACGATCTGTCCAATTTTTAAGCACATTATCGATTGTGTGCAGTTGTATTTCACCAATGGCTTCACGAATATTGTCCTTTAAAGCGTCAATTGTCTCTGGCTTGTTGGCGTAACACTTATCTTTGGCGGCACCCCACAAATAACAGTCCAACGGTGTCAAATCGCAGCTCCGAGGTGGCCAAACGACATCAGCTCTGCGGCTGATAATGCGATCTTCAAAAGACAGGCGTAAAACATCGAGTGTAGCTTCGGCTGTGTGGCACGTAGCGCCGTCCTGTTGAAACCAAATGTTGCTAATATCCTCCTCTTCAATTTTTGTGAACAAAAATTCGTTCAACATAGCCCGATAACGATCGCCATTGACTGTAACTGCCACTCCTTCCTCATTTTCGAAGAAAAATGGCCCAATTATGCCTCTGGACCAAAATCCGCACCAAACAGTGACTCGTCTGGGGTGTATCGGCTTTTCAATGTATGCGTGAGGGTTTTCGGTGCCCCAAATGCGACAATTTTGCTTGTTTACATATCCGCCAAAATGAGCTTCATCTTGAAGCGAAGTTCAAGCGTATACACAATCATATTCGTTCAGCGGAAGGATAAAACTAACTATCTGTCAAATCAGACATGAGCTAAGTGTTACCATTCACGAAATAAGCACTAGTTGAAAAAAATAAAACGATAGATGGCGGATCCTTTAGTAAACAGTTAAGCAAAAGCAAACATAAAGTAAACAACAACTTCTTGCTTACAGCAAGTGCAATTCATGATAATGTGGTTGCTTTCCTGACTGCTTAAGCAGAAAACATACACATAGTGAAGCTAAGCAAGTTTTTTACTATTTTACTTTTTTGCTTTTGCTTTTTACTTTTGCTTATTATTTTCTAAAGTTTTCAGCAGGTATTCAGCAACACATTTATTTTTTGTAAAGCTGAAAACTTAAGAAAAGCTAGAATTTTACTGCTATTGCTAATCTAAAGTAAGCAATTTAAACACTGAAAGAAATATATGCACAGATTGAGTTGTTATTTACTTACTTTGGTGTTTAGTGTAACGAGTGTAGTATAAATTGGTGGCTGCAAAAATGTTAAAATTAATTTTTTTTAAATCCAAAAATTTGTTTTGCACAACTATTTGTGTCGACTTGTTTTCTCTTAAATTAACATATTTTTTGTTTCATATTTTAAATTGTTATTGTTGTTGTCATTTATGTTGTTATTATTATTTCTTATTTCCATTTCACTGATTTTTTTGTGGTAAAGTAATGAAGGAACTAAAAAAATACAGTAGTAATGATAATTACGCAAATATTTAATGAAAAAAAGTCATATTTGTTATTATTATTATTGTTATTTCTGCCGCTGTTGTTATTATTACATATATATAATAAATATATTTTTTTTTTTGTTAATAAAGAATTTTTCACATTTCGGGATTTCAAACAGATTTCGATTTCCTGGTCTAGTTTTTAAAATCAATTTGAAATTGTTTAGTTTCCCGCAAACTGTGAATACCGTAATTGTATTTGTTTTACGATTATTGTTTTGTTGTTCGTAGTTCGTTTCCATGTTATTTGTTGTATAATATTTTATTATTTTTTAAAAATAAAAATGATTTTTATAGAAATATAAACACTTTTTTTTGTTCTTCAATTATCATGATATTTTCTCTTCTTTTTCATTTTTCATTTTTCATTTTTCTATTACAATTTTAATGATTTTGTTAATGTATGTGCTTGTGTTGGTGTGTAAATGTTTTCATTTGTCTCCCTCGTTCCTTTCATTCGATAATGTAACGTATTGCTGTTAATTGCTATTGTCTATTGTTTATGTTGTTGTTGTTGTGCTCATTCATGTGTATTCATGAATAAGCTCTGAATTTAATATATTTTTTTTTCCTTTTAACGCCATTTTGTTTTTGTTATTTTAATTCAAAATTATAAATTATGATGGTTTTTATGTCAACAATGAGTGTAAATGCATGTGTGTGTTTGCGTGTGTGTGTGTGTGTGTGTGTGCGCGTATGCTGTTTTTGTATTTGTTTTATTATTTCAAAATAGATTTTTGATTGTTGCGATTTGTTAATCTGTAATTTATGCACAATTATTTTAATTACTGTTTGCTGTCATAAACAGTTTGTAAAATTTTATAAAAACATTGTCTACTTTACTCTGTTATTTTTGTTGTTATTTTTATTTGTTTTTTTTTTTGTATTTGTATTTCTTAACACATTCGTGGACTGTAGAAATTTCATAAATTTTTTGTTTTCTTCGAAATTCGATTAAACACATTTTAATGGATAAGATTATACGACAAAACCTTAAGAGTCAGATAGTCCATAGCTTGCACATATTTCGATAACAAAAATTTAATTAAATCAGTTATACTTCACTACTTCTATATTAATTAACTACTATCTTAGTTATCAGCCTATAGTTCCTTCCAGAAAGCCACGGTATAGTTTACTGTTTACTGATGATTTGTGTTGACTATAAAGTCATTGAGACCAAACTCAGAAACTTCCAATTTAACCGATCCAAAGATATCTGCAAATTCATATTTAGTTTGTATGGTAGAAACCATGCCTACTTGTTCTATTCCACCCACTTTTTGCATGCATTTGGTGTTTATATACAACATCAGTATTTAAGGGCACATTTCTCATATCTACCGATATTTGATTTTTGAACTTAGTAATTAAAAAGGAATTTTTATGCCTTTAGATTAGATTTATAGTAATTTCTCTGACGCAAAAAAAAAATTTTTGTGTTTCTTTCGAAAAAATCTGATGATTTTTTTGATATTTATTTTGTGACAAAATAAGTGCCTAACTTTTTTGTTGAAAAACTGAAGATAATTCAGTCAATATTTTCCAGTTACGATAGTTTATAAACAAATGCAATATAACAAAAAAATTTTAAACATTTTGATCAGACGATATTTGGGACTGCAATTTATTTGTTGTATATATACGAGTACATACAACATATTGCATAAACGTGCTATTTCCTTTGATATTTTTGTTGCGATATTTGTTACTTTTGCATTATTCTCCAGTCCTTTAATTATTTTTTTTGGCATTTAGCCAATTTGAAACGATAGAAGTGCTTAACAACAAGAGAAATGCAACAAATTCTTGATGGCTCTGATGCTCGGGCAGAATCTGATATTATTATTGATAAAAAATTATGCTGATGAAGCGAACGTTTCTGGTAATATTTTTTTAGAGGCTTGAGCCACCCGATAAACTTGATAATCAGGGTTTACAGCTGAACGAAATAGACTATACAATTTCTGACGATTCTAGAATTAAGGTGGAGTATCAAAAATTGCGCCTAAAAAGTATAAAATGGAGAAAACTATGAAATAATCCTGTAGAAAATGATGTAAATGTATGATCTCCCCTTGAAAAAGTTCAAAATACATTAAATATAATGAAAATAATAAACAAATCTATTATCTGTTAATAAGAAATATGTATACTACGCTTCGAGTGTTATTTGGCCTCAATCAAAATATAGCTGCTCTAACAAAGTTTCGTGCATGGAGGGTTAATGATCGATGCTAAAGTTATCCAATAATAACTTTGCTGGATAAGCAAAAAAAGTTAAAATGTGTACACATGTACATACATAGAGTCGTCCATAAATTTTTTAGTTTTAAAATTTTATAAAACTTGTAACGCAATGCCAAACAATATTTTTTGGTAAAATTCATAAACTTTAGCTTCAATCATTCACAAGATAAACAAAAATGAATATATGCTTTGTATGTCAGGCACAACGACTATTTATCTGATTCCGCACACTTTTTGACAGATCCTCTGTATTTACTATGAAGCTATTTGGGCTTAATTTAGAGACTCTTACTATTATCATTTTGAAGATATAGACAAATAAATATATTACTTGGTATGGGCGTGGCACCTTCCAGAGACGTACAGAGAGACACTGTACAGATTTCACAAAAATCGGTTTAGCATGCATATACAAAATCGCTTACAAATTCAAAACACGTAGCTTTAGAAGTTTTCACTTACCCGAACGTGTTAATGATATTTTTGTATACGCAGTTGTTGTTGTTATTTTTTAATTTAATTATTACCTGAAATTAGTACTTGACAATGGATTAAACATTTCAAAATGTTCGTATTTTGTTTTGTGAAATGGCTTTAAATTAAAGATAACATTTTTACAAACTGACAAACATTATTTTACGTACCTGAAGTTAAAGAAAAAATACAAATTTAATTATACAAAGTGATCTTTTTTTAAATAGAAATTAAATGTAATAATAGTAAGACAGCTTTTTTATACGAAAGCAGCTTTAATGCGGAAATAATAGAAGACAAATGAACTTCGTTTAAAGTTCACATGTCATTATAATCGCCACACCATAGGCGTTTTCGTTCAAATGACGATAAATATTCAATTCGATCAAAAGAAGTGTTACAATAGCTCACTCTCAAGCAGCCAACTGAGTATTAAGAATGAAGTTAAGTGAGGTTAAGGCTCAATCAAATCGAAAATAAAACAAATTAATTTTTTTTATTATTATTTATTTAACTATTATTTTTATTTAATCAGATATAGAAAGTTAGTAGAACCGTAACCTTTTTTTTATACATAAACACCGATTTTTACCGTGCCTCTGTGCAAATTGTCAATTGTATTGTTTAGAATTGCTTTTTAACTTTATTTTGAATAGAAATTAAGCAAAATATTTACTTTTTTATTTAAGAATAAATAATGTTTTTAACGTTTATTAGAAACATATTGTAGGATAACAAAAAATTAATATTGAAATCCTCAAATTCAGTTGATTGATGTTAAAGAAAATATATATAAAAATATATAAATTAATTATATATTAACATTTATTGCACACTTTCTCCGTCCGTGCCTTTTCCGTACGGTCTTTCCACATTTCGTGGATATTAAGTTTGTCATTATATGCTTTTAATAGGACAAAAACCGCAAACCTTGCTTTTATTTGCTTTAAATCATCAATTCAATCTTTTCAAAACTCATTTTCGTAATCCAACAAAAAATGCATTTTCGTTAAAAATACAGGGTGTCCGCCGGGAAAGTATACTACTTTGTTTTGCCACCATTTTGGTAAACATTAGTCTTGATAGTTCGTATTTGGAAGTCGTGAAGAAGAGACGTGGCAAATTTATTATTATGGAAAAATATTCAGTAAGCCAACGTGTTTTAATCGTTAAAACATTTTATCAAAATCATTCCTCGATTACTGGGACGATGAGAAAGTTACGTGAAATTTCGTTTTCAATTGAATGGTTATGTGAATAAACAGGATAGTCGATTCTGGGCAATGGAAAACCCTCAAATTATTCACCAGTCACCTTTGCATCCATTAAAAGCGACAGTCTAGTATGCAATTTGCAACTTACTTCTTTGAAACTGAAAATGGCGTAACGGTAACTGTCAATGGGGAGCGATATCGTGATATGATTGAAAACTTTTTAATGCCACCACTGCATGCTTTGGGCTAGACTAACATGTGGTTTCAACAAGACGGTGCCACATCGCATACAGCCAGGATTACAATGGGATTACTGCGAGACATCTTTCCACAAGAAATTATTCCAAGGAATGGTGATGCTGATTGGCCTCCACGCTCGCCTGATTTGACTGCACCGGACTTCTTTTTGTGGGAATATCTGAAGAGCAAGGTTTATGCAAACAAACCAGAAACGCTGATTGGTGATGAAACTAATGAAATACCGCGTGAAATGTGTGAGAATGTAATGAAAAATGTGCTCAAAATGGCTCGCATTTGTAAGGCTAACAGAGGCGGGCATTTATCTGATATTGTATTCCGTACATAATTGCCGACATTAAATAAAATATTTATCAATATAAGATCCATTCTCTTTAACATAATCAAGAATTATAAACAAACAAAGTAGTATACCTTCCCGGCGGACACCCTATATAACGAAATATAAGATTGAAAGCTACATAAACACTAACCATTAGTCGAATCGACTAACACGAGCTTTATAACTTAAAAAATACAATACTTACTGAAGAAATGTGATTGCTCACTAGAAGAGAACACTGGCGACAGACAATACCGTAGAGTTCAAGTTGATCGCGCAATCAAATAAAAAGCTGCATATTAAAGTAAAGGCGATAAGGGCGAAAAAATAAAAATTATGAAGAAGATTATAAATGTCATATGCCAGCGTGATCTATATCTAAAAAGAACAGCTAGATTTTGACAGTCAATCTCCTCAGGTGTTCATAATTTGAATCTCTAATTTTTTCAGTGAATGATGGATTCATATTGCTAATAAAAATTTCTATAGTACTTTGGGCTGCTAAAGAGTGTAAATCTTTTGTGGGAAATCTACTGATAAGGTTGTATACTTATAATGTTAAGATTGTTATTCTGTATAATCTTTAATCTTTTCCTAGAAAGGTATACGTTTTAATCGGTCTAATGCACATTGTATACAGAGAATCTTACTATTAAGAAGATGTTAAAGAGATCTGCTACATATTACTGCATTTGAACAGACAATATCTAGGTGCTCCTTAAAAAGTAATTTGGATCGAGAGTTACGCCGAGGTATCTAAAGGATTAAAAAAACGGTATTATCTTAGGTATTATTAGATAGAGCAAGGACGAGTTAAGATTTTCTTCAAAGATTATGGGATGACATTTTTCTTCATTAATTTTAATTTTCCATTTTGTGAAAAAATTTTTGAGCAGAAGCAAGTGATCATTCCATGATAAGCAAAGCCCTATCATCACTATCTAAAAGAGACTTAAAGTCTGAAATATAAAACGAATGTAACAGAGGATATAGGACTGATCCCTGTGGCCATAAATATAAAAAAAAGTGCACAAGCAGCTTAAAAGCAAGGTCCTCTCTCGGCGGACAAAAATTACACTCTACAAGACGCTGACGCTACCCGTGCTATTAAATGGCGCAGAAGCATGGGTACTTGCACAAGTAGATGAAGCTGTTTTTGGTGTACTCGAGAGAGAGAGAGAGATACTCCGTAGAATTTATGGACGTGTCTGCGTTGGTGGAGAGACACTGAATGAATCATGAGCTTTATGGGATTTACGACGACATTGATGTAATTATGTGTGAAAATGCTGCTGCGAAAAGGTGTTTAGAGCATGTACCTGAGGGAAGGCCAAAACTCCGATAAACGGATCTGGTTGTAGGAGACGCGTACAAGATAGAAGCACTTCCAAATCGATTCTTATTCAAGCTAAAGAGCGTAAGGTTGTGATATAGCCATCTAAGTAAGTAAGTAAGTAAGTAAATATAAAAGCACACTCATTTTCTTAAGAAATACATAAGTAATTAAATACTTGTTTGCTATGAATAATTGCCATCAAAGTATGCTTAGGAGGTCATATACGCAGTTATGTGTAAGCTGTTCCCTTCGAGCATTAAACCTCAAAAAGGCTAAAGGGTGTATCTGCAAATATATAGTATTTGGATTACTTGGCTATAGATTTCAGATGATATGCGTGCAGTCACTTTAGCAAAAACTTCATGAATTGAATTGGCTTTAAATTAAGCCAATTTCAACAATTTGCTGTTTTAAAAAAAGGAGAAGCGGCTGGATAGTAAGAGATTTAAATTAAAGAAAAATATTATCATTGAAATTCAAGCATACACAAACAACTTAAGCAAACTTAAGCATACTACAATATCACAATGTGGCTTTGACCTACATTTCATCTAAGCTTTATGAATTTCTCATTTTCAATATTTGTGCCAGTAATTTTAAGGTTTTTTTTTTTCTAAATTTATATTTTTCTAGCCAATTACGTTCATACGCTTTGGTTTCCTTTCAACATATTAAACTTTTAATACGTATGTAATTTTTGAAGTGAAAAAAGTGGAAAAAAATAAATAAAAAATAAATTACAATTTTTAAACAGACAATAAACAAATGTGTCATTACTTGCAAATGCATGCTCATGTTTAAATTCCTTTGGTGGATGTGTAAATAAGCAAACACGAGTAAAGGGTGTTTCAACTGTTTATGCATGAAACTGGAGGAGAAACAAACGCTTTTGGATTTTCCAACAATAGCATCAAATAACACAAGACCTTGTAATACCCACCACTCATTTAAATTACATTTACATACACAGAGAATATTTTCATATTTGTGGTTGTTTTATGTTTAACCAACGATTTCATGATGCCACTGTAATCATCATCATAATCATCAGTATCATCATCATTGTTATCATCACAAGCGTCGTCACTAATGGTGCAACAAACAGTAGCTGCTTTATTGCTAAACATTATGTTTTGCATCATCATGATACACATGCGAGTGTATTATGTATGTATGTGTTACGCTATATACATATGTATGTATGTACACATGTACATGGCCACTATCATAATTTTTAGTTGTTGGTGTATGGCATTCTACGGTTTTTTATTAGCCAGCCTTTTCAAAATGAAATTAACGTATGATTTTAAAATTCAATACCTAAACCACAACGTATGTGTGCATATACCACCCATGCAGTGCCAGAAAGCCGAAAAGTTTACACTGACAAAAAAGCCTTTAGTTATGTCATAGAAAGTGAGTTAAATTGGATGTTTTGCTTGTTCGCAAAACCTTCAAAAATAGCCGGAAAATTGCCATATCAATAAAATGCAAACAAATTGTGATATTGATATGACAAAAAATCACATAAACCCTTTAAAAAGGTTATTTCCTTCTTGGATTAAGAATATGTGTCACTTCATTTTATGTTGTTTCTCTTATTGATCTTTTCTCTTTTCGGGTAAATCATTTTCATTTCATTAATTTTTATTTTTTCAGTATATGGTATAATTTACACCTTTTCCACGCAAACATGTTGAAATATACATAAGTATGCACACACAAACATACATCCGTTTATAAATAAATAAAATACCTATAATTTTGGCCTATGGCTGGTAGCGGTATAGTTGGCAGTCATCTCACATACGATAATTCTACAATTTGTGTTCTACTGTATGGTCGTCGCACATATACGAGTATGTTACTACGAGAGGTACTATACATATTTCGGGAAAATGGCTTTACTGTTTTTCAAAATATTTCCTTTGATGATCAATGCACATTAAACCATTTCACAAAGCAGTTTTTCCATTTCACAACATGGTTCTTCAACGCTTCGACTGCTTCTTCGCGCTGGCAAATCGTTGACCACGCAGAAGAAGAAATCATTATGTGCCAAATCAGGACTGTACGGAGGATGAGACATCAATTCGACATTTTGACTGCTCAAAAATTCACTTGTTTGACGATTTGTGTGGGAGCTCGCATTGTCATGATGGTTTGCTGCATTGTAGCATTATTGTATTCGGTGGCTGGCTTTACGAATTTCTCCGAAGACTTCCGGCAAACAAATTGTCGTATATCACTCAGAATTAACCGGCCATATGACCCATTCGGCCGCAGAAACAGAAGAACACATGCCTCGATGTGCTTTTTCATTGAACAATCTTTTGTTGGACTTAGCTCGCCTTGGAATAACCACACGGTCGATTGCTATTTTGTTTTCGGCTCATACGCTTATATCCATGACACATCATCTTTCACGATTTTATACACATCTTTTGAGGCACCACGATCGAAATTTTCAATCATTTCCTTACACAAATCGACGCGAACATTTTCTTTGAGCGATTGATAAATTATAGGGCATTCAACGAGAACAAATTTTCTTTTTTGCAAGTAAGTGTTCGTGTAAAATCGTATGTATTGAAGTGGAACTAATGTGCAAGAATGCCTCTATCTCACAATATTTCAGATTTCGATGTTTTGTGGGACAACAACCGATTTTGGATGACCTTCACGGAATTCGTCGGCGACCGAATTAAGACCACGATTGAATTCACTATACCAGCGATATACTGTGCTTTCTGATGATGCTTTATTGCCATAAAAGGAACAGAGTTCATAGACACATTCTTGTTGATATAATCCAACGAAAACCTTCTCTTGAAATTACCATTTTTAGGTCAAATTGATTTTCTTAACTCACTGAAAACAAAACAAATAGCACTTGTCCATCAAAACGTTGTGAGTATGTTTGTGCTAAAAATGTCAAACTTTGTTATGACGTTGCCAGATTTTAGATACTGAAATTAGTGCTGCTAGTTCCCGAAATATAAGTAACACCCCTCGTAGAATTAGAAGAGTAATTCAGCCCACAAGCCAAATTGAGCCCCAAAACAGTAGATCTATTCATTCGCGATTATAGTGTGGCAGTCAGTCAGTCTTTTTAGCCTTTAGAGTACTAGTGCGGACATACATATATGTATGCATGTAAACAATATATAAAATGATAAGATTTTAATTTGATATTTTATTTATTTTCGTGCTGTTTTTTTTTTTTTTTTTTGTTATTTCATCATATCATATACGAGTATTTTATACTTTTATTCATTCATGCTGTCATTGATTCATTTAGTCATTCATTGGAAAGACTGAAAACTCGTTGCTGGCTGCAATGGTCAGATATTTGTTTTTTTTTACATTTTCGTTGGTATCTTTATACGAATTTAATGGTGTGATAGAGGCAGGTGGTGATGTTACTGATTTTGGTGGCTCATATGCATATTGGTTATTTGCTGTTGTTGCTAGAGCAGGATATGCCGCTGCTATTGTCCACCTTGTAAAGGTGATTTAGAATTATTATTTGAATGCAAATTTTGTTTCTCATATTTCTTTTCATATTCGTATACAACAGGTTTGTGTATGTCCATATGTGGAAATACATGTAAAATTGTCTGTTTAATGCTTAGTATGTCTGTCTGTCTGTCTCCATGTCTATCTATCTGTCTATGCATATGTATGAATGCATCTAGTGTGGCATGCATGGTCAACTGGTATATAAATTCATTAAATATTCATAAATGAATTAAGAGAGGCTATTTTTGATTTAAGGTGTGAAATTGATGCACAACATTTAGGATGCAACACCGTTAACCAATACGAACAACAAAAACATTTACAAAAGCAAAACAAAAACTGAATTTTAATTTCAGGCAGCAAAAATACAAAAAATTGTTCATTAAAAATTTTATTCATTTTCTATGATGATCAATTTTGTTCATTATGAATTTGTTTTGTTCAATTTGGTTGGTGTCGAAAGGAGAAAGACAATGTTGTTGTGCGGTAGAGATAGGTAATAAGTCCTTCTGCCACCTACTTATAGATGTTTCTGCAATAGAAATTTCCACAGTTATTGGCACAAAACAAATCATAGTGTTCATTGATTCGACCACATAATCGTGTTTGTTTGTCTACTCATACTGTACAGCAACAAACGAATGATCATACGATATGTACGATATGTGCATCTGCATTTGTATGTGTAGGTAGATGTATATGTAGGTGATATAGAGGTAAATAAAAGCAATCATGTATATATGTATGCATGTATACGAGTGTTTATGTTCTTGATTGCTTGGTATTGTATGTGTGTGTGTGTGTGTGTGTGTGTGTGTGTGTGAGTTGGTGCGAATGTATTGCGTTCGGTTAAATGAAAATTTGTACTTTAAGGATTACGAAAGCAGGCAGAAAATCTTTTGTGTAACGTGAAACTGTAACAAACAAATTGTAAAATGTTTGATGTATGTGTGTGTGTGTGTGTGTTTGAGTATGTATAAGTGTATCTGTTTAAGTTTGAATTCCAATAAATGTTAACAGCATTAAACGTAAACCCAAAAACTGTTCCATACACTCACTCACACACATATGCAGATTTTATATACAGTTGTTGTTACTGTGGCTATTGTTGTTGCTGCTGCTACTGTAATTTTACCCTTCACCAATTCGCTTTTACGATTTCCTTTTTTTTTCTTTTTTGCTGCTTTTGTTTTACTGTCATACAAAAGAATCACTTTTGTGGTAAAAAGCATATCACACAGAAAAACAACATTGATTGCAAATTGATGTTATTGGATATGTGAATAAAGAAGATTAAAATTGAAAAAGAAATAAAAGAAAAATGAAAAAAAAATGTAGTAAAGGCAACATCAGCATCGGTAATGGCAACAAAGAGGCAATAACGCAAGTATTAAAAGAGAAAATAAGGTTAAAAATTGGAATTCGAACAGCATTAGGATATATCATAAGACGTACTAGAGGAAGAACCTTAAATCAAATTAAAAATGCTTAAAATTAGCGACTGAGTTGAATATTACTTGAGATTTGTTTAAGAAATAATTAAAAAAATAAAAAATAAATAAAATTACAAAAGCTCTGATATTTCAAAATATTATTGTTATATCATAACATTACATACATATATCATTGCATTAATTGGTTTTAAGAACGAATATTATATTAAATTAAACTGTCAAATAGAAAAAGTTACAAAACATTTTTAATTTGATTTATTTCAGCCTATTATTGTGCTGTAATCACATTCAGGACATTGTAAATTAACTAGAAATAGTAAGAGTATGCAATGCTAAAAGCAATATAATTTCCATATTTCAGTTTTCCAAATGCTATTGCATAAAATGCAATTATTTTTAATAACCAACATCCTTGGATATTGCAACAACACCTTTACACTGGCAGTACTTTTCCTTGCAAATCTACTCGTATAAGGCAAAGATAGTGTCTGCCTTAAGAAAATATTAACCAAGTTATCTATTAAAACAGCAAACCAAGAGCCATAGAAAATATTCTATTCTATCTATTTCATCTAATAACAATTGAAGGACAGGCATAAATAAAAACACAAAATCCCTACATTCCTTATTGAGTTTGTGTGACTTTCTATGGAACAAACTTACGAGTAATGAAAGAACATTTTCTTTTCATTCATTGTTCCATTATTCTCATTAAATTAATGCAATTCAATATTGTCAACTTGTAGCAAAAGGTTAGACGAATGAAATTGTATATTAACGTTATATCGTATGTTCATTACGTGTTTATAGTTTTTGTAAAGACTTGCATTCAGTTCATTGGCATTATCAGCGTTAATGCTCAGGCCAAGGGAGCCTTGAGTAACTTGGTAGAAGCAAAACTTCCTTAGAGAATTACAAAGTCAAAGACAAGCTGCATTCATTTTTCCATTAGTTAAGGAGATAAAACTAATAGCGTTAGCGACTGATGAGGCTTAAAATTGCCAACAACTTCTGCTCACATCAACTACTAAAGTTGAGACAAGAAATGAAATACTTTGTTTAAAAAACAAAAGCGAGAAAAGAAATAATCAAATTATCTTCAATGCGATGTAAGTAAAATAGAAACAATATTAAGCAAATTTATTGACATTATGCAGCAAAGAACAGAGAATGAAGGTCACAACTTTCATTTGATGCATTCCTTTGACTCAAATATAAATTTAAATATGAAAGAATTTTATCCCACTATAGAAACTTTCATTTCTTTTTTCTCAAATTTAAAGTTTTTTAAAAATATCATCAATTGATAACCTTAGATATGCAGTTTATTCAAAAATAATATTTAAATAAAAATTGCGACAACCTGGCTGGCATTCATATAAAACCACAATAATCTATCAGTGGCTTTTATAACCACGAAATAGTTCAAATAACAACAAGAGAAACACTAACCACAAAAAAAATAAATAAAAAATAATGTAAATAAACATAATAGTAATCGATAAGAATGTACTTATCGATAAAACCTGATCTTGAACTACCCTATACATATATGAAAAGGTACATTTTGTAATAATACATCCTTACATTTCCGGAACTAAACTACTACTAGATTTTCCCTCCGATCCAATTAATGCAGATTTCAGCACAAATATCAGCCGTCTGTCTATGTTGCTTTGGGGTATGAAAGCTATTACTGAACAAAATAAAAAGAAAAATCATTAGTTTTAAGTATAAAATCTTATATAAATAAGTACGTTGTGGTGTTTTGATTTTTCGAAACGATTATCTTTTGAGTTTATTAATTGCAAATTAAAATAGAATTGGAATCTTTAATTTCTTTATTATTCAGTTTATTTATTGTATAACTTTGTGTTATCATTGATAGGTATTAGAGATATGCATGAACAGTAACCAATTAAACTTAATATTAAAACTAAGCTAAGGCAGTTTATAGCAAAAAACCAAGTACTTGATGTAGTAAGAACTTGTTAGTTTTAAAAGAGTGATAGGACATTTTTAAAGATTACAAATTTTAATTTTATAAAACAAAAAAAAAAATGTTTTTCTTGACTTGCTTTACTAAAAAACTTAATATGTAACTCTCTCACTTTCCAAGGGATTTGAAAAAATAGGGCAGTTACCATCACTATGATCCAAATTGTAGGCTTTGTTGTGTTATAATGTGTTCATTACCGCACCATAGTTCTCGCAGCTTTTATCTGGCAGTAGTTAGTCATTCAGTCACCCTAATGAAGACAAGGATATAGTCCAGATCGTAAGTTGTCCTTATCGTCTAATCTCCGCTGAACAAGTACAGAAAACCTACATCGTCGAATTCTGTCTGAACAATCGCAAAGCCGATGTTCTGTAGACTCGCCCTGTTCTTTATCATTGCAAAGGTCATTCTTTGAGCCTAACTAACTGCCCAACGGTCAGTAATAACTCCTATAAGGTTCCTCCTATATGTTCTAGGCAGCCTTAGCAGTTGCTCCGGTTTCTGGTTACGCAAATATGGTCAAATATTGCAAAATTCTTCAGATCTCATAGCAGGCGGGTTCATTTCCCTATCGTTTATTCACAATCTGGTGAAATTTCCGTAACAGCAGCCGCAGTTTCTGCCCAAGAGAAACACCGTTGTTTCTCATCGATGCGTTCGGTTAAAAAGTGGTACCGCCATTTAATTAAGTTTAATGTCCTCACGCCCATGAACTCATGTATGGCTAACCGTTGAATGTCTCGTTTTGTCCTCTAGATACACCAGGGATCTTATATAAATACGGAGATATCCCTATTAATATCCCGTAATAAGTGCATGAAGGTACGAAAAACCCGTTTTTACCAATTGCTGAAGATTTTGAGTTGTTCTGAATATTTCAAAAAACAGATTCCTCTACTGTTCAGGTAAATATGTAGTATATCTTGCCAGTTATTTGTGCTTCATTCGTTTCTGTTGCATAGTGTAAGAGAGTTGCCATTAATACTAAAAATGAATAAAATCCGGAAAATGTCGAAACAAAGGAATTTTAAAAATGTAGTACTATTTGTAAGAGTATTAATTCTGTTATGGGAGTACTACGGTATTTTTTTAAGTTAAATAGTATCAAAAATAGTACGATCGTATCAACTTTCCCAGCATTGCTTTGAACTATATATGTCCCTATTGCATCAGTAGACATTGACATTTTCAATGTATAAAGGTTTGCTTAAATATCGGGTGGGCCATTTAAAAGCTTAAATTTAAAAATGCAATAAAACAAAAACCGTTAGAAATTTTGCAAAATTTATTTTTTTGTTGTGAAGTACAATTGTTTTCCACAGTACCTCATTCGATTCGACAAATTTTCAATAACTTTTTCGAGTGTATGGGGTAGTATTTCGGCAATGGCAACACGAATGTTGGCCTTCTGGTTTGTCGGCATAACACTTTTCTTTAACGGTGCCCGAAAGAAAATAGACCAACGGTGTCAAATCGCAGCTTCTGGGCGGCCAACTGATATCATCATTTCGGCCATCAAACGTTTGACCCAATAAAATGATTGTGGCATCGGATGTGTGGCGAGTTGCACCATCCTGTTAAAACCAAACATCGTACATATCAATACCATGAAGAGCGGGCACAAAAAAATCGGTTATTATGTTACCGATAGGTGTCTCCGTTGACAGTAATGGTTGCGCCATCTTCATTTTCAACGAAATATGGGCCAATGATGCCTCCACTTTACAAGCCGCACCAAACAGTAACTCTTAATTGGTGCATAGGATTCTATGAGACCACGTTTGGGTTTTCTGAGCCTCAAATACGGCCATTTTGCTTATTTACGTACCTACGAAAATGATAATGAGCTTCATCCGAAAAGATGATTTGAATTTTTTTTATTTATTTTTTTGCAAATTCCGACCAATTTTCGTTGCTTTGGAGATATATCTCAACGTTGCTAAATTGTAAATCGATTCATTTCGTTCAGTGGAGAAAATGTACTGAATTTTCTGACAGAATAGAATGACATAAGTATTGTTGGATTCGAAATAAGCGCTGGTTCAAATTTAAAGCGATAGATAGCTCACCCGATATAATAGACAACGCTTTACATTTGAAAGTATTAGTCATGGTTTTGTTGCTTATTGCAACAACAAATAACGATATAAATATACTACAGAAACAAAAATTATTGAATAAACCTTCTTTCTCTGTTTTTTAGAACATATTTTTTATTTTTTTAATATTTTCGGATTTTTACTGCATATTTTATGCGCATTTAACACTTTTTAAGACCATATTTCTGGTTTCCTCGGTTATTATCAAGCATTAAAACATAAGTAGCAAACAACAATTTTTAAAAAGTGTCCCAGCAAATCATTTTATTCCGTTTTCGTAACCATATTGCTGCTTTTACGCGTAATTAGCTTGCAAATATAATATAAAGAAATTTTTTATTAAGTTTTAATTTATATTCTTTATTAGCACAATTAAATAGTAACAAAACTAACAATTACACTGTGCTAGTTGCAAAAAACCGACAAGAGAGGCATCCAGCTGGTAAATCTAACTTGCGTATGCTGAATCCAGTAGTGCTAACCATTTTTTTAGGTTAGCTCTTGTTTCCGATAATGGAGGAGGTTATACAACATATAATCGCGTAATTCAAAATAGGTACGTATGTGTGGTATTTCATTAGGTAACCATAGTGAGTGTACAATTTAATAAAATTGCAAAAACGTATTAAGAAAATTATTCTTCGACTGCCCAATGTTATCGACAATTGCCGGCGCGATTTTGCTATAAGATAATGATTTTTTAAACTTGCATATATATGTATGTGTCTTCAAAATTCATATATTTCCTTTGAAAATATGTAGGTGTCTTTTGAAATTGTTTGTACTTAAAAATATGTACGAGAAATTAGATGGCTGTTACCACTTACAATTGTATGTCATCTTCATCAACGTCGTCATCTCAAAAATAAGAAATATGAAATGAAAAAAATAAAAAATTTTCCTTTAAAAAAGTCCATATGTCATACATGACATTGTATAAGATATTTACTTATTCATATGCATGTTTCTTACGGACTTGCGAGGGCTGGCTCACTCCGGAGTAATGAGGAGATTGACCACTCAGTTGGGATGTCGCTCTCCTCTTGCAGACTTATGGTCATGCGGTACATGTTGGGTAGGGCACAGCCTACGTGAACCCACCTGCTCTGTATCGAGGCAAATCTGGTCTCTATCTGGCTGCGACTTAGGCTGCGATCTGTTGTGGGTGTGATTACTGGGCACTGGGTGCCCCTTTAGTTAGTCTTCAACTCCTCACCAAGTTGTGCAGGTTATGAGTGCCCTAACAACACGCTTTCGAATTGGTACTCACTTGTGCTCATCATGGATGGGGGCGTTGATGGGCGCATAGTATTCACCCGTGCCATACCCGTGGGGTATGCCGCGCGGCGAAGACTCACGTAAGCCCAGATAGCACCACTTAGCAAGGATCTTCACTACTACATACAATCATATGGAGGCGAGCTACAGTAGATTAAATTGAAAAACTTAGCTTGAAAAATCAATTCGATTACTGAAACTAAAACAAAGTAATAAATGCCTTGTAATAGGCCAATATGCTTCCTGGAGTAAAATGGTACTATATTGACATCTCCTTGTATTAATTTATAAAACCCTTACGGACCTTCTCAAAATTTAGCGACTATCTAACACTGGTGCGTACGCTAGGAGATTGAGTCTGCCGTTCAATGACTATTGTAGAGGTTGTCAGGATGAGGAGGAAGAAGAGACTGTCGAGCACTTCCTATACTAGTGCCCCAGTCTTTCGGATATTAGGACTGCTTTCCTTGGCAGTCCGTTTCTGGATGGCTTGTCGGATCTGGCCGGTGTGAATATCTTTTTTCGTCATGCGTCTGGTTGGTTCGGATCGTACCGGGAGGCGGACATAGAGGTTGTCCATTTTCTGGATTACTGATGGGTATCACAGTGGGCTCAATACTGGACCCAGGTGAGCTGGACGTGTCTGGCTACCCGTCGTAACTAACTAACTATGCATGTTTCTTTGAAATCATAGTCAAAGTGAAATTCATTTTAATTTTGTTGTTGCAATAAGTGAATTCGCAGATATGCTTAAATTAAAAGGAAGGCAGCAATAAGAGTTTCAAACTATAAAATTTTCTCTGAATTTCATAGCAAATTATTGCTTTTATTGCTTTGTCTTTCAACTTTTCCATTTTATACTCTATTTCTGTGGCAATTAATTTTGAATGTTGATATTTATAGAAGAATATTTTAAATATTTTCATAATTATGCTTTAGTTTCTTGTTTTTTTACTACGAATTCTCTGATAACTTAGGTTCATGTCTCATTGTGTTAAAAAAAATGAACATTTTACGTTTTGAGTAGATTTTATTTGTTGTTGTTGCATCTTTCATTTTGGGTTCTCAAATTAACCACGAAAATATAAATCATTTAAAAATGTAATGCTTCCCCAAGGACTAATAAAACATTACCACAAATTATGCCAACAGCATCAGCAACATTTCTTTGCCTTCATATGAATTGCCAATTTTTTTTCTGTTTTTTATATATTTCTGTTTTTGTTGTTGTTTTTTTATTTTTTTATTTGAGCGTTTATTCAATGGAGTAGACTTTTGCTGACCAGTTTTATGTTCTGTCTGATCTGGCGCATGAAACATGAGTGAAGTGCTTGACTGTCTTTGTTAAGCCAATCAAACGAGTACGTTTTGTTGCCGCCAATGTAATTGCTGTGCAATAAGGGACTAATAAAAGGATTGTTTTTTAATTGTAATTTTATTTTACACTCTGGTATTCTTAACTTAAACAATAAGCGGCCAAATCAAATAAATTGCAACAAAACAGAGGATGAGAGATAGAGTGAGAAAGAAAATCTATTATGGCTTAAAAGAAATAAATTATTTTTAATTTCTTTTAATATTAAAGTTTTAACAAAATATTGTAGTCACGAATGAGAAATATGAACAATTTTAGCATCTATTATTGATTGGGTCTGATTGCCAAGAAAAGGGGATTTTCCTGAATACTCTTTAGCCCTTTTTGATTTTTATAAAATCCTGATAACCTATCACACTTTAATCATTACCTAGAGACCTAAACTCTTAGACAATTTAGTTCCTGTGCTGGAAGTAAGTTATTAGCTGATAAGTGCAGGAAAAAAACGAGTTTTAATTAAAAAACACAATTTTTTTTTTTTCGAACATACACTTTCGAAACGCTATAAAACAGTTAACAGCATAATTTAACAGAAATGTTATTCTTAACAGAAATCAAATTGGAAGTGTTTCGTAAGTCATTTCATTCACAATATACTCATGTAGTCACTTAGATAAAATGTTTCAATTTCATATTGTGCACATGAACAAAAGTAATAACAACCCTCTCTGGAAAGTTCGTGAATATAACATTCCTTTACACGTTGCACATACAATAGTTTGTTTAAAAAGTTTTATAGTTTTGGTTATAAAACATTCGGTTTCATACAGATTTAATACAGATTTGTAACTTTTCTTCCTCTTGGTCTACTAAAGAGCGAATATTTATTGTATGAGAATTTGCAAAGCTATGAACCAATCTCGTACTAAAACGTACTAAAAGCTGAAATATTTAATCTGAGTTTAGTCTCATTTTATAAGAGCAAGAGACAAACAAAAGAAGAAACAGTTGCAAGAGGCAGCATCTTAAATAATGGTTCGTTGTGGTAAAGGACAAAAAGAAAAGCAAAAAAACGAAACACGAAGTAAATACTATTTTCAGTTATAATGATAATGTCAAAACGAATAGATGTTGAACTAGACACGGCATAAAACAAATACATTTTTTACATATTAAACAAAATAAGTTTGGTTTTAAAATAAATCGCTGTTATATTTTCTTTAAATTAAATTTAAAAAAAATTGATAAAGAAAAAGTAATTAAAGTTTTAAACTCAATCAATGATTGCACAACAAATTAAGTACAAAAATATAAATTGTTTACTTAGTGCATCCGTGTTTACTTTATAAATTAAAGATAAAGTGGAAAAATTTAAAAAAGTTTCATGAAATAAAATAAAATTTTTATGTGTGAAGAAAAAAAAAATAAAATAAAAAAAGAAAAAATAGAAAATATCGTTGAAATAAATGTAAAAACAAAAAATTCTTCACTTTTGCTAAGCTTTGCACGATTCATCTCCAACAGCATGATGGTTAACAACATCATCTACCACACAAACAGTATCATCAAAAGTTAAAAATAGCCAGAGTTTATGGTAAGACAATCATCATCATCATCATCATCATCATTGTTAGCATCATTATCAACATCATGAACATCAACAACAGATTTAAGCAGGAAAACGAAAAATAAAAGGCAAAAGGCAAACAAACAAGCCAAAATACCAAAAGTTATTTTCTCCATAGTAAGATTGTTATTGCTGTTGTGCTCTTGCTGTTGCTGTTGCTATTGCTATTGCTATTGCCGCTGCCCACAAATCATAAACTTTATGATTTGTTATCCCAAAGGTAAATACTCGTACACACAAACAACAACAAAATATATACTTACAAGCATATGAACTAAAATCGTTTATCGGCATACAACTTGTTCAGCAAATACGTACACGTACACAGTATACTTGTAGCAATAGAATTTTACTGCATCGAATCGAAATTAAACTACAGAAAAAAGTTCGATTTCTAATACAAAAACACAATCTGAATTACAAACATCGAACTCAATTATCGGACAAAAACAACAACATTCATTCACTCATTCATTCATTCATTGGAACACTCTGATTCTGACTGTCAAAACATTTTGCGTATGAATACAATCTTCTGGCTCAATTTACAACATTGGAGCCAGAATGCAATGCAACATAAAGAACAGAGAATATTTTTCATTTCATTTTAAAATCACGTTACATTTGTTTGCTTTAAAAGTCCAATTTGTCGGTAGGAAAAGAGTTGGAAATATTACAGTTGCAAACGTCATACTACTCCTATGACAGTAGTTATTCCGTTTGTGTTGACAAGCATTGATGTGTAGATTGCTTATGCATCAAAACATCTACTCTGAGTAAATTTACAAAAACTATTGCTTTTGAAAATAAGCCCATTTAAAATGCATTTAAAATAACTATTTATTGAGGGCTTTCTAACTCTAACTTCACTACTTTTTAAATAAATTAAAAAAAAATAATAATAAAAGATACTCTTTTTAGAAATCTGTGAGGAGAAGAATCTTGAAAAAATATTTATATTTTATGGGTGACAACATAATAAAGCAGTTTCTGTTTTCATTAATAACCCTTTACAATTTGCAAAGAAAAAGAAAAAAACAATTTAATGTGTCTTTAGAGATATCAAAGTACTTTCGCACTGGCGAATCGGGCTAATTTTCAAATATGATTAATGACTTTAAATCATGATTAATTAATGGTTTTCGAAATAATTTGCAGAGATTTTTAAAAGCCTAAGTAATGTCAGACACTTAATAATATTAAATGCTTTGGGACAAGAATTACTGCAAAATATATGTTCAAAGTTCATTGCAATATTGATAAAATACTAAATACTTTTACTTCAACTAAAATGATTTAATTCACGGTCATTTCGAATTGAATAGTTATTTTATTTTTAATTTTAAAACATAAAGTTATTTAGTTTCTTGTTCCATCGATAACTCGAAGGTCTGCTTCATTCTTCGTAATTAAACTCAGTTACGGAATTGTTGGGGATTTTCGTTTCGTTAATTCAACTTAAATGTACGAGGTTTGTTAAATATAATTTAATTGATACATAGTAGACTATCCTTTTACTTTATTTGAATGCAATAAATAATGATGAAACAGTTTAAATTGGAAAAAGTTATGAAGTAAGTATGTACGCAAAGACTGAAAGTTCTTATTGCAGCATAAATTTGCTATCTCTTTCTAAATATTAAAACTTAAATTGAATATCACAAGTTTTCTTTCCTGTTGTTACACTTGAACTTCTACTCATGGCTCAGAGTATGAGATTTTAATTCTTATTCAAGAACCAACCCTCCATTTCATCAGTATTCATAGAACCCACATTGATAAAGATGCTAACATTGCAGGTTTTACAAAAAGCTTCGCTGGGATATCTTAAGTTCTGCTGCTTCAGTTGGGGGAAAATAAGCTTGAGGGACGTAAACTTGAGATAAACACAACGGTCACTTTTTTAAGCCTCCTATGAATTACATTTGTGCCAAGCCAGACCATCTGAAAAATAAAATTTCTACAGCAGTATCACTTCATAATACTCGCTAGTAACTGGTTATGAGTATTTCTACTATGAAACCATTCGAAGCCAGCGTTAAATTGTCCCTTTCAATGAATCTAAAAATCAGGGTAAGCAAAAAACCCGGGTTTTTGTTTAAGCCAACCCACCGGATTTTTTTGGTTTGGTTTGGTTTTTTTTTTGCTTCCAAATTTTATCCAGCTCGACAATATTTTTTGTTTGATAGCAAAATTACGTTGTTTTCGTATTTGTAACGCAATTTTGGCGTCATTGCGTACTATGAACTCAGCGATCGGAGTCGACCGTAATTACATAGTTTGAACTGTGCATTGTGAGAAAAATGGCCGGATTATAAAGACAGACAGACAAATAAAGTTTTACCCTTGAATGACAACGCTCGGAGTTACATCTCAAAAGTGGTAAAACAATTGCTAGAACGATCAAATGCCGCATCTGCCGTATTCTCCGATATTGCTCCTTCTGATTATTGGTTGTTTGGACGGATACAATAGCTTTTGACATGTCAGCGAATAACTTCGTTTGAAGAAATATATGATCGACTTCGAAGCGGATCGCTTTAAAAGACGAGAAGTTTTTTTGAGACAGGACTCGGATATTGGATCAGAGCTGCGGAAAAGATATAAGCAGTGATTTTATACATTTCTATTTTGGTAAATTTGTTATCTTTTTTGAGCTAAAAAAATGGACTGACTTTATTTGTACTCCTAGTACGTAAATTTTAATTACTTTTATTGCAAATAAACTCCGAATATCTTTATAAAAAAAACCCACCCGGGTATTTTTAAATATAAAACCCAATAAATCCCGTATGGTCCTAATTGGGTTACCCAATGGACTGCCAACCATGCTAACTATAGAAACGGGTGCAGCTTATTGACTGCTCCTCTATTGAATGTTATGGGAATTATTATTACTATTATGACTTGCATTTATGATATCTAAGCACTTCAAATTTATTTAATTTTGACCCATTTTTGGAGAATGTTTTTTTTTCTGATATTAAGTGGTTTATATGCTTGATAAGCTTTGATTTTTATTTTTATTCAAACATAAACAGAAAACGTTGGTTTTTATAAAATATATATGCAAAGAAATTAGTAAGAAATTTTTTTACACTTAAAGTTGTCGGGTCAAATTTGTCACAAAGCAAAAATCGTTTGTAATAACAAACTGAACTGCACAATTTGTAACAATTAGAGAGCAACTAGATTCAGAAATAGCGATAAGGACAGTGATCGATGGTTTTTAAACAAGTTTGTAGCCATAATCGAATTGTGAAACAAAGGGGTTGACATATTGCCCAGCCTTCACAATAATTTCAAAATATAGCAGTCGGTGAGCAGCTGGTGGTATTTATAGGAAGATGCCTGTTCCAATTTTACAATACTTCACATCCATCTAAATACGGCATTAAATTTTGAGCGCTTTGCTAATTTACTAATAGTAACGACTGCCACATCAATTGTGGCAAAATTTTTTAGAAAATCAAGTTAATTTAGTAGGAATAGCATTGAAAACCAGCCTGAACTACCATAATCGAATTGTGAAACAAAGGGGTTGACATATTGCCCAGCCTTTACAATAATTTCAAAATATAGCAGTCGGTGAGCAGCTGGTGGTATTTATAGGAAGATGCCTGTTCCAATTTTACAATACTTCACATCCATCTAAATACGGCATTAAATTTTGAGCGCTTTGCTAATTTACTAATAGTAACGACTGCCACATCAATTGTGGCAAAATTTTTTAGAAAATCAAGTTAATTTAGTAGGAATAGCACTGAAAACCAGCCTGAACTACCACCACAGATATAGGCAATAAAAGGCAGATTTTTATTTTCGTAGTTGGTTTTTTCACCAAGGACGCTAATCTCTTGTCATTTACTTGAAGAAGAAGAAAAAAAAATTGTATGTGATTTTTATCGGTACTTTACACCATAATCCAAAAATAAGTAATCGCGAGCACATAAAACCTCAGATAGTAGTAGATTACAATAAAGCAAAGGAGTGGTTGATACGCAGGACAAAGTTGTGTCATGTTATACTTGCAAAAAAGATTAATTGACTGGCATAAGCGATACTTAGTAATATGAAGATATACAATATATATTATATATATTGACTAAACACGGTTGGAACAGAAATAGTTTGCCAAATGTCAACACTTCTTAGAAAATTTAGGTTTGCAACTTACTTGCTTATATAAAGTACCGAAAAATAATTATGGAAATAAATTGAACAAAAACAAAGCGATAATCCTAAACACGATTGGCAGCCGTCACTCTTAACCAAGTAAAAAGAAAAAAATATACAAACTATACCAAAGGAGTCGCTGCTAATTATGTCCCAAAAGCTGACAATAAAACACCATTAGTTGCAAATAATTTATATAAAGACAGCACTCTTGTACAATTATCTTATCCTTTAAAAACATCTAACATCGGTTAACTACAAATGAAATACATAACTCTACTACTTGAATTAACTCTTTTAAGTTACTGAACGAGTGTGCCTACATTTACAGGAAGTATTACTACAATTTATATTTATTTATCTATTTATTTATATCTAAAAATAATAAATGAACTATTTAAAGTTTATTATTGTCTTAATAACTCAATTAACGTCAGTAAATTTGAACACCTTATGAAGGTTAAATAAAAGACAAAGTAATTTTTTTTAAATTTTCATTTCTTTAATTAAAAACTAAAACAATTTTAATGAATCAGACATCCTACATATTTATTATTAAATTATTTAATTTTTAACAGAGAGTATACATTGATCGTTTAAAATAAAAAAAATAAAATAATTCAACAAATAATTTCTAAAAAAAATATTTTTTTTTTATAAAAAAAACAAACAAACAGAAAGCAAACAGAAAGCAAACAAACAATGATTTCATTGCACTTTGAATTCCAAAGTGCACCTGATGCTGACTTAAATAAACAACAAAAACTGCAACAATAAGAAAATGTATAAGAAGAACGAGAAATAATAGCATTGCTTAGCCAAAACAAACAAGAGCAGAGAAAAAAGAAAGGAAAGTATAAGAAGTGTAATTATAGATTTCACTCTCCAAAACAAAAACAACAATAGACTTCTAAATATGCATACACACATGTGTGCGTGTGTGTGTGTGTGTGCGTATGTACACATGTATGTATGTATGTATGTATATATGTATGTGAATATGTACAGCAAGAATTTTTGCTTGCACTTTGGGTGAATATCCTCAATATGCATCATATGCAATATATTTTCTTTGAAACTTAAAAAAAGGAAAACAATAATACCGCACTCTTGTTGGTACTTCTGTTGGCAATAATTTATTCCGAAGTATGAGTATGTGCGTGTGGGAGAGAAAAAGTGTAATATTTCTTATTGTTGTTGTTATTATTTTTAAAAGCTACCCACAAACAAAAAACGCATTATTTTTCTTCCTTCTATTTTCTTCATAAAGTGAAACCAGAAACAGAGCGTAACAGTGGGAGTAAAAAGTATTAGACGATCATTTAATTTCGGTTACAAAATTTACCATAAATTAAACGCATATGAAAACTGATCAAGTTGCGTTAATTTAATTTTTTCCAGCCAATCTCTTTCAGTTTCTTCCTAGTCATCTAAGATATGTGAAATCTGGCGTTGCATGATGGAAAATAATACCTTTTCTGGTTATCAATTCTAGTTGTTTTAATTCGAATTGCTTTCTTCAATTTTATTAATTGTTGACATTGGAGAGCAGAATTAATCGCTTGGCCAAGTTGTAAAAGTTTATAATGTTCAATTCCCTTTCAATTCTACCAGACACACAAATTTATCTCTTCCGGTGTAAGTTCTGGCTTTTTCAGTATCTGCTAAGTTCCACATAGCTTCGCCCATTAATTTTTTGGCATGAATGTGATACACTTTCCATTGCCTGTAATCATACGCTTCAGAAATGGTTGGATTTTATTTCGTTTTAGTAGTGAATCGTAAACGGAAATTCGATCCATAAAATGTTTCACTTTTAATTCCTTTGACGCTTAAACATCGAGCTTCTTGGTATATCCAACTATCTTCAAATGGTTGTTAGCTGTTTGATGATGCAATAATAGTTTCCTAGCAATATCCGCGCTGCTTATATGTCTGTCTTTCTGCATTTTCTTTCCTTGATTTCATTTACGTTTTTAGTGAAGCTTAAAATGTCACCTGAAGCAATTAATACTACCAAAAATATGACACTTTAAAGCCATCTAACGAAAGCTTGCAACCGAACTTAATCCAGCATCTAAAATATTCATATTTTGTTGTTAAGTTTTAAAATATCAGAAAATAAATCTTTCGATGCAGAATACAAAGACAGTTTAATAAATCGGCGATTCTCTCTTATTTTATTCTTCCTTGCGCTCAATAGTCTTAGTTCCGCGTATTTGCTTAATATAATCACTCATTTTTTTGCTTGTTGGAGTATTTGCTGTACTCAATATATTCATTCTCTCTAAATGCTTAGTAAGGAACCCGCTTTATATAGTAAGCTTTGATCTCTGGACAGTTTTTTATATCCCAGTCGTTTCAGATGCCTAAAGACTAAGGCGTCTTTCACACTTTCATTCTTTGAAAGATCTTTTATAATTATTCTTGCGCTAGCATTTCTTATGAGGCTGCCTAAAGGCTTGCTTGCTTATTCATGTTTGCTGTTACTCTTTAATTAACCACGTTGTCGACAGTAGCCCAGTGATAGTAACTTAATGAAAGTAGAAAAATGAATTTATTCTCTCGACGTTCCTTCAGTTTTGTTGATCACTGTATATACCATATACATATTTACTTATATAGTTAGTATATACTTATTTACTGTATATAGAGAAATTCATACCTGACACCATTGCCAGGATTTTGTTTCTAAGAATATGAGTTTAAGTATGGCTATGAAAGAGAGCGTGTGTGTGTGTGTGTGTGTAATCCCAATGGTAAACTACTAACAATTTGCTTTAAATTAAACTTGATGATGTTGTTGTTGCTCACACATACGTTTCTATATTTATTTCGGCACAAATGATTGCTGCTGTAATACAGCATTTCGTACAAAAATAATATCACATTCAATGTGTATGTGTGCGCGTGTGTTTAGGAGAGAGTATGATTAACACATATACTCGTACAAGAGTTAAAAGAATTATTTGTATTTCTACTACTCTGTTGATGTGTTAGTTACATTTTATTTTTATTATCAACACACGCACACATACACATATGCTCACTCTCTCTATATATGTTTCTGTGCCGTTTAACTACTGCTCTAAAGCCATGATGATGCAGTTGTTGTTTTTATAAAAGCTTTTAACATTTCAAGTTGTTTTATTTTTATTTCTTCATTATTTTTTATTTTTTTTATTTAAATATACAAAAACAAAAAAAATATATAAGTTTTTAAAACAACAATGGTAGTAGTAAAAGTTGTTGGTGTTTTTTCTATTCTTGTATTTAACAAAATATCGTTTGTAAGTGAAATCATGTATTTTTCCAACTTATTTTCAGTTAAAAATTGAAAAGTAAAGAAAAAATAAAAATAAAATAAAATAAAATAAAATAAAATAAAATAGAGTATGTTTTAAATGCTTTTTTTTTCTGTATTCTTTTCTTCTCGTTTTTTTGCAAAAAAGGATTTTAAAATACAATGAAAAAAAAAATAGAAAAAACAACACATATTTAAAACCATAAAACTCTTGTATGCGATTCAATTGTTTGAATTTGAAAGTGTAAAATAGGTCAGTTTAGTTCATTGCTCTTGAAAACACAATTACAATTACAAATGCAGAGTAACCAGTTGCATACACACATACAAAATAATTTATATGTTCAATTTCAATACATTTAGTTTTAAATGAGAAAACAAGACATTATTTCGTGTTATAATTCGGAAGACCGATACAGAATTTTAAATTGAAATTAATTTTTATTTTTAATTGCAAGAGTAACGAAAAAATTTTTTATTTTATTTTTTTTTAATTTATACAAAATTAATTAAATATGTTTTATTCAAGTGGAAAACAAAAATTAATTTTTTTAAATGCGTATTTATTGACACAATTGACTGTTTTGTGTTTAATTGAGTAGCATCAACCAATAGTTCAACTCTAAAAAATTTCTCTTCTGTGCAGAGAATGCTTCAAATCCATTAAAGACTTACTGCTGAAGTCTCGTTGAAAAAATAGCTAAGAAACATGGCAAAATATACTTTTAGATTGTTGCTTCTAATGAAAAGAGAAGCAACTTAGATGGATTTAATGGGTATAAATGCCACTGGATAGATTTACAAGAAGATCCTTTTTATTTTTCCACACAATATTTCGGCAGAAAATCTTTGACAGCTTGGAAGTATTGTGTGACAACGGTACGATAGAGGTTGCTTCTCTGAGCGCGATTGTGAATTCGATAGTGTATACAACATCTGTCCAGACCGAACTAAATTAATTTTTTGAAATGAGTTGGGCAAGAATATGAATAATAGCTGTGTTCACAACATTTACCAAACTGCACATGGAGTCGAAGTCGTAAAATATACCCAAAATGCCATGAAAAGCTTTTTATTTGATTAGTATCTCACGGCTATTAGAATCTCCGTCAAATCTTTGATTGTAACAAACAATATGGCATGATAACTGAACAGGCCCGCTTTAATCTTACACGCACTATGCCACAACGAACTTAGCTGCTTATTTTTCGGATCATAATTACAGTAAAAGAATTTAATCGTAAAGTAATTTATCGATATTTCTTTAACTAATTGGTGTAAATGTGGCTATAAATTGACACGTAGTCAAAAATGAGTGAATAAAATTGGGATATATTTGTGAAAACTATTCGTTTGTATTGTCTTATATTTGTCACCACTAGAAACTTTAAACTCGTCACTATTACCGAAAAACTGCTGAAAACGCTAATGTGGCTATAATATTGCTCTTAACTGTACAATAATTATATGATTTCAGTAATTACACTATGCAACAAGCAAAAATGCCTTGTATAACCACTATATTTTTTTGATTCGCCATGGTCGCCTAACTTTAAAAATCATTAGCATTTCAGATTCTATAGATAAGTTTTTTTTAGAATTTTTTTTCTCTGATGTAAGATTTCATACATCTTATGATAACTTTGAAATGACATATATGTAGTTATGTAGTTATGTTATGTAGTTTTTTAAATTCCAAAATATATATACACGGGGTCCGCCGGTGAGGTATACTACTTTGTTTGTTTATAATTTTTGATAATATAAAAGAGAATGGATCTAATATTGATAAATGTTTTACTTAATGTTGGCAATTATGTATGGAATACAATAGCCGATAAACGCCCGTCTCTGTTAGCCTCACAAATGCGAGCCCTTTTGAGCACATTTTTCATTATATACTCACATATTTCACGTGGTGTTTAGGTAATTTCATCACGAATAGTTTGCTTGAGTTGCCCCAGCGTTTCTGGTTTGTTTGCATAAACCTTGCTTTTCAGATATTCCCACAAAAAGAAGTACGGAGCAGTCAAATCAGGCGACCGTGGAGGCCAATCAACATCACCGTTCCTTGAAATAATTTGTTGCTGAAAGAGGTCTTGCAGTAATGCCATTATAATCCTGGCTGTATGCGATGTGGCACCGTCTTATTGAAACCACATGTTAGTCAAGCCCAAAGCATGCAGTTGTGGCATTAAAAAGTTTTCAATCATATCACGATATCGCTCCCCATTGACAGTTACCGCTACGCCGTTTTCGGTTTCAAAGAAGTAAGTCGCAATGATTCCTCCTGACCAAATTGCACACCAGACTGTCACTTTTAATGGATGCAAAGGTGACTGCTGAATAAGTTGAGGGATTTCCATAGCCCAGAACCGACTATTCTGTTTATTCACATAACCATACAAATGAAAATGAAATTTCACGTAACTTTCTCATCGTCACAGTAAGCGATGATTGATTTTGATAAAATGTTTTAACGATTAAAACACGTTGGTTTACTGAATCTTTTTCCATAATAAATTTGCCACGTCTCTACTTCACGACTGACAAATATGAACTATCAAGACTAATGTTTACCAAAATGGCGACAAAACAAATTCGTATACCTTCTCGGTGGACACCCTGTAGTATGTAGTTCTAAGAAATTCAATTTTAAATGTTAAATTTTATATTTATGTCATAAAATTGTCAATAGCATTGAAATTAATGGCAAAAATCTCAGTTTTAATTGAAACTTTAAATATAAAATAATTGAATGATTTAATGGCCTTTGTATTGTATATTTGTTTTTTATTGTTGTTGCTTCTGTATTATTTTCATCATATAAAAATTTATCACAATAATTTATTGTATTTTTTATTCAAAGAATTTATTATAAAATCCTTCACTTAATTACCATATGAAGCCATTATGACCATCAAATGAAAATGTATACAAAATTGTTGACGTAACAAAACTCAATGAGAAAAAGTTACTGAATAAAGAATAGACAAAAAAATTTGGTATAATTTTCACTTTAAATTTTCATTTGATTGATCATTAATCTTCGGCAGATTTATTCCTTATGGTTATTTTTCAGTCTTTGTTATTGATATTTCTTAACAATACTTTTTAATACTTTATTTGCGACATTTTATTGTTTATTTATTGTTTTACTGATAAGGCATTATTTTGTGACCTCAATTAACAAGTTCAGCAGCTTAAAACAATTAGAGATAAAATATTTACTTCTGTACTTAAATGACATGAGAACTTAAAAATGAAAAATTACTCAGTGAAATAAACGAAATGAAAACGCATATATTTTATACACAAATCATAATCTACTTGATGCAACATGATGTTAATTTATTATGTATTTGCGGCAGAATAATACTAAACATTGTTAAGGTAACAGTCTTCACTTGAACTTCATTTAAGCCTTTTAATCATAGTTATGATGGCATTGACATACATCATCTCCATTTTCACTTGCGCTATGAATATTTCACATTTTGATTCTTGTTTTTATTTTTTGTTAAAATGTGTTGTAAAAAATCATTTAAAAATGTTGTCATGTTTATAGTTTTATAGCTGCCGTTTATATTTAAAAACTTTATTACGTTTCTTATTTCGAAATACTATACATAATATTTTTAAGTAACTTCCTTTAAAATACTATAAAAAATATAATTTCTGTTAAATTTTATGACTCTCGTTATAAAAAAAAAACAACAAAATATACACTTAAAATTTTTTTTTTAAAACACTACTCAATTTTAGTTTGTCAGACGTAGTAAGGCATATACACAAGCCGTCGAAAAAACAAGTTAACTTAGTAGTTTTTCTTGTAGCTTAATGTCATAAAAACTATGTAAGTGCATTGTGATATACCAACTTGTAAGCTCGTTTATCTATCAAAAATATTGGTGAAATAAAATTATTTTATTGGCTATAAATAAATGGAAAATTTTTTTTTAGTCTGAGATTTCTTTAAAAATTTTGTTGCAAAAGTTTTTCTTATACTCAAAACTTGCTTTAATAAAAAAACATATCGCACTTCAAGGGTTAATATCCGCCAGGGTATACAAAAAAATGGATTACTTTAGAAAAAGTTTACCAAATTGTTTCAAATATGATACCCCAGCAGGTTTCAGTACTTTTAATACGCAACGCTAATGAAATAGCGAATAACTATGCATGTGGATCTTACAAAAAAAAAAAAAAAAAAATACTGACTGAAGAATGTATAGTGAAAAGGTATTATTTTGGAATTTTGTAACATATGGCTTAACGAAATCGAATGAGTCATTTCAAAGTCATCAAAAGATGTACGAAACAGCCTCTTCAAAAATCTCACATTTTAGAAAAAATTCTAAAAAAAACTTATCCATAGAATCTGAAATGTATTGATTTTTAAGTTAGACGACCATAGCGCATCGAAAAAATATAGTAGTTATCCAAGGTATTTTGGCTTGTTGTAGAGTGTAGTTTCGAAGAGTTTTTGTTTTATGAGAAAAGACTATGATGTACGAGTACTTATGTATGTGATATTATAATTGAACAGATTTCAATTTCTTATACTTTTCTTCTTCTCTAAAAGCTTTAAAATTGTTTACCTTTTAATTGCCTATTCTTTACTTCAATTCTTTTTTATGCTTAAACCCACTCTTCTGCTAAGCAGTTTGTTTGCATAGACCACTGCGTATGAGCGTTATCGATTTTCATATCCGCTTAATGAATGTTGCTCATACGTTGCGTACTTTAATTTTAATAATAAAAATAAAAATTTTATTAAAAAAGAGTGGTTTTGAGAAATTGTGTGGGTTTATTAGCCAAATCTATTGTGTTTATAAATATAGATTTTATTTAATACTTCAACAGCCCATTCTACGGCCTACCTCACCTCTCTAACGAGGCTAATAAAACACAAATGACTGTTGAGGGGAGACATTTTGGGAAATATTAAAATAATTTTCCCATTTTCGCGCAATCATTTTAAAATGTCGAAATCAATTATACGCTAAGCCAAAAACAACAACAAAACTAAACGTAATAACAAGGGAGCAGCCGGCAACAATAACAATAATACAGTAATAAAAGTACTTATAGAATAGAATTTATATGTCACAATGTAGGCTAATAATACACAATTATACATACTTACATACATACATACATACATACATATATATAAACAAATATAATGTTAAGAACGGGTGTTTTAAGTTGTTTTAGATTGTTAGTGGAGCGCGTAAATTTGTTAAGGCTTATTTTTTCACGATACTTGCCAAAGCGTATTTGAACGTCATTTGGTGTAACACATTAGATAGCTGACAGGGTAATCAATGGCAACGACAAGGGTTTAAACTGCCAGAATTTTAAATATAATTAAATTTAACATTAAAAATCTACCGATTATACCAAATAAAACTGATGGTGATTTACAAAAATAAATATGTTTTTCCTCCACACACTTGAGCTGCATAAGGCAACCAGAATCATTGACACATTTTTACAAATATATTCTTAAATAATGGGTTCTAAAGCCACTTGGTTGAAGTGTCAATGCCTGTTCATGGAAAGAGAAAATAAAATAAATCAAGACAGTCTGGTTATCGTCTGTGTTTCGTTACCATAGCTTTTAAGTGCCGTCGACCAGCTTGTATTATTGATACAGGCAACACCCACTCAACGAAGCACATAATACCTGTTTAGTTAATATTTAAACTTTAATCAATATTCGTATTTTTCAATATTTTAAGTTTTCTTTTCATATTCTTTAATGCTTCGGTTACTTTTAATTGAACTTCTGTATTCAAATTAATGCCAAGACAAAACTTTAGAAAGAATGAATGGCTGGAGAAAAATGGTTATGTATTAACAATCTTCTGACAACAAAAGATTCTTTTGATTTCATAATACTCGTATTGGACCTCAAACCATGTAACCCTTTTCGATTTATTTTCAATAAAAATAAAAAAATCATTTTCTTTCAACAGCAAACCTTTAATCAATTGCCTTGTAGGACCTTAATCTATACTTAAGCTTCTTCATACATAGGAAATTATACAGTACACACATACATATACACATAAATAAATATATGCATTTAATGTGTATATGAATGGAGTAAAAGCAATGGCTCTCTAATGTAAGAGCCTATGTGTGTTGTATAAACTACTACACTCTTAATGCTCTTGTTGTTTGTATTATTGTGGTTCTTATGCTCTTATTTAGTTCAATGAGTTTTCAACAGTAGAACTGATGTAGTGTTAGTCTATCTGCTCTTGTGTTGAAATCTTTCCATTGTATGTGCTTGTGTCTGTTAATACAGTTCAGTGTACGAGTTTATATGAATTTTTAGGCCTTAAGCCTTTTCTATTTTATTCTGTTTTGTTTCGGTTTTTCTGATTTTTCTTTAATATTTTTCTAGCAATGAAATATTTTAAATTCATGTACAATATTTATTGGTGTGTATAGCTACCCTATCATAGACGAACATATACTCACATACACAAATTTAACTATTTTAACACTTTGCACTGTGGGGCAGGATTGCACCAGCTTTGGAATCAATTAAACCGCTTAGTTTAGGTATAAGATATTGGTATCTTTGGAAAGGTCGTCAAAAAAACTTTCATTTTTATTTAAAAATATAAAGGAAAATATAAAATAAAATAAAGTAATTTTGTTTTATTAAAATCATTACGATAATAGAAGTAAACATAAATATTTAGAGGTTACAACAGATATTTATCAATTCAAGGATTCATTATTATATACTTATATGCTCTCACTTTGCGTTTCATGAGTATCTTTGCCACTGCTTACGTTGAAATCCACCTTATCAGATGATGAAAGAAACAAACATTTTGCACCATCATTTCTTTTGTATTGGCAGTTTGGCGAGTTGCCGTGACCATAATATCCTTTAAATTATTAGTTCTACTAAATTTTCTTGCGTTATGCTCTCTAACTTTTTTAATATTTTATTAATAGATTCTTGTGCTTCTTCAGATAAAGAACCAATAAGTAATTTTGAATTTTGAATTTTGAATTTGAATTTTGAATTTTGAATTTTGAATTTTGACTTTTGAATTGTTAATCAACAATTTGTGTAGCGTTAGTGACATCTAATACTACTGCTTACATTTTACGAATGTCTCTACACATATGATACATATGTATATATATCTTATTAGATCGGTATTTATCCTCGATATTTTTGCTGAAATTTTTTACTACCTAAGATATATTCTAGAAGTACATTCATCATTGTAATTACCACCACCAGGTTTTGGCTGATCTATATTAAGTCTAAAAACTTTTTTAAAATCTTTTTAAATTCTTTTTTAGTTGTATTCTACCAATTGCTTGAGAAATACGCAGAAATTTCTCAAGTCTACTTAAACGAAATATATATCTATTAATAGGAGTGTTTGTCTTTTTTCCAAATCCGCTGCGAACTTAAAATTGGATAATATTCGAATAATAATATAATATATACGAAAAATCGTTTTTTTTTTTTTTATCCGTAAGTCACGATTTTAGAGGTGTTTCAAAAATTTCAAACACAGATTCTAGTTGTACTAGATAGCGCCTATCAGAAAAATATCATTACAGTCCAGGTGTTTATTTGTCGCACCGTGTTATTTATTTGCTAAAAACAAAACAAAACCAAAATTCTAATAAAGCAGTTCTGAAATTTAAAAAAAGTGATTTGAAGGACAGTGTTTGGCAGAACGATGTTATTATAGCTGGAAACTACACACTTTGGACTAAAGAACTCATATAAAAATACACTTGCAAACCCTTGTCAGAAAGAGATCCAAGCCTTGCAAAATGAAATTTTGATTTTTTTGATAAGAAAAAATTTTATTTTTTAAAATTGGTTCTACAGCCGTCGTATTATTTGAAATAATTTAGTTTAAATTAGCGTTAATATAACGACACATATATATGTCTAAACATAAAAAATTATAATAAAATTGAGGGCATTTATATATGATATCCGGTCAAAGTTGGTAGAATGTAAGCTAAATTCTATAAAAATTGTTTGAAGTTTGTACTTTAAGTGCCCGTCCTTCGTCAAACGCGAAATAATTAAAAAAAAAAAACTAAGAAAAGTTTAAGCCAATAAACCCCATAAAAATTGTTCCTTAATTCTCGTTTTAAAAAATGAACTTTTTTCCAAAAATTTGCTCGAGCTGCTCCAACGTGCATTGTGTGTGTGTGAAAAGATGAAGTCCTTAAAATGTTCATAATATTGTGGCTTTTATAAGTGTGTGCATAAGTGTTTCAATAAGTGTGTTCACACAACATTTTTATGGTTAGTTTAAGATAATATTTTTAAATTTCTAAATCAATAAGATTTTTTCTTAAAGAGTTTTTGAAAAAGATTTATTTGCTATTTTTATTAGGAAAAAAATTACTACACTGTCTGAGTAGTCGACGAACAAAATCGATAGTTAAAGTTAAATACTTAAAAGAAAAAAAAATAATTTTAATCTCAAAAGAATTATTTTGTACAATTTAAATTTGCACAATTCGCAGCGAAAAATTAAATTGAAATGGAATATACACTCCAGTCATTTGTTATATACAGAAAAACTCGTCTTAATATGTTTTATGTTAAATCTCTTTAACTTTTGATTTTAGACTTTTTAATTAAATTTTTTTTTCTGTTTCTATTGTATTCCTTTAAAATTGTTGTATAATATAAAAGCACTAACACATAAGCATCTCTCAACTGCCTGCCAGAGCATGTCATTCTATTAAATTTCTCACTCCGTATATTTTATTGTCAACTTTTATCTATTAAATGTCTCCTTAAGAGTTATTTTTCTGCTAAAGTCTTAATTTCTTTTAATTTTCAACATTGTTGTTGCTTCTACTTCCACTGATGTTGTTGTGCTTGGTTTCTCTCTTCAACATCTTCATTCTTGTATTTGTTATTGTTTCTTCATTATATTCTTGCACAAGCATTAATCCGCATTTAATTACAGTTCCCTAAGAGCATAATACTTGTATGTGCATATAAACACATACATACACATATACATATGGTATGTATATACGTGTATATACAAATAACGCATTAAATAAGAAAAATAAGTGTTTGTATGTGTTGTTGTATACACTTTTTCATATGCGTCTGACTCAACATCCATTTCCCACTTTTAGCCAACTTAACATTTATCCGAAAAAAGTAACGAAAAAAGAAAAATACCGACTTGGGAATTTGGAAAAAGAAACAACGAAACAGTATCATCATCATCATCATCATCAACTTCATAGACGTCATTCTTCTACTACTCTAGTAGTTCCCTTTCCCTCTCTCTCTCTCTCTCTCTCTCTCTCTCTCTCTCTCTCTCTCATATAAAACCAAAAATAGCATTGAAAAAAATAGCAAAAAGGAAATAATGAGTAAAAACGTTCACTACTGTTTGTGTATAAAAACGCCTTAGTTAACACTGTACTCGTACATATACAAATGGATTCATTGCAGGCTAAGGTTGTTTGTTTGTTGTTGTTGTTGAATAGTAGCACTCATGGTATTTAGTATATTTAGTACTGCAGGCAAGCAATATAATCCTTTAGCTGAAAACGAAAAAAAGAGTATACTTTGCAAAAAGTTTGTTGGCGCTTAAAGCTTCTAACGCAAAAGAAAAATAAGAATGAGAAAAAAAAGTTAACAACAACAATAGTAAAAGCAATAACAACAAAATCAGCAAATACGTAATGTTCTTAGTGAACAATAAGTTGCCAAGTTTGGCATTAACAATGACTTGGTGTAGTTAGTTGTCTTCATATGTATGTTGGTAACAGTAAATACAACAGCAATAACAACACAAATAACTGCTAATAGCTTCAATAGCAGCAACAAAACCATGCTGCCATTAAAAAAAAAAAAAAAAAAAACAGAAAAAAATGACTACAACACTGTTGTTCATTTAAAGTCAAGTCGACATCGATATGCCTTTTCTTGTTTATTTTTTGACTTTTTTTTGTGGAGAGGGGGGCTGCGAGGAGGACATTTTTAGGCGTATCGAACAATTGTTATTGAGTTTTTTGAAAGCAGACACAAAATGATATTCGAAAAAAGAAATAGCAATGCTTCGATTGACATATCATCCACATAAATCTTCGGCAGGCATACATCACTATGACGTGGTCAGTTAGCAACAAGTGTAGATTATCGGAGAACAATGCCATAATATGGATATGACGATAGTTTATGAACTTTGCTTGTAAAAGGATTTTTAAGAAATGTTTTCAATCAATTTTTAGTAATTGTTTTATTCCTTAATATGTAAAATTTTAAACATACACTATGGCAAAAAAGTCTAATAACGACTGAGAACTACGACTAAGTTGAGGTGATGCATTATTTTTCAATGGGTGTGTGCAAGTTGAAAACATGTTTAAAATTAATAGGCGAAGAACTAATTTCTACTAAACATCGAATAGCTGCATCTTGTTAGCATTTATACTTGATAATTACCACAAGCACTCCTTGCAGTTGGAAAAGCAGTGGCTGGTATATAACGTCAACTCAATGTGAGTGTGTCAACTTCAATCCCGGGGCCGATTGGACCTGCAATGAATTCATTTCTCTTAGGGATTTTTTTGATGTCATTCAAAGGGCGTAATATCTCCTGCTGAAACAAAGCCCCTTTCCATATTAGAAACAACTGAGTGGGATCTTGTCAATAGACTATTGTGTTTATCTGGACATCATAAATCAGTATAAAATTGTATTATACGTTTGACCCAGCAATCTGCAATCTGCAGCAATCTTATTAAATCTTATTTGTTTTAAACCTCTTATTAGTTTAAATTAAAGGGTGTAGGGTATTTGAATAATACAAATACGTTAACTAAAAATCACAGCATCATAATAGAACATTAGCAGAACATTCTCCACTGTTCGATTACAAGAACTACGTATACTTACATATACAAAACGACTTATATTAACGGCGACAAAAACAACAAACAACAAGCAAACAAAACGACTAAAACCGTCTAAAAGTGGCAGTAAAAGCGAAAAATTTCCAAGAAACAAAAAAAATTTGTTGAAACTAACACTACTGCAGTAACACATAATGTAGACAAATTTAAGGTAATGAGTGTGAATAGAAATGCAATTAAAAGAGAATCTGTTGCCAAAAAAATAAAAGACAAACAGCATGACAAAAAGATTTTCATTAAGCAGCGCAAAAGTTAAATAATCCAGAAAAAATAAAATTAACGTTTAAAAATGAAATTCCATTAAATATAAAAGCTTGCCTCACAACACCAGAGACCAAAAATGTATTTTTTTGGGTTGCATTATAAGTATTCTATGTTATTGTTGCTATTGTTCTTGCTGTTGCTGTTGCTGTTGGCTAAATTTGGGCCAAATAAAATGTGTGTTAATACTACTCGTAGCACAGTTTGAAAAGAAATGACTGCTAAAATGCCTACAAGTAGTCTGCAAATTGTTTTGTTAATTTTTCTATGCCAAAAAAAGAAAAGAAAAAAAACAACAACGACAACGACAATACTAAAAAAACTTATATAGAAACATAGCATATGATAATAAAGCGACTAAGTGTAAACCATATATTTTATTGTCCATATTTTGAAACCAAATGTAGGCTATAAGAACAAAAATAAGAATAAAATAAAAATATTTTTACTATGGAAACTCTATAAAATACAAAATTGCCTTAAGACAGTCTGAGAAAATTGTGGTGGAATGCGTTTTTTATGTTTCAATAGGGAAATTCTGAAGTAAATCCCGTAAAGAAAAAAATATTTAATTTATTTTTGCGTTTTTTTTTAACATTTAAAAAATAAAGACATAATTATGTACTGGTAGCGTCAAAATAAAGTAAACATCCTCGTTCTGCCGAATTTAGTATATATTTCAGTTTTATACGATGAATTCGAACATTTTATAAAAATCGACAACAAAATTCTACAATAACTTTATTTATACAACAAAAACGTAAGATACTGTATTTGTTACGCGTCAAAGATAAGTAGACATGAAAAGACTGTGGCGACAGAAAAGAATTAACTAGAAATTTCTGGAAAGTGATACCATTTTCCTGATAGGTGCTAACGATTACAACAAGAATCTGTTTTCGAAATTTTAGAAATGCACTTAAAGTCTTGAGTTATGTGTAAAAAACCGGTTTGTGTACCTGCATGCACTTATAAGCAAATAACTGAATACTAATCTTTTCTGCATATACTTAGATGGCCACTTACTAGTTGTTGTACTCTTTTGGCGATCTTAGAATACATTTCCAGGCATTTCGATCTTCTGTGCATCTTCTCTAACGACTGGCACCAAGCTCGGTTCTTCCATCAAAAATAGGTACCCTTATGCGTCAGTCAAGCGCCAAAAGGATACTTCTCATATGACTTTTTCTCTGCAGCATTTCCATCCGCGCTTAAAATATGAACTAACCAATATAGTCATTGTATCTTAATAAGCTTAACTGTGTCAATATCACGGTATTGCTCACACATATCGATGTCGGTATTCGTCATCTTTCTATTGAACACTCCAAATATTGCCTCGTCTGCAAGTACCCATCTCTATGACCCCTACAACATCACGGGTATTATTAGTGTCTTGTAGAGTGTAAGCTTCATTAGGCTAGGCGATGAGACCTCTGGATAATCGTAAAGGCCTACTAATCAGGACTTCGTTTCATGTGTGGTGTCACAACAGGCCGTTATGTATGCTCAAGTGTGCCTTGGCTCAGCAAGGCTGCCACTCCCTCCTAACCTAGGCTAGGCGAGATATGGTTATTTTCTAAACTGCTTACTTAGACCAAAGTAGCATTTGTTGGCCAAAAGCTTTAAGCGTCTTATATCAAAACTGATGTTCTTCACTCTGGTTATGACCGTGCAGAGGCGGATAAACTCATTGCCTATCTCAAAGTTCTATTTACCAAATTCTACGGTCAAGGTCTCCTGCACGTTATGTTCATCGATACCATCAACTTTCTTTTGCCTTCATTTACTACAAAACCAAGTTTTTTCAACTCTTTCTCCATTTGCTTAAAGGTTGAATTACCGCTAACAACGTCCGAATCAAGATGTCGATGTCGTCGACATTAGCAAGTAGCATATCTTGTTTTGAGTATAGCGTACGTCCTCTTCAAGCAGTATATTGAAAAGGTCATCTTGTCTAAGACCTCATTTTGTATCGAATGCGTCGGAGGAGTACTTCTCAATTTTAACTGCAGATCTGGTGCAAGTCAACTTCATTATGCAGAGTTCAACCAATTTTTGCAGGGATGACAAACTCTATCATGATCTAATTGCACTTTAAAGCATATAGGGCTGTCGTAGGCGGCTTTGTAATCGACTAAAAGCTATCGACCTGGTTTTCGCATCGATCGTTTTTCCAAGATTGATGCAGTGTGAAAATGTTGTCGATGGTAGATTTGCCATTTATCTTGTTAATTTAAGATTTTAAGCAGTGATGTGCAAAAGTAAATATGTAGTTGTGTTAGTGAGAAAATGGAAATTACTCTGTCAAAGAGAGTAAAGTTGATGTTTTAAAATTTAAAAAAATCAGTGACAACTAAAAGCAAGTGCTTAAGAAACTGCTTTAAATTCTTTGTCGGTGCCTTAAGAAATTTGCATATATTTATCATACATGTGCATACGTCGCTGTCTCATTGACGACTAAAAGCAAGAGCGTAGTTTCAAATCCTTTGACATGCGCCCTATCAGCATATCGCCTTCGGTCTAAAAGTGCTTACACGACTGGTCATCTGGTTCTGAAGCTTTTTTGTTCCTCAGCCGGCTTATTGCCATTTTGTTTCCTTCAACTAAGCCGGTAAATACTTTCTGCCATCATTAGAAAATGGTTCTGCTGCAAATTCATCGCCGCTATCAGATTCTAACAACTTTGAAAAATATTCTCTGCATATTTTCAATGTACTATACGTACCTATTACACCAGAAGTCCCTTTTCAACTTTACAGAAAATTTCGATTACAACAAAGCCCTCTGTCTAAAGCATGACTCTGGTAGAAATATTCGGATCTCTCTCTGACTCCTGTACAACTTAATAAGGCCGCACTCACGCTGTTCTATTTCCTATTTACGTCGACCTTCATGCTGCGTTTTTGTTCTCATTAGCATCACGGTACTCCTGTTCGTACCATGGGTTCTTAAGCTGGATTATTTAATACCCTAATACGTTCCTGGCAACGGTATCTATGAAGTGTGCAATATGTTGCTTTCTTGCAATTACGAAGCAAAACAGTGATTTCGAAAATTCGAATATAATATATCTACTACATTAGAATTTCATAGTCAATTAAGTCTTTTGAATTCTTCCATATAATCATTAAATGGTTCCTTTTATTTGAATTCCCTCTTCTATCAATTTAACAATAAAAGAAAGAAATTCCAGCTGAAGTTGTTGACGACTTTATTTCGATTTATTATCCATTATTCATATATGAACACGTAAAGATAAATGGCTAACGATAGCAAATGTTTATTTCATCTTTTTTTCGGTCTTATTACGAATTTTCATTTTCAGTTGCTGTTGTTGTTCTTTATATTTTGTTAATAGACGTACTTATAGACATTTACCCACAGACACAATTGTGGTTCATTGATTGCTACATTTTGATTTTTCTGTTTTTATTTTTTCAGTTGTTTTTCAATTTTTATAAATTTTTTCCATGATAGACTTTTTCAGTTTATTCTTTTTGAGCTACTCACTGGCTATTTTACGTTTAACAGTTCCGGCAGGCAGTTTGATATATATTTTGTTCTTCTTCTTCTTGGTTATTTTGACTTGTTTTCAGGAGTCATTTGTGGTTTTCAAAATGATTTTTACTTTTTCCCCAAAGTGTCCTTTAAAGAGCGTCTGTATGATTTTTTTGTGTGCTCTGCGCCAGCCACCATATAAATTTGTACATCATCGACAGAAAAATGTGAAAATTGCAAAATAATGTCTTTGGCTGAACTACTTATCGGTGGATTTTAATCATTGAAAAGCAATGTCACCGACACTGTTACGAAAATAAAAGCGTATAAAATGCGCAATAAAATATAATGATGAACTCAAACTGAAATAATCAATGACATGTAAAGATATTTTATGACAAAATATAATGATGATTTAATAGTTGTCGCTAAAGAGAAAAAAACATTTAAGTTTGAATTTTAAAGGGAAATTTTAAGTTTTTCAAATTATTTTACACCCTAAGTGCATACTTTTAAAGCTGAAATGTATTTAATGCAGTAATTGATCATAAGCAAAATCAAAATGAAATAAAAATATTGTAGCATATGTTGTCTTTATATGTAAAAACCAATATTTGCCAACTAAAGCAACAACAAATTGCTAAAATGTACTTAAAAATGTTTAAACTGGGAATTAATTTATTACAACACTTTACTAATTCACTTTTGCACTTTTTTGTTTTGCGTAGAAGAGGCAACAACTGTAATAAAATGATACTTTGACTAAATAAAACTTCAAACACTACAAAAGTACATTAAAAACACAGCAACAGAACGACAAAGTGGAAAGAAACAAAAACTAGAAATACATTTACAACAATAAAGCGTTCAACCGACCATTGCAAATGCAACTACATGCGTGTACTAAGAGTACACATACTCACACAAACCCACAAATATGTTTTGAAAAATAATTGTAACAACAGCGGCAGCCAAAACAAGACAGAGAGAAAGAGAGAGAGTTAGACAGAGAGAGAGAGAGAGAGAGAGAGAGAGAGAGTGATAAAGAAAATATATGTGAAGGGTATATAAACCATGACAGGAAAACTCATTAGGGATTTAGAATTTTATTTTTGTGTGCGTGCATGTGTACATTTGTGTGTGTGTGTGTGTATGTGTTGATTGTATTATGCAATTAAAACTTTCATTAAAGTAATTAAAAATGCAACAACAATTGCAAAATCCAAAATCCAAAATAATACATTGCTTACAACAAAAGAGTGCAAAATTAAAAAAATAAAAAATAAATAAAAACTAAATTTGCAATACCGTCATGTACATATTTAAAAAACAGTACGAAAAAAACTATAAAAATAATGAGAGAGAAGAGAGAGGGAAGTATTTGACAAATAAACACCAAACAAATAAAACAATCGCTCAAAAACAGGAAAAAAAAGTTTAACAAAAAAATAATTAAATCTGCAAAGAATTAAAAGAGTTTCAGACATTGAATTTATATTCCAAAAAAAGGGAACGGAAAATTTAAAGAAATTTTTAGATGTGTCGTTAAAAAGATTAATTTATTTTTTATTATTTTTTTTACAACTTAAAACAATTTTATATAACTTTTGATTATTTTACTTTCTTTTCAGATTGTAACCAGCTGTACAATTGCAGTAATAAAATTAACAGTGAAATAGTAAATGCTTTAACAAACATAAACATTTAATAACAAACATACATACATACTATATGTATGTATAACAAAAAGAGACATACATATATAAATATTTGTTATATGTATGTATGTGCCACAATAAAGAATTCAATTGACAATTTGGTTGAGATAAATCTAAATAAAAACCATAAAAAGAGATAACAACACGAAAACTTAACAAAAATAAATAAGTATTAGTGTATATACACTTAAACGGAAACGGATATTGTAAATTAAAAAAACAGAAAAATATTACAAAACTAGCAGAATAAAAGCAACAACCAACCAACAACCTGAACCCAACAAACATTTGCAGTTATAAATACCCCTTAACAACTACTGCCACTTCCGTTTATTTTCCTTGCCACGTTTTTTGTTTTTTTTTTTTGTATTATTTTTTGTCTTTTATTTCTTATTTTTTCTTTCGTTTTCTTTTTCTTTTTCGTTTGCTGTTGCTTTACTTTGTTGGCCACTTTTCCTGTACACCAATACAAACACAACATCGACAAATTCAATATGACTTTATCGTTAATTTCCGACATACCTCCTGCAAAATACTACCTTCACCAAAAACACCGGCAACAGCCACAACATAAACCTCCTGGTAAACATAGAGGTGCGGATAGTGGTGGTAAGAGCAGCTACCGAATAAGACAGAAATATCCGCAGCATTTGTTGGCATACAGCATTATAACAATATTAGTCTACTTATGTTGGCTGCCTGGTAAGTAAACATTTTTTTTATTTTTTTATTAAAAATTTTTGCAATCTGGCATTTAAAGTAACTCAATACGAGATTTGTATTTTTTCTCTTTTGATTACTTTTTATTTAAATTTATTTGCTACCAAATAAGCGAGACAATCATTTTTATTTTATTTTTTCAAACTTTTATTGTTTTTTTTTCGTTTTACTTTTTTTTTTTTTTTTTGTTTCCCTGTGTAGCCACCACTGTCACTGCATATAAATTATACAAAAGTATTAATACACACACAAACACACACATACACAATTCAAATTAACCCAGAAATATTTTATGATTTTTTTAATAAATTCGTTTGTATTTTTGATATTTTTCAATTTCAATTTGGAAAAAATAATATAAAAAAGAAAACAATAAATAAATATTAAAACAAATTTGGCGTTTCAATATTTTGCTTTAGAAAATGACCCCAAATCATAGCTGAAGTATGAGTAGAAGAAAACTACAGAAAGAATAAAATATTGAATTAATAAATGCCATTTTAATAAAAAGAAATAAACCGAATAAATGTGTTTTTTTTAACACCCAACAGATGTTACCCGTTTTTTCCTTTATATTTAAGAAGAAACTTGTTTTTTCCTCAACTTTATGAAATAGTTGTAAAAATGCTTTTTTTAACTGTCATAGGAAAAAATTTATGAAATAGTGGCAATTACCTTGAAGAAGTAAAAATATATTAAAAGAAATTTGATAATAAATCCAGCATAGAAAAAACTTAATATCGAATAATTCACCCACTTGTGATACATAAATATTTTGCTTTTGGTTCCACAATAATCCATAACAAAAATGAGAATAAAAATTCTTACACTCTTAGTACTTCTTTAATAAATTTTTATTTGAAAGTACAATCCTTCCGGCTATTAATGGATCGATTGTGAGCAGCTTTATTTCACCAATGGTTTCACAAATATTGTCCTTTAAAGCGTCAATTGTCTCTGGTTCGTTGGCGTAACATTTTTCTTTGACGGCACCCCACAAATAATAGTCCAACGGTGTCATATCGCAGCTCCGAGGTGGCCAAACGACATCAGCTCTGCGGCTGATAATGCTATCTTCAAAAACAGGGCACAAAGCACCAAGTGTAGCTGCGGCTGTGTGGCACGTAGTAGCGTCCTGTTTAAACCAAATGTTGCTAATATCCTCCTCCTCAATTTTGTGAACAAAAATTTGTTCAACATGGCCCGATAACGATCGCCATTGACTGTAACGGCCACTGCTTGCTCATTTTCGAAGAAAACTGGACCAATTATGCCTCTGGACCAAAATCCGCATCCAACAGTGACTCGTCTTGGGTGTATCGGCTTTTCCATGTATGCGTGCGGGTTTTCTGTGCCCCAAATGCAATAATTTTGCTTGTTTACATACCCGCCGAGATCAAAAAGAGAAAAGATGATCTTTTTTTGGCAAAATCGGCATCTTCTGTAAGTCGCTCGATCAAAGTAATGTCGCAATATTTCCCAGCATTGTTCAAGCGTATACGCAACCATATTCGTTCAGCGGAAGGATAAAACTAATTATCTGTTAAATCAGACATGAGCTAAGTGTCACCATTCACGAAATAAGCACTAGTTGAAAAAAACAATACTAGATGGCGGACCCGTTTTCAGTATTTCGATTTTAAAAGTAAAGTTAAATTATGAACCAATGATTGGTTCATTGGTCATTAAAATGGATTGGTTGCAGTAGGCGATCTTCTGACTACTCTTTAGCACATTTCGGCCGGTATCTTGGAATTGTCCGATGTGGTCTTTGACGTAGCGTCACAAAAAAGAATTTTTTAACAAAAATTTTTCCGGTCATAAATGTGGCAATTTTGATACTTTTAAAATATTCTCACTGGTGTGTCTGAAGCAGCCATCTCAAAAATAAAGAAAAAACGACCTGAAATCTTAGGGTCCCTGTCGAACACATATGAAAAAGCACACAAGAAAACACTTCACAAGTTGGAATATGCTGATCAAATGACGGGGTAATTGTGCGGCAGCTGGCCCAAATTTAAAATTCAGAGCTAAGAACATATTTGCCATAATGCACCCTGGAAAGAAATTGTTTGCCAGTGCTGGATGGCTACCAAAATTTAAAAGGAAACACGATCTTCACCATCTTAAAATTTGTAGGAAAATCCTTACAAACGAAACGTCGAGTATTACACCTTGCATTCATAACTTACGAGAAAAAATTAAAAAAATGAACTTTTGCGACTCCCAACTTTATACCGCAGATGAATCTGGACTATTTTATAGTTTTTTGTTTAACAAAACATTTGTTGCTGCAAACGAAATTACTTAAAGGAGAGAATAACATTTTAGTTGTTTGATAACGCAAATGGTTCGTACAAGCTTATGCTATTACAAACCACGTTGTTTTACGGGACTTAGCAACCCATTAGACTATGAAAATTCAAAGAAGTCGTGGATGAATTCAGAGATATTTTTCAACTGATTCCATAATTCATTTATAAAACAAGTAAACTTGTTTTTTAGTTCCATAAAAATTTGTTCAGATTACTGCAGGGATTTGCAGGTTCGCCAATCTTCTCCTGAAAAAAATTTACCACCAAAGGCATTGCTGCTAATTGCCAATTTTACTGCCTATAAGGCGATTGACATATTACAGTATCATGGTGGAAATATTGAGCAATGCTTATACCACCCAACGTAATAGCGGTTTTGCAAACCATGAATCAAAATTCAATAAGATTAGTCAAGTTAGGATATCGAAGTAAATTATTATGCAATATTGTCGCACAAGATAACATTCCAATTGAAAATATTTTAAAGACACATACAAACCCTGATGCTATTCTGCTACTTAAGTCAGTGTGGGATGAATTGCCTCAAGCAGTTCTTATAAAAGTATGGAATAAGATAAAAAAAATGGGATGACGATAGTGATGACAATATTCTGTTTTCTGAATTGAGTGAATCAAATGGTGCATACAACGATGCACTTCAAGAAGTTCAATTGTTGACGTCAAAGCTTGGTGATGATGTTGACATCACGACAGTGAAAGAGATTTGTCTATATCAGAAAATTATTTATTTGGTGTGTGTCTTGGATAAATTTAGTAAAAAACTTTAACTGGAGGATTTTTATGTGAAAATTGAAAATTGTGCAAAAATACCTTGGGAAGAGGAAAACTGGCTGAGAACCCCTGACACCGTGCTTATTCAACCATATACACTAAAAAATTTAAAAAGAAAAACATATTAGCTCTATACACTGAAAAAGTTAAAAAAATAAAAAAAACTATGCATTTAAGAATATTTTTTTTCTTTACTCCTCTTGGGAGCATATGGCTTCCACAAGGCATTTCCATCTTACACGATTTGCTGCTGTTGTTTTTGCTTTTTACCATGTAAGATTGTTTTTCCTTAGTTCTTGGATAACTGTGCGTCGCCAGGTGTTTCTTGGTCGACTGCGGTTCCTTGATCCTTGAGGATTCCATTCAAGTGCCAGCCTTGTAATACTACTATGATTTTTCCTTAAGGTATGGCCGATCCAGCTCTACACTCTTTGCCTTATCTGCTTTAGTATGGGCTCTTCGTTTGTTAAATTCAATAGTGTTAGGCCAGAATATCTTGCATATGATTCTAAGGCACTTGTTGGTGAATACCTGTAGCTTTTGCGTGCTGGTGTTAGACACAAGCCAGGTTTCACTGCCGTACAACAGAATTGAGTTTACACATTCGTTGAATATTCTGAGCTTGGTTTGCCCGGATATGTCTGAGCTTCTCCATACTGACTGTAATCATTCGAATGCCGACCTTGCTTTCTTGAGCCTGTTGTTAACGTCTATTTCTGCACCGCCGTTTGTTGCCATTGTGTTTCCAAGATAGCAGAAGCTATCTACATACTCTATTGGCTGGCCCTGTAGTATGATGTTTTCTGTGCTGTTGTTGTTTATTCTCATAGCTTTGGTTTTCTTAATATTTATCTCAAGCCCAACATTGCGAGCCAGTTTTTCCAGGTCATTTAATTTTGACTGCATGCTGGGGATTTTGTATGAGAATAGGCAAATATTATCCGCATGATCCAGGTCCTCGAGTTGTCGTGAGAGACTCCATGTTATACCTCTTCCTTGTGAACAGACTTCGCTTATGATCTCATCGAGTACGATGGTGAATAGTATAGGTGAGAGTGAACATCCTTGCTTTACTTGCTTGCTCCCGTTGTGAAGAACCGAAAGTTCTGTATTCTCGTACATTGCTCGTATTATTCGGATTATTTTCTGGGGTACTCCCTTGGTTCTCAATGCTTTCCAGTCCTTTTGATGACTTAAAGTCGACGAATAGAGGTGTACGCTATTCTAGAGACTATTCTATTATAATGCGTAGGGTGTTGACCTGGTCTATGCAGCTTATATTTGGCCGGAAGCCTGCCTTCCAAAAAACTGGCTGCGAACCCCTGACACCTTCCCTATTAAGCCAAGTTTACGGAAAAAAATTTGAAAAAAAGTATTAATTCTATACATTTATGATCAGATACTGTGCCAAAACTAGCTGAAAACCCCTGATACCGTGCTTATTCAGTCAAATACACTGAAAAAATTATAAAAAAATAAACAAATAAAAAATGAAAATGAAAGAAATAATCAAATTTGAGAAGATAACGATGATACCAAAATATCCGATAATGATAACGAGGAGTCAATTATCGAGCAAGATACTCAACAATCTAAAGCGAGCTTACTCGAAAGCAGTTGAAAGCATCAATATCTTGGTCAAATCGTTTGAAAACAATAACGATGCACAAGTAGCTTTTTAAACGAAAAGCACAACGAAAATTATCAAGACCTATTACATAAAGGAAAAAAGAAACAAATAAGTTTCGACTGCTTCGTACAAATTAATATTTTTTACGCACGAAAATATTGAGCAGTGACTTTTCATTATGTAGTGATGGAAACTAATTCACAAAATAGATATTTAATACGTTTTATAAAGAAATTTAAATTTTATTATTGTTTTTTCTTTCTTTATTTAATTTTTAAAAATGCTTAGAAAAGTTAACCGTTCGAGAAGGTTAATTGCTTTTGAAACACTTTGGTTAACTTTCGAGATTCTACTGTATTTAATTGCAGTCCAAGAATAGTTTGTTGTCATACGGTCATAGCGCTATGAACTGACGGCGTAATTTTCGAAAAAATACTGATAATTATGCACACGAAACAGTCACTTTCTGTGGATGCGATGGCTTTTTCACAATTTCTTCAGAGTTTTTTGAGTCCCATATGCAAGAATTTAGGTTGTTGATGTAACCACCGAATGGTAAAGTGTTCACTAAATAGATGATACTTCAGAAGACATGTAGCCTTACCAGACCGGCGGTTTTTTTGTTAATATCAAAAGACAGCAAAATAAAAAAAATTGGAAACTAAACTAAATGCAAAATCTTGTAACATGTTTACACAAATTCTCAAAACTATAGCTGTTCGATCAAAAAAAGGTTCAAAATGTTTTTAATTCATATTCAGCTCAATAAATATATTCCATTTAAAACACAACATTTGTTGTTTAAGAATAACGCCTTTTCAGTTTATATTTTAACCGGCGACCCCTTAGTATGAAACACAATTTGAAAATTTAAATTTCTTTCAATAGTTGTGGTGCGGTGTGGTATCGCTATAATAGAAGTTAACATCAGCTCTCCATATCTAAGGTCATCTCTCTTATAGCTCTGGATGTTAATTCAGTGGAATTGTTTTTATTTACTTCATGCATAATGCATTTCACCATTTTAACATTTCGCCCTTTATGCCATTTCATTTTTGTAACAACAACAACAATATACATTGTAACGTAATAATAATTCTTCTTTTTCTTCTTCTTCTTCTTCTTGTTCTTCTGTTGCCTGTATTGTATTGCGTGTATATTTATTTGTAGCCCTTCAGTATGATGGCATCTCATGTTTATGCAAAAAAGTAAAATAAAAATACGAAATAACAAGAAATAAGCAAAAAACAAAAAAAAGACTAACCAGTGGTTAGTAATAAGAGATAAAGAACGATACGCATATATTGGAGAAACAGCAACATTGGCATCATGAATACAATAAAAGTACGAATGAACGTTTAGCAGCATCAACAGTGGCAACATGATGTGCATGTTCTGCTAGAAGAAAAAACAATTTTTCTTAAATTGTACACAAAACATATGACATACAACACACTACCACAAATGTTGCAACATCAAAGCCATAATAGAGTAAACTCCCCATTGAATTGCAAGGCAAACGCACTAACACATCCACATACACACACAAATATCGAAAATATTAAATGACTTACACAAACAGTTCGTTTTTTCTTTATTTTCTTTTCTTTCTCTGTGTTTTTGTCTTCTTGACTTAACATTACTTTTTCACCTGTCATTGTTATTGTATTACAAACAGAGCAAAATGAGAGATGAAACAATGTTGCATGCAAAATGAGATGAAAAAAAGCATAGAAAACAATTTGAGAAAAAACCGACAATAACATGAGAGAAAAGATTAAAATTACAAATAAAAATAAAAAAAGAGAAAACAAAAGAATCGAGAGTTGAAGAAGCAACTGAAAAGGGAAAAAACTTGTTAGAAATTTTTTAAATAAAAACTATAAATTGAAATTGGATGGTCGCTCACTCACATACTCACACACTTATTTACACAAGACTTTCTTTCTTAGCATGGTTTTTGTTGTTTTCGAATAGAGAATATTGAAAACAAGAAAACCTATTGTGTATCCATGTATGTTGAAGAGTATGAGTGTTTGTAATTTGCCATTTTAAGAAAATGAAGGTTGAAAAGTTAACCACAACAACGATTTCAATTTTCTTTTATGCCAAAAGAAGAAAAAATAAATAAAAAAATAACCAAAAACAGAAGTGTATTTTAACATTTCAACTCTTTCTTCTATTTTTTATTTATTATTTTTTTTCCAATAATTCTTTAGCCAAATAACCTGCCACATAACAGACAATAGCATATTGCTTTTAAAACATATTCAATAACCGAATTGTATCTATTAAATTTGTATTTTATTTTATTTTTTTTAATGACATTCATAGATATTTGATTAGTTTCAATTACTTCCATTGAATGGAATTTACATTTAAATGAAATTGCATTATTTTGACATTAAAAATTAGTTATTTTTAATCAAAATTCTATACGAACAAACACGTTTGTAATAAATTTAAACGCATGTGTTTGATTTTTCTATTTTATATGCAAATTAGCTCAGGTTTTTTTCTTTATTATTGGCAGTGAGCTTATTGATATAATATACAGGGTGGGCAAATTTGATGTTAGGAAGTAATTTAGCTATCAAATGATGGAATATCAAGTGTTGAGCTGTCAACCTCTGACACTTATTTAGCAAAAAATTGGGAAATTTACTTTGTATCACTTCGTAAAATTCGAGCAGCTTTTCCTCGTAATCAGGCTCCTTCTGAGACCGTTTTGCGTCATTTAATTGTTAAATTCGTAGTGACCGTGGTGATGCAAACATAACCGCTGTACCACATCAACACTTTGACGTTCGCAACAATTGGGCATCACCAGAGGAACTTTATGCGATATTTTGCATAAAAATCTTCATTTTTACGCTTATAAAGCTCAACTCGTTCAAGAATTTAAGCCAGCCGACCATAGTTTGTGTCAAACGTTTGTGAATTGGCTGTTTGAAAAACTGAACGAAAACAACGCATTTTTCAACAAAATCATTTTTAGTGATGAGACCCATTTTCAATTAGGTGGTTACGTAAGCAAACAAAATTGTCGCATATGTGGCTCCCAAAATACACAAACAGTCGAAAAATCTCGAAAGACCATTACATCCAAAGCAAGTGACCGTATGGTGCGGTTTGTGGATTTTTTTCGAAAATGAGCAAGAAAACGCCGTCACCGTGAATTCTCTGCGCTACCCAACCATGATAAGCAATTTTTTGTGGCCCCAATTGGCTACTTTTGACATCAGTGGCCTTTGGTTTCAGCAGCACGGCGCCACAAGCCACACAGCCAGCCAAACAATTCAGTTATAGCATGAGAAATTTCCAAGTCGCATAATTCCTTGATTTGCCGATGTCAATTGGTCGCCTCATGCAGGATTATTTTCTCTGGGTCCATTTGAAAGACCGAGCTTACATCAACAAACCACAAGCAACTGATACCCTAAAATTTAAAATTCTGCGCCGTGGTTCATAAAAATTTGTGAAAAGAGCGGACGTCTGCCGATGTGCTAGAGGTGAATATTTGCCCGACATCATATTCCACTATTAATTCCCATATTTCTGAATGAAATTGAATTTGAAAAAAACAAAAAATTTGTTTTTAAGCCAATTTACTAACTAACCTTAAATTTGCCCACCCTTTACTTATGTATATATGTACATACATACGTATACACATACCTATGTATATATTTAATTTTATTATAATATTAAATAATAATTTTGCTTAATTTATTCATTATTTTATAATTTATTTTAAAAGCACACTATGGTGTTGATAATAATAATTTAAACGGAAACGGCTGTATTAACACCAGTTGGTTAATGTCTTTTATTAAATGAAACGATAAGAGATAAAAACAAAATTACAGTTTTAATATAAAATTAAGTACTTAAATTGGCTGCATTTAAATAGTAGTAGATTTAGGTTTGCCAAGCCACTGCGTAACATGGTGGGATTCTTTTATTTAAAGGTTTTCATAGTTTATTTAAAAAATAAATAAAATTTTAATTTACGTATTGAAAGTACAAATTAATTCGGTCCATTGCTTTAGTTAAAAAAAAATAAAAAAATAAACAAACTTATCAAAACAGGAATTTATCAAATCACTGCCTACGTCTTTCCTTCTTCTCGTCTTTTAAGGCAATCCAACTGTGAAGTCGATTTTATACTTCTTCAAAAGAAGTGATTCGCCAGAAGCTATTGTATCTGTCGAAGCTGCCAAAAGTCAGAAGAAGCAATGTTCAGAGAAACGGCGAGTGCGACATTTGATCGTTTCAAACAATTGTTTGGCAAACGCGAGATGTTGTGCAAAAGAATAACGCATTTATATCTGCCTATATATTTTGACCGTTTTTCTCGTAATGCATGGTTCAAGCGGAGTAATTGCTGTCTGTTCCGATCACCGAGTTTAAGCAACTCGTAGTACACAATGCCACTTTGATTCCATCAAGGATATAAATATGTTTTATCATTACTAGAACAACGTAATTTGAAAGCAGTTATAAAACCCCACCAAGAAAACCTAATTAAACCCGGTTGGCTGGTTTTTTTTCGATCCGGTTTTTTATCAACCCTGAGTAGATTAACGCAATTGATTTAAACAATTCAAGTAGATTTATGAAACAAAAAACAAAAAAATAAAAAATAGAATATGATTTAAAATGTATTTTTTTATTGTTTTTGATAACAAAAGATAAGTTGAAAATTAAATTTGAAATTAAAAAAAAAAAATAAAAAATTTGTAACCTTCATTCATATTTTTTTAATACAATTGCTCATATATTTTTGTATTCTGTGTTGGAAATCTTTATGGCATATTTATGGTTCATAAATATCCAGTTATTTGTTAACAATATTTTTGATTTCGTTTTATATTTCACAGCCTCTTTTTGTTATTTTGTTTTTTGTTTAATATTAAAAAAAATGTTGCTATTTTCATTGGTATTATTGTTGTCATAGATAGATATTGCTATATTTGAATTGTTGTTGTAATTTTGTTAATATTTATTGTAAGATAAACTGGACGACACAAAACATTTAAGGTTTTTCTAGTTCTATTACAATTTTTGTTTTTTTTTTTAATAACTTTCGTTGTATGTGGAGTAGTTGGACATTTTCCAATTTAACAGATATTGAACAATATCTCACCCATACTTTTACAAACGTTATAGTCGTAGTAGTCATATGACAGCAATAAACAACAAAAACAGCAATACAATTGTAGACACATACATGTAACGTGAAATAAAATGATACACGGAGACACAAACATGACAGCTCATGTGTAAGTGAGAATGTGCGGGTATGCATGTATAGTTTATATCTCTATGAGCTGTTAGTTTTCTATTTATTTATAAAAAAAAAAAAATAAAATAAAATAAAAATAAGAATAAAAAATCCAGCAAAATATTATTTGTTACCTATGCCGATAAAGAGTCAAATATTCTTTAGCACATGGTCATGAGTCTTTGAGCTTTAACCCTAATATTACACGCCACTTAGATACTTCCTATGGTGTTCAAACAGAATAAGCACTCGTATCAGAGAACCCAAGTGAAAGCGAAGACGTGCAGCCACATCATAATAATATGAATCGCTGGTTGACCATTGTTTTTGGTGTCCTCCATTGACACAGCTTAAGCCTAGAATATTAAAGTTCAACTAATGTACCGAATATATCGAAACTATCCAAATATACGATAATTAATGAATATTTCACAAAACAGATTTTGCATACCTATTTCCCTGAGTTACAATTATCTTAATTGGGTTTATGGGTTAAAGTACGTATTTCGCAACCAGCACACATACGTGCTTATAAATTGTACGAACTTTGCTTCCTTACAACTGTCATGGCTAACTAAACATGCCAAAAACTAAATTCATCTGTATATGTACTCGTATGACAAATGGATAAAAAGCAACTGATAATGGTAGTAAATGTTTGTGATATTACACACAAATAAAAAAATATGTTTTGTTATATAATTTAAAAATATTTGTCATGACAATAAAAGAAAAATAAACTTGTATGTATCCAAACTGTGTAAAAAAGTGTATCATCATTTAGAAGAAAAAAAAATAGAAAAAAATCCGAATTTTATTGTTCACATTACAGAAAAGTCGATAACATTGAATAAAACTCATAAATCGGTAAATGGGAAAAGAATTGCTGGCTATTGTTTAGTTTTGTTGTTTTTTTGTACTTTTTTAAGAGACAACAACTATTCACTACTGCCAATAGCAACGGCACTAGGAATATGGCCAGTACTATTGTTGTTGGTACAAGTGCCAGAAAGAACAAATACTTTCCTGCTGGTACAACGAAGATGCAGCACAAAGATACAATGCATTGCCAATGTATTGTAAGTGTCACTAAGAAACTAACAAACACTCACAGAATAATGTTAGTAGCATAACATGCGTGTGAACGAATCAGATAATATATATTATTTACTTCGACTTACTAACAATATTCTGTGAGTATTCACTTTGAACTTACCCCACTACTAGTAGTTACTCCTCATCTCACTCACTTCAGTGTCTTTTGCTTTTTATTCTCCAGAGTTGACAGTTATAAATATGCATTTATTTTTCTGTGTAAAGTGCATTTTTACATTATTTCGTACATGAATGGACTAGTGAGTAGCATTTGCAACATAAAGTTTTTTTTTTATTTTTTAATATTGTTGCTTTACTAACAGAATGCAATACAACAACACACTTTTAGACACAGTTAAAATGATACCAAAAAAAAAAAAAAACAAAATATAATAAAATAAAACATGAAATACTTTAAGTAAATATGTTTCATATGTAATGGCTTAAAAAGAAAAAAAGGTCCATAGCAGTTCCTTTTTTTTCTTCGTTTTTCTTGTCTTGGTTACTTTTTTGCTTCTTTTTAACTGACAATCTTTATTTGAGCTTCATTGAGCTGGAAATTTCTTCTTACTCGTTATGGAGAGAAAAAAAAATAAGAAAAAAATTATAAACCGAAATAATCTAAACAAACAACATCCCAAATACGTTCATATATCAAGGTACTCGTATAAACAAAATATATATTTTAGTAAATGCCGAGTTAAATCTGTAAAAGGAAACATAAATTGAAAACAAAAAAACAACTTATTTTAGACTTTAACTTTAAGGATATTCTTAATTTTGCTAAATTATAAGCATAACGCGTCTTCAAATAGGAACAGTTTGGCAGTTGGTGGTCTACAGCAAAAAACGCCTTTATAATAAAACTGTGTATGGAATATAATGCTTTTGATGCACTGAATTCAAATCCCTTTTCAAATTTTCTTCATCGGGTTCAAATTGTTTTTTATGGGCGTGGCAAATTTTTCGTCCAAAATATGGTAGTTATTAAAGAGATCGATTATTTTTTTTTTTTTAAACCGGTTTTCGAATATTTCCAAAAGTAGCATTTAAAAAAACCGTTTTTCAATTAATAACAATTCTAATAACCGGTTAACTGGTTCTTTTATTGAAATAAAATTTTTCCTAATTCTTGAAGCCCAGAGTTGGATCACGTCGTTTTAAAAATAAGCAGAAGCTGACGGAGAACTTAAGATTAAAGTGGCAATCAGTACTAACAATAATTCTAACAAATCTCATAAAAACTATGCCAAAATCAAGGTTTATTACACAAATATGCTTAAGTTTCGAACAGCTACTCAAGGAGCTAAATTCGTTTTTGTTGTATTACTTGGTAGAGAATGGAATTAAAGGTTTGTTATTTGCCTAATATAACAAAAATTAAATGTTTTACTTTGAATAAATCGATTAGTAATATACGAGTCCTTAATTGCCTCGACAAGTAAATTTGCTAAGATTTCGTGTAGCACTGTATGTAAATTAATGCGCCACGTATTTAAATGTATGTGTGTCATTGTGGTATGTTAGGTAAAAACCCACCTTCCAACCAAGAAGTAGTCGGTTCAATCGCAGGTCACACCATCTGACAATTTTCAAAAGCGATATCACCTCACAACATTACTAGCGATTGGATATGTGTACTTACGCTGTGAAAAACTTCACTAACTAATATATCTGCTGTTCGGAAACGACGTTTCTGGGCTTATGGGCTTTCAATGAGTCTAGCAGATCATTCTCTATATATAAAAATCAATATTTATTTACAGAATCCTTTTCGATCTACCTTGGCTTTAAAGTTCTTTGTGGGACGTTCAGGGTTGTCATATATACAAAAATAATTAAATTTATACAAATAGTTAAACCTTGAAAATAATTTCAAGGTTTATTTGGTATTCGAAAAATGAAGATTTTGAAAAAACCGTATTCGACAAAAAACCGGTTAAAACCGGTCGAATAATAATCGTCTGATCTCCCTAGTAGTTATGTCAATATATTTCATCATAACTTGAAAACGACTTGACCGACGAACAAACCTTTAAGAACAAAATTTCCTATAAATCACCTTAACAACATTTGTTTGTTTCAACAGTTTCGGAGTAGTTCACAACTTAGCTGCGAAAAAAAAAAACTTTTTCGCGCAAAATTAGAGCAATTTTTTTAAGTCACAAAAAATGTTTTAGAATGAAAAGTTTAGATATTAAGAACTTAAATTAAAGCTTCAAATGTTGAGAATAAAATAAGCTATAAATCATAAAAACCGGTTGGCTATTTCTTGCAAAATTAGCGGAAATTTTTTTTTCCTAAGCGTTTGGTGGTACTTGCATTAAAACCGGTAAAGTCGTTTTCAAGTTATGATGAAATGTATTGACGTAACTACCATATTTTGGGCGAAAAATTTGCCACGCCCATAAAAAAAATTTGAGCCCGATGGAAAAAAACTGAAAACGGATTTGGACTCAGCTCATCAAAATCATTATATTTCGTATAGTTTTCTTTAAAGGCGAGAAAACTTTCTATTTTTTGTAGACCAGTGTTTTTGAAGTTATATCTGTCGAACTGACTGTCATTCATTTAGTTTGTTTTGCCAAATCGCTATGCACGGATAGCGTTCAACAAGACGTGCAAATATTTTACTGTCGCCATAGTCGTTCTACTGAGAGTAATATTCGCAGTGAGATAGATAAATTAGAAAACTCTGGTTCAGTAAACAACAGTGTACCAACAGATGTATAAGGACGAAATGCAAGATCTGCAGAAAACATCGCCACTATCTGTGCTGAAGAAGCCACGGAATCCAAATTCGACAACATAACTTAGAACTACAGTCGTACATAATTAAACTGAAAACTGAAGGCAAACAAACGTAGACAAGACGTGTGTTCTTTGAATGATCCTGGAGGAGTTGAAAAATTATCCCACTGACCAATAGCGTTCAATGTATCATAAAAAGATCACTTTTTGTTCTGGATCATGATGAAGACGAAGATCAGTCTACTTTTCCTTAAGTTTTCCGAACTATAACCGTCAGCAGTGAAGACTGAACTATGTGAGTATCATGTGGCCATTAAGATTATGAAATTTATCCCGTTAGACTTTTTACTTTGGAGGTTTTCTTTAGCCGCAGGTAAAGCCACAGCTTCCTTTAATTAATAACTAACTAAATTCCTAGCTTGTAAGTACATGAAGGTCCGAAAAACTGTTTTTGTACTCGTAACTCTAGATTTTAAAGGTCTTACGAAAATTCTAAAAACAGATCGTTGTTCTACTCGAAAGCGCCTATCAAAAAAGTAGCATCATTTTCGAGGTATATCAACTTTGTTCTTTTTTATCACACCGCGTAATAATAAAAATCTCGATGATCTCACGCACACACTTTTTGAACTTGAATTTAAAGACAGGAAGTGCTTAATGATAGGCAATTTTTATACATCATTTATATATAGATAATTGATTAATTGTAATTGTAGTTTATGTACTTTTTTACTAGAAATTATATGTACGGTCATATACAAAAATAATATAAAATCTAAAAGTAGACTTGTAGTGCACGTTAGTTACCACACACTTTATTTAAGCTTAGCGAACATTTGTTAAAAAAAAAACGTATGAAAAAACCCTACATTAGCTAACTATTGCTTTACTGTATTATTATTTTTCATGCTGGCAATACCATAATTTTTTTGTGTCAGCGATACGGAAAAACGAATGCCACACATACGAGTAGTCGAACCAAAAAAGATTTATTTTTATGAATATAATATGAAATCACATTTTATTTTTTTATAAATCTGTTTCAGTTTTCATAACAGTTTTATATTTTAAATCTTCAAATCCTAAAGCATTAAGTCGAGAATTAATTTTATTAGTGTATAATGTTTGAAAGTCTTTATTGTGCTTAAATGAATAAATTTTTTAGCAAATAATTAGTTTTAAAAGAAAAAAATCCGAATATAATGCCGAGGATGATAAAGTGGGTGTACAAATTTATATACATACAGTGGGATGCAAAATCACGTGCATGTTTTGAAGTTTAAAGGAAAAGTTCTCATAAAAACTTAAATACTCAATCAAATAAAACAAAACTTTACACATTTATTCAAAAAAAAAAAAAAAAATTATTAACAAAAAGTAGGATCATCAAACACTGTAATGGGAGAAAGGCAATGATATAAAAGAATCTGCATGCACTTAGTTTTGTACTTTTCGCTTAACACTATTCTTAAAACTCTGTTTTTCGAGGCGTTTTTTAAGTATTCAAATATACTCTCTATAATATTACCCAAAAACCTAAGATAAATCTGGTCCCATTCATATTATGGTCGTTGCCATAACTTAAAAATGTTCCACGAAGTCCAATTATATTTTTTCAGACGCTTTATTACTATTATACAAAAAATTTTCCATTGGATTGGAATTTCTGTTGCAACAGCCATTCCTTGACAATATTAGCGGTCTGACTTGTATCACTATGTCACTAAAAGATGGGTTAGGTTTAATGCTTCCAAAAAACATTCCTTGACGCCAAAACATGCTATTTTTATTTTTCTATTAAATATTCATAACATAAATATCACTTTAGAGTACTTATAAAGTAGATAGCTTCCTACTTTAAAATTTTTAGAGTTAACGTGGGTTCAACAAATGGATTTAATGAAGTTAAGCTAATAATTGTTATTTCATACATCAGAGGTTTAACAAGCTTTCTTATTATTTTTTTTTTTTTTTGCATATGGCCGTAAGCGTTTAATTTTTTTTCCTTCTTAGAGTTGAAAACTTAAATCAATAGTATAAATACTTTGTTTACTAAATTAAAAAATTTTCTATATAATCTACAGAATACTTAAGTTGAAAAACCATTTTTCAGCAATTATGCTTCAATTAATCTCATTAAAGATGGAAAAAACGTATTTCTCGTAGTAATGATTGCCTATTTGCCCAAATAAAATTGATTTTATGGCAAATCACTGTCCGGTAAAATGGTAATTTAAGAAAGAAAAAAATCTTGGTTATTATGGCATAATTCGTTATTTCCATAACATTTAATATTTTGGCCTAATATTGTACAACAACAACGTAAGAAGAAATAAAATGAAAATCGATAAAAAAAATAAATAAAATTAAAGAATATTTGAAAGAAATAACACCAAAGCTTTTTGTTATCCAGTACCCAAAGCAGATGAAAAATTTAGTGCTGAAGGGGGAGAGGTATATTAGAAAAATCCGAAATATATTTTCTTTTCCCTAAATTAAGCAAAAAAGCAAAATTAAATTGGAAAAATAATAGCGCTACCAAGTTAAAGCTGTTTTTTTTTTGTTTTTTTTTTTGTATTATTTTAACCAAAATAAGAAAAATACAAAATTAGTTGCAAAAAAAAAAAAACGAAAAAACATGTGTCAAACATCAAAAGCTAAAGTAACCTGTTTTCCAGTATTGTAGAAAGCGAAATTGAAATTCTGTTCGCCACTTGAAGCATTTACACACTCCATGCCACTTCTCTCTCTCGCAAATGCTGGTAACGCGGCAATAAGAATTTCCTGTTCATTTGTCACCCACCCAATTTCAATTTATATTGAGAATAAGTTTAAAAAAAAGAAAAATGAAAAAAACAAATTGTTTTTCAAATTGATTTGAAGTGTTTTGCGTGTTTTTACCAAATTAATAAAATGCCAAAAATATATAAATAAAAAAATTCCCTCTTTTTTATATATTAATGAAAAGAAAAACAATAAATGAAATGAAAAAATAACTTTCCTTCTTGTAACTTAATGCCTTAAGGACAAAATATTTATTTATTGCCTTCCTTTCTTATTCCCTTCAATTAAATTTTACAATTTTAGCAATGCTGCACTGTGGGACTGTAGTTATTTCATTTCATATATTCAATAGCAGCAAAACTAGAGCAATGTTTCTTTTAAACTCAATCCACTGTTCTTTTCTTTTCTATTGCCTCTAGACCCTACCAACAAAAAAGAGCTTAAAAAATTATATTAAATTTGTATTCACTTGAGCGTTTTCTTCTTTTTTTTGTGTTTTTCTTCTCCCTCCTAATGTTTTCTTTTTTTTGTAGTTTTACTGTTGTTATACAATTATTATTTTTATTTTTTCGTTGTGAGCACCCAAATTCCTAATTTGTTACAACATAGTGACAATATTTCATTGTTTATACTTTTTTTCAAACAGTTTTCCCTATAATTTCATTTTAAATATTTTGTTTCTGTTTTTTTATCTTCTTATGTATTTGGTTGTATTTAATTTCGATATTCTTCGGATTCCTTATTTCAATCACCCCAATTTGTATTCATGTTTCCCTCGAATTCAAGTTAATTTTCATGCGCATCAATACTCCAAGACGTGTTACAATGTTTATAACAGTACCAGCTTGTTTTTATTTATTAAATATTTTTTACCAAGAAGCAGGGAATTTAACAATAAAATATAATGCATTGTATACAAAATCAGTTTGAAGCATGAATTCCATTTATCTATTTAACTTTTATCAGCTTTATTGTTTTGTTTTTTTTTTATCAAACAACACAAAGTGGAATTAATTAGTTTCGTTTCGTTTTTTTCTAATAAAATAAAAACAAATAAAATTATTCGAAAGCATATACTTATTTTATAAATGAAAATAATGATTAAAATAATTAGTTTTGTAACATAAATAAATACATTATTTAAGTATTAAATAAATATAAAAAAATATATATTTAACGCCTCTCTGTTTTAACAATACAAAGTAATACAATAAAATATTATCATTCTTAGAAACATTCAATTGGAAATTAAGATTTCACTACAAAATTTATAAATTATTTTGTGTCTTTGATTTGATCTCATTTAGTTTTCTACTCCTAAACCATATAAAATATATCAGTTTTAAAAGTAAAATATATGCTTAAGCTTCTGATCCATTTTATGTTTAACTGTTACGAGTACAAACAGTAATTTTAGCAGCTGCAACAGCAATTAAACTTATACAAAACTAGTAGCTAGACAAGTAAATTAACACACCTACATATACACACACTCACACACACACCCACACCCCTACAAACAAATAAAATTGCACAGATATTTGTTAAAGTTAAAGTTATACATGAATTATTATTTGTTCATGTGCAACGTTGAACTCTAAACAAATAAGCATTCTTAGCAATGAAAGGAGAACATGTCTGTCTGTCTCTTTTTCAGTCCCTGGCACTTAGATATACAAATGCCCATTAAGATATACACCACATACACATACAAATACAAATAATATAACAAAAGATTCCCAGCAATACAATAATAATCAACTAAATCATATCCACCTCTACATGCATGCAGACATACACAAGTATACACGGTACATGCATATGTATGCCTGAACATGTTTGAGAGAATGTGAAAGTGTGCATGCATGCAGTTATTTTGTTGATTGAATTTTGTGTTGTTGCTAATATTTTGTTTTTGTCTTATTATTATTTTTGTTGGTGTTGCTGTGTGCGTATATGTGACTGTGCAATTGTATTGAGTTGTGTGGTTACTATGTTTTGGAGTAAATTTATGGTTTTTCATTTCATAGTCTACTTATTGCTACTGCACTACTACTACTACTTCTACTACAACTATAACACTATTATAGTTGCATCTATGCAAAAGCAATAGCAACAACAATAAAAAATAATCAAAACCTGCTGATGCGGTATTATAATTAAATAAATAGTTCCAATGCAATCACTCATTCACACATACAAAAACACTCACACATATCATGAAGTGCAATAACCCCACAAACATTTTCGTTACGTCTGCTAAACCAAAACGATTAAATATACAAGCTTAGGCGATTAGAGTGTTACCTATTCAAATGACCATATTTTTTTGTGTGTAATTATATTTGATTGATTCAAATTACAAAATGTATGTAAATACTTTAGCACGATGTGGCCACTTTTTATCTTGACTATGGCCTTCAAGCAGCTTAAAACTGAGTTTCATGTTGCATGAATATGATCTGGGGGTATTTTTGCCCATTCCCGTATAATGGCTTTCTTCAGCGCATCAGTACTGGGATGTCAGAGAATTATATCAGGAAATTTAAAATTTTTTGTTTGCGGGGAAACATATGAATGCATATGCAAGGACAGAATGGATAGACCAATTCAAGAGTAGAAGTTGTTATTATTTGCAATCGAGATTTTTGGCATATCGTCATAAATTAAACTAAAGCAACATTAATTATATTGAAATTTTATTAATTTCATAAATTGTTTTCTTTTTCTCTCAATTATTGTTGTTGTTGATGTTATTGATTTATTTTATTGCTCATTTTCAGTTTTGCTGGGCAGCAAATTAATTTTACTTGAGGTTTACAAAACTATTTGTACACTAATCACTGGCAGAAAGTAAATTTGACATTTGTATGAGCAATGAATAGGATTTATTTTAAATTAATTTTCATTTCAAATTTATGGAGTTTTTTTATGGGGTTTTTCTATGCTTAGAAAAGTTGAATTGAAGAGAATTGCAAAAGTTATTTTAATTGGTTATACACTTAAGTTGCAAAATAGGAGTGAATTCAAAATGGTATTTCTCAGTGAGGTTTGAGGATTTTAAATGGATAATTTTTAAAATTTTTAATGTGTGGATCCGGTACTTCATTGTGTTCAAAGGGACAATTTTCAAATTTAATTCAATTTTCAATTTTCAATTTTCAATTTTCAATTCAATTTTCAATTCAAAGGGACAATTTTATGAAAACATTTATTTAATTTTTGTTGTTGTAACTTTTCAACTTTTTATCTAATTCATACATCAAATATAGTCCAGACTAACTTGTTATAATTATTTAATAGTCAATAATGAATATACGTTTTCTCGCATTAAAGCCCTTCCAGCAATTACATGTTTAATTGATTTTGGGCATCATTTCCTGCCATCAAAAACCCTATTAGGTACACTTGTACTATGACTTTCCCTATAACTCTTCATTTGCATTGTTAATAATAAAATCATATTTTAATTTATTAGCTGAAATCTGACTACTCTCTGCAACTTAATACTTGGCTTAATACTGAAATTTTATTTAGAACACTTCCAAATAATACAACAATAACTCATTCATTATTTCATTACATTTACAAATTATTATTATAATATGATGTATTGAACTTAAAGCAATTCACAGCTCTATCGCATTTCCAAAAATAGCAACAAAACTATGAACCAATGAATGAATGAATGAATGAAATGAATTTCAAGTCTTTTGTTAAGTTAAGCGGTTTCCACAAAATGCAAATCATAAACATGCTGTCCAAGTACAATGAATGGCAAAATAATAATTTATATTGGATTTTAATGGCCTTTTTTGCCAAATAAGACAAACCAAACGAAACAAATCAACAAAGTGCTGATTATGAAATTTTCAATAGAGAGAGACGACATTTAAGAAATTTTCTATCTACATATGTATGTGCATTTGTACACAAGCACTTACACATTTACATATTGTAGAAATGACAAAGCGCAAAATATACACTCATACATACTTAAATGTTCTACTGAAGTATTTGACAGTGTTGGAACAGTGTCGAACACAGTTGTGTACAAATAAATAGTTAAATAACAATTAACTGTATATTGTAATGGAATATGTAACTGTAATCTACTAAAAATGTATAACTTATAAAAAGCAGCTGACAGAAAATGGCATAGTTGCTCTGTCTTACTACTATAACTACTAAGTCTTAGATGCTCTAAAACGTAATATCTCTGGTAAAATTAGTTGCTTTTTGAGCTTTACTATGTTGGAAGGCATTATTAAAATTGCTTAACTCTCTAAAAGTGTTATAGGTTTCAACATGAAAGAAAATTTTGAATATTACCGTCATGTTGTGCTTTTCTATTATTAAAAAAAAATCAAAAACGTGTCGCAGGGTATTAAAACATTTGGTGCATTTTACGGAGACGACTCTGTAACTGGAAAAAGAGCAGCGTAATAATTTCCTTATTTTCGACTTAATGATTTTAATGTTAAAGATGTATCAACTCTTTAAAAAAGCCGATGAAATCATGGAAAATTGAGAAACCGAAACCTTTCTGAAACAAGACAAAGCTTTGCAGACGATGGCAAAGTCAGGATTAATACCAAGAAAAGTAATTTCGATCAAACAGTTGATTCTAATCGCTAATACCAATAACACTATGCAACAAATGGAAAAAATTTCCTAACCTGATATAGTTTGGAATTAAATTTTTTTTATAAAAAAGTCATCGTAAGATGCATGAAGCAGCCTCTTCAAAAATCTTACATTTTAGAAAAAGTTCTAAAAAAAAACTTCTCCATAGAATCTGATATGTTGATGATTTTTGAAGTTAGGCGACCATAGCGCCTCAAAAAATATATTGAATATCAAAGGTATTTTTGCTTGTTGCACAGTATAATTCAAGAGATTGTAGCTAAGAGATTACAGAGCTAATCAATAAAAAAGCTGTTGTGTTACATTATGACAACGCCAGACTATGCATGGCAGAACCTGAGAAATTTTGATGCATCTGCAGTACCTTGATCAAGAAGTTCCCGGAATTTATTGAAAAAATTCAAAATACAGGTTTATTCATCTAAATCTATATTGTCCCCTTCAAAGTAAGTCCCATCGACTGCAATACACTTATGCCAGCACTTGATCCAATCTTCGAAGCATCTTTTATATTCGGTTTTCGGTATCTCCATCAGTGATTCCTGCGATTTTTTGATTATTTCCTCTCGGCTGCTGAAACGCGTTCCCCGTAGTGGTTTTTAAGCTCGATTGAATAGAAAGAAGTCACAGGGAGCCAAATCAGGTGAATGCGGTGGCTGTTGGATGGTGTTTGCTGCATTTTTCGTCAAAAAATTTCGAATAATGATGGCTTTATGCGAGGGTGTGTTATCATAATGCAAAATTCACGAGTTTTTTGCCCACACTTTTGATCTCTTCGGCAAATAACTTCTCGTAAACGTCTCATAACGCCTAAATAATACTCTTTGTTTACTGTCTGGCTTTCTGGCATAAATTCATGATGCACTACACCGTTGCAATCCATGAAAACCATGAACATTACCTTCATTTTTGACTTAAAATGGTCTCGGCTCATTCGGCTCACTTGTCTAATGTCTGAATTGCGTGTCGTACTCATAAACCCACGTCTCGTCTCTAGTAATTATCCACTTGATTAATGTGGGATCGGATTCAACCACAATCATGTATATTGTGACCTCATCACGGTCTCTTTTTTGCTTAAAATTGAGGTCTTTTTTCACCAATTTTGCTGCTGAACGACGAAAACCCAAATAGTTAACCAAAATGTCTTGGACGGATCCATAGGCAATATTCCAGTCCTATCTCTCTGATGGTTAATTTGCGATTATTGACCAACATTTCTTTTACTTTATCATTTTTTTCGTCAGTTCTAGATGTCGATGGTCTGCCACTGCGTTCATCATCATCGATTGACTCACGACCACTTTTGCAACGCTTGTGCCACTGCTAAGTGACCGTTTTCTTTAGAGAATCGTTGCCGAAACACTTTTCCAACATTTTTAATGACTGCGCACCATTAAATCCGTTTTTTGCGCAACATTTAATATAATTTCGTTGTTGAAAATTTGAACCAGTTTTTAAAATTTAAAAAAACCGCCAACTCACAGAGAGATAGATGTACTCTTGGCTACGTAGCTTTTGCAAATTTCAAGCCATCAAGCTAAGATTTAGCGGGAATATCAACAACAGATGTACCAACTTAACAAAAAAAAAATTAAATCGGAACGATGGGTGGTATAACTTTGTGCTCAGGACTTTGCAACTCAGATTATCATTTGTTTCGATCTCTGCAGAACTCATTTAATGGTGTAAATTTAAAATTCCGTATGGACCTACAAAACGCATTTGGATCAGAATAATGATGGAATAATGGCTCTGTCACAAATATGTCATAAAGTTATCGATCAATGCGGCATAAGAAAAAGGTGTTTCATTTTTGGCCTCAATTGTAACTGAAATTTTTATTTAATTAATAATCACTTTAATTGAACTATTATTTTAAACATAACTGTTAAACTGAGAATATGATTAAGTGTAAACTGGAATATTTAAAATAAAAACAAAAACAACAACAACAACAACATGTTAAAATATTTCTGTTTAAATGTGTGGTTATGTGTGTGAGTGTTTATTGTTTGTTGCTTACTATTATTCTGTTGATATACATACATACACACATATTTATTGCTGTATAATTATTGTTTTTGTGGTGATTTTTCCACCAGACCAATACAGATACACATTCAATACATTCTCATAAATATACAAATGTAAATATGTATGATTGTTATACAATGTTTGTATTTGCTTGTATGTGTACGTGTTCATCTAAGATTATGATAACAATTTTTGGTTTTTATTCATGTCTCTACAGTAGCCTATAAAAGTATAAACACACACGCACTTTATTATACGAATATATGAAACCTTTGTATGTGTAAAAATCTGCAAGTGTAAATAGTTCGTGTGTGTGTGTAAAATAGTCATCATTTATCATACGATCAAGATATACGATTTTCATACATTCTCCAGGTATATTGTATTTCTATGTTTATATAAATTTGTGAATTGTTTGTATGTGTATGTATGTATCTATTATTGTTGTCTATGGAAAAAGTGCGTTATATATTAGTTCGATTGTGTGTGCGTGTGTTTGCATAAGCATATAATACGAATAATTATTTGCTGTGTGTGCAGGTATTCTTAAGACTATTGTTTGTTTTGATATGGTGAAATGATATGGATTATCGTATGATCACAAAACGTTATTCAAATGCTGTAAATTATCATTTACAAATCAAAAAAACATACAACCGACAGCAACAATAAAAGCATATACAATAGTCACGTCAAAAGTTGAATACATTGATGCACAAGTCTTGATATACAAAACAAATCATATAGAGAACAGAATGATATGGAGAACAATAAAGGGAATCTTCAAAAGATATTGGCAGTCCGGACTAACCAACATGTACGATTCGAAACAAGACGTACTATCTGGCTTGTAAAGCGCCTACTTACTAAATCACATCCACGTACGTAATTCTTCCATCCATTTCCTCCCCCGGGACGACTATCAAGTATTACTTCAGGGGAGTGGTGATTCAGAAAATTGTGCTCCCTCTTTCTGCAGATCTTGCCCTCTCGGCCAGTCGCAGACGCACCAAGATTTCCTTTGCGAAAACACACACCAAGTCCCAACTCCTAGCTGAAGTGAGCATTAGTCTAACAATGTTGTCCGTCACAATCCGGGATCGAATTGCCGTTTCCACGAAACGCCTTTGATCCTCATACCGCGGACAGTTAAAAAAAAAAAAAACGTGATCCGCGGCTTCGGTCATATTCGGACAATCCGGGCACACATCATCGTCGTCGTGCCCATATTTAAAAAGGTAGGCCCTAAAGCATCCATGACCGCTTAACAACTGAGTCAGTTAAAAATTTACCTGCACGTGTCACCTTCCTACCCAATCAGCCACATTCGGTATAAGCCTGTGAGTCCATCTTCCCCTCAAGGAGGTATTCCAATCATGTTGTCATCTTTCCATAGCACCTTTCTCCAGGTGGCCCGTGTTTGCTGACCCTGATCTTTTCGCAATAAGCTTCTTTCTTTCAACATCCGCCCCACAATAACCAAAGCCGCGCCCATGGATGCCGTGCGGAAGGCAGAGGCGACCATGAGCGCACATCTTCTATAGGCCGCATCAATACCCATTCTATATTTTCTCCTATGCATAGCCACAGCCCATATGGGGGCTGCATATAAGGCAATTGATCTTACCACACTAGTAAGCAGCAGCTTCCTTTCTTGTCTTAGGCCGCCTATGTTTGGCATTATTCGCGCAAGTGCACAAGCTGTGAGTGCACTTTTCCTACCGACATACTTTAGGTGCTTCTTAAAGGTGAGCCTGTTGTCGATCATGATGCCCAAGTATTTAATCGCCCACTTAGAGGCTATTTGCTGGTCACCAACCGTTATAGTGATCAACCCCATATTCTTTCTACTCCTTACCATTACTACTACTACTACTGCTTGACATTATTCGCGCAAGAGCACAAGCTGTGAGTGCACATTTCCCAACGACATACTTTAGGTGTTTCTTAAAGGTGAGCCTGTTGTCGATCCAGATGCCCAAGTATTTAATCGCCCGCTTAGAGGCTAGTCGCTGGTCACCAACCGTTATAGTGATCAACCCCATTTTCTTTCTACTGCTTACCAGTAGGACTTCAGTTTTGTGATCCGCAAGTTTGAGACCTGCGCTCACAATCCAGTTTCTAACCACAGCACTGCACCATGTTTTCCTTTAATTACCAAGGCAATGTGATCTGCAAAGCTAATGATTTGCGCACCCCTTGGGAGTTCGAGCCTTAGCACACCTTCATACATAATGTTTCATAGTATCGGGTCCAAAACTGAGCCTTGTAGTACCCTCACCGTAACTATAAATGATTTCCTGCCATTATCTGTGTCGTACAACAGGACTCTGTCCATAAGAAGAAGTTGTATGTATGTATGTATGTATGTGTGTGTGTGTGTGGAGAGTCAAAAAATAATTCACACAATAACTAAAGAAATATTTCAAAGAATAGCAAGAATTGTTTGTTGTTAAATAAATAAAGATGCGGGCAATTATCTATGGGTGCAGAGGAGATAAGTACCGTAAAAGAAAAAATTCAAGAATATTTGTAAAATCTTTGAATTTGTTACTACAAAACTCTATAAGATTGATGTACGAGTATGTATACAAATTTTTGATTTATTTTTAATGAAATAAACATTGAAATCAGAAGGCAGTTTGTGAAAAAATAACATACATATTTATGTATAAACAATAAATTTAAAAAAATAAAATATTTCTAAAATACAGTCGCAATTAAAAATTCAGTCTGTGACATATGCAAACAATTTAATATTGTTTTCGAGACAAACACCTTTTAAAGGATTTTATGCCGCGAAATTTCGCTTCTAGATATTTTTATATTGTCTTCACCTTCTGTAAAAGAGGAAAAAAAGAAACAAAAACAAAAACCATAATGTAAGCGCTTATCATTGTCTACGAATTTATTATTTTTGTTTTTCTTTCTTTGTTATTTTTGTTTCTTTTTTATCACCGTCTCTCTGGCAGGAGGTTTTCTGATGCCTTTTGTGTACAGCAATTTAATTGTTTTGCTTTCGGTATTCAGCTTTTATGCCTTTTTTATTTTATTTTGTCTTTTTTTTCATTTAACTCACATGGATTTTCATTTGCAGTTCAACAGCCGACAGGGTTACCACCACATATTGTAATGGTCTGGTGAACAAAATTTTAATTAAGTGTGGAATAACGTTTTTTACAGTTTATGCCACACACAGCCTGCTGCATACTGGCCAGTATGAAGCAACTACGTTAGTTGGTCGGTCATAAGCAACAAAATTGCCAACAAGATGTATCAGTTAAAAGAGAATTAAAAATAAAAAGAAACCTTTCATCACTGACAGTTTAAAGAATAGCATAAAAGCTACGTCAGAGATGGGATAATGAAAAGAAAAATTCCACTTAACCTACACATTCACACACACATACAAACGAACACTATTGCACAGATGAATCTTCTATTTTATGTGCAGGTTTGTTGCAGTTGTTCGTTCGGTTATAGCCATTATCGAAATGACATTTTATTACATTACTTTTCCATTTAGTTTGATAGTTTATGGTTATAAAATAATCAAAAAAAAAAATAATAATAATAATAATACAACAACAAAAACAACTTTAAAGTAATGGCATATAAGATTTGGATTAGAAACGTATTTGCTTTTTTCGTATGGAACTTTGTATTAAGGCATTAGGACAAGAACAGAACCAACTACAGCCATATAAGCACGAGTTTATCTTATTTAGAGCATTTTGTATGATCCACTAGTCTTTAGAATGAATTCAGCTGGTAGACTGCAGAAGTAATGTTAAAAGAAACTAAAATAATACTATACCAACTAAGTCCTTGAATGACTAGAATGAAGTCTAAGTCATCATTGAGAATTGAAAACCCATTTTCTTTACTTGCTCGGTCACATTATTCATACGACAAGTGTATACATACGTATTCAGATGAAAATTATCATGAAAATATATTTTTGTATTCTAAGCGGATTACACAAACAATATCAATTGTTTTTTAAAGTGTTGCTGGCTGCACTTTAGCTTTACATACACATACACACACACATTCATACACCACCAGCATGAAAATTGAACTTCCTTTTCCGTCTAACACTCTTACGTTGACAATAACTGTAACTCACACACTTTTTCTCCATTGCTCCATTTCTGTGTTTGTTCTTGTTTTTGTTTTCATTTTTCGGCTTTTACTCTTGAGAAGGGAATTTAGTTTATTTTAAGTGGGAATTTATATCGTTTTAACATTTATCTGCATATGTTGCTGCTGCTGCTACTATTGTTGTTGCTGCTGCTGTTGTTGTTGTTGCTGCTGTTGTTGTTGTTATTTTGTAACATTTATACGACTAAACGTTTGTTAAATTTTCATTGTTTTTTTTTTCTTTTACCATAGTTTTCCATAGAAATAACTTGCGACAAACTTTATGCATTTTCTCACATTGAGAATGTGAGTTTGATTGTTTTATGACATTACCTGCTGTATGAGAAACACTTGCTTTTTACAAACGAAAAGTTTTTTTATTTTTTTCTTATTCTCTTACTTCTATTCACAATGGAGGGGTTTTTGAACCGACACTAACAAAAACATTTAAATGTTAGAGAAACTCTTAGCGAGAAACCGTCTCATCAACACGTGACATTCAGCCACCGAGAAGTGAGTGTATATGTCAACGCTAAAATGTGAAAATAATATTTTCCAACATCACCTTTGGCTTTAAAGTCAAGTCTTATTTAGGAGGAAAAAAAAAGTGTGGGAATAAGTAAAAAAACAAAAATGTTATGAAAGGAGGGGCTAAAAGGGGATCCTAGAATAATAGAAAGAAAAACTTTATTTTATAACAATTGTTTATTGCATTTGCGTTTATTTTTGCTACAACGTGTGTTTTATTATTGGCCCTACAGATTATATTCATACGATGACGATGACGTTTTGTAGCGATTGTTGATACTCGTAATGGTTTTTCTTCTTTCTACTCATATCTCTTACGTATGCAAATCATGCTTATTTTTCGAGTAAAGTGATATTTCTTACATTGTTAGAATGGAAAACGTGTCAGGACACTAAATGGAGGTCACGAAAAACTATCATCAATCTGCCAAGAAAAGGTTTATGAAATGAAACCAACGCAAACATGCAATAATACGAAAACCATTTATTGTGATTGACAAATAACTGAAATACAGTATGTTTGTAAGTATGTGATATTCAATTTATTTTGATAAGGGTCCTACTGCGTATTTCTATTAAGTACGTTATGTGAAGAAGAACATAAGTATTAGATTTTAATTAAATATAAGCAATTATAAAAAGGGGTCGATACAAAATGTACAAAATAAAATTTGCATATTCTCTCTTGCTAACTGCTCATAAAAATAATCCTTAAATAGTCACTACCTTCGGCTGCTATGTAAACGAAATTTACATTTAAACTCAAAATTTCCTATCCTATTTAAAGAATGTTATCGTTTACTTACTTCAAGGACACATAAATAAACTAATTTTGAATTTAGAAAATTCTATCGCAACTCGCACATTTTGTCTGTAAATTTATTCATTATTCTTAATTTATTGTATTTGGCAATGAAAGAGAAGGAAAAGTTGTTTTGTTTTCTAGCCCAAATGGCCCAAAGATAAAAGCTGAAAACGAAAAATGTAACTTTTCAGACAAATACAAACAAATAAGACAAATTTAAGGGAATACGTACCCAAAGGAGTGGCATTAGGGAATTTACTTTAAAACTTGTTCAAAATTTAGGCTCAAGGCTCAAGTGTCAGTAAATTGAATTTAATGCATAACAAAATATCTGTTTCCTTAATGAAAAAACAAAAAAACAAACAACAAACAACAAAATGTAATAAAAATGTTCAGAAGTAAACCTGTTCGTTGATTCCATTTAATGATGGAACAATAAAAACTATGGTATACAGGATATTAAAAACTTGTTAAAAAAAAGAAAAGAATAATTTTCCATTCAACTGTAGACATATATTGTTTCCAATTTTTAATAGACAAAAAACAAGAACTAAAATGTAATGGAATTTTTATGGTAAATGTTTAATTTCAAACTGTACAACAAACACAGCTTAAATGACAGTCGATCTTAATTAATCTCGTACAGTCATTGTGACAAAAACTCTCTATTCGCTGGTGCTGTTAAAATGACTGAATGAAATGTCACTAAAGTTTATTAACAAAGAAAAAATCAAATCAAATAAAATAAAATAAAATAAAATAAAATAAAATAAAATAAAATAAAAATCTATAATAACAATTTAAATAAATGAAACTATTTTGCTCGATGTTACATGTTTATGTCAATATCACTGTTGAATTCAAAACAAAAAATCAAATAGAGAGCGAAAAAACTACAAAGGGAGCAGTAGTTATTGGTACTCAATATTTTCAGATTATCTCAATAACCAGCAAAATGAATGCTACACTCACACACACAATCGCTATACGAATTACATTGATGGGAAAGCAACAACAACATACATTTTTGGTTTTCATGGCTGAAAAACACACGAACATGCATAGACACACTCACCTATGCTCACATTCGAGGCAAAATTCCATTTAAAACGAAATCAAGTTGTTGGAAACACAACTGTTTAAAACAACAGCACCACGATTTCCATCACACACACACACACACACACACTTATACACTCATTGCCATACTTTTAATATATTTTTTATGAATTTCGTCGGGTTTTTTTTTTTGTTTTTTTTTTTCGTTTTTAGTTATTTTTGAATCTTATTTTTGAAAAATTCTCATTTAAATGAATGTATGAGTGAGGAGAGGATGTACATACAGACGTTATTCTCCAAATGTATGAATTTGTGTGTGTTGGTATGTTTTGTGTGTTTTGTTGGTTATTATGTGAATATTTGATTTTCAGTTTATTTTTGTTACGGAGTTACAAAGTTATTCATTGGACTGTTTCATACATATGGCGCCATGTGGTTGTTGTTGTTATTACAGTTATTGGTATTATTTGTTAGTGTTGTTGTTGCTACTACTACTACTGCTGCTGCTGCTGCTACTGCTGTTGTTGTCGTTTAAAAGTATCTACAGACATATGTACATACATATGTATGTACATATATCGTATATTTCTACAAGACCCAAAACTTTATTCGATTTTTCAGTTTCATTTTTTCATTTTTTTTTTCATTTTTCCGATTATTTTATAAACATGTCATTGGTGTATTGGTCAAAGGTTTTGTTTCACAACAAAATAAAAATAAAATCGTAACGAAACGAAATGGCAAACAAAGTTGAACAAAGTTTTTATTTTGTTTTGATTATTGTCGAACATGTTATGAAACTGAAAATGTTGTGTTAAAAATTGAGTGAAAATTATCTAGAAATTTGTTAAGAGTCATTTTTATAACTTTATCAACAACAATCTCGGGGGTACAGTATAGATTTTTATAAAGAGACTCTATTCGTAAAACTGTCATATGTTTTTTTTTGTTTTTTATTCATTTTTGTTGAGTTAAAATTGTTATAAAAAAGTTTTAAATTCTGATTTAAATAAAGCCCAGTTATTATAATAATTAAATATTGATTCTTTCATTCATTTATTTGTTAGTGTGGGGGACAAAGTTATTAAAACAAAAACTTTAAAAATTTATTTATTCATTTTCAAATAAAATAAATAAAAAGATTTAAACGCAATTTAAGCAATTTACTCTGCTTAAATATTTGCGTTTTAATATAAATTTTCAAAAATGGTCGTATGTGCACCAAAGTTATACTTAAAATACAAATACATGCTTGTATGTACTGCTGGTTACCTTAGATTCATTAAAAAGGATTTTAAAAAACTTTCTTTTTAAGCTCAATATGAATAAAAAGTATCATTTTCAGTTTCTCTGTCCTTCCTCGGTTGTGTCTCTTACAGAAAACCAATAACACAAATTTACACAAATACCAACAAGAAATAGAAAAATGGGGAGACCAGCTAAGGAAGACCAGCACAACTGATAACCGATAATAAATAACTGTAAAGTTTAGACAGAAACCAACAGGAAAAAAAGTTATAAATTGATATGTTCAGGTGAAGGTTAACTGCAAATGATAGCCAGTGGTTACAACTAAAACAAGAGATAGAGAATGAGAGAAAATTTATATTTATTTTTCTAAAAATCCAAAAAACCAGAGACAGTATGCTGGTCAAATAAGAATGCGCAGATATAAAAGCACTTTACTTTTAGCCAAAAACAACAACGAATAAAAGCAAAACAAAAAAAAAACAAAACAAAAAAGGAATAACTAAAGGAAATAATGTGACTAAAAAAGAACACTTTATATGCAGAAAAAAAATATACAAAACAAACTGATAAAGTTTATCTAAATATTGTTTTAAAAAGGCTGTGCATATACTCCATATGCTCAATTCTGCTAAAATAAAAAAAAGAACAGAGACATTTCGATATTGTACATTTCCTTTCAGTTCAAAAGGACTATATTTGTCCATTTAACAGCTATTTTTGCTTGTTTTTTTCGGAAAAGAGACAAACGAAAAAAATGGAAGAAACATTTGCAATCATGAACAGTTTAGTGATTTAAAAATGATTGAATGTTTTTCTGTGCAAAATAAACTCTTGTGGTGTATGAGTTACAAAATGTATTTTCTAAAATTGTTTTTTGTATTTATCTGCTAACTTTTTTCTCTCTTTTGTTTTTTGTAAGTGTTATTTATTCTTTTTTCTCTTTTTGTTGAAAAAAAAAAAAAAAAAATAACGAAGAACATACAAAAACTGTCATCACCAAAAGACCAACTAAACCATTATAAAAGTAAAAAAATTAAACAACAACAAAGTCCTCGCCGTCCAGTAACCAAAACTATAAACACAAACAGTTCTTTTTCCCGTATTTGATCATCATCCCACCAGCTTGTAACAGAACATACATACACATGATACTTTGTTTTGGTAACAACAACAACAACAACAACAACAACAACAACAACAACAGCTAAATGTCCTGGCAGTAAAGTTGCTACAAAAATAAACGAAAACAACTACAAGAGCAAAAAGAACAAAACAAAGTTTTATGTGGCCATAGAGCAAGAAAGTACGAGTGAAATGCGAAAGAAGGAAAATTTGTTATTCCAGCCAAAAGAAAAGTTTTAGTTTAATGTGTCTTTTTAATTAGTTGTTGATAAATGTTTAGAATTACAAATTATAACTAAAGAAATGTAACCAAAGAAGGGACGTTCTAAAGAAACATTCAATTCACACAAATTATATAAAAAACAATAAGTATAAGCTTTAAAACTAAATTAAGGTCCGTAACAAACTATGGCATTTGAGAATTATTTTAAATTTAAATCAATATTTTCTATTCCAAAAACAAAGTATGAAATCGAAACAATTTTTAAAATTATTATGTTTAAAATTTACATACATATTGTTACGAAAATCAAAATGCTGAAGATAAAAATTCATTACATCAGGCACTTATTATGAGATTTTAGCTATAAAATTTATTGGTTTGTGTCAAGGCTTAATAATTGTACTGTACGAATTAAAAGTCATTAAAAGCCACCATCTACATGTCTAACGGTGTTGCCAGTTCGATTACTTTTTGTGTTTATAATTTTACACCATTTGCATTAACGCAGGTGAGTCGAAGATTTGAGTCTGTACTACAACATTCGAAACTAATAATGAAATGCTATAAAAAATGACGCATTGCGGTATGTGAGTTAGTTATCGTTTGGCTGTCAATTAGTAAAAGTCGTAATCAGGCGTATATAAAAAATGTTGTATTAAGACAAAGTGTATAAAAGTTGTAAAAGCTGTAAAACAACGCAATTAAAAAGAACTCAAACGTTTTTAAAAAGGCAAAAAATGTAGCAATACATACTATTGCTCAACAAATCAGCTTTAACAAGTGTTTGCTTTTATAAATATACAACCGCTCAGGCAGTTAGGTATTACTCGTAGTTTCAGTGTTGTCAGCTCAGTGCTTTTAGCACTGTTTTTAGTGCTTTTTATGATTTTTGACGTGAAACATTTTTGAGCTAGTGCTTAGTTCGTTTTTTCTAATATTAGTGCTTTTTTACTTTGGTAACAAAACTTTTACAAAACAGTAACAACACGGTAAAGAAAAGCTTATACCATGTTCATACATACGAGTCAATTAATTTTCAAAATTCCGCTACATAGCGCAATTAACGATACACAATTTGCATTTGACAGCTGAAAATGTTAAGACACATATTGTGCATAAAAGCTTTTGTTCGGTAATTTAGAATATGGAACTTAAAATTTGCGTTAAAAGAATGTAAAATTTAATAAAAAAAATACTTAAAATCAATATATACATTTTGATATTATTTTATTACATATGACTGTACAGTATGAGATGTCCTTATTCGTACAACCTTAAGAAATTTATTTACTTGAATTTAATATTTTTCTACAAAACAAAATGTTTTTAGTCCGCTTTGTATTATTTGTTTATAGTTAATACTCCTTATTTAAGATCGCATAAAAATATTATTTTTTAATATATATTTTATTAAAAACTTCTGATAAAACTTGCTTGAAACTTCGTACGAATGTATATTTATTTTTACTGTATGTAGTTGTCACTCCTCTCTGTATACAATTCATCAAGAGCTGCCACTCTTCAAGCATGGTTTTATTTTGAGTTTTATTGTATTAATTGTACAATTAAGTACTAATTGAGTACTTTATAAACTGTGATTTCGAATAGTAAATTGAGCTCAACTAAGGCCTTAATTGAGTAAAATCTCTTAATTGGCAATTAAAGCTTATATGTGAACATGATATAGACTTTACAACGGAATTAAAAATGCTTATTTACTTGTTAGCTGAGATGTGCGGGGATTGAATACTTAAGTTGCTTAGTACGCGCATGTTAGAAAAGGTTTAGCAACAAAAAAAAAAAAAAAATTCTTTCAAAATTTGGTATCTAATCTAAAGGCTTACAGCATCGATTTGCAGAATCGTGTCTTAGGAGCTTCGAGGTTTTCCAGCCTTGCTTTAAGTTTTAGGTTATTCATAGGAAACGCTGAGTGGGTAGCTTAGTCTAACGCCAGCATTGATTGTATATTATTATTATTCCTAAGACTTCTAGATGTTAAAAGCCTTTTCGAAATATATAAAAGCAATATTAATTAATAAACGTCACTCAATGGTCTGCTCTGCTTATTATTAATGTACAAAAATAATTAATTTTGTATATATTGACAACGGTAATAGTGGCTGTTTCTCAATTTTAAAGTATCCGGCGAAGGATAGCACCTCGTATTTTTGTATGAAATACATACCCAAGTTCAGTAGGTGCGAATTAATCAAATGTGTATCGATATAATTGTTGTTATGTTTGAATTATTATTAAAAAGAACCGAAAACGTAAAAAAGCTTGGATTTATCAAACTTTTATTAAAACGGAATGAAAACATCTAAGTATTAAAAAATTAAATATAAATTAAACGAAACACTATTTTCAATTTAGTGCTTTTTTAAATTAAGCGTTTTTCCCGATTTTAGTGCTTTTTGAAATAGAAAAGTTGACAACGCTGATTGGGATTGATATTTAAGATTTTATTGCAAACGGTAGCCAAATTTGAGCTTAAAAACACATTTTCTTTTTTTGACAAATTCAGCTTTATTCATACCAAAATACAATAGAAATATAGGAATTAATAATGGAATATGATGTCGTTCAAATGGCCACCTCTAGTACGTCGGCAAACGTCCACTTTTTTCACAAAATTTTGAACCACATTTTGTAAGAGAGATTCGCTTATCTCGTCAATGTAGCGCCGAATTTCATCTTTCAAAGTGTTAGTTTTTTGTGGTTTGTTCACGTAAACCCGGTCTTTCAAATAGCCCCATAGAAAATAATCCAGCGGCGTTAAATCACAAGAACGGGGCAGGCAATTGACATCGCCAAATCATAAATTACATGACTGGAAAATTACTTATGCAATAACTGAATTGTTTGACTGGCTTACTGGCATATGGCGCCGTCCTGCTGAAACCAAAGGTCACCGATACCAACATTAGCCAATTGTTGCCACAAAACTTGGTTATCATAGTTTGCTAGCGCAGAGAATTCACGGTGACGGCGTTTCCTTGCTAATTTTCAGAAAATTACGGGCGAGTGATACCACCTAACCACAAACGGCACCATATGCTCACTATCTTTGGATGTTAAGGTTTTTCTAAAACCGCTTAATTGAAAATGGGCCTCATCAGTAAAGATGATTTTGTTGAAAAATGTGGTTCAATATTTTGTGAAAAAAGCGGACATCTCCCGACGTGCTAGAGGTGGATATTTGCCCGACATCATATTCCATTATTAGTTCCCATATTTCTGTTGTACATTGGTATGAATAAAATTTAATTTGTCAAAAAAAGTGTTTTTAAGGCAATTTACTTCCTAACCTCAAATTTGCCTACTCTTTTGAAACCATTGGATCGATTTACATATTTTAACCTTCTAATAGGTAGGATAATTCGGAGCACGCTGTGAACAAAGTGGGTCTTTTTGGCAGCTGGTACTTGCAACAAGACAATAACCCAAAGCATTCAACAAGCATTTTAACAGTGTATTATACTACTTTCCCAAACTGCTCTACTAACCTTACTAGTTACGTGACAAAAACTAAATTGAATATTTATTTGATAAATTGGACCGTCGAATACAAGCAAACAGTGTTTAAAGAATACTATTGCTAAAGAATAACAAGCATAAGTTATAGAAAAGTTGGCATATTTTTACTTTATTTTTCGCTTAGATTGACATTTTAGAGTTCTTGAAAGTGAAAGCCGTATACTTCTGCATAAAATTCAGTTTTCTGGGGGTATGGCTTCTGTCTTCTATCGACTGTAATATTATATGAAAAGTTACACGAGATTTCCGATTATTAATATTATGCTGTCATCTACTTATTCACTTACGGTTTCAACTTCTGTTAATCGCCATTTGGTACTCGAAAACTTAAAAAGCGCACTTAAATGTTTTTCTAAAAACTGCATTAAATATTGCAAATATTTATTTATTATCACTTTAAGAATAATTTTTTTTTGTATTCCGTTGATTTTAACTAATTCAGATTTAAATATATTCGTGCATTAAATTCAACGTGATTTAATTGTTAAACAACAACCAAAAAAGAAGAAAAAGAATCAAATTCTATAAATAAAAAAATATGGTTTTTTATTCCATATTCATGCAACTAGTTGTTGGCGTTGTTTTGCATAATACATTTTAATATCTGTGTAAAAGCTGCTGTTGATGTAACAGCAGCGGCAGCAGCAACATTCGTACATCTATAAAGCAAAATATCAGCAACACCATATGCATATGTCACTGAACATGATGTCAGACTTTTATTCTATAGACATATTCATGAACACACACATATATAAATGTATACTTTAGAGTACAATGTTGTATATTATTATTCCAAACATATTCTTACATATATCATATGTATGTATGTATGTATGTATACTGGAGCATATTCCTATAAACGCACACTACTTTTTTTTAAAAAAAAGGTAAAATATTTAGGGGGCTATAAATTTGTGTATTAAATTAGTTAAGACTTCACTTAAATTATTGTTTACAAAAAAAATTCATTTGTACTTTAATTCTTTTTTTTTACTTAATTTTCGTTAATTTTCGTTACCATTTTTAAGGGTATTTTCCTATAAACGCACTTTAATGTTTGGGCCATTGTAGCATTATTAATAATGTGTGGATGATCCTTTGTTATGGATTGTTTCAAAAATACGGTCTGGCATTGATTACACTAATTTTTTAAGCAGATCGGCATCAATTTCCTCCCAGACTTGTTTAATTCTTAGTTTCAGCTCTGTCACAGTCTTTATGCCTTCATTCTGGGCATTATTTGCATAAACTTTACGGGCCATGTATCCCCACAAGTTTTCCATTGGGTTTAAGTCCGGACTACAAGCCGGCCAGTCCAACAAAGGAATGCCATGTTCATTGAACCAAGATTTCGATTGCTTAGAAACATGGATTGCAGCATTATCTTGTTGGAAAATGCAATCTTCATCCATTTTTTCGTCCATAAAAGAGAGAATAGCATCCTCCAACAGTTCGTTATAAATCGAACTATTCATTTTTGTCGGAACAAAACAAATTTTCGACTTGCCAACTGCAGAAAACGCTGCCCAAACCACCACCGAAATTACGTTTTGACATCCGAACATCTTTAGATCTGAAATCGTGCCAATAGCATGAGTATGAGTCTGGAGAAAATAACTTTTTTCCACTCATTTGTCCATTTCATATATTTTCTTGCGAATTTTAGATGATTTTCTTTATGGTGTTTTTTTAGCATTGGTTTACATTTCGGCTTTTTCCATTTTATGTTTTCATCGTTTCGTAAAATGTGTGCAACGTGTTTGGAAGTCACTGGAAGATTTAATTTATTCCTTATTTGTGTGGAATTCAATTTGTTGCGGGTTGCTTCTTGTTTTATTAGATTAAGTTGTCTTCTTGTTAGTTTTGTATTACCCTCTGTCGATTTGCGAACTCCATAATTTTGACCTTTCTTTAAGAAATTTCGCACCACACTTTCCGAACGACCGATTTTACGTCTAATTTCTCTATTACAGCATTCTTGGTCGTGAAAAAATTTATTTTGAATCTTTTCTTGATCGGACAAAAAAGTTCCCTTAGGCATCTTTAAAAGTGATGAAATTTATTGATTAAAATAGGAAAAGTTACAGTAAATTGAGATATTACTGTTAAGAACGTACCTTTGGTAGAAAAAAAAAAAACTAAAATTGATAATATTTTATTTTTGGTCACTTTTTTTAAAAACAAATTTCGAGTGTGCGTTTATACGAATCTTCCACTTAAAATAGCACCAAGAACATTTGATCGCATAATTAAGGCAAACAACAAAAATAAGAAAAAAAATTGTTTACTTTTAAAAAGTACCGTTAAGTTGTCTCTCATTAAAATAGTTAAATTTTGCTTTTGGATGAGAACAACAAAGATATAACAAAAATACAGAAAAAAATTAAGTGCGTTTATAGGAATATGCACCAGTGTATATACATAAAGTGAATCTTTTTTTATCTATTTATTTATACAAGTAAAAAATGCTGTGTATTTTGATATATTCCTCTCTCTAACATCATTCTAAGCATATAGTCTAGTACAAATATACTCTTTATACTTGAACCCATGTTAGTGTATGTGTATTTAACGGAAACGGAAACTTTATGATTTGTTAACAGTATGAACAAAAAAAAAGAGGACTTAATATGCAAATATATAAAAAAATATTCTAAAATATTTCAAATTTTCTTTTATTTTCTCTATTTGCAACACGAACAAGAGAGAAAGAGAGGAAGAGAAGATGTGCATGTAAATGCATGCTGTAGACATGACATAATACAAAACCGCAAAAAAACTATTTATACATGAATGACAAAAAAAAAGAAAAAACGTATAGAATGAGTGGCACTACTAATGGAGCCAGAGTTTAGAGACTCAATATCAAACTAATGTAAATATATTAAATGGACATAAGGGTAATAACTATAAATAGATAAATATTAGGAAAAAAAAACAAGAAAACAAAAAAAATACTGACACATAAAGACACGTAAAATCAAAAACAGATTTTAAATTGAATTTTATAATTTACTAAAAAAGAAAATATTAATTTTTTTTTTAAGCAGTAGAGAAGAGGCCAAAAATTGAAAAAAAAATTAAAAAGCAGTTAAGACATTATAATGTTTGTTTTCAATACACTCAAAATACACATACCCTCTGTAAGTGGAAAGAATGCACCATAGTCACAACACTGAAATAAGCGAACCTAAGCAATTTTCCAAACTAAAGAGGTATAATACGGGTTAACACTATACTTAAGCGTATTTTTAGCAGAGTGTGGTCAGCCTATACAGCAAGCAAGCTTACAGCGAATTGATAGTACGCTGATCATAGCAGCAGAATTCGAATAAGTATAGAACTTTGTATCGAACGCAACTCGCCACCATTCCTTGTTTTTATTTGGTATTAATCGCATCCTTCTTGGCAATGCTTCCTCCAAATATCAAATACCAAGTACTTCAAGGCAAAACCTGATTTCAGGAATTCGAATAAGTATAGAACTTTGTATCGGACGCAACTCGCCACCATTCCTTGTTTTTATTTGGTATAAATCGCATCCTTCTTGGCAATGCTTCCTCCAAGTATCAAGTACGAAGTACTTCAAGGCAAAACCTGATTTCAGGGCAAGAGATGATTTACAATGGCAAAGTAACAATCAATTTCATTATTTGAGTACCGTCGAAGAAATTTGCTTTCTAGGTAGAATTATTACCAATGGCGGTGCCGCCGATTCTGATGTGAGAGCAGAGTACACTCGTCGAAAAATTTCCAAAAATAAAGGCACTGTGCAAAGGTGCGTTATTATGGTGCAAAATCACCGAGTTTTCTGCCCAAAATTTTGCTCTCTTTCGGTGAATTGTTTCACGAAAACACCTTATAACGCCCAAATAATTCTCTTTGTTAACTGTCTGAGCTTCTATCAAAAATTCAATATGCCCTACAGCGTTGTAATCAATGAGAACTGCGAGCATTGCCTTCTTTTTTGATTGAAAACTATGTGGTTTTTTGGTCTCAGCTCGTTTGGTGAACGCCATTCACTTACCTGATATATGGATTACCTCGTCTCCAGTAAAGATCCTTTTGATGAATATGGGATTGGATTCAGACTCGCAAATCATGTCTTTTGCGATATTGTAAAAAATAGCCAACACACATAGGGATAGATGTACTCTTGGCTACGTAGCTTTATTTTTCTTTTTTTATATAAGACCAGCACCCAGGGGATGGCCCCTACTCATGCAGTGCATTGTGCTGGTACTAGGAAAATAGGTTATTGGAAGGAGGAGGAGCTTTTGCAAATGTCAAGCTATGACGCTAAGATTTAGCGGGAATATCAAAAACAGATGAAGCAACTGAACAAAAAAAAAAAACTCAAATCGGAACGTTCGGACCGCCACATGAGGACTAATCCGTGAACTTTTTGAACAAGGAGTATGCATAACGAAGATTACGTTAATAGCTTAGAGCTCTCATAGATTTAAAAGAGCAAGTCATTCTGGGAATCAATTGAGGTCGACTTCTTCTTGGTTCGTGTTAAAACATAAATTTTTGTTTCAAAGGTGTATTTTTTGATATTCTCAGCCTAAAGATTAAAATAATTGGTAGAGCTTAATACACGCAATTAATAAGAATGCACGCAATGGGTCCATTAACATTAAACACAAGTGCAGCCAATATGGTATAGTTTGAGTCAATTGATTTGGTATAGTACACCACATTACCTTGAAAAATAGAGCAGAATGACGAAAAATATGAAACAAGGAAATTGGTAGCAGATAATATGAGAAGAGATATACATGCTGTTTGAAATGGTGAAATGGGTATTATATTGCCATCAAAAACATTTGGTGTACCCTACATAACTTTTCAACGACATGCAAGAAACGATAACACCATTGAAGAACTTTTGGCAGTGAGCTTAGTTGACCTCCAGAATTAAGTGCGGATATGGAAAATGAATTGGTCAGATATATATTGGAAATCGAGTCACGATATTGGGAACTTACACGGGAAGATATAAGTGTTTCATGTTTTCAAATTGTCTCAATAAATACAATTTTCCATAAAGTTTTCTGTAATGAAGTAACGCACTGGAAGGTATTTGTTAAAGCGAAGTTAACTGTCATCGAAACTTTCGAGGCTTTAGAACTTCAATGGAACCAGTCCTGTCAGTGCTGGTTGTTTCTCTGGAGAAAATATCAATCTTTTTTATTGGGTATACAAATTAATAATATCGATTTGAACAACATATGGCATAACTATAACATATATAATACTTTGAAGGATAAATATCCGTCATTATAATTCAGTATACGAAGGACGTCAGAGCGTAAACACACATTTTTTTAATCGCTGTAATAATGTCGAATTTTGTGCCTAAAAAAGATGTTTTGCGGGGAAGTCTGATAACCTTCTTTCATTTGAAGAAAATGCCTGCTTAAAGTTGTCGATTGTTGCTAGAAGCTTACAGTCAACATGTACCAACTCAAAAAACATGTAAGTGATGATTTCGACACAGAAGACAAGGAGAGGCCTGGTCAGCCGAAAACGTTTGCAGGTGAGGAATTAAAAGCATTAATCGTCGAAATTGTTGTCAAACGCAAGGAGAACTTGCATTATCATTGGGAGTCACACAACAAGCCATATCTCTACGTTTAAAAGCATTGGGATTCATTCAAATGCAAGGAAATTGGGTTCCATATGAATTGAAGCCGAACAATGTTAAGGGTGATTTTGTATGTTGGAAATGATGCTTGAACGCTACAAAAAGAAGTCATTTTTGCATCGTTATTTTTACATTAAAAATACATTACATTAAAGATACACAACGATAACCCCAAACGCAAAAAGTCATATGTAAAGCCCCGACAACCAGCTAAATCAACGCCGAAGCCGAATATTAATGACGCCAAGATAATGCTTTGTATTTGATGGGATCTTAAGGGTATTTTGTATTATGAGCTGTTGATATCGGGTACGACAATCACAGCGTAACCTGTACCGAACACAATTGATTCGCTTGAAGAGTGCAATCAACGAAAAACGATCAGAATATTCAACCAGACACAAGGCCATAATCTTTCATCATGACGAGACTCAGCCAAATGTTGCAAAACCGGTCAAAAACTATTTGAAAAACAGTGAATGGGAAGTTTTGGTTTACCCGCATTATAGCTCAGATATTGTCATTTCTAACTATCATTTGTCTCGATCGATTCAGAACGTCCTCATTGGAATACGCTACACTTCAAAGCAGGGTATCAGAAATTGACTTGATTCAATAAGGAAAAATCAAATTGGTACGATGGCATTAGCGGATCAAGGGTCTCTGGTTACCGTCATTACTTGCATAAGCGTATGAGGCTCGTTTGTATCGCCGTTTTTTATACTCCTCCGTAAAAATTTCAACCCACTTATTATGGCGTACCATTTAGCTGGGTGGGTCCAAATTCCTTTTTCTAAGGAATGGTTTAGTCTTTTTTTTAATGAAACATAGCCGTCTGTAGCTGAACCCGTTCGGTTAATTGAATATCGATAGACCGAAAATATAATTCTATAGTCATATTACTGCCACCTCACGTCAAACACAAGCTTCAAATGTTGGATAATACATTTATGGACCCAATATAAAAGAAAAACTATAAACCCCATTTCGTGCGCATTTTTTAAGTCGCATGTAGATGGTCAAATCATATTAAAAATTTTATAATCTAAAAACAAATAGGTATAGCACATTAGCCGCACTTACTATACTTATACTTTTTGCATTTTAAATAATATCAAGGGGATTTTTGATTTGGTACCAAAATCAAGACAATTTTTGAGTGTTGAAAGGCCTCACCCAAAACAACGACATACATACGAGTAAAAACAAACAAAAAATAAAATATCTTTGGTACATTAAGCATTCACCAGAGTTATTCTTTTATTTATTTTTATCATTTCTTGTATAAAACAAGAATTTCATTTAAGTAAAGTATAATAAACGATATACATGTTATATAGAAGAGATGTATGTATTAAGAGTATTTCCTTGTAAGATGATGCAACAAACAAACAAAGAAGAGAAATTTCTTCTGCTCATATTATTTGCAACATATTAATGTTTAACATTAATATGGGACTAAAGAATAATAATTTACATGAATATCCTTCGCATTTCAGTTTAATAACTGTATTTTTAAAGGATTTCACAACTACAAATACTTAACTATAAAAAGCATATGCATTATGCATACACGCACACCAACAACAGCCATGTATATACATATGTGATGTGGAAAACGTAATAATTACACATGTAAGGATAAGTTTGCAAAATATATCTTTTATTCCTGCCTTTACATACAAAAAAAAAAAAAAAATAATAATAAAATAAAATAAAAAGTACCCACACACCTATGAAGAAATACTCATACATTTACATTTAAAGATATAACTTTTTAAGCAAATGTTTCCTGTTTGTCTTGCCTTAGTTTTGCTCTCTCCTCTCTTTCGTTTTTACTACCGCTCTGCACTATTTACTTTTATTTATTCGTATACGTATTTGTTTTTGTTTTGTTTTTTTGTTTTGTTTTTTTAATATTTAACAACAGCCATTATAACTCTTTCATTGCAACTTTGTCTTATTCTTGTGTCTCCTTTTGCTTATCATTTTTATTTTGTGTTGTTTCTGTTGCAGATTTTATTGTAGCACTCAAGGATGTTTCAGTAACGATACCACAAGCTGTAAAACGTGGCAGTAATGCAATGCTAACATGTAATTACGATATGGAAAATGATACTTTATATTCAGTAAAATGGTATAAAGGACGACGAGAGTTTTATCGTTATACACCAAAGGAAAATCCGGCAATGAAAGTTTTTCCCAGCCAGAGTGGTCTAAATGTAGAGGTAAGTTTTCTCATATATTTTATTCTACTAAACAAACGTATCAGCAGAGTAACAACTATTATAACTGAGACCAGGTAAATTCCAAAGTAGAGTCGAGTTGTGAAATTATTACGGAAACGGAAAATAAAACATTAACCGATTTTGTTCACCATTTTTTTTTTTTTTTTTTTCAAGAATACTTGTCGAAATTTTATGAGAACAATCAACACAAATGCAACAACAAAGAGAAAAAATTAAAAAAAATAAAAATCATGTCATAAAATTGTTTAATGAGGAGAACAACAGCAAAAACAAACCTCATTAACAATACATTGAATACGAGTACATTGCATAATAATAATAATGATAATAATGAAATATATTATCGATCGATCGATTGCATTTAATAAACATTGAAGTTATTAAAAAAAATATATATTTTTTTGCAATATTCTCTCGTTTTAAATTTTATCCGTCGCCATAATTTGCAATAAAAAGAATAAAATTATCAACAACAACAACTACAAAAACACAAAAGGGTTGCTGCAATAAATGTATTATAATCATTTATAAAAAATTACAGTTTTTTTCTCATTTTCTTTTTTAAATTAAAATTACAATTCAATAGCATTTTAGTCGCTACAACGTTAAGGTAACGCACTAACAAAGGCAAACAGAAAAACAGAAAAAAACAAAAACAAAAAAAAAACAAATTATTTATAAAACTGCTATTATAATGGCTGTTAATAATGCAATATTTTTGAAATTATTTTTTTCTCTGATTTTTTTGTGTGTTTTTTTTTCATAATTTACATATTACAACAGTTGTTCTTGCTATTAATGAGCAGCGTTTTCAACACACTACTGATTACTTTTCTCTTTCGCATGTTATTGCAAATGCGACAGTAAAAAGTAGCGTTGCATGAATTAATTAAAAGGAAAATGCAATTTTATTTACAAAGTGTGGAGATCAAATTACTTCAATGGTAAATTGTCAAAGAGGATTAACTCTAATAACTTCACTCATTTTAATAAATTACAGCAGTGGATTTAAAAACTTCACCGTGCTGGTGACAACGAATAATATTTGGAACTTTAATTGTGAATTAAGAATATTTAATTAAATTAATGGTTTAATTTAATGAAATTTAAAAACTTTCCCGAGAAAAAAACCGACAATAAATTCAATTATTCATTGAAATGGCTTAAATGGGAATAAATTTTGAAAAACATTTTTCAAATGACAAATAAGTCAGACGTTCAACACTCATTTTCTATTACTTTCTTTAACATATAAATCAAAACTAAAATGAAAATTAATAATAAAAGTGCCACATAAACCTCATCTAAACCAGAAGAAAAAGGAGAAATATTAGTAAGAGTAAGAGCATAATGAGAAATGAAAGAAAGAATGACACAACCTCTGTATCAAATACATTACTCACCTTTTCATTTTTCTGTACTTCTTCCCCATAAATAAAATGAAAAACCGTAGCAATATTAGGTACAATATATAAAGAAGAAGAGAGTGGAAAAGAAGCAGCAGAATACTAATTTTCATGACTTGCAATTTGCATTTTGTTGAAAATTATAACTCAAGGCATTATTGAACGACAAAAAAAAAAAATTAAAAAAATATCCAATATTCGGTTCAGAACGAAAAGAAAAATTCAAAAATAATATGAATAATTTGTGTGCTTCTCGTTACTTTGACTTCAACTGCCTTCAACTCTAGCTCCAGCATCTCAAGGCGGCAGTGAACAAAATCAAAGAATCTCCTCTACTCGTCGTTCATATTTTATTTCAGTAAAAAAATTTCATTATGCGTTGCTCATGTACGCTTTCATTTAAATTTGTCTCGTTTTCTTTTTTCATTAATTATTTTTGTTTTTTGTTTTTCGCTTTTTTATTTCAGCGCAATCTTTCCAATCAAAGTCATGTCGTTTTATTAGCCGTACCTCTTAATATATCAGGCAAATTCACTTGTGAAATATCCGTAGAGGCGCCTTCATTTCAAACAGCCATGGTTTCCGGTGAAATGGAAGTTGTAGGTAAGTTGTCTGATGAATTCCTATCAAATCCTTTTCTATATATATGTACCAGTATATGTATGTAAGTTGCTTGGTCCTTTAGTGAGTGGGCGAGTGTAATAAAAACCAATCAAAAAAAGAGAGAAATTCGAAAATGTGTTAAACAAAAATGTGAGTTATAGTGATGGAGGAGGGTGGCATGAGTAAAAGTTGTACATTAAAAAACTAACTATGCAAACATTGCTGGGTGTTGGAAGAAAGAAAAAAACAAATTAATTAGACAAATGAATTTTTGTGGTATTTCTTTTCGAACTTTTTTCTTCTTTTTTTTTGGCAACCATTACCATTATTTTTTCATTTCTCTTTTTCCAATAACCACAATTACCCTGTAAAACATTTACGGCCGCTGCTCTCTTTTTTATTAAACATTAAAGTCTTTTTGTTTTGTTTTATTTTTTTTTGTGCATATTTAACAGTGTGACACACACACACACTCTCCATAATTTGGAATATGCTGGGAAAAAAAATTAATTAGATTTTCTTATAAATTTATTTTTTTTTTTTTTCTTTCTAAACGCCCTATAATATTAATTGAATATTGGCAAATACGAGTATGCTAAGGTAAAAAGTATTTAATTAATTTTAGTGCCATAGAATTGTTAGGATAAGATTCCTGCTTTAATTTGTATTTTTAAAAGTTAGAATACAAACTTGATATAAATACATGCATACATAGTTATTCCTCTTTTTTAATATTAAGGTACTTTCCTTACTGTAATCATTATAATTCGTTTCATTTTTGTTTTTGTTTTCTCTCTCTTCCGTTTTCATTTATTTTGCTGTAGAATTACCCGAAGAGCAGGCTACCGTAACGGGCATACAGCCACGTTATCGTATCGGTGATTTGGTTGACGGCAATTGCTCAATTAAATACTCTAAACCAGCTGCTAATTTGACATGGACTATTAATGGCATAGTGGTAAGTATTCAGGTTCTTTCTGCATACCACCAACCGTGGCAGCAGCAGCAACAACAACAATTCTTTGTACAATACAACCGAAAGGCTTATTACACATTTTATGATGGCATTAAAATCAATGAGAAAATCATTTTCAGTCCAATGCTAAATCAAAATGTTCGCATAAAAACTTAGAGTAGGCCGGGTGAGTGGAATGATATAAAGATTTAGCCGTAGAGATTAATGAGTATGGAGCAACTGTTCTATTGACAAATACAATTTTATGGGGATTGCCAATTAAGATTTTCAATGAAAATCAAGGAAATCGAATTGAAATTTTAACATGCGAATGTATTGTTTGTTTTCATTATTTTGGCAAAAGTTGAAATTTGTTTGTCAATTTTTTGAAAGAAATTAAAAGAGTCATAGGTAAGAAAGTAAAGTATTAAATTATTTAAAGTCCACAAATACTGATTCACACACTTTTTGTTTGTATTTTCTTAACTATCATCATGCCTTCATTGTTCTGCAAATAAATTTCACATCATTAGTTGTCTTCTGACAAGCACTTTTTCGTCATACACTTAAACATACAAAGACAGAGTAAAACACTGCACAATCTATTAGACTCCACTGCCTTTTTTTTCGCCATCAACGCCACTAGTCAAAGTCAACTGAAGTCATTCAATATTCCACAGACTACTTGAGTGAAATGAATGGCTTTAGCGTAGTGGTGGCATTCTCGATTAAAAATTTTCGTTGAGATTTACTTCATAATTGTTACGATACAGTAGTTAAACTTAAAAACCGCAATAACATTGTTTTTCATCATTTCTCTTTCTCACTTTAAGTAGAAGCGAACTGCCTGAAAAAAAAAAATAAAATCAAAGACTGACTACTCCTTGCTCTACTTAATCATTCAACCGTAAATCTATTCACTTTTGAAAAAAGACAAAAAAAAAGAAAAATAGAAACGTTAGAAGAAGCACAATGTTGTGTTGTTTTAGATAAAAAGAAAAATATTCAATAGATTTCTTGAGACGCCACAGCCAACAGAAGAAAATATTTTTCTTCATACAGCAGAGACTACAGACAGACTGAGAATGTACGAAGCAAATATTGAAGAAACGCACCACATAATGGTCATGAATGTCCTGTTTGCACATTTAAATAAATAAACAAGCCAACAAGAACAACAAAGTGTACTTCAATAAAAATATTCCGAGTGGAAAACAGAACAAAAACGGGTTTATATAGAAGGGCCTTTTAGTGAAAATTTTACTAAGAAATATAGTTTTTTTTGAAGATTTCTTCTATGAGCAGATATTCGTGGCTTAGAAGTCCTTAATATTTATATTTTCTAAACTAATTTTTTTATATTTCTAAGGCTGCTATACTCACTTTATATTACAAAATATTTCCTCTTCCTTCCATTGTATCTCCTTTTTGCGTATATTTTTTAAATCTTCGAAAATAAGTTTCCATTTTAAGATTTTCCATAAAATTGTATGTTTTAAGTAAATTCATAAAAAAATAGTTCATTTTTCTTATTTGGTTTCTGTATGGACTGATAAATATTTATAAATTGATTTCATATTTTATGGTTTATTTAAAAATACAACATCAACAGTAAAAACTTAAAAAAGAAAACCAAAAAAGTTATGAAAATATAGTTGGCGTAATAAGCCATAACAAAATAAAAGATAAATATTTATCATTGTGAATGAGTCAGTAGAAAAATGACTCTAAAGTGGCATAATAATAAGCCATTCTTTTTGCAGTGGAATTCAATACACTGAAGTACTTTTTAGCATTAACCAATGTGAGAAGATAAAAATCAGAATAAAAATTTTAAATTATGAAGCTTTATAATATGAAAGGAAACATTTTATTTGATGGCTTAAAAGAAATTGCATTTTTTAGCTTTGATTCTGGTTGAATATTAATTAATTTAAAATTGTTGCGAACAACGTTCAAGAAAAAGTTTCCCTGCATATAGTATAACTTTAAAAAAATCTTTTTAAATATGTATTTATCAGCAAAAAACAAATTGTTTTTCTTCTCGTACGCACAGCTGTCAAAACAAGTAACCACGGAGAGCTATGTTTGCTCCAATAGCCCGCGAAAAAAAAATAAAACTACTATTGTCCGGCAATAAAATATTGTTACGTTTACCATTTTACCATTTTACGTTACCATTTTTTAAAACGTGTGAGTTCTTTTCACTTGCGTGAAAATAAAATAAAAACCGCTTTGTTGTTGTTTTACAGTTTTTATATTCTCACTTTATCTTTATACAGTTTATCTAAATACAGCAACTTAATATTCGCTTATACAACACTTATGGTCACTCTACCTGCTCAAAAATGTATGGGTCAAACAAAAATTTTTTTTTCAATTTTTTTCGATGTAAATGGCTTAAACACCACGATGTCAAGTGTTCATAACCATTTTCTCTCACTACCTATCCATAACTGTATAGAAATGGCAGGTTTTTTTCAATTTTTTTCCGTGTATGTTTTATATTTCGAATTTTTTGTCCGTGTATTGAAGTAAAATATTGTTTTTTTTTTAATTTTCTCGGTATATTTGACTGAATTATCACGTTGTCGGGGGTTCTCAGCCAGATTTCTCACTCTACCTGGTTAAAAATATATGGGTGAAAAAAAATTTTTTTCAACTTTTTTTTCGGTGCAAAGAAAAGATTGAAAACTACGCACTACCTATCCATAAATGTATAGAAATTGTATGTTTTTTTTAATTTCTTTCCGTGTATGTTTTATATTTCTAATTTTTTGTCCGTGTATAGAAGTACAATCTTGTTGTTTGCATTTTTCCAGTATATTTGACTGAATTATCACATTGTCAGTGGTTCTCAATCAATTTTGTCAATCTACCTGGCCAAAAATATATGGGTGAAAAAAAAAACTTTTTTCAATTTTTTTTCAATTTTTTTTTTCGGTGTAGATGGCTTGAAAACTACTACGTCAAGTATTCATAGCCTTTCTTTTCGCATTACCTATCCATAAATGTATAGAAATGGTACGTTTTTTTCAATTTTTTCCGTGTATGTTTGTTTTCGTTTTCACATCATAATCCTCCAGTTCACACTTTTCACTAAATTTAGCCAAGACACTCACCAAATAAATAATTTTTTAATATAGCCAATTATCTTCTAATTAGTTAATTGTAATGTTAATTTTAAACATGTGAGATTATGTTACCCAAAGATAGTCGAATTGGCAATACCGTCAAATACACAAATCAGTACGGCAATACTAGGGTAACACATTATCAACTTTTACACAAACCAATAGACAAAAATCCCAGAATATAGTCCCTGATGTAGTGTGTTTTCGTTTTAGGCATTTTTATTTTCGTAACAATATGTAGCATTATTTTTTTGTTCACCATTAAGAATGAAAAACAATATGTGAAACAACGTTTGCATAAACTTAACTTTTGACTCAAATATTTCTCCGACTGCAGATAAACCAAAAGTAGTATGTATTAGTACTTATTATTACTGCGTGTACCATATATCTCTTCTTCAATGCAACCAGTTATTATAAGACTGAATTCGTTCAGAAAATTATATCTTAAAAATCTACAAGGGAATACGAATATGGCTTTATGCCGATGTGCATTTATTAAATTTCTACTTTTAAGAGCAGAAGAACGTTCTGATCATTTCTTTCGGAAATAACTTATGTATTAATAGAGATTCTCGGATCCTGTTTAGGAATTCAAATTTCCAACTTGACTGGCGAGATTACCCTTAGTTTGCAATAGTACCAGCCCGGAGAATATGTATTAAATTTAACCATGTTCCTACGATTATCGGATCTACGCTCTGGAACGAGCCGAAGCCCAGTCGGATAGGGATTGTCAACTCAGCTATAGCTGTACCAACCGGCAGTTTTTTTCAAGGGAGGACATTCCACCAACAGGAGCTCTGTTATAATAATAACAGCAACCACTTTTGTATCATTGATTACACGGTACGACAAAAAGAATGAATGTGATGCACAATTTCTGATAGGCCCTAACAAATACAACAACAATCTGGTTTTGAAATTTTATTCAGTTAAGAGTAAAAAACCCGTTTTTCGTACCTTCGGACAGATGGGGCGATACCTACTTTGAACTTCGGTAAAGCATATCAGGGCAGGTTACCTTCCAGGGTTGAGTGGGCTGCCAGTCAAAAGATGACACAATACAGGGTCGGATTTTTACTCTGAAGATCTAAAACGCAGGGTCTCTCTCAGACTACCCAATTACACTGTTTTTCAGGCAGAAGTCTAGCCATAGATAGGGCTGAGTGCACTATTTTAGGGTTCTCCCTGTATCTCGTACGCCCCTCTACGTGCGTCGTCGATTTTGTTGGATAAATGGGCACTGAGCAGGATGGAACATTGGTAGACTAATATCACCACTTATAAATATCTAGAATGCTTTGCCTTCTCTTTCTATGGAATGGACTAGGGTCCCTTCTCTTTTCGAACAAAACTACCAGGCAGTGTATGATAAGTCGCATGTCGGAGCGCATAGTCATGGCTTCTGGAAGAGTCAATGCTGAAGTTGATTAACTACGTCAAGGGTATTTTTAAACTAAAGATACTAACGGTGTATTTATAGACTTATTTAATAGAAATCGCATTATTATTTGAATTAATGAAGGAGACATAACTGGCTGTTACTTCAAATTATGTATGTAAAGGCAGTCCCAAAATTAACGCAAGATTTTAATTTGTTGCCATTTATGCAGTAAAGTGTTGGCAACCCTGAAATTCGACAGCTGACAATTTCGGGTTAGTAAAAATGGAGCGTTGAACGATAGAACAACGTGTCCTCATTATTGAAAAATATTTCAAAATGATGAAATCTTGGTAGCCGCAGTTCGAAAATTTCGTACAAAATATGGTCGGAATAGTGTTTTAACTTCGACAACTGTAAAGAGATTAATTAAAAAATTTAAGGAGACTGGATCCGTTGGAGATACCAAACACACTGGTCGTCCAAAAATAAGACGATCAAATGCTAATATCGAAGCAGTGCGTGAGAGTGTCGATGGCAGACCTTAAGTCGGCGTCGTGGGCAAGAACTGCAAATTTCAAGAAGCACTCTACAGCGTATACTCACTAAAGATCTGTGTCTCTATGCTTACAAAATTCAATTAACACAACAATAAAAGCGAAGAGAGTTCTTTAAATGGATTGTTGAACATCAACAAATGGATGATGATTTGTCGAGCAAAATCATCCTAAGCAATGAAGCACATTTTCAACTTGATGGCTTTGTTAATCACCAAAACTGCCTCTGTGATTGTCGAAAAATAAATGCAGCCACATCGTGTTACAGTTTGGTGTCGACTTAGTTGGTCAAGCATTGACTGTTACTGGTTTTGGAAATCGCGACATGATAGCATAGTTCTTTCTGCCGAAATAGGATGATATTAATGTAGCCAATATGTGGTTTCAGCAAGGCGATGCTACATGCCTTACAGCCTGTAAAACAATTCAATTATTGCTTGAGACAATTCTAGTTTGTGCACTCTCTTGTTTCAGTGATCAAAATTTGTCCCCTAGATTTATCACCAATAGACTTCTTTTTAGGGAGTTATTTGAAATCATAGATCTAAGTTTTGAACTGTCACACAATTACTTCTACAAACGTATTATAAGTTTAAGTTTAAGTTTTTTGTTGTGAAGTACAATTATTCCAGTTGGAAATGAAATGTTATTTCATTCATATGGCTGGCGCGGCTGGCCTCACAGTACCCCATTCCATTGGACCAATTTTCGAGAACTTTTTCGAGAATATGGGGTTTTATCTTGACAATGGCATCACGAATGGTGGTCTTCAAATGCTCAATTATCTCTGGTTTGTCGGCATAACACTTACCTTTAACGGCGCACCACAGAAAATAGTCCAACGGTGTCAAATTGCAGCTTCTTGGCGGCACTAAACTGATTGTGCCATGAGATGTTTGGCAGTTGCACCATACTGTTGAAATCAAACATCGTTCACATCAATACCATGAAGAGCGGGCACAAAACGATCAGTTATCATGGTGTGATAGGAGTCTCCATTAACCGTATTGGTTGCGAAATATGACACATGGGCCATTGACGCCTCTGCTCCACAATCCGCACAAAACAGTCACTCGTAATGTATGCATTGACTTCTGGATTTGGATTTTCTGAGCCCCAAATAAAGCAATTCTGCATAGTAATGTACCTGCCAAGATGAAACTGAGCTTCATCCGAAAAAATGATTATAAATGATGACAAATTTCCAATAAATCCCAACGTTACTCAAGCGTAAATCGATTCATTCCGTTTAGTGGAGATCACATACTTTATTTTATGTCTAAATAGAATGACACGCTGGTTCAAATTTGAACTTTTAAATTACCCACCCTATATAAGTAATTATTCATCTATATTGTAACTTGGGCTTAAAGTGTTGAAAGAGCAATCAAATCTCTTTCCGATAGGCTAGTGCGTGTAGTATGTTAAATCGGCATATAAAGCATAAATGGTCGTTTATCATAAAAACAAATACGAAAAAGGACACAGAACTGAAATAAATAAAAAACAGTCAAGTAATACTCAGCTATGGAAATAGAAATATAATCACAACGAATACAAAAATTGTAAAAAGAAAATAACGAAAACGACAAACATTGTTTCTCATAAAATCAAAACCAAAAAATAAAAAATAAAAAAATAAAAACAACGCAGTCTTTACTATCGGAATGAAATAAACGAAAGTCTACATACCGTCCTTAAAAAAATTATTCTCTATTTTGTAGCTCCACCGTAAAAGTATGCAACAATAAATAAACGCTGTAGATGTACTCGTAAGTGTGTAGGTGTATGCGTGATACTTTACAGGCCTATAAATTGAGGTCTATAGCAGCGGGACAGTTTTTCCATTTTTTTTTTTTTTCAACAACATTTTGCGTGATATCACGTCGCTTTGGTACTTTCATTTTTGCCTGAACCGTTAGACATTTCAGCCAATTTTTTTTTTACACTTTACTTCCTCTGCAATTCGCAGTATGAATGGCATTTATGACTGAAAATCTTTTGCTATTTCTAAAACATAATTCACATTTTTGTGCCATTTCGCATCGTTATGCGAGTGAGTGTAAGTATGTATGTATGTGCGTACATATGTGTGTGTTTGTAACTGATTTATCTTGCCTATTTCACTTTTTTGTCTATGCTTTTTAAATTTAAATTTTTTTCTATTAAAATTGCTTTATTTGTTTTAGAAGTTGATGGTTTTGTTATTTTTATTTCATTCTATGGTTTTAGTTCACATATTGCGTTAAGTCCCTTTTCTCGGTCAAAGCTATTAAAATTCTTTATTTTTTGGTAATTCTATCTGTATGTCCCTCTCTCATCATGAGTTTTTTACAATTTGTCATGTTTAGTTTTATTTTAATTTCATTTTTTTTTTTTATAGAACAGCCATAATTCTTTTTTTTGACTATCTGTGAATCATATACAGGAAATTATTGTTATTTTTTCTCGATTTATTCTATTTTTTTACAATAATCTGTTCAGGCCAAATTTTCCATGCATAAATTGTTAAAAATTTAAAATCTATGTGTATGTTTATACATATTTATTTTTTATTACTGGTTTATTTTATGGCATGAACGAAATAAAATAAAAAAAATATCATAGAAAACATAAACATGTTAACAGTAATAAATAAATTAAATTGTTTTCCATGGTAGAAAAAAGATTTGTTTAATAAACAATGAAAGAATTTTTTATTTAAAAAACAAAATTTTTGTTTAATAAAACAATTTAGATTCTTTTAGAAAAAAATTTCTACAAATAATTCTTTATTGAATCTATTTTTATATGAATTTCAATTTAAGTAAAGATAAAAATTAAACTGGACTTAGCATTTTTATAAAAAAAAAACAAACGAAATTTCATTTAAGCGATTTAAAAAAAAAAATATTTTTAAATCAGACAAAAATATTAAAATATTTCCTTATTTTAGTTTTTTTTTCACTTTAAAATGCATTTTAATTAATTTGTTAAAAACAATAAAATTTTTATTTTTCTTATATTTATGCGAAATGGTAATTTAAGAGCCGTAAAGAGACAAAGCGAAAACTAAAACAAATAATAATTCAGGAAATATTCCAAAAAGTTTTTTAAGTTCAAGCCCAAAAAAAGAAAAAAAGAAGCAAAAAACAAAAAAAAAACATAATTCATTAAGGTTGACAAGGACATTTGAGGAAAACAACATCAAAATATAAAAACTTTCAGAATATCAAGTTGAACTAACTGCCTGTCATGGCTTTCATTTTAGCAAATAATGTTTCGAGTAGAAAACCATGATGAAAAAAATATGTTTAAAAAACCTATTCAAGCGTCAATGGTGTTTATTTGTTCTGTTACTTTTGTACCCAAAAAGTCTATTACAAAAATTCTCAGCATCTCAACACTTCTCAGAAAAAAAAAAAAAATAAAAAAAATAAAAAAAATTAGCCAACAAAAATGTGTAATGAAATGAAGGAAAGTAGACATAAAATTTTTCCATAAAAGCAACTCATAAAGCATGTCAGTAGAAATTGTTTTTTATTTTTTGTTTGTTTTTTGTGACCCTAGACACCATAAAGTGTGAACATTTTGGTTAAACACAGAAATTTCTTATTAAAAATGCGAACTACTTTGAAAATGTGTACAGGAGTTGGGCAGACTTGAAATATTTTTCTTGTTTTTTTTTTCTACATCAGAAACAGGAATTCTAAATATAATTTAGCAAAAAACAAAAAACAAATTGATTGACCACAAACGCAAAACCTAAAAAATAGAGACAAAAAGACATTCAAAATAACCACAATTGCAAATTTATGAGTTTAAAGGATAAGAAATTCAAAAGATTTTTATTGTTTTATTTGGTTCGCTATATGTATGTAATTGTTTTTAGGTGCCTCCGCATCATATCAAAACGTATCAAATCGAAAAGTATGAAGAAACAAATTTGGAATCCGTAATGAGTGCCGTACATTTTATGGTGACCACACAGCATTTTACAAAAGGACAAATGAGGGTAAGGATAAAACATTACTTTCATTTTTACGACAGATAAAGAGAAATTGTTGTGGTTTAATTGTTTTTTTAATATCGATTTGCAGCTTAAATGTACAGCCTCTATATTCGATATATTCAAAGAGGAAATTGAAAGTGTTATTGAGGAGGATAGACCCCGTATAATGGCTTCGGGTCAGTCATATCCGCCCGATCATGGTTATGGTGGTCACGGTGATGCGGATGGCTACGAACAGAATGAATCATATTTAACATATTTTTCAGGTGAGTAAAAAAGGAAACATATTTCAAAGTGTACATCAACCTTCGGCCCTTTCTAGTCAAACTGTATAAAAACTAATGCCTATTATATCTTTAATCTGTTTCTAGCTCCTAAGTCTTCGGCTTCGCGTTCAGCTGAATTTATGGCTTGGAAGTTTTTGAAATTTTCAAAACAAAAAATCTTTAAATCTTATAATATGCTATCGAAGTTAGTCGATGTAAGAAATATTTATATTTTAGAAAGCCCATTAATAACTAAACTTGTCAACAATGTGAAAAATTATCTGCTTGAAATCGATCAAATTAATATCAGCACAGCGTGTTCGCAACAAATACAAAACATACTTTTAAAATGTTTTACAACTTTAATGGTCATATTATTCTTAATGACAGAGTTTTTGCGGAAATCTTTAAGGAATGAATTTCAAATGACAGATGAAAAGCAAGTGGCCTATAATTGCACTGAAAGTATCAAGCAAATGCCAAAGAATCAAATTAAGAAGCATTTCAAATCGATGAATTTATGGCATAAAATGCGACATCGGCTAGAAAAAGCGAATCAACATGAAAATGAAATCTGTTATCAAGATGCCAATAATGATGATGATGACTGTCAGCAAACACAACAACAAAAACAACAACAAAATGATAAACACTGTTTAGTAGCTGCAAATCAAAATGTCGTCAATGAAAATTTCTTACCAAAAGATACAAATATTACTACAGTCGAGAGAAATAAAAAGGAAACTATTGCTACCCGAATTTCAACAATCATTGATTGCCAACATCAAATGTCACAAACACTTGCTGTGATGCGTCTACGTTTTTCCCCCCATATAAATACATACTCTACGCCACCATTATTTACCTCTTTATTGCCAGGATCATCATCATTATTAGATTGGACATTGTCATCATCATCTTCATCATCGTCATCATTGTCGAGTACTACTTTGGGTTATAGAAAAACGTATGAACATGATAGTTTTCCATTATATACTTCTCTGGATGCGTCTAAAAGCAATAACGCCAAGTATATGTCAAAGGATCAAACATTATTGATGACTTCTACTGTGACTGCAACAATGACTCCCACAGCTGTTGATGCTGATATTGATGTTGATGTTGCTGCTACAGTTGCTGTTCTTCTTTTTCTTTATTCAGAAACGACTTGTGCAACAACATCTAATAGTTCGGCACCCTCAACAGCAACAACGCACTGCACATACATTTGCTCATATAAAACATCATTATCGTCATCTCCATTAGCATCAGCATCACTTGGTGGAGCATTAGTTTTAGACTCAAAGTTATTACACACATCTGTTGTTGTATCCTCGCTGAAATCATTCACATTCTTCTCACTCCCTCTACTATCTCCCCCATACCATTTACTATTACTTTTTGTACGGAATAACTATTTAATGGCGTTTATTGGTGAATTGCTATTGCATCAGTGCTGATGTTAAAATGATGATGAATGACGGCATTCTTTCTTTCTCCTCTCCTCTATTCAATCCAGCTCTCAATCGTTGGCAACAACAATCAAATAAGTTTAGATTTCTTGATTTTATTTTTTATGCACAAAATTCATATATTTTTTCAATAAATATTACTTTCCTTTCCCCCCACCCCCTTCACCAATCATGCTGTAATTACATTATAACAGACGAACACACAATGCCACACCAACCATCACAACAACAACAACAATAATAATAACTTTAAAAGAGAGCTTAACAATATGATTTTGCAAATAGTTATGCTGAAAAAAACTGATGGAGGAGGGTACTAAAGTAGAAATTCAAAATAAAAATATTGAAATAATGAGAGTAAAAAACAAAAACAAAAAATAGACAAACAAAAAAGTTGTATTCGCGTATGTTAGTATTTAAGTGTTAAGTGTTATATTTAATTTTTTTTCTCTTTTATTTCTTTTGTAAAATTCGAAATGATGAAAACAAGAACAAAGAAAACTCCATGTAAAAAAATTAAATTATTTATGATTTTTTATGCTGATTACAGTTATTAATAATACAACAAATCAAATAAGGAAAATAGTAATAATTATTAAAAATAATAAAATTTTATTCAAAATACACTTAAGTCTTATACCATGTTCAGACATAGATTTTAATTGAGTCAATTAACTTCTAAATTGAACTATCGAGTATGCTGTTCACAAATAGCACAATTAAGTTGACTTAATTAGCATTTTATTTAGCCATTTATGATTTTGAATCAAACTCAATACCCAAATTAATTAATTTTGACAATACATATTTCATATAACATTGTACAGTGTGCTAAATCCGCATTCGTACAACCACAAAAATTAATTTGTTGAATTTTATTATTTTTCTAAAAAAAAAACGATATTTAAACATGTGCCATTTTGTATTTGTTTTAAGTAATAAAAGCTCTTTATTTAAAAATGTAAAAATATATTTTTTAGTATTTATTTTATTAAAATTTAATAATTTTCAAAATGCTATATGAATATGGATTTTCCATACTGTAGGTAGTTGTCAGTTAACTATGAGTTCATACTCCTCATTCTAAATTTTTACACGGAGTTGGATTGTAAATTCGTCTCAATTAATAAAGCAAATAATTACGAATTAAGCAATTAATTAATTGTGCTATCTTATGGTAAATTGAGCTCAATTAAGGCTTTTATTTCCTAAAATTCTCTAATTTTTAATTAAGGCTTATGTGTGAACATGATATTAAAAAACGTAACATAATAATAAAAGTTTAGGTAACAAAAAAAAAAAAAATTATTAAAAATAATTAATTTTTGAGGATAAATTGGAGAAGAAAAAACAAACATTTTTATTTGTTTACTAAGCCTTCAGTATGAAATCTCTCGCAGAAACATAGAAAAATTAAATTAAACAAATTCGCATATGAAATTTGAGTCTTTCTTTTGCTATTCTTTCAATTGTAAATATTGTACATAAAACATTAGCAATTTTTAAAACATGTTTAGGGTAAATTGGAAAATTCATGAAATAACAAAACAAAATCCATTTTGGGGAAAATAATTACCGTTAAAAATCATATTTCGAAAAAAACACAAGAAAAATAGAGAATTTTATTAAAATTAAACCATATTACGAAAAAAACATTATTATTTCTAAACTTTTAGGCCGCAAAAACAAAATTAATAATTAATAAAAATATAAGAATTGGTTAGTTTGAAGAAAATCGAAAAAAACGGTAACTAGTTCCTTAATTAAGAGATAATTCAAGTAAATTTTCATTCATCCACGTATTGAAAGTAAATTTTTGTTTAATTTTTCAACTCATTGACTTTATAAATCAAATGCTTAGTAAATAAATTTCAATTTTATTTTGTACAAACGCTTTTCTTTATTTTTAAGCCAGAAATACTTGTAAATTAAAATTAAATAAAAACTCAGAATTGTAATAGAAATTAAATTTCAAGAAAGATTATACGAGTAAGTCACACATTCTGAAGGAAATGGTCTTGATTCCGTACTTGATCGATCGATTTAGTTTTTTCTTGTCCTACATATTCCGAAAGAATTTGTTTAGACTTCGTAGACAGTTGCTTGAACGATGAGAAGACAGACGAAGAGGTGGTCATTCATTTTTTAATGACTTTTCGTAATTTTCATCTTGTTGTTTCATACATTCTATTGTCATTTTAATACTCTTAGATAAACATGCATACGAAAGAAAGGGCAAGAAAAAATGATAATTGAAAAAATGTCTTCCCATCTTTCAAAAAAAGCGTAAAAAAGAGGTCTCATTCAAAGCAAAAATTAAGAGAACTTTTTAATGAAAATAAACAAAATTTCTTATATTTGTACCAATTTTTCTTCATATTGTGCCCGAGAAGTAGACTTTAAAAGAGAAAAATTATAGAAAAATGAAGAAAATTTTCGTTATTTTTTTCTGTAGAAGCCAATTACGGAATTAATACCAGTTTCGATCGAAATTGAATTCTACGACATACTCGTACCTATTAATAAAGAGAGAAATTGTTTTTAATTTTACATTATGCTTTTAGGTTGATAAAATATATACATAAATATATAAAATTTCTTTAAATCTAGTATTTAGCAAGAAAGTGTTGTGCCAATGGTCTTCCTTAAGTTATCATTAGTGAAAGATTATATTATGGTTCTTCTTACTCATCAAGAGGTTAACGAAATTAAGGAGAACTTTAAACAGATTACAATTTCATTTTATTATTTTATAATCAAATCAAATTGCTGTTTTCGAATTAATTCTTCATTTTGTTTCTTTATTAATCATAATAAAACTTGTTATTTCTTCAATTCTTTCAATATTGTTTGTAGGGCAGTAAAGTATCCATTTAATTGAAGTGAAGAAAAGCTATGTATGTATAGTTTAAGAGAACAAATTCTATTGATTGATGATATATTGTAAATATACATAAATAGTTATAAAATTATATATAAAGAAAAGTATTAAAAAAAAGCAAATAAAATGTATGTAAATTATTTATAAATGAATATAAAAATAGCACTAAAATTAAAAGAAAATACAAATAATAAGTAAATAAAAACAAATACAATAACCATATAAAGATAATAAAAACAAAACCGTAAATAAAAAATAATTAACATATATTATAGGATATTACTACCTAATACGGTATACATTTATGATATTGTAAAATAGTTAAAAAATATACTGATTTAATTAAAATAATATATATATAAATATATAAAATAGTCATATCTTAAAAAAAATAATTATTATTATTATTAAACCGATAATAAAACTAAAATTGATTAATTTAAATAAGAAACAATAAAAATAAATTAACATTGAAAACAAATAAATGAAAATAATAATTAAACATTATTTTGCAAATGAATATAAATAAAAAACAAAAATACATAAAATTTAAATAAAGAAAATAAAACAGATAAAAAACGTTTTCTTAAAAACCCACAAATGATCACAAAAACTCTTTTCAAAAGCATGAAGTGATATATTTTACTTTGTCTTCTGTAGGGGCATGTATGTATACATACCCTTATAGATACATGTTTGTTGTTTAGCCGATTGGTTTTAAAGAAATTGCGAAACTTCACACCTTACTCTGAAACAGTGTGTCCTTTTTAGCATTTTTGCTGCTAAATTTAGCATTTTTTATTTTGTTTCAACAATAAATTTTCCATTTATATTTCAACTCTGTATTTAGCATTTTTTAGCTGTACTCCGTAAAATATATTTGATTGAAATATTAAAGAAAATTATTTTATTAACCGTAATTATGAAACCATTTTAATTTCATCAACTTGGTAGTTTTTGAAATATTTTTTTATGAATACTTGCAAATTTGCTTTAAGAATTGGCTTACGTACCTTGCAATCATTAATTTAATATTTTTTTTTCTCTCTTGAGACCAACACCAAGGGGATAACCACTACTCATGCAGTGCATTGTGTTGGTACTAGGAAAATAGGTTGTCTGTGAATGCTCGATTTAAAATTGCTAATGTCGTAAGTGGCAGAGAAGACATTCGCAGGAAGGTTATTCCACAAACGAACAGTGCGACTAAACAACGAATTCTCCCTATAATGCGTTGTGCGATATACTGGACAATCAACTACAAAGGGATGTACGCTACGAGAAATACGACTACTACATAAGAATTTATGATTACTACGAATTAGTTCCTTAATTTCGTCAGAACACATTCCGTTATAGTATCGACAGTGCTCTAATGAATCGATACAGTTGGCTACCCTACCGTCATTAATAATAGCCTTTGTCCCCTGCTGTACGCAGTCGTGAAGCTCCAAAATAGACTTTGAAGCACCAGCCCATACATGAGAGTTGTATTCCAATTTGGGTCGGATATAGGTTCTGTAAATATTAAGGAGATCAGATGGAGTAAAGTAATTCTTGCATCGTCTTAAAAAACCGAGGCACTTGAATGCTTCTTTCGACACTCGAAATATGTGAATTCTTATGCCCAGAACATCAAGAGAATTGAATTCGTCAATATCTACATCACACATAGAAACAGATGACAACACACCACCACGTCTGTGGGTCAGAAAACAACATTGAGTCTTGCGCACATAAAAGTCGATCTTATATACGCGACCACACTGAAAGATTTTCGCCAGGTCGCTTGTAAGCCTGTCGTTCATATTCTGCCTTTTCGTCCCAATCTCCAAAAGGCTCGGCCTACGATCAAAAGAATATGAAAGACAAATGTTGCTGTCATCTGCAAAAGAGTAAATAGGATTAGAAGTGAGAAGAAGAAAGTCGTTAATAAATATTAGAAATAGAGTTGGAGAAAGAACAGAGCCTTGCGGTAACACTGAATTTATCCTGAACTCGTCGAATGAGATCCCATCTACAACCACTCTTATAGTGCGATATCTGAAAAGGCTCGATATGTATCGAGAGAAGTGACTACCGGCGCCAATAGGTTTGGATATGAGAGCCTCGTGCCAAACAATGTCAAACGACTTGGGGCTACAACCTTACTCTCACCAAATCCATGAATGGACCTGTTCCACCTTTCAAAGAGTAACGCCAGCAGATCACCAGTAGAGCGAGCTTTACGGAAACCATACTGACGATCGGTCAGCAAATTGTTGAACTCTAAATATTTCACAATCATACACACTCTCCATTACTTTGGAAAGTGTCGCACAAACTGCAATAGCGGGTTGGTTTTCGGGGTTACTAGCTTCACCCTTTTTAGGGATTGGCGTTACATTGGCAATCTTCTATCAAGATGGAAAAATAGCCGCACGATAAGACGTCCTGAAAAGATTAGCTAATGGATGCGCAAGCGTCGAAGAGCACCGCTTCAGGACCAATTCTGGAATTCCATCCGGCCCAGAAGACTTATTAACGTTAAGATTTCTTGTAAGAATTTTCAGTTCCTGAACTGAGACAACTTAACATAGGGTGTTTTTTTCTAGCTGCATGAGATTTATCGATATCGATAGCTATATTTTGACAGCTGAGAATGTCAAACTGTGTTAATAATTCTGTTCAGTAAGGTTTGGCAAGTCATTATGAATCGTTTGACAAAAAACAAAGCTTCCAAATTGTGGAAATTTACTTTAAACAAAATCTGTTCGTGAATAAATCTTATTTCCTTTCCTGTCGTTACGGTGAATGGCGAGTGATAAAAAAACACCCTATATTTATATCACTTTAAGCTTTGAATTGCCTTTTGTTTTTATAAAATAAATTGTGCATTAATGCACATACGAGTTTAATTTGACTTTTATAAAAACTTTCATAATACTTCTTCCTTTTAATGAATCATTCTGTTTTAAGTATTTTATAAAGGGTTGCAAAATATTGCACCCTTTCTTTTCTATGTACTTCCTGTCTTTTTTTGACTTTTTCCTTGAAAGTATTTACTGGCTAAGAACAGAATTAGATGTAATTACTAAAAAAATAAAGTTTGACAGTTTGTCACGTATATGTTAACACTAGTAAGACAAGAAAATTTACATACATAAGGGTCATTTGACCAAACTAATTTGAAATTAAATTTAATGGCGAAAAATAGTAATTGAAAAATTGTTCATTCGGTTTAAAAATACTATAAAAAATGTATGAATAATAAATGGAGGTGAAGGGTGTATTTTCACTCCAATTTACATACATACGAATGTAATTCTAGCAACATCCCTCATGAAACAGAGGGACTTCTATGTATTAATGAACTGAACTGAACTGAACTGAGAGGGCTTACAATTTAACGCCGGCTCCTAACGGTATTACTTAGAGAAGTTATTTATAGCGTATATACTCGGAACAATCGATAACAATGTTATGAGCTGATACCGATTTGGATTGAACCGAGAATCTCTATACCACAGCAGCAACATTTTTTTGTTTTGTTGTTGTTTTATATCAATTTTGCTTTATTTGAGTAAAAAGATATTGTATTTGTGTATATTATTTAGGACAAACGATTTAAAATTTTAGCATTACTTTTTAGCGGTTTAAAAATTCTTTTAATCATTTCTTATTAATAATGATATTTATAGCAGTTTTAGCTGCAAAAATTTCTTGCTTGTGTCCACACTGCTTTGAAGTTAAGAAAAAAGTTCTGAATTAGTTTCTTTACAAACCTCTCTCGAACCTAACAAAATTTCAGACAATCACCGAATCCTTGTAAATTTTTTAAACGTAAGACAATTGCGGTTTGTGTCCAAGCTGAACTTTTTACTACTGTAGCAATGACACACAAGGCGCTAGTGTTTATGAATCGGTAAATTACACCGGTGGACGAAAATTAAGTTTTCTCTTGGGTTTTTGTTTTAGTGCATAAATTCTGATGCTAAGACATCAAAACCCGTCAACACATCCATTCATAGCTTTTAAAGTTTGCTTTTGTCTGTTTTACAGAAGACTTAGAAAAGTGCATATTTCTCACATGGGCTGTTATGGTTAAGGAAAACTACAACAGTGTAATAATGTTACTGAAAAGATTAAAATATACTGAATACAACTGGATATTAATAGGTGACTTCAAAATAGCTGTGTTTCTGATGGGATTATATTACTCTTGAGATAGTAGAACAGTTTCAGTACATCGTCAGCACATGGTCTGATCGATTCGAGCTTCAATTAGGAAAACATAACGTTAAATGCGACAATTTGTAGGTCCTAATAGTATATTAGTTCCAGAATTTTATATAAAATTATGACTTACGGAGCAATTTGGGAAAAAATTATAAAAATTCTGCAATATTCGAATGTTTGAAAGGATTATGTCCCAAATTATCCAAATCCAAAATAAAATCGGGAAAGTAAAATAAAAATTTAAAATAATAATGAAAGCTGATGAATTCACTAAATTACTTAATACATACTATTGTTACGAATATATAAATCGGCTGAAACGGCCAGATTGGTGTCTTTGGCACTGTATTGTAAGATGTTTGTATAATGGTTTGTTACAAGGTTGATAATGTGTTACCCTGGTATTGCCGTACTGATTTGTATATTTGACGGCATTGCCAAGTCGACCATCTTTGGGTAACACAATCTTACATGTTTTAAATTAACGGATATAAAATAGAGGATATGAGAGCGCATGAGACATTTCCGGAATTCCAAACTGCATATAAGGAGGCTGCTTTGCCTACGTCGTTATAGTTATCATTTTGTAGTCATAAAAAAGTCATAAAAGTGTTGTATAGATTAATATTAAGTGCAAGACAAAATAGTTGCTGTATTAAGATACAATGTATAGAAATAAAGTCAGGTAATAAGAACCGTAAAACAACAACAAGGTGGTGTTTATTTTATTTTGACGCAATTATAAAGAACACAAATGTTTTAAAAATGTTAAAACGTAACACTATTTTAAAACAAGTCTGAAATTGTTTATAAGCAGAGTTAACCCTTTGATACCAAAATTAAAGTGGGCGTTGTTAAAACACTACTCCATCCAGTTCATAAGTGAATACTTGTGAAGCTTTTTAAAATTAAACTTTATAAACGATAGCTGAAGCAAAAAAAAAAAAAAAAAGAACAAAAACTATAGGTACTATGAATTGTACAAAGACGTACTTATAAGCAACATTTAACACTAAAGGGTTAATGGTTTTGCGGAAACAATAAAGTAGATTTAAGATTCAAGATTTAATTGAAACTTCAATTATGGACTGCTGAATGTCTCATAAAGTCCATAAGCTGAATACTCATCTGTATCAATTTAAGGATACCATAGATGCCTACTCAAAAAAGCATGGAGATTGTTTTCATCAAGATGTGATGGACTATGAACGGCGTCACTAACGGTAATACGACGAAAATATGATGAGAGACTACAGTTGGAATATAATATTCAGATACAAACCCCATATATATACACAAATCTTACTAAAAATATTCATTTTTAATTTAAATTTTTTATTATTTTAATCATTAAATTAATGACCAACAATAAATTTTTCGTTTGTCATGTTTACTTACATTTTATAAGGAAAAGAAAAAATTAAATTAATTTTCAATTAGACGTAGCTTAACATAATGCCACAACTCTAAACATGGTCGAAATAACTAAAATTACGACGCTATGTTATGTTAAGTTTTGCTCATAAGGATGGTTGGTTGTGTTACAACTAAGGCGTTACGTTAAGTCACCTCTAATTAGAGCTTTAAAAGCATTTGCGGCAAAAAGTATGAAACAAAATAATTGTAATCAAAAGAATAGATTTTCACCACTACAGAGGCAAAAACCCTTAGCAAAGTCAAACTTAGCAAAGTGACCTTTCTTACGTGTTTCGTAAACAAAAACAATACACCACGGATTTTGGATGCTTTGAACATTTCCACCACTACCCTTTGGATTTGTTTGGTCACCAACCACCACAACAAGTTAGCAAACCAATTTAGACGAAACAGGAAACCCAGCAAAAGACTGAACGTTTTGTTTGAATCTTTTTAGCAGAAGGATCTGTTGTATTTAAAAAGATGGTCGAATAATTTCAAAAAATTTTCATTTATTTTCACATTTTAAAAATATAATTTTCTTCAAGAGAGAGGGATTTCTTGTAATTTTTGTAACATCTTAATGGCAGTAATTTATGGATTTATGCAGTTCAGAGTATAATATTTTTCTTTTTTTTTAATAAATATAAAATTTATAACAAATAAATACAAAAAGAAAAATTTTATAATAAATAATTTAAAATAAATGATGGACTTTCGTTATAAAGCTTTTGGCGTTTCTATTCTTCCTGATACCTATTTAAAGTTTCCGATTACATTTTATATGAAAAAAACCAAATCGACTGGTGTTTTGAAAGGAAATTTGTGTACAAATCCAAGTATAAGTCATTTTTAGAGTCTTTAAAGGTTTTAGGGTTAAAAAAAGAATTGTTAATAAAATTTATTAATTAAATTTCATAAGACACCAGTCGACTTTAAGTGGCCATAGTGGCATCAGAAAGAAGGAGGAACTTAATCAAATTACTACTCCTGTAGAAAGTCCTTTTGTAAAAGGTGAGTGGAAAGAGTTCTATTAAATAAATTCATAATAATTAATACATATAAGGATTTCAATATAAAGGCATGCAAAAGGGAATTAAATAAAAATAAAGAAAAACAAAAATATAAAAAAAAAGTTCAAAGCTCTACTTTAAACTTCATGTTGTTTGGTGGTTAATTATTTTTTACCACTGGTTCGAGGGCCTACGTTCAGCACCCGGTGCTGCAGATCCAGAAAAACGTGGTGAAGACGAATTTGAGGATGTTGTCGTAGGCATGGTTGATGTAACCGCTTCATTAGCCTGTAAAGTGTGTATGGCAGTGAGCATTTTTTTACGTGCCCCAAATGCCGCTATACCCAATTCCATTAGATTTTCTTCGGTGAGCGTCATAAACATTTCCAAATCAATTTCGTTTAAAACGAACATTTCTATTGAAAGCAATTGAATATTTACGTTGAAACGGTCATTAAAATTAAAGAGAAGAAGAAGACTCACTGATGTAATGTTCCAAACCCAATGCAGTCAGTAATGTGTGTATGTCTTTGCATTGAGTAAGTTGTAAGCGACGATTAGTGGGTGTCGATTCTACGATACCAGTTGTTGCACCCAAAGCGTAAGGTGAAGCAAGAATACCAGCTCCCGGAAGACCTCGTTGCCAGGGTGCCAAATCATCAACAGTTTCAATGGGAGCTGGGGAAGTACGACTTAAAGCCATACCCATCCAGTTGGGTGTAGGTGTACGCAGTTCGCCAGCTATAGCAGGACGTTCCATAGCTTTGAAACCCATGACGCGCTTAACGTCAAAATCAAAAGTACGATTGTGCTAAAAATGTAGTTTATGAAAGGCTTGAAGATAACTTGATCGAATGACAGAAAGTCCACCAACCTTTAAGTCATAATGTAAATTACGATAACTTTCAGCGCCATTAGGAATCTTTGATCCAATAGGTCCTGAAACATTAAGGCCTAATAGAACTCCATCACTAGATCTCCTACCTAAACGGCTGCAACCACTTTCGCTGCTATAATTGGAGTCTGGCGAAAAGTGTGAAGGCCTATTATTGGCTAAAATATTGCCACCGGTGTTTGAAGCAGCCGTTAATGCATTTCCGAAAGGTGGATAGGCCTGTTCCAGAGAGGTAGTACTGCTACTGAAACTCTGATAACCACTGGTATTATTGCTGCAACTATTGCGTGGTGAAAGATTGTGGGTTGGAGGCATGATTTGTTGCTGTTGCTGTTGCTGCTGCTGCTGCGGCGGCGGTTGCAAATGATACGGTGGCTGCATTTGCTGTTGTTTCATAGCTTGCAAATAGTTGTTGTTATGATTGACAGCTGGTTGCTTACCATATGTGCTGTTGTGAATCTGCAAATATTTTTGTGTGGGCGAACAGATGCCCGCAGGAGTGCCGGGATATAGACCGCCAAGTGTTTGTCTCAAATTGTTATTATTGTTCAAAATATTGTTGTTGTTATTAGCATTATTATTATTATTAATACAACTGTTATTATTATTATTATTGTTGTTGCTGTTCAACAACATATTATTATTGTTACCATACGGTGAAATTTGTACATGTTGTCCAGTTGCTGGTGTAACATTCGGAGTCTTTGGACTCTCTGTATAACCAGCCAATAAAGCTGTCAAAGTGGTACGATATACCAAACTGAACTCCTTGTCCTGTGGCATTAAATATGTCTCCGGTATTTCCGGCCTAATCAATGGTGTTGTCAAACGTAAAATCTCATGACGTGCTTCGTAGATTTTGTCTAAAGCAATAGTAAAGACAAAATTTATGCCGCAACAGTTAAAACGTGCTACGAATGCTTACCTATAAACTTTTCCACACCCTTAACAACAATGGCCAAAGTACTTTGTCTTTGTTTCTGGCGCAATGTTATGTAGACGCCGTATTTAGTACTGAGGCTTAATATTTCAGAGGCATCGGTTTGATTGTCGGGAAAGTCAAATATTAAAGCAATCGGTAGATTACCCTAAAATAAAGAAGTGCATTGTGCGAAAAGAGGTCTCAAAGTAAAAACATAAGCTCGCTTACGAGTAACTGCTGTCGAGCTTTAGAGACACCTTCTATAGTCCCAGTTATAGTCACTTGAGATTTTTTCAATGGTTTAACATTCATATCTGATAAATCGGGAAATATGATCTAAAAACAAAGAAATCAGATCAAAAGAGAGTTGAGAAAAAAAAGGACTTCGTACTTTTGTGTTTGTACGTTCCATAATACTCAGTAAATTGGTATTATTTTTTCCCTTAACGATTTCATGGTGCTGAGGTGAAATTTCTAACTGCATGTTCACCAGTATTTGATTCTGTTTGAAAATAAATAAGAAAAATTTATCGAAAAATGTTTTTAAATCGAGTTTAGAATAGAGGCGATACAAACTGCTACATTTTCACAAGAAAAATTTATTAAGGTTTGTGTTGCTTCTTGAACGTTTCCAGCTTCCTTTTCGGAGCCCTTAACCAAAACCAACGAAGAATGTAATTTTGGACGGGAGGAAAATATAACCTAAAAAATGTAAAGGTTTTGAAACAACATAATATCACGAAAAGAAGAGAGTTGGTAATGAACCTGCACATTGTATTTCTGTTCCACCATTGTTACATATGGTGTTTCCTTATCAGGCTGTGGACGTCCTGCAGCCATGACGGGCAATTCAAAAGATATCAGTAACGGTGTAGAAAGACGAACCAAAGCTCTGGCTTTTTCTACACCCTCTAGAGAACCACACAAGGAAACTTGATTTGATTTTTCTGTAGGATTCGAACGATTCGAATCGGGAAAATGTATGTGAGTTAAAGTATCTTCCATAATACGCTTTATATTGTTGCCACCACGTCCTATTATATAGGAGTGATCAGTGTAAGAGACATCCATTTTCATAATAACTCTGGTACCCTATCATAAGTATAATTGTAGAGGCTTTATGTTAAATAGAAAAAATCTATCATTAAACTTACTCTTGAATCTAAATTTGCTAAAATACGCTCTTTAGCTTTCGCTACTTCATCGGCTTTACCCACAATGCGCACATGAGGATCTGTAGTATAAAATATATTGAAATCTAGGCGAATAAATTAAGACTATTGTGTTGCTAAGCAAATACCTTTTTTGCTTTTGGCACCAATTTTAAGTCTACAAGGCCAGCTAATAAAAGTCTCCGTGGTTTTCATAACCTTTTGTTTTCGTAAGAATTAAAAAATGAATTTCGTTTATTCATAATTTCTCTTTAACTACTTACACTTTCAAAGAAATACTCTGCTCCATTCATGCCCTCAATGGAACTGTCAGCTAAAACCAAATTATCAAACATCGTTAATAGTGTCCTCAGTCAAACATTTTAAAAACACATGCAGATTACCTTTAATCATTTGTTCTAATTTTTGACGATCCACTTTAAAGCGTTCAGTATACAAGTCATCTGGATTTGAAACACCTAATTTCATAGCTATCGCTCGTATATCACTCCAATCACTGTCCGCTGAAGAGATTTCACTTTGGGTCTCACTTGGTGCTCCACTGGAGGAGGCCAAAGTGGCTGCAGCCGAAGCTGCCGCCAGTGAAGCAGCCGTAGGATATAAAAGCTTGTTAATGCAAGATATCATTTTGCACAGTGGTAGTGTGTTAAACTGAATGGTTTGTGTATTTGATAAATACTCCTTTAGAGCTTGGCAGTAAAAGTATTGTATGTACTTTAATGTCCTTAAAGCTTAACGCTGGTCGCTCTCACAATGAATTTTTCAAATAAACAGGGCGAAGTTTAAAGTTGAAAAGGCACAAAATGTCTAAAATAAATATTAATCGAGGGTTTTATCTTTCAATTTGTATTGGAATGGCTTAAGTGTGTTGTCCAACAATTAAATATTTCGTACAATTTGTCTTCATTGAATTTAGTACTTGTACTTTAGCTTTTAAAACAATATGGTGGTTGTTTTACCTTAATTATTTGGAATAAAATATTTGCTTGAATTTTAAAATCACTTGATGTTAATAAAAACTTAAAAGTCGAGATAAATGTACGGAATGGAAAAGATTGTGTAAAATTTCATTTATTTTTGTAATACAATACTTCATGACAAAGTGACTCAATTGTCTAAAATCTTTATAAAATTGCATTTATAATGGTTTCAATTGAAAAGAAAAACTAAATGTTTTAACACTTATTTTTTAATAAAGTAATTTAACAATTATTTTCATCACTTGCAATCGATCAGGTGCGGTCAAATGATAAAGCAATTACATACGTAAGTAAAACAAAAACTTTTCCTTTTTTAATCGGCTTGAAATTAATTCAAGTTCTAACTGAGGTCACACAAGTCTAACTAAAATGTTGTGAAAAATAAAAAAAACCTTGGAATTTAAAGCCTGCTTCTTCTCTCCCTCTCACTTAGAGAAGATGGAAAATATAAAAACAAAATTAACGGTTTTCAAGTTCAATGACCGACCGTTGAGAGTCTTCTTGTTATATTTTGGTTCCAAATTTCAAGTTGTTTTTGTTTTCGCAATAATCTATGAATCCAACATTTAATTTGAAGCAGTTTGAGAGTCATTGGATAGTGCAAACAGAATAACGCTTGAGAAGGTACTAAAAAAGCTCACATTCAAAGTTTTGAAATGTTAAATAACATTTCGAAAAAAGAAGCTGACCATGTGAGTTAAATTACAGTTAAAAAATAATTTGATTGAAAAATGATAATGAAAATTTATTTATTTATTTAATAAGAATAATAATAATAAAATGAAATAATTTACTTACTTACCTTAGAAAACTCAATAAGTTTGTATATAAAAACGCGAAACGAAGAAATGAAAACACAATAATGTCGTCGACGAAACGAAATAGCAAGAGACGCGATTATTGAATAAAAGTCGATACACTTGAAAATTTGTTGAACAGTTTACATTAAAAATTTCGTAATTAATTACACAATTAGTTCATATCATGTAGTCAAAATTTTAAAATAAAAAAAACAATGATGAGAAAAACCTAAAGAGGGAAGCAAGGGATATATCTTCTTCCAAAATTATTTTATAACAGGGAGGGGGTCTAATATAAATAAAGTCAAATAAAAGTCAACGCGTTTAAAAATAGCAGGGATTAAGGAAAAGCGAAAAAAGTAAGAATAATAACACAAATTATGTTTCGTTTTTTATTAATTTAAATGTAAAAAAAAAATTAAAAGCAACGTTACTTTAGGTGAATGACAGAGCGGTGCGAGCGATAGATGGTGTAGACAAACAATCACTAAATTGCTCAACTTTAAATCTGTAAAAGACCAGACAAAAAAAAAAACAATTTGAAATAAAATTCATTGAGAGTTTACTTAGCGACTGATATTTAATATTGAGAGTCCAGTAACGAGTAGAGTAACGGTTGATTTATAAAAACAAAACTAAGAAATCAAAACAAGTATTTTAGCTTAAGCTAAGGGGAAGTATAGCTAAATAGAAAAATTGCTGTCAATCCTTTATTTTTTTAAATTAATTCATTTGTTATGGCCCTCCTATCTTTAATAGCAGGTTATTTTAACAACCAGCAGCTTAACAAGGACTATGCATATGACGCTTATAAATCGATTTAAAAAAAATTAACTTCAATTATTACAACAATTATGTTGCCCAACAAGTGTATGCAGGCTAAACGTGCACACAATTACAAGCAACCTTTACTTTTAAACGAATCATGCAACTCCACTTTCTGCTTCAGTTAGATATGGATAGTCGTTACACTTTAAAACAGACTATACGGACAACTAAAGTTATGTACTCGTATATGAGTACGAGTCCATGTGTGTCTGTGTTGCAAGTATGTATGTATATATTTAAGACCATGTGCGACTCCCATGGTAAGGGGTAATAAAATGCTTTAATTTAAATTAAGGAAGACTGTTAACAACAGCAACTTTAGTTTTATTCTATTCGGTCCGAAAACATGCATCGACATACGATTACTACTCATAGCTGTACAAATACTCCGTTTGAGAAGTATAGGGGCTATGGGGAAAGTCAATGGCAAGAATTTGCATTTATTAGAGACAAAGATTACATCATAATTGCAGTGTTTTTTCTATTTTATTTTTGTTTCTTTTTTAATTTTAATCCGTTTGAAAGGCATTAGAATAGACGAACGCTGTAATCCTTGTTTTATTTTAGCTTAGAAAGAAATTTAAATTTCTGTAGAAAATTTTTGTTTTCTTTTTAACAAATATTTATTGTTGGCTTGTAAAGCGATATTAAATTACGAGATCAAAACAAAAGAGAAAAAAAATTGTAAAATAAAACAAACAACAAACAGTATTGCCAGTTAATTTTTTAATTATTGTTGTCCGAATTAAGTGTACAACACGAGGTTTTCGTTACAGCCGATATTAGTTTCTCAACAGATCTCAAATGCTTTTCATTTCATATTCAGATGATTGGATAGTCATCCAATATTAATTTGCTTTAATGGTTCAAACTCAAAGTGATGGTCACCATGGGTCCGAGATTCAAGCCACCGGGGGCTGCATTGGAAAAGAAAAACAGTCGATGGTAGAAAGTGAACAGTGATTATATGCTTTTAATTCAGTAAATAGGCTTCCAGTTACTTAAATATGATCATAATTGTTTAACCCATTTTGGTACAAAAATTTAATATGAATCTCCAATAACAAATGCAATGATAATTGGTTTGTAATATGTAATTATAAAAATAATTTTAGTTTAATTCCCTGTCCCATACAAAAATACAATTTCAACGGCACATGTTGTACATTCATACGGTGTGATATGTACATTGGTCAGGAAACCTATTAAGATTATTAAATTTCTTTTTGAATATGTACTTACATATGTATGTATATAAGTATGTATTGTAAAGTTATAACACAAAGTTTTAAGTCTTTTACCGTTATAGTTATTAGGCTACATGATAAAAACTAATTTCTTTCTATAGGAGATAAATTTTCCTTTGTTCTGATCCAGTCCGTTTCTGTGACAACTGTTTTATTTTAATACGAAACTTGAAGCTTCCCGTTGCTATATTTATTAAGATCTATTATACTAAGTATTGTTTCTATGGGAGGTGTAATTTTTTTTGTACAGGCATAATAGAAAATCAGCTGGAAAGTTTGAATATCTTATCTTTTATAGTTTCCACCAAAGATATACAATAATAACTACTTGTTTCGTGGTAATGAGCTAGGAATCCAAAATTCTTCTTTTACCCCTTACAGGATCTCTTAAAATCCAGAATTTGAAAATATACTTTTGCACAACATATTTTAGTGAATGATGAATGTTAGCCAACAATGATATTTCATTTTCACACAAACGTGAAAGAAAATTCTCTAATCTTGTCAATTAACCCTCGATTTTAGTCTCCAATTTGAAGAAAGCATATACTATAATACACTTTATATATATATTGTATCTGTATTTGCAACAAAAATCCATTGAGTTGTTTACGAGTGAAAAATACACAAACATACATAGAAATTCATATATGTATACAGTATAGTATATTATAAATTTCCTTGTAAGTTTATTTGTTTGTTTGTCATTCAATTACACCTAAACGACTGAACCGATTTTGTTACAATTTAAAAGACAGGTCCAGATTAGACCTGGAAGAAAATCGATGCACATTATGTCATATAAGAAATAATTTTGCTTATTCACTTTGTTCATGAGTCAATCAAGCGTAAACGACTAAATCTATTTTAGTGCAATATCGAGCAATAGAATGCTTGTTTCAGAATTAGATGTAGAGGATGTTTAAATCGGCCAAAACGATCAGAGTTAATAACTTTCTTTCGAAACAACAAGCATATTTTCTTCATCTTTTAAAATGTGTTGTAAATGTAGAAGTATAACTTTTGGTTCATAGTCCATTCCTACGTACCATGTGGTTATTACGGTATATAGCTTGTGAGCCCCGAAGGATAAAGTCTTCAAACCTTTCACGGGCTATTCTATTATTGAGGTGCATACTGTGATTAAAAATTAACATCACAGAAAGGGTATCAATAAACATATCAGCAGGAGATGTCAAAATTCGTCTTACCATAGTTTTCTAAAGACAGGCAGTTGACAAAAAAACGTACATCATTAGGAAAAAATGAATTTAGTACCCTTTTTTAATATTCGTACATACAGTGACGAACTTAATTATTGAGGCAGTAAATTCTTTTAACTTCAGGGGTGAGTTAAAGGTGTTATTAAAGAGATAAACTACTGAATAGAATGATAAACTTCCTACAAAATTCACCGTCTCATTCCAAAAATTTTCTTATTATTTATTAATAAAGAAAAAAGGAAAAAAATGACAAATTTCGCTGAACATAATTATTGGCAGACTAAGTTACATTCTAAATTTTTTTTTTTTTTTAACAAAAACATTTATTCCATTTCTTAATTGAAGAGTTTTCATATATCAGAGTAAAAAAGTCGTTGTGCTTGGAATTAAATCACAGTTAATAGTATTGACTCAAAATGGGTACCAAGCAGAAGGAAACAACAGAATCACAATGCATAAATAAATAATGTGTAGAAGTCGGATTATCATTCGAAGCATTATGCAGTGTTTCAAAGGAGTCTAAACCTTCGGTCTAAGTCTTTAAACAGCCGTGATTACAACCAAATTGCTTAAAAAAAAGCAAAGTGATTCTGAAAATAATCTAAATACCGGTTTCTGCTGAATTAGACAATAGTTTTGAAAACATTAGCCATTGTGGTCCGAAGCTCTCTGCATAAGTAAACTATAATTATATTTCAGATAAACGAAAACTTCTTCTTATTACATTAGTGAAGTAAAAGAAGCATTTAGTAGAAAAAATCAGATAAAGAGTGAGCATATTTAAGGTGAGGAAGTAAATTGTCTTAAAAACACATTTTTTTGTTTGTTATAAATTCAGTTTAATTCATACCAAATATAAAATAGAAGTATGTGAACTTATAATTGAATATGATATCTGGCAAATGTTCACCACTAGCACGTCGTCAGATGTCTGCTATTTTCACAAAGTTTTGAACAACTTTTTGCAGCACCGAATTTCATCATTCAGAGTGTCAGTTGTTTGTGGCTTGTTCACGTAAACACAGTCTTTCAAATGGCCCCAGAGAAAATAATCCGGCGGCGTTATATCACAAGAACGAGGCGTCCAATTGATAGCGCCAAATTTCTCATGCAATAACTGAATTGTTGGGCTGGCTGTGTGGCTTGTGGCGCCGTCCTGCTGAAACCAAAGGTCACTAATGTCAACATTAGACAAATGTGGCCACAAAAAATTAGTTATCATGGTCTGGTAGCGCAGAGAATTCACGATGACAACGTTTTCGTGGGCCGATGATGCCACCTAACCATAAACCGCACCATACGGTCACTTTCTTTGGATATAACGGTTTTTCGAGGGTTGTTTGTAGATTTTGTGAGCCCCATATGCGACAATTTTGTTTGTTTACATTATCGCCTCATCTCTGAAGATGATTTTGTTGAAAAATGCGTTGTTTTCGTTCAGTTTTTCAAACAGCCGTCTGGCTTTAGTTCTTGTACAAGTTGAACTTTATAAGCGTGAAGATGAAGATCATTATGCAAAATGTTGCGCAAAGTTTCTCTGGGAACTGGGAGTTGGGCATTGTTGTGAACGTCAACGAGTTGATGTTCCAGGCTTATTCTCAACGCTTTGTTGTACAGGAGCTACAGCCACTATGTGCGTATTGTTTTGATTTATTGTCAGCAACAGTACCGTGAGTCTCGAATTAAGCGATTAAATTACTCCCAGCGGTCTCAGAAGGAGTTTGATTACGAAGAAAAGTGATACAAAGTAAATTTACACAATTAATATCCTTTGTTCAAGAGTGTAGCGATACCCAGTTAAAATTTCCCAATTTTTTACTAAATAAATGTCAAAGGCTGACAGCTCAATTCTCAACATTTCATCATTTGACAGCCAAATTACTTCCTAACCTCAAATTTTCACACCCTGTAGTTAACTAGGAAAATGAAACCATGCTGCAACTGTAAAATATGGTTGTTAAGGAATGGGTGTGTGGAGATATATCCCGCTACGTTTGTAGGCGAGCTGGTATTCATTGACGAAAAAAAGTTAAACTTACCAGCCTCATTCCTTCGTTTACTTTTCTAACACGAAAGTGACTTAAGGCATGTGCATCATGTTAGGTGCAACGTTTTAAGCGTTCTAGCACATCCGCCATAATCCGATTAATCTAAATCCGATTAAGATTATGTTGGAAGATTTGGTTAAACGAGTAAAAAATCGGACAATAACCAAAATTATGAGATGAAGTAGGTATTTGTCTAAAAATTGTACAATATTGAGACAGCGATCACCAAAAGATTTTTAAATTCTATCCCACAATTACTGAATGCAGTTACAAAACAATATGGATTAAAAAATTTTTTATGAATTTTCAATATTTTATAGTTTCTAATGAAGTGCATTCAGCGAAATTTGGTTTTCCTTCATTAGTAAATAATATAAATAAATTTTGGAATGAAACTATGAATTTTGCAGGAATTTTATCATTCTATCTTATCATTTTATCATTCAAAAAACTCTTTAATAAGACCATTAAATCACCCATGAAGTTGAAGGAGCTTACTTTGCCAATGATTCAGTTTGTCACTGTATATACGGGCAACGCCGAATGGCTAAGGCTAGTCTACATTACAGGTACATATTCGTATATGTATTAGATTAAAAAATTATATCAACACATGGGCTTTACGTGGGCGTTATTGAATTTCTAAAATCCCAGAGGGAGAAATAAAACCTTTAATATCAAATATTAATGTCTTTAAATTAAAAGAAAATATTTTCCATTAAAGGTCTAACTGTTCACAGACATACGACTACTATTTGCTAATTAATTATCTTTAACATTTAAATTTTAAAATTAAAAAACATTGAATATTTAAGTTTAACATTAATTTACGATTGGGTCGATTATAAATTATTGTAATGAATATTCAAATCATAATTGAATGAAAAAATGGGCCACGAAAACAAAGCAAAGTAATACTGAAAAAAAGGACCAATAAATATGTTATGGCTATAAGAGAAGAGTAGTTTTGGCTTGGGCATAATCCATTCTATACCATCTCATCGCACAGAATAAAAAACTAAAGTCATTAAACTGATATACTCGTACTGATGTGTAAATACAAATATAATACGACTGTAAATGTAATAGATACGAAAGAAAACTCTTTTCTTGTGAATAACAGTTTACATATATGGCGTCAGAGAAGTTATTCTGCATAAGGATAATAAGGATATAGTTTTTATGTACGTACATACTTACACACATACTCGTACATACGTATAAGCAAATAAAGACAACCAAATCGGAGTGTATAAGAGAGAATTATACAAACATATTAAAAAATACAAATAAAATAAAACATTTATTTAATGACCATTATATTGAGCCAATAATGCCATCATGATTAAGTACATGACTTGACTTTTGAAGTTACGCCATAATTCATGAAACAAGTTTCGAGAGCGAGTAGGTATAGGGTATTAAAACTAAAATAAAATCAGTATGAGTCGTTATTTTAAAATCATAATACGATACGAGTAATTTTGCAAACTCTTTGTCTCTTAATTTAGTACAAAATTTATTTTTATGCTAACAATTCTTTTATCATCGAGGAGAGACAATGATTAATGAAGGAAATTTAGAGTTTTGCATAAAACTGAATTACAATTTTTAAAAAGTTTATTACTCTCATTTGCAGCGTTTATTGCATACTTACATATGTATCTCGTATGCTGTATGTGTTGTTCATAAATTTTATTTATGACTTAATTCTAAAATCAAATTCAGTTCTTTTAATACCGGCACGTAAACAAATCAAATTTTTTCATTGCGTTTCCTTCAATAACAAAACGCTAAAGAAATGGGAGGGAGGAGAAGCGATAACAGCGATAAAATATAGAAAATCTAAAATGAGATTGAAATTTGTGCAAAATTTAATTTACCACAATTGCATGACAACAACGATGACAAATCTACGAAAGAATTTCTCCCCAATAAAATAATATAATTCAATAAAGTTCTCTTATTAACTTTACCTGCCATTCCAATATGAACAACTGTGTGCGTGTCTGTGTGTCTGTATGACTACAGTGACAACGACGACGACTATTACAGCTTCAACAATGATAGACCTTTTACTTACAACGTTACGTTATAGCTATTGCTGTCGTCTACCCACCCACCTTTTTAGTTAAAGGCATCCTTTTTTTCTCTTGATTTTCTTTTAAACTCATATTTAGAAATTTTTTTTCTCCCTTAATAGAGATATTTTTATTAACCCTTAACATCTTGTCTTGTTGCTGAATTTGTATTTATTTATTATTATTTTTTTGCCTTCCATTCAAGTAATCGTGTTTTTGTCCTCCTACTAAAGATAGAAAGAGAAGTGGAAAGGTGAGCTATTGAAAATGTGAACATATTTTTTGCTGTTGTTGTGTGATTACACGAGAAATCAACTGACAATTTACAACACGTTGTGTTTATTCACAGAGTGTGGACTGTGGTTATGGAGGAGATTTATTTTTTATTTCCAACTTAATAAAGAAAATAATTAAAAATAATATACGAGTATGTCTGTGCAAATGTTTTAACTTTATCGATAATCAATCTTTAAGGCTATTTTGAAGCATGTGTAATATGTATTTTGCAATTTAATAACATCATTTTGAACTACTGTCTCCTGAATACTGCATAGTTTTTTTTTAATATTTATAAGGGAAAAAGGAGAAGAACAAAAAAGAAAAATCATAAAATTCTTAAGGGGTAACACCTTTTTTCTTTTATTTATTTTTTTATTATTTTTTCTTTTGCATTCAAACCTTTAGAAATCAATTGATGGTGTTTGTGTGTGTAATGCTTTTGGATGTATGGTGATAAAATTTAAATGACATCACGCGCTTAAGGTGTATTCCTTCCTTTTATATATTTTCCTGAGCCCAAAAACACAAAATTGTAGTTGAAATGAACACACACAAAAAAAGAAAATATGTCACAAACGACAAAATATCCAATAAGAAAAAGAAAACGAAGAGAAAAGAATGAGGAATAAAGATTGTCAAATCAAATCAATTTGTGTTATCAACACAAGGATAAACATCAATATGTTATTTTATTTCATTTTTTCCATGCTACTGCCTTCATTTTATTCAATATTAAACTGAGCAAATATGTACTCATAGTTTAGAATATTTCCCAAATACTAGATACTATGGGTGCGATGGCAAGTTTGTGTCACGTAAAGTGGCAATAAGTGTTAAACGGAAGTCAGTAGAAAGGGATTCAAACAATTTGATGTCATACAACTTGATATTAAATAAAATGTTTAACATAAACATATTGAGGTAAGAAAAAAAAAAAAAAAATATTTTTACATAACAAAATGCCAGGACAAACAATGATGGCGTTTTTCTTTCTTCGGACTTATTGCAGACGTGTTTTAACAAACAATTGATTCTGCGTTTTAATATTGTAGCTTTATGATGGCGCCTCAGTTGGATTTCTTTGATACTGGCAGATGATGAAGCAGAAGAAATCATTTTGTATGTTTTTTTTTTAATAACTTTTAAGGAATTTAAAGTGTGTAAGTAAAAAATTGTAAATCGGTTTCTAATATTTTATATAAGTACATACATACATACATACATACATACATACTTACATGAGTGCCATCTTGTGTGCATAATTTTGACAGCAATTATATTTAAATGCGATTTAAAATTCATATTTCAAAAATAAAACTTGCATTCGGGCGTATTTGAAAAAAAAGAAATATGTTTTCCAAATAATAAAAATTAAAAATCATCGTTCAGTGTCATCTAGCGCTACAATTTTACTTTTTTACCAGAGGAAAGACACAAACCAGTGTTTCGATACAATTTCACCTTAATGTGTATAACAGTTGTCAGCCTTTTTTTTTATCAAACCGTTATATATATAAACTCACCACCATCACTCGAATGAACAAGATAAATATAAAAAAAATTTATTGCCCATCTGTTGATGTAAACAATAACAAGTGGCACGTGCACACAAGAAAATGCTGAGCAAAACAAAGCAAAACAAATAACATAAAAGACTACAACAACGACAAGCATAATTCCCTTTTTTTAAACAACCCCTTTATGCTTACGCTCTGAGAATATTATTCTCTCACCAGAGTGGTAGATTTAACAGAAGACTCTCTCCGTTTATGTCTTTCATATATCACAACTTCGTGAAATTGAGAGTCAAGTTTTTCACCACTGTTTGCTAGTCTTGTGTTTTCCTTATCTGTTTCTTTTGCATTTTGCATCTTTTTGCCATTGTTTTTGATTTACCAAATCAGTTCATTTCTTAAGTTTCTTGGTGAAGGTTGCGTTTTTTGTCGCCATCGTTGCCGGTAATCTGCTGCCGTACAATTGCATTTAAGTTACTGCATTCGAAAAGTCTTAAATATAATAAAGTGTTTAACTAACAAGAAAAAAAAAAGTAACAAAAAAGCAAATATATATCGTTTTACATTATACTCCTCCGCCCAACAACATTATTAAGGTTCTCTAATTCCTTTTCACATCGTTGACCTAAATTGTTCAAATATTTAATTTTTTCTTGCTCGCAGTCGAATGTCTTGGATCCTTTCTTTTTGTTCTTTAAATGTTTAATAATGTGGTTACGTGCCGGTAACATACTTCTTCCTTTTCATACAAGTTTACAATTGCAACTTGAAAAGTTCAATGGATATGCAACATAAATGTCGTGCGTAAAGTGAAATGAATTAAATTTTTTGGTTGGTTGATTGATCGTTTTGCAAAAGTCTTACTTCGCGTTCTAAAAATGATGTAAGAAAAGATTTTAAAATTTATAAGGAATAAAATAAAATAAGTGGAACAGATTAAAATTCTTTTAAATAAAGGAACAACATTTACTTTAAGATAAAAGGTAAGAAGACATATTCAATCTTTTCAGTTAAATAATAAATCAAATGAAAACAAGACTGTCATTCCTTATTCAATTTAAATGAAAGTCGATCAAAATACCTAAAGTGGCTCATAGATAAACTATATGCAAATTTTGAATATTAAAAAAAGAAACATTTCAAACAACGAACTCCGGCTGATGCTCTAAAGTAACATGCTTGTGGAACTAGGTCAGCTGATACTGGCAACAACTTTTTCCTCAGCTAAGTGCATGGTCTAGACTTGTAATTAAAACATAAAGCAAGAAAACAACGCTTCATGTAGTTGCTTCTAATTTTGTTGACTTGATCTTATAAAGTAACGTTCCAAATATCGGTAGATTAAGGTTTTTACGCAGCCACAAAGAAAAAAGTTAGGTTTGGCAAGTTAGACTTTGCAAAAGACTTTCGCAAAATGTGTCCTTAATAACTTCAAGCGTTTGCATCGTTTATATGGCATTTTGCGTCATTTTGCTGTTGGCAGAGCTTGCATACACCACTTTATAGAAACAACCATGCATGTAATCGTTAATAGGCACAAGGTCCGATAATGTGGTCTTGCCAAAAACTGCTTCAAACAAGTAATTGTCTTAAAAGTATCAGTACTAACTTATATAGCCACTGAGTCAGAATTGCGTCTATTTTAGAGCATGATTGGTGATTGGTGGTCTGCTTAACAATATTTCTTCTGCTATCAGAAGTGTTAATCAACATCTTGACTTCCATCCTTTCTGCTAATACGAGTTAGTTAAGTGACAATTGTCACTTCTTTCATCATTGCCATCATTTCGTAGATAACTTACGATAAGTAAATTTACTTGTGAAATGTTGCGATCATTATTAGTTAGTGGATAACGGGTGATTTTTTAGCCACTTAGGTTTTAAAAATTGAAAGAAAAACACTGAAAATTTACAAAAGTGAGTGAAATATGAAACATATGAGTCGATAAATTAACGCCAGTCATTTACTTTTAAAAGATTATTTCAGTAAATTTAAGTGGTCCACTCGTAAGCTCCAATTCCGACATGCTTTTTCCAGCATTTCTGGCGGCATCTGGAATTGTAGCTGACGTACATGAGTGACTTCGCGTATCTCCACAAAAAAAGTAGTCTAGTGAGGTCAAATCGCATAATCTTGGCTGCCAATGGACTGCTCCAAATGGTGGGACTAGTTCTTTACTAGTTTAACCCACATGAGAAAAGTCAGAAATCATCGCAAGGTAGCTTGCGAATTTCATCGTTCTTGAGCCCACAAACAGCATCAAACATCTCTTAGGGTGAATTGGCAGCTCTTGAACTGCTTTTGACTACTCTACACACCAAAATCGGTAAATGTCTTTGTTGGCAAAACACATTTCTCACACAGCACTAATTTTGATTAACAAGTTCAATAATTTGTAAATGTTGTTCGTTGGATAGGCTATTTATGGTGAAATGGCAGACTGTACTGAACATTTGTGGTATTTACACATGTCACTGAAAGGTCAAATATCAAAAATATCACCCATTAATACAATATAAACCCACACATTTAAAAAGGAACCTTAGAAAGAGAGAGTTATTAAGTAGACTTCATTTTACGTCATTGTATAGAGCTTTTCTAGCAGATTTAGCTTTGAAATAGATTCAGTGAAACACTATTTTCAAAAGCTAAGCACTCTCTTTTGCTACGAAAATAACAAAAGCAACAAAAAGAAAAACTATTTAAAACTGGACTAAATGCGAAATTTTGTGGAAATTTGTATTCTGCCTTTTTTTGATTTTAAGGTTGGAAGGAAAATTCTATCATTTTTGTGAAGAATTTATTTTTTTTTTTTGGTTCTTGTAGTTTTCCTTTAAAATTCTATTTCCATTTTCATTTACATTTCTGTGTTTAGTTGGTCATTCGATTGTGTGTTTGTGGCAATTGTAGATTTTCTGTTTTGCAAAACTTGTGCAATATTTGTGAGTTTTCTTTTACGCGTTTTTTAAGTGAAATATTTTGTGGTTTTTGGGTTTTTTATTTACGTTACTTTTTCCATTTTGTCTTTTTTCGAGTTCTATTGCTCTAAATGTTCAATGTTTTTCATATATTTTCATATTGTTTTCTATTTTTTCATTTTTGTAAATTTCTTTATTTGGGGGAAAAATGTTTTCTTTTTCGATAATTTTGTTTTTATTCATTGAACGTTTTTATTTCGTGCTTCTGGATATTGTTAAAAATAGAAGATGATGGTGTCGAGCTTCATATCGCCCGCCAATACTCGTCATACAGTGTTAATTCATGAAGTTGATCCGTGTTTGTATTTATTTTTTTTTATATGCTGATTATATTTTTGTCGTCGCCTACGATCTTAAAAGCAAAGTTAGTAAAGAAATTATGTTGGTCCTAGAAACCCATTAAATATACTTGCTTTTCAATTATTTTTAATTTCTTATATTTTTATTATTTTTAATAAATATTTTAATTCATATTCTTCAATGAATAGGTACACCAGTAGAACTGAACAAGTTTTCGACTATTTTCAACACATACAGTGGTGGAAGATATAATAGGGACACTTTCATTAATGCCAAATAACTAGAACAACGTGAAATGATCTGAAGCAATTAACTTTTTTCAATTACAATGCATTCTTTACTTGATTTTTCTAATGATAAATAAAAATCGATGAACATTTTAAGAAACTTTACTTTTGAAAAACTTTTATGTGTCCCTATTATTTCTTCCCCCACTGTATTTAGCCAATTCACAAAGTGTTCTATCCAGTCCTATTTCCCGTATTCTGTACAATTTTAGAACTGTCATAAATAGGTTGTTGTTGTTGTTCTTATAAAAATATTATATAACAATATTACTTTTTTCCTTGCTATTTAGGCAACTGTTTTTTGTTTAGAAGTTTTAATGGGTAAAAATTTTAATTAAATTGGTTGTTGGGCAAAGTTCGGTTAAAAATTATAGATAAATTTTGCTTTTCTTAAATATATAGAAAATGTAAGTATGTATCGCAGGATAGTGAATAAACTTGTAAAGTTTACGGAGGCGATGCTGTAACTAGAAAAACAGCAGCGAAATAATTTATTCGTTTCCGATTTGACAATTTTGATGTTGAAAATACACCTCGCTCTGGTCGACCAATCAAAAAAAAAAAAAAAAAAAAATTCAATGAAATCATGCAAAAAATTGAGAAAAACCGTTTTTATAACTTTGCTTTTTTCCGTTCCCCTAGACATTTTTAATTATATTTTTATAATTTTGTATTTACAATAAAATAAAATTTTGGTATTTATTTTTTTGGCATTTAAATTTTAATTAGAAATTATTGCTTGAAAATACTGTCAATACTGTTTACATTCAGTTATCAGTCCTTTCAAGAATGCTGGATATACAAAGAAATTCGATGTTTGGGTGCCACATAAATTAAAAGTGAAAAACTTAGTCGACTAAACTTCCATTTGATATTCACTGCTTAAACAGAACCAGATCGAACCATTTTTGACTCGTATGATTACAGGCGATAAAAAGTCGACCACTTACGTTAATAATATGCAAAATAGATCATGGACAAAGTACAGTGAAACTTCGCAGACGGTGGCAAAGCCATGATTGACACCATGGAAGGTAATGCTGTGTGTATGGTGGGATTGGAAGAGAACTGTTCACTATGAACTTCTACAATCTAGTGAAATGATCGATATTGATTTCTATTGACAACAGTTAACAAGATTGAAGCAAGCAATTTAATTAAAAGGTCAAGAATAGATCAACAGATAAGGTGTTGTGTTCTATCATAACAAAGCCAGACCACAGAAATCGTTGATGATCCGGTCGATACTGAGCTTGACTAGAAATGTTTGATGCTTCTACCATATAGCCCTGACCTGGCACCTTCAGTTTATCATATATTTCGATCTCCCATAACTCTGTTAATGGTGTAAATTTAAATTCCGTGGAGAGCTGCAAAACTTAAGTTCCACACTGATGCAATAATGGCTTTAACTTCAAAAAAGGAAAAGGCTATCAATCAAAAGGGCACAAGTTTCGCTTCAAATATAAAAAAATGTTTATTTTTTGATCAAACTTATAACTAAACTTTTTCGAACACCCAGTATGTATATATATGTATACATATGTGCATGTTGTATAATAAAGATAAAGCTTGGGAAGAATCAAGAATCAACAGGTGCTGTTGGTATGGAAGGAGATAATTTCTCACATCATTATTCTACAATTTTGCTTTTTTCAGTTCTCCTAGACATTTTTAGTTATATTTTTATTATATTATATTTAAAAGAAAATAAAATTTTGTATTTATTTATTTGACATTTACATACTATTCACAGCAGTGCTATATGCTCTCAAATAGAACTTTTCAATTTAGAATTTTACAAGACTTTGTGAATTGACTAATTATAGTTAATTCTATTCTATACTTGTATTTATTCTAATACGTCGTTAATTTTATTATTTATTTGATGTACATATGTATCTATATAATTAAGTTCATTCACTTTTCTTTGTATCCCTTTTAGTTTTCCTGTGCCGATGTGTACAATATCATTTTTATTTAAATCGGTCCAGTACTTTGGAAGTAAAACGACTATAAAATTCTTACTAACACATAGAAGAAAACAATATGCAAATAAAAAACAAAAGAAATTATGTATGTGTGTATGTATATTTTTTTATTTGTCCCACAAAAATATTTTATTTAAATAAAAAGAAGAAATTTTTTGTTAAAAATTACTTTAAATTTTTAAACTTATTTCAAAAACATTTATTTGAAATCTATTTAAAGAAAATTTTGTATAAGAAATTTGAAGTGAAATGCATTTAAAACCAATATTAAATTTTCTACATAAAAAATATATGTTAGATGCTAAAATGCGGCTGATTGTGTCAGCCGCTACGTACCCTAGTACGTTTAAATTTATTTTATTAATTGAATTATTTAAATTTAAGACCAATTAAGAAAAATTTTATTATACTTTTCCTAATGCTTTAACATTTATTTTTTTGTTCTTCTTTATTTAAACTCAATATTCCAAATAAAAATTCTTGAAAGATTTTATCCTCCCCCAGGCTATACAATAAATACATAAATACTGATTATTATTATCATTTTTTTTTTAAGCTATTTTTCGTAGACGTATATGAAAATTAAAAACTAACAAGAATTTAAAAATTTTCATTTAAAGAAGATATTAATTATTCTAATCTTAATGCAAAAACAAAAAAAAATATTTTATTATTTTTTAATATTCTTTTTAAATTTTAATTTTCTTTAAACAAATCAAGCTTAAAAGTAAAACACAACTTCTTGTTCGAATAGCCAAAATGGCAGTGGTATTAAAAACTCTATGAATTACAGAAGCAAATCCTCAGTGTTATCTTGAAAATTACAGGATTTTCCTTAAATATGCTGCATATTTAACAGGCTTCTGAGAGTAGCAAAAAAAAAAAAAAAAACGAATAATAATAATAATCTAAACAGCCAGATGTAGAGAGGAAAAGCTCGTAAATGAAATGAAATCCCTAAATGTTTATAGTCTGTACGGGTAAAATAACATGAACATTTTCCATAGAAATGTAAACACTTTGAAGCAGGCATTAAAATGCATATAAATGCTGTAAAATCGAAATGGAAAAATTGCATGAACATCAATAGTTTGGATTTAGTAAACTGCATTTTCTCAATATACGGACGTGTCACTAACGACAATAGATTCTATTTAACATTATCACAGGTGTATGTCTGTGGTATGTTTTTCAATGGAAATTGTTGCACTGTATACATTGTTGCCACACTATATACAATACATATGTACATATGTATGTATGTATGTATACGCAACAATTTTTATTTTTATTGATATTTGTAATTGTAGCCGGGTACGAGTATTATTACTCCTATAAACGAATTTTTATTTAACCCTTTATAGCCCAAGGTCTCCAAAAGCTGAAATATTTCAGGTGTAAGGGGCTATCATTTAAAATTGAATTGAAAGACAAACACTTAATTAAATGTGAAAATTTATTGAATTTTTGCCAGTTGTAACAGAAAAATTGAGGACTTTTTTTTCACTTTTTATATAAATTTACAAAATTGAAATTTTGACCTAAGACGTATATTTTTACCTTGACCGTTTTCAAAGCTTCTTAACGAAGTCATCTGGAGTGTTTACTGCAGACAGCACTTCCCATGATCCCATTTTGTTAAAACGATTTATATTAACAAATTTTATTTTATATATATAGGGTGTCCCAAAATGAACGCAAGAATTTAATTTGCCGCCATTTTAGTGGAAATTTGTTGGCAACCCTGAAAAAACAGCAATTTGACAGTTGAGAGTAAAAATGAGCATAAACAAATTTTTCGAACAATGCCATCATAAGTTATGAAATATATTTTTACTTTGATTGAATTGGATGCTATTGATGGGACCAGAGTAGATGGCTTCAACAAGATGTTGCCGTGTAGATCGTGCGATTTCAACACCATTAAATTTCTTCTTATGTGATTTTTAAAGTCAAAAGTCTTTGTCAACGTGACTTGAAATGAAATTAAACGCTTTATCAATGAAATTAAGCCAAAATTGTGGAGAAAGGTCATGAAAAATTTTGTCGAAAGAGTGTGCACATACATATAGACGAGTATGTGCCAGAGACGGCGTGGGAGTTATTTGCCCAATGTGTTATTCAACAAATAATCCTATCCTATGTAGTTTATGATTCAATGAGAAAATAACAATTTAAAGACTAAGGACGGTGTTTTCTTCTTAATTCAAATCTTGCATTAATTTTGAAACACCCTTTATTTTAGAGCGATGTTAACGGCTTGTTGTAGTTATGTCACGTAGGGCTAGATTGGGTTAAATATTTACTTTCACATCGTTCTGTGGTGTTTGTCCATCTCAAATATTGCAATTGCTTTTAGAAAATCAAGTGTAATATGCTTTTGTTTTCTTTTATTATTTCCGAATAATTTTTATGAATACGATAGAAATTTATTTCTGTTTTGATTTTATGGTTAAAAATTCAAAAAATTTACAAAAAAAAAAATTGTAAAATAGTTTTTCAGTCTGCTTATTCTATATTCATAATATTTATTTATTTTTCCTTTTGTTTTTGTTTCTATCTTCTTAGCCATGTTGTTGTAGTCTTAGTTACCTTGTTCCTTGTTATTATGCATATAAATAATAAATCCGTTTTTAACATTTGGACACGCATATCTGATTTGCTGTTAAGAAATAATAGATTTTACACTCGCAAAGAAATTTGAATAAAAATTAATTTGAAATGAAAATATGATTTATAAAGTAATGAAATAAATTAACACATTCGCTGCCAACCACGAGTAGGGTGAATACACTCGTGCTACTTTCACCATATTATAACGTGCAGTATGTGGAACTTGCAAACTCTTATTGCCCAAAAACGTAAATAAAAAAATCCTGCAAATAAACTAATTTTACAAAATTTCTTAATTGTTTTTAAAAAAAAGATTATTTAAATGAAACAAAAATCAACTTTATCATCTGCAGGGATTAACCAGTATGCCAGTATAGTATGAATGATTCATTCACAAGTATGTATGATTCATGATTTGTTTTTTTGCTACAAATTGCGCTAGTAAGACAAAGGGTATAGAGCCCTGTTTTCTTCCCATTGCCAATCACGAGTATAATGGTGTTTGATCTTTTTACATGTAAAATTGTATGTATGACAAAATGTGTCTATTTATTTCGATATTTTGATGACAATGGGAATAACCACCACACACAGTTTAGGTTTGGCAGCGAATGTGTTAATAAAATTCTCAATATGATTAGTTTTAAAAAGAATGATTGCTTAAAGCATAATCTTGTCTACTAGTATTAAGGACTTTTATTGCCTTAAAAAAGTAAACTGCATAACCATTAACGATTTTATTTTATTGAGTGTATAGGGAAGATAAATGCATAACCTTAACAAAAAGAAAACAAAAAAATGTAATAAAAAATTGTTCTTTATCTCTGTGCAAATACATACATACATGCATACATACATATCAACCTTTGTGAGATTCAATATCCAACTATAATATTTGTAAAAGAAAGGGAAATCTACAGACTGTTTTTTGTTATATTTATCAGTTTGCTGGTCTCTAACATCTAACCTTAACGCAAATAATTCTATTTAGAAAGTAAATAAATATGAATACATGTTTTATCTATATACGTATTTACGAGGGCAGTTAAAGATCTAAACCGACCTAAGAAGGAAAACAATCTCAACATAATCACCTTTTAGTTTAATACACTTTTTCCAACGATAATTAATAGCTGCGATAGGTAAGAACTGTCTAGTTCTTTAAAATAGCCAACAGACGCTGAATTTACCTCTTCGATAACGGATCCATCCCTATAAGTTTAAAAACAGTACAGTAGGTGATGTAGCATTTCATCACTTAAAACTCACCATTAAGGAGATCGAACGGTTGTTATTCGACTGATTTTAACCCTTTTTGTTTTGTTTTATCGAATACGTTTTTTTAAAATGTCAATTTTTCGAATACCGAATAAACTGGTTATTTTAACACGAATAACCGGTTAATTTAAATATGTATAGTTTTCACATGTTTTTATAGTTTTTATTGCAAATATACTCTTCGTTTAAGTATTTTTTTAAATTTAGTATATAACGTCTTATTTTTATACTATATGAGACAACCTTGAACGTCGCACAAATAACGTGCAAACCATGGTAGATCAAAAAAGATATGCTCACTTCACTAACAATAACTTTCTCTCATTTTCTGTAAATAAGTATTAATTTTTTATATTTATATGGTCTCATTGAAAGACACCTACGGCAGATCTTTTTATAAGTAAACTTTTTCAAGAGTAAACACTCATAACCAGCCACTAGCACTGTTGTGAGGTGATACCGCTGTTGAAAATTGTCGGATGGCGTGGCCTGTGAACGAACTAAGAACTTCCTCGTTGATAGCCGGATGTCTTACCGAATATACCACAGTGGCACGCACTATCAACATCTATCTATCTACACATGTCCTCTAAAGTGTGAAAATATTTGGAAATTGATTGAAAGGATAAGTCTCGATATATTGAGTGTCCTCAAATACTAAGCTAAAAAAGCTCTTTGACTCGGAATTATTAACAACCTTGAATATGTTTATGAGATTGACGTTATTGTGCAGCAAGGAAAACTTGATTCTATTTCAAGCAGTCTCTAGGCGCTGGCAGGTAGAACTCTTACTAAATACGCTATAAAAACTGAATCACTGGATGAAATATTAGGACGTTGCGGTGTCCCGAAAGATATGTCCGTTAAGGCCTTAAAAAAGGCAAACGTTGTTCTAGCATTCTTACTTGCTAGAAACTACAACATGGGACAAAAATTTGTCAATTTTATTTGCAACTAGAATTGAGAAGATTTTTATTTTAATAACAGAACCGGTTAACCGGTTATTTAATAAATTTATAACCGAAAACCGATTTTTTAATATTGCAATTTTTCGAATTATTCGAAAACTGGATTGAATAATCGATCTCCCTACTCACCACTGATTGCGGTTGGACATGGAACTGTCTTCGTCTTCTTTGGTTAAAGTTTTTTCAATCCAATTTACTGCTTTGAATATGTGTTTGTGTCAAGTGTGAAGTGGTGACTGCATGTCTCATTCAGGCTTACGAATCGAGGCAACGAAACATTGTTTTTTTTTCAAGTAAACAAAAAAGGTACCCACTTTACACATAGCTTTGTCATCTCCAATTTATCGACTGATATACTATGGGATCATTGCAGCTTGATCACCCATCTTGAGCCAATAAACATCCAATACTATTTTGTGGAGCAGGTTACTATAGAATAGAATCAAGCATAGATTTAATATTGGTTGACCTTTTAAACCCATACGTCAGTTTGACTCATTTTGAGTCTTCCCTCGTATAATGTGTATTGGTGTATGACTATATAAATCCTTGAATACAAGTAGAACAAACAGCCAACATTGATTTATTATAATATACGATAATACAATATATGTATGTCTGTATGTATGTATGTATGTATGTATACTATAATTCATATTTTTCCATTTTGCATTTCTTAGATTCTCAGAAATTTTTTTCTTTCTATTTTTCTCTATAAAAACGAAAAAAAATCTTGCCATTATGCTAAAATAGTGCAATAGAGAAAATATTTTTTCTATGAAGCAAAAAAGGAAATAAAATATAGAGTATAAAAGTTAAATTGTATTCTTCTTCTCTAAGGAGTTGAAATATATATTTTTGTGATAAAAGTTTCTGTCACACCATAATCGTACTCGTGGGTGCAACACTTTGTTGCATTCAGCAAAATACTCGTAGATATTGCTTTGCTCTTTAATATCTTTTAGAAATTCCATAGATATTAATTTACATGTGTGATATGATAAATATGAAATCTATCTCTTGCTTGCTTTTATTTTCCTCTCAATATATTAAAAAGCTTTTAAATATTATTTCTTTCTTTCATTCTCTTTTCAAAGGCTTCCGTGGGAGAAGGCGAAAGAAAGTGTTTAAGTGTATTAAAGAGAAAATCTCATAAATAAGAAAATATTGCTACAATGCAGGCTGTTTTTACTTCAACACAATTAATATGGATTGTACTGGTGACAATTTTTACAAAAGGTAAGAAAATTCGAAATTCTGAAAGAGTTTTTAAAGCATATTTTCAAATAATAGTTTCAAATAAAGATTTTAAAGAGTTTTTCTTGTTCTCTACCTGAATCAATAAAACCCTAAAACAGGAAATAAAGTCCTTTAAGACTCCCCTTCCAAGTGCCTTTAATAAAATAATATGAAGCAAATACTTTTAAGTTCACAATGATACTGTACAACGGCTTATGAAAAGTATCAATCGATTGCTTATGTGACAAAAAAGAAGCTTCCACACATCCTTCTTTGGTTTTAGACACCGACTTCATATCCATATAAATGGTTACAATTCTAAATCCTTTAATACTTTTAAAAGATTGTTTTCTGTTATTCTTACTTTTTTGTTTTTGTAGCAAACTTTTTTCATTGTTTTTCTTTAGCATTTCCTTTGCTTATTCTTGCGTAAGAAAGTTTTTTTTTCCTTTCTGTTTAAGTTTTTCTAAAAAATTAAAAGCGAGCGTATAAGATGAGGATAAATGAGCAACAATGTAGTGAAAATAATACTGTTTAGTTGATACGTAAAGTGAACTTATTTTTCGTTTAAGGATGCATCACAATACAACTGACTTAATGACTTTCGTTTGTTTGTGAAGAAAAACAGATACAACAGTACGTATATAAATAACATGGTATCAGAATAAATGCATTAAATTTAAATTAAAAAAAAAAATATTTTCTTTAATATTTATGTTTAAATAATTTGTTGAAACACAAATGCATTTCAAAAAATTTTATTGAAATTAATACATACTTATGGTATACATAACACGCTTATATTATCATTTACATTCTCCTGTTTATCACCTTAGTGATGTGGGGCTGAAATAAAATGAAAAGGAAATGAAAACGTTTTAAAATGTAAACGCAGCTGAAACAACAATCACGGCCTGTCGGAATGTTGGCCTGAATACAAAGACATACATACAGACAGAAACACAGATAGACAGACAGTAATAAATTAAAAAAAAAAAATGAGTTTAACTTTTCTCTTTTTGCAATCGAAAGAAATGCGTATTTAAGACAACAAACAGGCTTAATAAAACGGAAGCTTTACAGGAAATGACAGACAAAAAAGTATAAAAACAAAAGTGTCAGGGAAATGCGTGGAAATTAAGCATAAAAAGTTCAAATAAATAAATAAAATACAGAAAACAAACAAAAAATTTAAAAAAAAGAAATAAACGAAGTAACAAATAAACAAAATTATATTACAATATAAACATTAGTTAATAGGCCTCATCTAGCAATGACAAAAGGTTTGACTCTCTAATTACGGTAATGAGTTGTGTGTATGTACTCGCATTGTGAAGAGCTATAGGCTTTATATTGGAATGAATGATAACAAAAATACAAGTTAAGATGTTACGTATGACCCACTGTGCCCATTTAAAAATGAAACATGTGTAGGTTGTAATAAATTACCATAATTTATGACACAATCATTACAACAACAACTAAAAGTCACGAAAATATTTTATTTTTACAATTTACACAATAAAATTAACGAGTGAATATGATGCTACCAAAAGGGGTAGCAGTAGTGAAAGAATAAAGCATTTCTTAAAATATAAATTTTTCAGCAATTTATGACCCAAAAGGATTACATTCATTTAACAAGAAGGCAGCAAAAGCAATAAAAATAGCCAGATTATGTATATGAAAACCAGAAAACATCAGGTGTAAAATCAATACGAGTAAAATAAAATTCACATTTTTTTATGGCATAAAACCGGTAAAAATCAAAGTTATTTTATTTGTTCCCTTATATAATGCTACTATACTACTATTGGGTGATTTTTTTTAGGAACTTACTTTATGGCAACACTATTTTTGGCACTTCAGCTGTTTTCGCATGTTCAGCTTAATTACAGATTATGAAATTGTATTAAGAAAGTGCATCGTGCACTTCTTCCATTTGTGGTCAGTTTGGGACACCTTTTTAAGGCGGCTATTCGGAATCTTGTGACTACATTTCGCACTACATTTACATTATTGAACATTAAACCACCAGCACGCATACATAGAGTGCGGACAGAGGAAATAATCGACGTTCGCAGCGATTGGGCCTCTGTTACTCCACTGTGTGGAAAATTTTGCGGAAGTATTTGGGCATAAAACCTTTTAAAATACAATGAATGAGCGCTGGCAAAGTTGGATGAAGATCCACTTTTTTTATCGGAAAATTGTATTCAGCAATGTAGCTTATTTCTGTATAAATGAATATGTGAAAAGCAAAATTGCCTTATTTGTTATGAAGAGCAGTCAGAAGCATTGCAAGAACTGCCAATGTATCCCGAAAAATGCATTGTTTGGTATAGATTTTGAGCCGGTGGCATCATTGGATCGTACTTTTTCAAAGACGACGAAGGCAGAAACGTTACTCTGAAAGGCGAGCGCTATCGTGGCGTGAGTAGATAATTTTGTTTTTTCTCCAAAATGGAAGAGCTGGACTTGACTGACATGGCACAGCACACGAAAGAATGCCCGAATTGAGAGACGAGTTCGGTGAACAGTTTATTTCAATTTTAGGGCCAATTTGCCGCCTAGATCGTGCGATCTAACAACTTTAGACTATTTTTTGTGGGGCTATGTTAAGGCTCATACTGGAAGCCAATATTGAAGAATTTATTCGCGAGGTACCGGCCTACACAGCGTACGAACCATTTGAGGCGGTCAATATTTACATGAAATCATCTTTATACATTGAATTATATTGATCGTTCTATCGTTTTGTGTTTTGTTTTGAAATCAAATCCGAAAGCTCTTAAAAAATCACCCGATATAATACAATACATATGTATGTATGTACTTATCATTTATTTACACTTTTTCTTAAATGTGTATACATGTGTATTTGTATTGTGGGTGGTAAATCAAATTTAATTTTCTAATTTAAATTTATGATTTCATTTTACTATTTGATTTTGTTGGATATCCTTAAAACCACAGGATACGTCAGCATTATTCAAATATCATCCAAGAATTTATGTATTTTTGTTCATTTTACTAATTCAAACTGTATTTTTTGTTCTCCATTATTATATAAAGTCTACGTTGGCATAGACTCTATTGTATTTGATACATTAGATTTATATCAAGTCACGTCTATTGGTTTAGTCTACTATTACCACAAAAACGTGTGCTAATGTGTTTTTAACACTATTAAAATAAAACCGAAACGTTCAAGAAATAAAAACAGAAAATACAGCAAAACAAAAAATAATAAATTGTATTCACAAATGTTACTTATGTATATGGGTGTAGTGTACTACAGTTAGAGAGAAGACAGTGGTTCGTATAGTTTTAATTATATTTTAACAGTACTAACAGCCCACATCGCCAATGACATCCTTCTGAACACACTAGGCGACTGCTTAGCGTCGCCTGGGCGCCATTAACCCATTATTAGCCAACTTTACTTTAGTCCTGATCAAGTAAAGCTTCCCATTTCTTCTTCTTAAGATTCATGTCGAATGGCTACTTGAAGTTTCTTAATTCATCTCGAAGATTTGGACTATGCGCGTGGCATTGGTCTCCTCTCGCATAAGTCCGGGTCTCTCGCATAAGATCAGTCGAAACTAGAGAGCTTAGCAAGATTGGTATACAATGTCAACTAGTCGAGTATATACATAGATAGCTTCTGCTAAAAGACGTAAAGCAGAAGCTACATTCCGAAGACTACAGTTAGTATGGAAAAGCTCACATACGTACATACACTTGTGGACAAGCAATTAAGTCAATTAAGTGCTGACAGTTCTTTTTGGCGTATTTTGGAATGTTAACGGAACGTCGGACATAGGGTCTGCCGTCATTTCTGAAGAAATAAGACTTTGATTTATAGCTCCAAACTAAGTGGTTTCACAAATTTGGATCCTTACTGAGGTGGGTTTTCGCAAACCGCAAGCGTTGCTGAACATTTTTCTGCGACAAATTTGATTTTTTGCCAGCAATACGACCATGAAGATTATTTTCTGCCAGAGGCCTTCTTGCGGCCTGTGCTGATTCCATATTCGATCTTATCTCCGTAGATGTGTGAAAAGGATCAGTGTTACTCATTCTGATCATAATATTATCTTTGATAGGTTTTACGCTGCTTGATACGTTTTGCGCTGTTCATTTCCTTTTACATTATAGCGTTAACAAGCTTTCCCCGAGATGTAATCAATGCATTTATCACCTTAGCAACAGATCCAACATTTTGCAAGCAATTACAAATGATCGCTCTTTCAGAGGGAGTGGAGCTTTTATTCTTACCCACAACTGAATAGTGTCTAGTTTTTTAACAGCAAAAGGTGATCTAAACATTTTTACATAAAAAATTAAATTTTTTTCTGATTTGACGGATAATTAGTTTTATCTTTCCGCTGAACGTATATGGTTGTGTCTATGCCTGAACAACGCTGGGAATCTGGGCCTGCAATCGACTTACAGATGATGCCGATTGTGCCAAAAAAAAAATCACCTTTTCAGATGAAGTTCATTTTGATCTTGGCGGGTATGTAAACAAGCAAAATTGTCGCATTTGGGGCACAGAAAACCCGCACGCATACATTGAAAAGCCGATACACCCAAGACGAGTCACTGTTTGGTACGGATTTTGGTCCAGAGGCATAATTGGGCCATTTTTCCTTAAAAATTATCGGGCCATGTTGAACGAATTTTTGGTCACAAAAAATGAAGAGGAGGATATTAGCAACATTTGGTTTCAACAGGACGGCGCTACGTGCTACACTCGATGTTTTGCGCCCTGTTTTTGAAGATCGCATTATTAGCCGCAGAGCTGATGTCGTTTGGCCACCTCGGAGCTGCGATTTGACACCGTTGGACTATTATTTGTGGGGTGCCGTTAAAGATAAGTGCAAGCCAGAGACAATTGATGCTTTAGAGGACCATATTCGTGAAGCCATTGGTGAAATACAGCTGCACACAATCGATAATGTGTTTAAAAATTGGACCAATCGTGTAGGCTACTGCATAGCCAGCCGAGAGAGCCATTTGAATTTAATTATTTTCCATTATTAACCACTAAATTTAGTTACATATTCAAAATGCGTTTAATTTTTTTGTATTCTTGCTTATTTGCTTGAAATAACTTCTATTAATGCAAGTGAGATTTAAATCCAAACCTAATGACACAATTTAAATGAAATGTTTTGTATTAATTAAGCGCAACAACAGAATAATAAATATATTTTTGTTTGAGGAAACTTCCCAAAATGGTCATTAAGAACCACAGTATAAAGTTTCATTGTGTCTGATACTGTCACCCTTATTAATACCTGTGTAGGTATAAAAAATAAAACCGTTAGCCTTTCATGTTAAATTGTTACACTAGATTGTGAATATTTTCATAAACGTCTGTGTTGTTCTGTTGTTGTTGTTGTTGGCTAAAGAGGGTAGGAGCGATAAAGAGAGAGAGAGAGAGAGAGAGAGTGAGTGTTTAAATCAATGCTATTGATAATATTGTAAAAACAGTATGATTTCTCATGTTGCTGCCACATATTTTTTATTTTATTTTATTTTATTTATTTTTTTTGGTTTTGTTTTTATATAACAAATAAGTGTTTGTGCTTTAGTTGTAGTAAAGGTATGAGTATTTGTGTTTGTGTTAGTGTTTGTGTTTGCATTTAATAATATAATATTATTATTGTAGTTTTGTCATGGTAGGTAATTGCTTTATTTGCCACGGTTTCCTGCAACATTTCCTTTGTGTTATTCGTATTTTGCCCTGGTAAAATCGCTGATTTGTTTCTGTTTTCAATTGTATAGCATTTTATTTGTATTTATTTAACACCCGCTGCATGAGTGTACAGGTAGGCGTGTGTGTTAGTGGAAATAGTGGGAAAGATTTTTTGTTGTTTTATTATCCAATACCCCGGTGTTAAACTGTTGTTCTCTTAGTAAAATACAAGTGTTTACATATAGATGTTTATATATTTAGTATGTGGGTGTGTGTGTGTGTGTGTGTGTTTATAAAATGTATTGTACTACAGTGAGTGTATGCGTAACTTTGTTTTTATCGATTTTGATGGTATGAGTATATTTCGTTTACTTATAATTGTGTCTGAGTAGTATTTGATTAATATTTAATTGCTGGTGTTTAGTCGTTGTTTTATGTTCGTTTTTTAATTTATTTTCTTATGCCTCTACTTTTTCTGGTTTGCGTAAGTATTTTGTTAACATTTAGCTGTTCATTAAGTGCCATAAGATTTGTTAAAGAATCCGACGCTTAATGTTGATCTTAAAGGCTTTCGGGATTAATTACACTTTTAATTACAAAAGAGCTTTGGTCGTAAAATTGCTTGGAAAAAATTTTAAATTGATTTTTATGACTATAAACATATCTTTTCTAACGACATTTTGAAATGAAGCAACAGGTAATTTTTTGTAATATTATTCAATATAAGAGTAACTCATTTAACCTGCTATATGCCTTTTAAACCTCTTTAGAAGCTCTTCAAATAAATAAATAAAAAAAATATATTCCAAAAGGAACAATTGATGTTCGGAACTAATACTTCTTTTAAAGATATACAAGAGAATTGCAATAAATTTTAAGATAACCCCAATGATAAGTTATTATTTTAATTAAAATGCGGGTATAACATGATACAAAAACAAAGGAAAAAGCTCCTTCAGATCTTGATATTAAACAATGTAGTTTTTCTATTTTTATGCATATCTATGAGTGTGTAGCTTGTAAATGTCAGTATAAAATTTTTAAATTTATTACAAAAACCAACAAGATTTAAAGAAAGGAACAAAAAACTTTATTTCCTTAAAGTTTTTCACTCAAAAAACCCACATAGAAATTCTTTTTAACAAATACACGCACATAAAAACACACATACACGCTTTTACAAAATAAAGTCAAACACTTTTATAAATCGTTTGACACACAAATTAACCCACCCTCAAGCAAATTTAAGAGAATAAAATTAAAACTACAACTACAACAGCAAAACTAATTCCAACAAGATTATAATCTTTTGTGTCAGCCAACCTCCCCTACAACTATGCAGTAAGACAGACACACAACATAAGATGGCACAACCACTCATACAAAGACACACTTACATAGTCAAATATGAATGTGAATAATAATAATAATAAAACTATTGAGTAAAAGAAAACAACCACACAGACATACGTATACCCACATATTGGAAAATAGAATAAATGAATGTTTTAGTAGGTGTGCGTAAATATACCACACTCACATATGTATGTATGTGTGTATATGTACACACATAAACAGAAAGACAAACTTATAAATAAATGTTCACAGTCAATATTTACGTATCAATTGATTTCAATACAATTTCATTTCAACAGAAATTATAAATGACTCATCCTTAATCCCCCCTCCTGTCACCACATAAAACTACAGATAGTACGGTACGAGTATTTGCAACAAAGTTCACCACCCTTAAAAATAAATTTTGTCTCTTCCTCTATATCTCCCTTTGTAACTGTAGAGTGTATGTATGTTGGTGTGCTTATAAGGAAGTATGTGTTTGATTACTCATTCCATCAACTGTGATTTCCTGTTTCAATAATTTACTTAAAAAACAATTTCTCTTGTTTGTCTCATGTCGATGATGACGATGATGTCAAGTGTAAATTTTGATTTTTTTTTTTTTTTTTTTTTTATAAAATAAATAAAAACAGAGGGATGATTTATTTTTTATATTTTCCAGAGGTTTATATGTGTTAAAGTTAAACTTTAACTGTAAATCTACTTTAATATGACCTCATTTATGACTTTTTTTTTGGTCTCCCTCTAGTTTTTTCATACATATGTATATATACGAGTGAATTTAAGTTAATGAGAATGGGAGCGATTGCAATGTGTGTTTAATTTAGTGTAAATCCAAGAAATTTAAAACTTTATATGGATTAAAAATGTAGAAAAAAATAAAAAAAATTATCAAACAAACAAACACTAAAATGTGAGAAAGAAAAAAATAAAGGGTCCGCCATTTAACGATTTTTTTCAACTTGTGCTTATTTCGAAGATAGTAACACTTAGCTCATGTCTGATTTGACAGATAATTAGTTTTATCCTTCCGCTGAACGAATATGGTTGTGTATACGCTTAAGCAACGCTGGGAAATATTGCGACATTACTTTGAAAATCATGGTAATGTTGCAGATGAAGCTTATTTTGATTTTGGCGGGTAGTAAACAAGCAAAATTGTCGCATTTGGGGCACAGAAAACCCGCATGCATACATTTAAGAGCCGATACACCCAAGACGAGTCCCTGTTTGGTGTGGATTTTGGTCCAGAGGCATAATTGGGCCATATTTCTGCGAAAATAAGCAAGGAGTGGCCGTTACAGTCAATGGCGATCGTTATCGGGCCATGTTGAACGAATTTTTTTTCACAGCATTTGAAGAGAAAGATATTAGCAACATTTGGTTTCAACAGGACGGCGCTACGTGCTACACAGCGGAAGCTACAGTCTATGTTTTGCGCCTTGTTTTTGAAGATCGCATTATTAGCCGCAGAGCTGATGTCGTTTGGCCACCTCCGAGCTGCGATTTGACACCCCTGGACTATTATTTGTGGGGTGCCGTCAAATTTAAGTGTTACGCCAACAAGCCAGAGACAATTGACGCTTTAGAAGACAATATTCGCGAAGCCGTTGGTGAAATAAAGCTGCACACAATCGATAATGTTATTAAAAATTCGACCGAACATGTCGGCTGCTGCATGGCCAGCCGAAGTAGCCATTTGAATGAAATTATTTTCCATTATTAACCGGAAGGATTGTACTTTCAAATACAAAAAGAAATTTGAGAAAATATTCAGTAGTTTTTGTATAGCATTTTCAAAAAAAAAAAAAAAAAATTATTTTGCGGACCCTTTAATTCAATTAAAAAAATATAACAAAATAAAAAATTACCTCATGTTTTTCGGCTCACTGCTTAAATGATGCAATTTCTATTCAGCGTTTTCTGTTCATGGCATTGGATTTGGGCATTCCGGCCATGAAAATTTGCCTCTCGTAAAACTCTTCAAATAGTTTCTGTACTGGAAGCCTTACCCAAGAATTTTTCTGTTTCAACTCCTAACTTCGAATCAATAAGAACGTAATTTTCCTTAACTTGTCGTGAAATCCACCGCCTATTGGTATAACTAAATGTCTTATTTGGTGCTTCTTTACACTTATATCCAATTCTTTTTTCACTGACAAATCCTTCTATGAGGTGCTGAACTGTTGAGGGACTCAATACGCCAATTTCTGCAATTTTTCTTTGGCTTTTACTCTTCTGGAAGTGCCGAATGATATCCTCCCGCTTTTAATTGAAGTTTGCTTTCCCATTTTAAAAACTTACGACAAAATACTTCGAAATCAAATCTCTCTTTTGAAATGATGCTTATAAATGTTGTTTTCTGCTTATCGACATCAAAAATATGTGAAATTGGCCCATTATTTTGCTTTTGCATAACTGTTTCATAGAATGCATCATTTGGGCATATTTTTATGTAAATATTATTTGTTTTGTTGGTATATCTTTAAGAGTATACTTTGTTGTTGTTGTTTTTTCTTAATCGTCATAATTAAACAAAGGTTTTTATGTGTAATATGTATTCCTACCCTTAAATGACATTTTCATATTTTTTGCAAGAATTCCTAACTGCATCAAGTAAACTGTGAGCGACTGTATAAATATTTTATATGGAGATTTAAAGATATAGTTGTTGTCTATGTTAAGAAAAATTTTTTTAATTAATTTTGGTATTCAATTTTTAACTGTTTTAATTAAAGAATCAAAAAAAAATTGTTTCCTTGTTTCTCCTTATTTCTATTAACTATAGTTAAAGCTGAAGTCTTGCATATAAAATTATTTGACTGGGGTAGGTACAACATGCATCCAACAAAAATATTATATCTGGAAATGGAAGCGTATCAATACAAAAATTGTATAAATTTGATATATTTTCTATGTACTTTGCTTTATTTTATACAAAATATCTGATGGAACATTTGTATCTTATCATCTTATCGTTTTAAGGGTGTTAAGCTAACTAAGCCTTATTAAGCCATTTAATAGTGTCTTCACACTGAGTGGTTTTAAAGAAAAAGTTGGTTTTAACTTTAAGACCATCATTAAAACCTGGTTTTACCATACAAAACTATTGTGTTAAAACCAGCACAAAACCGTTTATGAATTGGTTTTAAGTAGGGTTTATGAAATACGAGTGTACTAAATTCAGTACTACCAAGTTAATATATATTTAACCAGCTGATCATTTAAATGGCGCTCAATAAAAAACAAACAAAAAAACTGTTTAAACTGTTTACTATTTGGTTGCTCTTATTCATTGTTGATATAAACAAAAGCGATTATTTTCTTTTATAAAATTCAAATGTTTTTTTTTTTATATATAACGACCTTATTTTAAAGCTGCTGTTCATTTTGTAGTAATCTTCTTAAAGAAAAAAAATTTATATGTATTTTTGATACTTTTTCTGTTCCGAAAATTTCTTAATTTGTTTATAGAAACAAATACAGCTGCAAAACTGCTGGCCAACTAAAAATTAAAACCAGATTTACGAAATCTTATAGTGTGAACGCAATGGTTTTTGCTTTATTGTTTCAATGTTAAAACCAGATTGCAACTTTTGGTGTGAAAACAATATAAGACATTCACCCTTATTTTGAGTTTCGATTCGAATCGAAATTTTCTCCGTTGGGCAAATTTGGTATTCTGAGTTCAGATTCCGTTCAGTTTTTTTCGATTGTATATATTCTGCTTTACGATCGTAGCTACGTTTTCTAAGTTGTTAGACTTGTGACGGAGATTTTTTGATTCTTGTTTTTTAGTCCAAACATGCATTATTTGGCTATGAAACTTGCGAAAATACGAAATGTAACAAACATTAAAAACAAATATTAATTTACTCTTGTCGACTTACATGAAAAAGACAAAGAAAAAAACAAAAAATTTGTGTTTTCTTTTTGAACTGCTTAGTGCATGTACTACTTTTTATTAAAATTTGCTTATTTTTCTGTTTCTATTTCATACGTTTCTATGCCTTTAAGTACATCATTTTATTCATGTTTTTCTTTCGATTCAATTTATTTATTTTTTTCGATCGCAACGTTACTAAATGCGGAGGCGTAGTCGAAACTCGGAATAGGGGTGATTGTTATTTATTCCTGAAAGTGTTAAAACTTAATCGTAATCAGAAGTTTGAAGATGTCAGATAACTATTATTTATGGAAAAAAGTTATTGCTTTTTTAAAAACTAAAAAGGCTCAGTTATACTTGTTTGGTTTGACTGAGGCTAAGCTATGATATATGTATGCGGATGACATTTGTCTTCTCTCACACAAGATCTCCAATATGCAGTCAAAATTAAATGACCTGGAAAAACTGGCTCGCAATTTTGGCCTTGAGATAAATATTAGGAAAACTAAAGTTATGAGAATAAACAACAATAGCACAGAAAACATCATACTACAGGGCCGGCCAATAGAGTATGTAGATAGCTTCTGCTATCTTGAAAGCACAATAACAACAAACGGCGGTGCAGAAATAGATGTTAACAACTGGCTCAACAAAGCAAGGTCGGTATTCCGACGATTACAGTCAGTATAGAGAAGCTCACACATATCCAGGCGATTTCCAGGTGGGATTTCAGTAGGGTATTGTTGGACGATCGTATTGTTGAGGTGTTTAGGCGTAGAAGGACGGCACTATTAGCGGAGGTTGAACCTGCATCACCGTCTTAGCAGTCCCCTGGCTAGCCTTTTTCTAGCTTGGCGTCCCGCTGGGGTGCTGACGGTTGATGTGTTATGCTGCTTGCTGTGATTGCCTGCTGTTTGCTGTTTCCCGGCCTGCTGTTTGCGGCTTGATTTGTGGCTGCAGTTTTGGGTGTTGTGTGTTTGTACTGGTCTGCTCTTGACTGGTTGTGTTCTTGTTTTTGTGTATTGTGTCCGTGGCGCACGATGTCACTTTGAGTTCTCCCGTGAGGGTGGCTCCGTTTATTGTTGTGTTGTTTGAGTGTTTCTTGTTTGTTGTAATCACCATCTTGGTCACCAGTCCGAAGTTCTTTGGGACTTACACTGGTAGTAGCATTTATGCTACGAAGCCTGACCGGAGGCTTAATTCTGGTGCTACGGGTGTCGGGAGCCCCGGGAATTTCGGTTCCTGCCCGACTATGGTGAGGCCCCCTTTGTGGGAGCAACGTGGTGGCTGTGGTTTAAACCCAAATCGCGGGGAGAGCTGTGCTGGCTCGGTGTGGAGTTACATTTTTAACCGGGTGCCGTGACCCATAGATCGGTAGGAGTTTAGATAGTCTCCGGCACCTTACCAAGGTGTGAGGTCATGTCCAAATAACATGGCTTTAAATTGGTACTCACTGGTGATTTTAATCATAGGTGGGGGCGTTGGTGGATGCATTGTATTCATTCGTGCTTTGGCACCGTGTGGTAACGTCCTAGTGCAGGTAGTCACGTTAAACTACTGACTTAATATCCAGGCGAACCAAGCTCAGAATATTCAACGCATGTGTCAAGTCAATTCTGTTGTACGGCAGTGAAACCTGGCTTGTGTCTAACACCATCACGCTAAAGCTACAGGTATACACCAACAAGTGCCTTAGAATCATATGCAAGAAATTCTGGCCTAACACCATAAGCAACATAGGTCTATGGCATTTAACAAATGAAGAACCCATACTGAAGCAGTTATGCCTTCGTTAAGGAAAAACCTGGGTAGTATTAAAGGATGGCATTTGAGTGAAATCTCTAAGGATCAGAGAACCGCGATCGAGAAGAAACACCTGCCGACACACAATTATTCAAGAAATAAGGCAAAACCATCATACATGGGAAGAGGCAGAGATAACAGCAGCAAATCGTGTCCTTTGTGAAAGCCCTATGCTCCCAAGAGGAGTAATGCTATCATATCACGTATCATTCACTATTAAATGATGGAGATACCAATTTATCTGAAAATGCTAAAGAAGTATTATCTTATCTTTCTTAAAATATAATGATCAGTTAACATTCATTACAACACATGTAAATTGTTTTAATCTTTCGTCCAAAAGTGGTATTTAATTATATATTTTTTGTATCTTATCAAAAAGTAAGTGAGTAAGAGTAAGTTTTGATTTCAACTTGACAATTTTATTATGGTCTTTCCAAAAAAAAAAAAAAAAATTAAAAAAATAAATAAATAAAATAAAAATAAAGTAAAAACAAGCAAGTTGTCTTAATGAAACTTTCCCAAACTATTCAATTTATCTTTCAATCTAATTTGTCCCTGTATAATAGTTAACCTTATGACATTTTTACTTTCACTCTTTCCATGTATAATATATGTAATTTTTTTTATAAATACATACATACATACATATGTCTAAATAAGCAATAATACAAGGACACATACATGTATGTATGTATGTATGTATGTATATGTGACTGTTTGTAATTTTCGTAATTAATCATTTTAACAAAGTTTGTTAGGTAATTAAGTTGTATGTGTGGGAGTATTTTGAAATCGTTTTCAAAGTTTTCAGAGAAGCAACATGTGACAATATTTCTACTGTCATATAAATGTCACTACATTATATGGATGATACTTTTTTAACGCTACCACTACAAATGCGGAGACAGCGCTTGTTACACTAACTAATGATACACGCAATGATGGAACACAAACAACAAATAAATACATAAACAAACATGAGGTAACAACATTTATACGCATTTGCCACTTGAAATACAACGAAGAAAAAAATAGGTGAAATGAAATAAATATGTTCTATGTTATGTACGATTATATGTACATATATTTAACGCCAACAACAATAACAACAAAGTATTCAACTAAGTACACCCTTGAGTTTTTATTCTTGTTTTTGGTTTTCTTTTCTTTACATGAAATACATATATAAGACACTTAATATTAAATATTTGCTACTTTTTTATTTTTTCAAGTTTCTTGTTTTTCAAGATTTTGTTTGCCAAAGAAAATAAAAAAAAAATAAAAATATATTTTCGAGCAATAAAGGTGAAGTTATCTTAGGTTATAATAAATCATATTTCTTTTTTTTCCTACTTAAAGTCTGAAAGCATACATATTTGTAAAGAATTGTTTAAAATAACGATTTACTTTGAATTTAAAGTATTTTTTGTTTTGTATGGTTTTAAAATCATGTTTCCTTTGCAGGATTCTTTTTTTTAATTTGTTTTCCTTATTATTTTTTTAATTTATTGATGTGGGTTTTCTTTCATTTTCTTTTATTTCAAAACAAAAATATTTATGCCGATAAGTTTCTTAGAGGTTATAAATATGTTATCAGAATCAATCATCAAAAATTAAATGATCGTTGTGGACTACTTCAGATGTAATATTATGGTTTACATCTTAAACATATATTTGTTGTTGTTTTTATAGAAAATAAAATGAAAAATACGAAAACATGACTGTTATAAGAAAAAAGACCTGAAAAGCCATACTATTGAAAAGCCATTCACAGTAGCACGAATACACAACACTTTCAAAAATAAGTTAAACTTTACGAAATAATACCTGTAATCTCTGCATAAATTGAAATGCTTACTTTCGATATATTCACTATCCTTCAACGTAGTAAGGATATTCATCTTACTAAGAATAAAAAATAAAAAATCAAAAAAGTTTCAAAACTATAGATTAGATTAACTGTCATTTACTGTTTACCAACATGTTCTAGACTCATTTAACTCACCAGAGTTAGGCAGTATGTAGTCTGTTTCTCATGAATGTTACTGCAACTATTGTTGAAGGTTATAGAATAGAATATGTATGTCATTATCAGGGAAACAAAAATATGCTCTTAATGAGTATTCCATGCGCATAAAATATGCACTAAGAATCCGAAAGTCTATATATACAAAAAGAAGTGTGGACTTTGATGTCACCACTAACTGCGGAAACGGGTTGACCAATTTGAACAAAAATTTCAGGGTACGTTGGGGATGGCTTACTTATGTGAAGCTTGCACGAAATCGGCTCAGTGATTCCGGAGATATGGCCTTTAGATTTTCCTATATATTCCCATACAAATATCAACGATATGCCCTCCATTTTCCATAATATGACTTTTTTATTATCACTTGAAATGTTACCAAACCATCGTAATATCTTATGTAAACAATGACATTCGGTTTTTCTAATTGAAATGTTAAGCTGAATCTTTTCAGTCGTTGTTCCGATCGTCATTTTACTTGTGCACTGACCAGGCGATTTTTCTTTTGCTATACACTTGCATTGTATCATAGGATTTTTGCATGTTCTGGTATATCTTGAAAATAGTTGGATTTGGAGTTTCTGAATTTGGTTTGAATACCTTGGTAGTCAATACAAACCATAATTTTAAAAAAAATATATGTAATTTTGCATGTTTGAAAACGGTAACAGTTGAAGTCTTCTTTATCGATCCACATCGGTCACAAAGGCTCCCAGAATTCTTTTACTTACATTTAAAGTCAGATAAAAAAAATTGTACTTTAACTTCTAAAGTGATCTGAACACATACATACATATGTAACTTAAAATTGTTGGTGCCATTTATATTTCGGAAATAGCAAATAATAACAAATAATTTTTAAATGAAAATGGCTTTAGTGTTTTTCAAAATATTCCCTTTTTGGATCAATACACTTTTGCATTCGTTCAAAGCATTGCTCAAAGCAGTTTTTCCATTCCTCTTGAGCCACCACCAAAATATGATTTTTGAAAGCTTCAACTGCTTCTTCGGCGCTCCTTAATCGTTGGCCACGCTGTTTACCTTTAAACAAGCAGAAGTCATTGGGGATGAGACATCAATTCGATGTTTTGACTACTGAAAAATTCATCTGTTGCACGAGATATGTGAGAGCATGCATTGTCATGAAGCAGAATGATTCGTCTTAGGCGGTTGATTATACGAATTTACTTTCGGCAAACAAATGTTCGTGTACTACTCAGACTTGACCATCCTACGTTGCTCAAATGAAACAGTGGCCATGTGAACCATTCGGCCGAAGATAAATGCGAACAATTGCTTCGCTGTGCTTTTTCCACAAACAACTTTTGACATGATTCGCCACCCTTCACGATTTTATATACGTCTATTGAAGCTCTAGGGTTGAACTTCATGATTATTTCCTTACATCAATCGACGCGAGCCTTTTTTTAAGCGAATGATAAATTATGTGGTATCCAAAGAGAACATCTTTTTTGCATCTAAGTGTTTATGCAAAATCGTATGTACTGAAGTGGAACAAATGTGCACGGATGCCTTTATCTCACAATATGTCACATGACGATCCTGCAGCTATTATGGCCGATACCTCCGCTTGAAAAACGTTACAGCTGTTCGGCAACCTTATAGAGTGGCCTATATCCGTCGGCTCCGAGAATATACCTCCACCCATAGCTCCATTAAGCCATAGCGCTGTGCTGTGTAGTTAACTCTTTCAAAAACTGACTCACATTTAAATCGTGCCATTGTCCAGTCGCCCGTAGACTTCTACCAGCCGCTAAGCCCTTACAATGAATACACAACGGATGTTAGGTTCAATACAGAGTGTAACACGTTACGCTCCTGTAATAATAATGTAAGCGGTACTGTGCACCTGCTGTTGTAAGCTAGGATTAGCCGCATTTTTAAGGTATTCCCATCATACAAGGCCAAAATAAGTCTAACCATAGCAGTGTATATCCAATGAGTCATCCTTGGTCTGAGACTCAATTTCCTTTCCAACACTTTGCTGCACATTTAGCGACCAATGGAGGCCTTCTTTATCCTTTTGTGTATAGTAGGCTATGAAGACAGCTTCCTATCTAGTATAAGCCCCAGAAAGTTAGCCTCTTCACTAAGATCGAGGTTCGTGTTGTTCAACCTTAATGGCCGAAGAGGCGAAGGCTTGTATCTTCGTATAAAAAGTACTAAATTCGCTAAAGCTCACTCGCTAACTTCCCGAAATGCAAGTTGCGTTCTGTTTCTAATAGTATCTAAAAAGCTTCCCGATATTGTGAGAAAATAACGACACTAATAGCTCGTTTGTCACAAAATCCCATAGCAATTTCGTTAACCATGGGCAATGGCCTATTTAATCGACCTAAGTAATGTACTGGTGGTATAATCCACAGATACTTCTTTCAACGGATCGACCACCAGTGTATCCAAGCTCGGGCTGAGTAGAAAGTGAGTATCCGCAAGTAATTAAAGAGTTTCCCTCTCAGATTTGGTTCAGAACTATCAGTTCTCTGCAACACACTGGGTATGAACGTGGTCGTTGCTAGAATCTTCCACCGCCTAGAGGTTTCATTGATGGTTTCAATATTGCTGCAGAATTTTCTGCCTTTAAACATACCTGAGGCTCTTATTATAATTTATCAGGGAGTTCTTATAGTTCTCCCAGTGCTCTGGGTGCCCAGATATTCGTTCTCTATTGAAGAGGCTTCTTGATTCTTTCCGTAGCCTGTTCAGTTCCCGATTCCATCAGTAAGGTTTTTTCCTTCCGCTTCTAGATCGCTTTGGACATGCTTTTTCATAAGCCGCAAAACCGATTTTCGTAAAATCATTCACCGGAGTTGCAAATGTTGAAACTTTGGCGATCTTCCTATTTCTAAGCATGGCTACGTCTCTGTTAGCTAGACTATCAAGAATATACCATGTGTATCCCGATGATCCGTAATAGCCTAAACTTTTTTGATCTCCTTATCCAGACAGAATTCTATATATCCCTGATCAGAGAAGGAATACTCAACGGAGACTTTTTCGCTGATGTTATTGTCATAACATTAATTATTTTCAAATTTTTAATTAAACTTTTAGTCGAATTACAATAGATTTCATACCTTTACTGCTACAACATGCATTGCATTTTTTTCTCGCCAAATCTGCTCACTTATTTACTAAACATAAAATATTAAAAATGTAACGAATAAATACATACGAGTACATATGGTATATCACAGAATTGTATTTCTTCTCTTCACTCCATGTCATTAAATAATAGAATGAAAATAACTCTGTCAGCATTTATACAACCTATGACCCACAGTGCATTATTGTACGTTTTTTGAATAAAAAACTATTTATTTGCCAAACCTTTGCTCTCTCTCTGAGGAAGCTGATATTATATGTATATACAAGGGACAAAAGTATAAATTTACTTAAGATACCTTTAAGAGCCAACTCTATTGACTTAAGAAAACGCCAACACTTTCGTTTACATTACCAAACAACAAACAGTAGCATAGGAAAGGGAACAAAAATATAAACAACCTTTGCTGCTTAAAGGTTTTACAAACTTTCTTTTTCGTTAACAACTATTAAGTATTTGGTTTTGTTAAATATTAAACATCGATTTTCAGTAAATCTAAAACAAATCCTTTTTTGCAACATTCTGACCATTTAAGTTCCATAAAAGGCGGAGTCTTACACAGTTACCCAAAGCAAGTTACCCGAATAAACGTATGACTATTGAATTGGAAATTTGATATGGGCTTTCAACTTTTTTTGTTTTTGTTTTTGTTTATTCTGTTTTTGTTCTTTATAAAAACAAAGAACAACCACATAAATAAAGCCTAAGTAAATATTGAAAATTTAAATGTTTTTTATGCTTAAAGAATTCATAAGTAGACGATATTCATTGAGACAATGATTGACCCAAAGATCCAGCCATCAATGATTTTGCAATTTAAATGAAGCAATAAAGAAAGGTCTGTGTTTAAAAAAAGTTATAACGAAATCAGATAAAGAACTTTAAAATAAAAAAAAAAAATAAAATTAAAAAAAAAATGCTCAAATATTTTAATTTCTTGAAAATATATTTTCTTGAAGTACAAGTACAAGTGAAGTAAAAGTGTTGCTGTGTCGTTAAAATTACATTTTTGTGTATTAATTGTATCAGAGAATTAAAATAAAACCACCATAATACATCATTTCTTTTCCATTAGCCAATCCTTTTTCTTTTTCTTTTTACTTTCCACTTATACTTGACTGTTCCTGCCTTTTCTCTTGATAAAGCCTTTGTTTTCTTATCGCCCATTGCCATTCACCATCCACCTCCTTCTCCTCATATGCAACGCTGTACAATAATTTCAATTTATTTAAAATTTATTACATTTAACTCGTACATCTTTAAACATGTTGACTCATGTCACAATAAATGCAAATATTTTCAGTACTTTATTATATTTGAGGCACATCAGAAGCAAGCAATTCAAAATAATCATTTCATTTCAGGAAACTACCATTACTGCCTGCCTAAAACTATTTCGTTACGGTCTATTTCTAATTATGAAAAAATATTTTTTTTTTAATTCTTTTCAAAAGGGCATAACCATTTAATTTCTGGTTGGCAGGCTTTTTTAATCCCACAAGGAACATTCAATGTATTCTTGATGCGAATGTAATTTTCCTGATTAAAACTATACGAACACATCTCCTGCTTATCTGCTGCATTCTTGTTTATTCTTTGCTATCGTATAAAGAATTAATTCTCTTATTGTTCTGCTTCATATGTGTAGTGGCAAGAGAAAGTTAATGCACTTGATGATACGACACAGGACAAAATAGACGAATAAGGAAAATAAGTGAACAACAATATGAAATAATAATGAAAAAAAGCACTGAATACGAATCGTATATAAAAATGCAACAACAATAAAGGCGTAGGGGGAAAATATGTGAACAAAAGTGACAGTAAGAAAGCGCAACACGAAATCGCATTTTATTGCCACAAAATGAAATGCAACTGAATTATCAAAACCAACAAGGAATACTCGCAGTCTCACAACAACTTGACTGTTAAGGATGTATGGAAAATTGTTGTTATTGTATGAATGAATGAAAAACAAAAATGAATAAATGAATGAATGCATGAATGTATGATATGAAAAATATATTTTCATACACAATCACACACACACACACACGCACACACTTCCTCTACCAATACCGAAAAGGGGTAAATATTTTGTGTGCACTAGCAAAGGCTGAACCAAAAATGAATGAATGACTGACTGAATGACTGACTGAATGACTGACTGAATGAGTGAATGAGTGACAAGGATAAGATAGACGAATTGATAGTCAGACAGTAAGATATACCGATAGATGAATAATATTTTTTTTTGTTTTTTTTTGTGACAAAAATATATCATCACAATGAAGAAAAAATGAGTAAAAATGTAGGGAAACGAAACGTAGGTGGCTTGAGAAAAAGCATAATAAAGGGCAGTTACTAAAGAAAAATTATAAGATATGCGACTACACACATAACAAACGAAAGGAGGAGCAAGTCAAGGCATATTATAAAGGCTTTAAAAGTATGTAAAACTATGAGACTATAATTTGAGTTTCAGTAAAATGATTAAAGAAAAAAGAAACAGGACAAAGGAAGCTGTCAAATGAAACCAAAACAGAAAGGGAAACAACATACACACGTACAACATGGTAGTGGTTAACTTAAAGAGACTGAAAGAAAAACAATTTAAAATTGTTTGACATGTTGATTGATTTAAAAATGATAAACTCAGTCAAAGCTTTTACTATAATGATTTCCTTTTCACATTCCCTAACAAGACTCTTGTTATCACTTCTCAAGGTAATTGCTGTACAAGCACATGGCATTGTGGTTAGCAATTTAGTGAATTCCCTTTGGAAAGATACAATCTAAAAACTAAATGAAAAAAACACCCAAGTCTGTTTTTACACGGTTATGAAATAACACGGTGTAGAAAGAAAATTTGATTGATTCAGCACGGTTTGAAAAAGCTACCCCTGTGAAATTTCAATTCTGTGGACAGAAGCATGAAACTCTTTCAAGCCAAGACTGAGTAATAGGTGTGAGTGGAAGGGCTTGGAGGCTGCATAATCCTTTAGAGAAGGGACCATACTGTAGTATACTGATGGGTCAAAGACAGAAAATGGTACAAGTGCGGGAGTGTTTGGCCTTAAGTGGGTATATTCGGAACCTATAAGAAAACTCGCAAGCATATTCCAGGCGGAAGATTATGCAAATGAGAGATGTTCTCAATTTACCTGGAGAGGACATAGCCATACTGTTGGTAGTCAGGCTGCCATTCAAGCACTTGGCTCCTATGAGGTTGACTCAAAGCTAATTTGGAAATATCGGTGTAAACTGAGTTAGCTGGGCAGGAACAGAATGGTAATATAGAAAAATATCGTTATTATCCTTAGGTTGGGCGTTTTTCAAATGACTTGATGATTTTTAATTTGCATTAAGAATTGGCTTACGTACCTTTTGTTCATTATTATTTTGTTTTTGTTTTCTTGTACGAGTTTTTAGTTACTGGACTGTAACAATTTCATGTATATTTGACTTTTCATTTGAAAGCTTTTTGGTTTTAATTTGGTTTTGATAAAAACTCTCGTAAAATTTTTTTTTTTTTAAGAATCAGTTGGTTTTAAGTACATATTTTATATAGGATTGAAGGATATAAAACCAATCGGCTTCTTTTCTATGTACTTCATGTCTTTTTTACACAGTTTCTTTCTTGAACGTATCTGCCGCGTAAAAACAGTATTGAATGTATATTTTATCTGTTTACTACTTGTCATTAATTTCATGATGAAATAATGTGTCTTGTACATATATTTTCTGAATTTCATTAATTTTCCTTAACACTATTCCTTTTCATTGTTAATTGTTTGTTTAGAATCCTTAGGTTTGCGTGACATACGCGTTAAAGTACCACATGCAGTGAGACGCGGACAGAAAATAATATTGAAGTGTCATTATGACATTGAAGATGACACACTATACTCGGTGAAATGGTATAAAGGTCGTCGCGAATTCTATAGTTATACGCCAAATGAAAAGCCTGCCCTTAAAGTATTTCAAATACCAGGTGTTCGAGTGGATGTGAGTAGATAACGTAGACAACAACAAATATGCAAATTAATTAATAATTAATGCAAATTTATATTCCGAATTGCTTTGCAGCGATTTTCCTCTAATGAAACACAATTAGTTTTGGAATCAGCCTCTATGGCTACGGCGGGTAAATATTCCTGTGAGGTATCAGCCGATGCACCCTCGTTTCATACATTAATTTCTGCTGCCGAAATGGAAGTTGTAGGTGAGTAACGACAACAGTAAAATTAGTGTAGAAAAAAAAACAACAACAAAAAATGTTTTTCATTTTTCAATTGTACTTCTTCGTTTCTTCCCAATATGTGTATGGGTGTTGTTTGTGTATTAAATACTCATTTCAGAGCTGCCACACAATCCACCACTTATCATTGGCATACGACCACGCTACCACATTGGTGATATATTACGCGGCAATTGTACATCGCGACACTCAAAACCAGCAGCAAATCTCACATGGACTGTGAATAATGAAGAGGTAAGTATACGAAATTTTGTTATTGCAACAAGCGACACACACTCTCTACTTCTACTCGTATCCGTATATCAAAGCAAATAAAGTATTGTTAGTAAAATTCTATAGATTTTTGTTTATGTTCTTCTTATATGTGTGTGTGTGTTTGTAAACAAAACAAAATTTATGAGATACATTTCAGCTTTTTACTAACTGTACTCTATGCGTGTAGAGAAGGATCGCATAAAAACTACGCGTTGGCAAATAGGAGGAAACATACAATACAACGCATGTTACAAAATATGTTTGTTTGTTTGTTTCCCCATAAGCATGAGTATTTGTTACTGTTAGTTTAGTAATCGTTAGACGAGAGTAAGTTGCAAGTAATCTATGCAACATGTTGAGAGTGTTGATATTTTATGTTTGCGTTTAATTTTTTCGCCTTAAAGCCTTTTGTTGCCCCGCAGTCTGTTTGCTAATAATGTTTTGTGCAGTTTATGCGCCCAATATTGCCACTCGCACATATTTTAACATAAATTTTCGTTCTTTTTCTCATCTACAAATACAAAAACACTTTTCTCATACAAACCATGTTTCTACAGGGGGTCACTGCAGTTAAGCTTTAGTTTATTTTTATTAAACTGAATGCGCTTGAAAGAAAGATTTTTTTCTTTAAGAATTATCACAGAGTTTTCAATTTTATTTTCTCAAGGTTTAATGAATTAATGAATGTAATTTAGAAATTCCATTTTAGTATTTTGTGCGAAACAGTTTTATATGGTAAAAATACAAATTCAAAGAGAAAAAACCGACGAACTTTGTCCGACCCAAAATTGATTTTTTTATTGCCCATAACAGTTGCAATTCACATTATATATAGCATTTGTTGTAATACTGTACCATAAACAATATTTTTTTGTTTTTCCATTTTCTTGACAATAAATTAATAATGCAGATGTTAGCCGACACGTGAACAGACAACGTACAATTGTCCGTGAGAGAATACTGAAAATTCTAAGTTTATCTTACCAATTCCAAAAGACTGGCCTTGCGCCTTATTAATGCTCATTACAAAGGCAACACGCACTGGAAATTGTACACGCACTGGAATTTAATGCGTGGAATTGAAACTTCTTCACCTTTGAATTTTCCTATCAAAATAGTGGCTACAATAACGTTGGCCATTAACTTTTTTACAGTAAGTCCCGTATCATTGCAAATTTTTGGCATAAACCAGCTAAAACACTTACCAATTGACACTTTGATATAAACCTGTCAAAGCTTATACCAAAAGATGCTGATCAGTTGATCGGAGACCACATTTTCAATGTGGCTTTCTCTTACACATTTTGCCAGGGAGAAGTAAGGACAAAGAGTAACAATAAGAATTCTAATTCATGGGTGGCACTGACGAAGTTGTAGATGTTGTACTCGCTACAAAAAAAAAAAAAAAAACTAACAAACATACATGTTACATATGTGAGTTGTAAGCCATCGTATTAACATCTTCTAATTACTTTTCACCAGCGCGCATTAGCAATAGATTTCGTGCCACCCAGTTTCTTCCAAATGAGAGTAGAACATCAGTTTCTGGCGTAAATGTTGTTTATAATACTCTGTACTATTATGCCAAATTTCATTACTATTACTTGGGTATTTTTCGAGTTCTCGGTACCTCTTGAAGGGGGAGGGTAGTCACACCCATTTTGGTGGGTAGTCACACCAAATTTCATTCATCTGCGATCAATATGTCCCTATATATTCAATTTTACCGATTTGCCACGCCCACTTTTTGCTATATCGAAAATTGTTTTTCTACAAACCATCTACATCTGATAAGTCACAAAAAAAATGATTAAAATTGGTTTAGTAGTTTCCGAATATAAAACGTGGTTTTTATAGAGGTATAGAACTTTAAGTTAGCATTACTTTTCAAGATGGCGATCGATTAAACAGCTGTCAAGTGATTTATTCTCAGTTTGGTTTGGCAATTCACCACGCTGGCAAATAGTGCAATTTTAAATCGAAAATAATGGTTCTGTGCGGAAAACGTATCGCGCACTACGTCCATTTTATCGTCGACAAAATCGTTCATCAGAGCAGTTAATTCGATTAACTATGGAACGTTTTCGCACCTTGTTTACTCTTATTGATAACTCGCATCCCCAGAGACGTGAATTGGCCTATAAGATCTTGTGATTTAACACCGCTAGACTACTTTCTGTGGGCCTATGTAAAGTCATTGGTCTATGCGGTGTAAAGCCACAAACGCTTGACCATTTGGAAGACAACATATGCCGTGTTATTGCCGATATACGGCCACAAATGTTGGAAAAAGTCATCGAAAATTGGACATTTGGATTGGACTACATAAGCGCCAGCCGTGGCGGTCACATGCCAGAAATCCTATTTAAAATGTAATGCCACAAGATTATCTTGCGAAAAAATAAAATTCATGTCAATCGAATAATCAATCGTTGTTTTATTGCAACTTTAAGTTCTATACCTCTATAAAATATTATATATTTTATGTAAAATATTATATATTTTTAGGTACAACCATCGCATGTGCGTCATTATAAAATCCATAAGGATATGCGTAACGAAATGCAAACTTCTACGATTGGTCTTCATTTCCTCATTAACGATTATCACTTTGAAGATGGCAAATTAAAAGTAAGTTTTGCATTTCTTAAAATGATTTTATTTAGAAAGACACTATTATTGTATACATACGTATATTTGAACAGATACGTTGTATAGCACAGATTGGTGATATTTACTACAAGTCATCAGAGAAAACAGTCCTAGATATAGAATACCATCATAAGTATCTTAGCACAAATACAGTTAATATGATACCCACCGATCGTGATTATGATCAATATGCTCTACAGGATAGCGAAATGCTAAGAAAGAAAAATACTTATTTAACACAAATTCAGGGTAAGAATATTGTATTTTCATCATATGAATGAATTATTAATTTTGATTTTACATCTTTTTTATTGATTTTTGTTTTGTTTTTTTGGTTTATTCTCAGATTTCTTTTACAATTTTATACCCTCAAATGATGCTGAAATATCTGCCTGGTCTTCGACTGCCAATTCAAAGGCATCAATTAAAGTGATTACCAGTTCCTTGAATTTCTTAATAACGTGCCTCTTGTACTTAAGTTGGCGTTTTAGAAATTTTTTTCCGCACTTGTCTTCATGAAATCTCATTCATTTCGTTCGCAGCGATATATGTTTGTTAAAAATGTAATTTTTCTAAAGAAACCTCACAGTGATGTCTTGCATACTAAGTTTAATGGGGATGGGAGGAAATGAAATATATATACGAGTAAATGAATAAATAAAATCAAATAAATTAAAGTGAAATTCGAAGAAAGCAACAACAAAAAAATAAAATGTTGTTACAAAAAAAAAAAAAAAAAAATCAACAATAACAACAGCAGCCGCATTACACAAGAAACCAAATAGATATTTAACCTGATTTATTTCTAAGATTTTCAGTTAATCATAGTGCCACTTTAAAAAAAAAAATAGAAAAAAAGATTTTATTTAACAAAAAATAAGTAAAAAAGTATATTTTTTTGTTATATTATTTAAGGTGAATAAAGTAAAATATAAATATTTATCTTACTAGTCATGTAAGAAAAACATAAATGTGTTAAAAATGTATAGAGGGTTTACCACATCTACAAAATAAGAAAAATATTAAAACAACTGTAGGATAATTAATGGTTTACTAGACTAGTGTCATTATATTCTAATTTAAATGTAACGAAAAGCTCAAATAGGAAGGAAAAAATGGCAGACAACATTTTTGTATAAACCTTAACTAGAGAAGAAGAAGAAGAAAAAAGAAAAAATAAATTTAAAATAAATATTAAACCTATATTTTATAAGAAATTCAATTTGAAATAATTATTAATTAAATATAAAATAAATATATACATATACAATAAACATATACATACACATATATATAAATACATATATACATGCATATGTAATGTAATTTTTTCTAAATTAAATGTTTAATTGAATTTAAAGCAATTTTGATTGGTATACTAGAGTTGAAGGTAAGTAAAGTTAATAAGTAAGTAAGTAAGTAACTAAGTAAGTAAGTAAGTAAGTAAGTAAGTAAGTAAGTAAGTAAGTAAGTAAGTAAGTAAGTAAGTTAGCGCTTGAACTTAAAAATAACAATAAAACTATACATCATGGTTGGAGAAAAGCCATTTCCTACTTTTCCCTGTCATTGCAACTACGACAACAGGCAAAATTTTCTGTCATACTTACCTCGATATATCCATTTAGTTGCGTGTCATAATATGCATTGTACATGCGCAGTGTCAACTTAAAGTAATATCAGACAACCCAACTTCAACAGCTCAGTTTTATATTGTCTGACTAAGAGAGATGTAATAGTTTATCAATTTAAAGATAGAATATTGCGGTTGTATAGTACCTGACAGGCTGAAATTATTGCAAACATTTTAGCCTGAAAAACACCACAGTCACTTGAAAGACGGTGACAAAGACCTATCTAAGCTCATCCTTGAAAGTACAAAGTTAACTTTTAAGCATTTTTACATATGTGTCGTTCACTAAACTACCCTTACACCTCGCACTTTTGAAGTGAATTATGATTTTAAATATTCTCTTACAATCTGTACTTCTAATACAGTCATGTCATTTGTCTAAGATCGGGGCACTAGACTCAAAATCAGGGTTGGCGAAAACCCGGGTTTTATTGGCTTTTTTGGTAGGTTTTATAAATGCTTTCAATTCTTGTTCAAGTCGACAATGGGCTCAAAACGGCATTGTGTACCATGAGCTGTTAAAACTCGGTGATCTAAGCAGACTGCAGTTACTTCATTTGAACCACACACATTGAGAATAATGGTTGGAATATAAAAACAGTCATGATTAAGTTATTTTTTTGCATGACAACACCTGACCTCAGGTCTCAAAAGTTTCATAAAAATTATTAGAAATGATCAAATGCAGCATCCGCCGTATTCTCCAAACATTGCTTCGTCTGGTAGCTGCAATGTTTACAATACCTTTTTATAAGGCCTTTCGCTATAACAGTCTGTTTAAATTATGGAACATATTCGCTTTACGGCATAAATTATCACTTCCTACAGCTAAAAAAAAAATTGTTGATTCAGCGTTTTTTAACAAATCACGTTTTACGGCACTTAGATTTACGAGGTTAGGTTTTCAAAACCTATCTGGGTCGTATAAAGAGGTATGAGTTTATCTTTTGGTATATCACCGATTCACTTCCTTTGAAGATATATAAAATCGGCTTCAAAGTTGGAGCAGAGGTGGGGAAAAGATTTCATTATCTTTTTTGAGCGAAAACTGACGGAATTTATTTGTAGTCCAAGTAGGTAAATTATACTTATTTTTGGCGTAAATAAACTACGAAAACCTTTAAATAAACAACAAACTCGGGTTAATTTATATGCTCCAGATCTCTAGTATAACATTCAGATGAATTTAGGCACGCAGCGCTCCAGGCAGAGAAAACCATTGTAGGAAAATTTTCTGCAGTACTGGCAGCTTTTTCACAAATATATTTGAGGATTTACAAATGAGTATCAGAACATGGCCGATTGTTAATATTGCACGTATGGAACTTCTCTAGATGATGGTAAAAAGAAATTTACTGAATTAAAACGAATTTATTTTAGCATCCATTACTTGATGAAGAAAAAAACTAAAACATCTTCGCAATGTTGCTTTAAGTGCCCCCATACCCAGATTTGTTTAGCTGTCAATTTCGTACGTTTCTGGTTTGAAAAATTTTAAAATGTTTTGAGTTTATTACTTATCTTTTTTCTTTTTTTTTACCGAAAGCCTTACATGTATCTTTTCATCGTTAACTGTCAATAAACATGTAAATAATTTTTAGTTGTTTGTGTAATACGCGCTTTACAAAACTCATTAGGGTGGTTCATTTAACTGTAAAAAACAAATTTAAATCCAAAATTTTAAATCCTTTTAAGTTTCGATAAAACGTAACTAATTTCACAAAAATATTTCTTTATTCTTTGCTAAATGATAACTTACGAAATATACACCCTCTTATTTATACTTACATACATACATGCATACATATGTACGAGTATAAGTTTTTTTTTAATGTATACATATGGTATGTTTATTTAATGCTACCGGTATATAAAATATGGTATTAGAGGATTTATTTGGAAACGCATATTATGTAATATTGGGGAAAGAGTGCTTGTACGAAAATGTCAAAGATGTTTTTTTTTTTTATATGATATATTGCTGTCATCGGTGGCAGTACAAAAATTGAAGGTGTTGCAAAATGAAGAAAAGGAAAAACATTTTTTTCTTTTCAACACAACGAATGATAAAATGTCTTGATGTGAGCGAGAAGACAAAGGAAAAGAGGAAGCAGAGTACGTCATATATATAAATACTTAAGTGACTTACAATAACATCAATTGTAAATGAAAGAAAGCGTAAATAAATAAATTTCGTAAGTATATAAGACATTTGAAAATATGTAAGTATGTATACGTATTCCTATATTCAGATATGGTATTACATTATTGTTACTTGATGATAATCTATCGATGATTGAGTATTGGGTTAATGTAGTTTCATATGCAAAGGCGTGTGTTCATCTTTTCCTATAGAGCAAGTATGTCATTAATATTTTAAGTCTTACAAATAAATCCTTTTTGGTTGTTCTCAAACACATGTTTTGCATAAAACGGGAAATTTGAACGGTTTATTTTCAGTGTCATTTGATTTTTTGCAAATACGTTTTTTCTCCTCGCCATTGTTAACATGTCAGTCACAAATGATGTGCTTTTTATCTCATGTTTCTTTTTTTCTTTTTTAAATTGCAAAACAAATTTGAGAAATTTTTTATAAAGATTCTCTTTAACAATAAACAACGATGATAATGGTAAAAATGTTTGCAACATGCACGTATTAAGGAAAATATTATCTACTAAAATTTTGAGAGGCTTAAGTACACAATAAATATTGGAATTTCTCATTATTGAAGTTGGTGTATTAAAATACAAAATAATAAAAAAAAAAATATTTTCATTTAAAACAGATATTATTGAATTAAGAAATTTCATTTATATATTCATACATAGCGTCTCAAAAAGTGAATGATTATTTCCGCCAACTTTGAAAAGTTTGTGAATATGTAACCCTAAAAGGCAGAAACTAAGTTTTAACTTCAAATATTTATGACGAATGAGCTCGAATCTGAAGTAAATGACAATGTTTTAAAATAAAACTTTGCGTATGATGACTCTACAAACTTTTTTAGCAATTCAAATTTCCATTTCTCAATTTTTAATTAACATACCACTGAAGAGACTTTTATTTTTATTTGCCGTAATGGAAAAAAATATTCAACAGCAGCAGCTATAACGCCAGCCATAACGAAAAAGTATAAAAATTTTAATTTTAATTTTTTTTATTTTAAGAAAAGTTGTAAAATTCAATTGAAAGTCTTTGGGTAAATTATTTTCTCAAAACAATGCTCTTAAGAACTATTTGAAGCAGAAACAAACTGAAACGTGCATCAGCAAACAAACTGACACAATTTTGGGAGAAGCAATAATAGCAACGATAACATAAAAACTTAAAAAGAGAAAAACAACAAGTGTTCCTTGAGAATGGTTTTTGACATATTTTAATTGCCAACATTAGCAGTATTTGCTGCCAACTTTATTCATTACTTCAAAGAGAATTAGAACTTTTTGTAAAAAATAAAGAAAACTCACACAGCATTTCAAACATGCATACACTTGTACTCGTAGTCGTACTCATACTCGCACATGACTATAAAGTTGACTTTAAGCATTGAATGGTAATGCCACAAGTTGTGTACTCGTATATTGTAACTCGTATTAGAAAAACATAATATAAGTGGTTGGGGAATTTTGAAATAAAATAAAATGGAATAGAAATTTGAATTTGAATTTGAGTTTGAATTCTCAACAGGCTGTCATTTCCGCTTTTGTTGTTTTACAAAAATATTTCTGTGAATTTTTGTTTTTTTTTTTGATTTTGTTTTTGTTTTTTGTCAATTTCTCTAAATGCCTTCTGAATGTTAAATATTTTTTTGTGTTTATATATGTATGTGTGTATGTATATTTCTACCAGTACAAATTTGCTTCACTAAACAAGCTACGATTAGTACACAGTACTTGATCAAACAAATTACACACACAGAACCAAAAATAACAGCAGAATAAAAGTTAAGTAAAATTTTACTTTTTCATGTAAACAATTAAAAAACAATCACTTGAGTTGACTTTGAGCAAAAACTAAAGAAAAGAAAAATATCCAAATTAAAATTTTAAAATTTATTTTGTTTTAAATTAATTTTTTATTGATTTTTTTTTTTTTTTTTTTTGAAGAACTTGAAAGAAAACGATAACAGATAATATTTTTGTCACCAAAAAAAGATCAAAAGAAATTAAGTTTTATTCCCAGAATATAGTACATGTTCTCTCGAGGTGATACACTGTAGTTCCTAGAATATATTTTAATTAAATTCTTCGAATCAACCTTATGTTAAATGAAAGCTTTATAAGACACAGGGACTACACTTTTAAAAAAATAGCGATAAGTAGAGTAATAGCTTTTTTGATGGCAAGTTTAATACTAAAAATGAAAAAAGTATCTAAAGCCACTACCCTTGCTTGAGCAACATTCATTAAACACTTATCACGCATACACAATATACATATGTTATGTTGTATTTTATATTATTGTACAATAAATTGTGTTTTATTAATACGAAAATTTTCTAAATATTTAACAAAGTCATTCGCTCGTACACCAGGGATTGTCATGACAGTGAACAACTACCGTTTGCCGTTGTAAATTCCAATGCAATTCTAACAGACTTGCTGGCTTCTTAGTGTTGGCTGCTGCAACATGTTGACGACAAACGAATATATATTTTTATTTTATTAGGAAAATATGCTCCGTTTACTTAGGACACAACGTTGTTGCAAATCTTTCTTGTAGATTTTTGTAATATTAGTATGTGTTTGTGTAACATTTTGTTGATTTTTTTATATCCGAACAGTTTAAGATAAGAATAGAAAGACGAGAACTTAAGAAAACGTTTGCAAGGAAACAGTGAAGCAAAGAGTAGAAGTACAAGAAGAAAGTGAATTATATCTGTGGAAGTAGCAGTAGCAGTAGCAACAATTTGCCAAACAATATTGACTTAAAATTGTTGGGGAATTAAAACACAGGCATGCAGACAACATAAGCCTGCAGAAAATCCCCGGCTGGCTATAGACAGACTGCAACAAAACATCTACGAAAAGGAACAACTCCATAGACTTGTGAAATACAAACACAGATATTTATTTGCCAAAAATTAAACAAAATACCAACAAACGAAAACTCGCTCACTCTCTCTCTCTCTCTCTCTCTTTGTCAGACCTAACCAGTGTTGCCGTTTTGGTTATTTCTAACGAAAATTATTTATTTGTTTCCTTGATGTGGACTTTTTACCATTTTGGTTACTTTTTTCAATTAAGAAGTAAATAATGAAGATAATAATTATTTTAATACCAAAGATGTTATAATTCTTAAAGCTTTTAATATAGGTAATGATCAGGTTCTTATTGGGTGTATAACTAAAAAAACGGGCTCTCATTTTTTGAGGCCAAGTTCAAGCCAATTTCGCATACTCACTTTAGAACTGAAGTGTATTCTGATTGAAATAAATGTTAGTCGGACGGGCAAGGTGTGGACAAAATTTTCAAACCACTTTTTATTGATTGAATTGGTCTTGCAGTATTACAGCTTTAAGTCTGATTGAATATTCCGGTTACTTCTATAGGGTTGTCGTAATGGATCCATTTTTTGTCGTCAGTAATAATTGAATGCCGCTATATATTGTTATGGCTTTTCAGTAACATTTCTGACGTGAAAAATAGTCTTTTAACGTCTCTCGACATTAACTGCTGTGGTACTCAATTTTATTGATTTTTGCTTATAATCTTGCAAGCTCTTCTCGAATCTTCGTGGAGTAACGCTTTCAATTCATCATCATCTATTGTTTCATCATCATTAGTCGTATTGAAATCATTATTTTTGTACCGCAAAAATCATCTTTCGCACATTGAAATCGATGAACATATTTATGACAGGCTTCGGTGAGCAATCTATGTACTTCAGCTGCTTTTTTTATTTTGCTGACTCACAATTCGACACTTAGAAAGCAAATTATTGTGCTTGAGACTGGAACAATCCAATTTGTATATCTGAGTGCTTGAAATTTTGGCAAAAAAGTCGCTTTAAAGATATTTGATTCGGGTATACATAAGTAAGGGCTATTTAGATAAAATTATTCAAAAATAACTTAAAAAGCTCGACACAATTATTATACCAAATTGCGTTAGATCGATCTATATTCAGTCAAAAACACCTGCAGGCGTGCACTGAAGAATGCCCGTTAACGGGAGATGTCCACTTAGCACAGAATTATTTGTTCGAAAAGTCATCTTAAATATCGTGCGAGAGCTTTCAGTATATATCATTACCGTAATATATTATCTCATATCTTATTATTTTATCTCAATGTTTATTGATATAAAATTTTGGTTATTTTTTAGTTACTTTTTATGGAAATTCAAAACTGTGGCAACACTGAGCCTAACACTTAAAACCAATGAGAAAAAACATTTTCTGTCGAAATAATTTTTGGTTTTTTTTCAACAGTTTGCCTCAGCTTTAGTGAAAATGCATTATTGTTGTTGATACAGTGTTGCTGTTGACTTAAATGTGTTGTATGATGCTGTTAGTCAAACATTTGTTTAGTATGCTGTAAAGTTACTAATTTATATTCAAATTTGTGTAGTCGTGCTTACATAGACTTTGTCAAATAAAAACAAACAGAAAGAAAAAAGATTGTCGTAAAATACCATAGTGAGAGCAAGAATTTTCTTAAATATGTATGTGATTTATTTTTTATTTGTTTGTTTGTTTCTATTCGCATTTTACATTTTCTCTTGTGAAAATTAAAATATTTTGTCGGCATTTTTTTTTTTTTTTAATAAGAAAAAAACTTGTCTCAATGGTCTGAACGAAGTAGCTAGAAACGAGGACTTAATTGTGATGTTTAAAAGCCGATAATAATACATTAAGTTGACTATATTAAAGCTGTCAGATAAAAGAATGAAAAGCTTTTCATTATTGTCATGTCATTTCATTAAGTCGTTATGTTGTCATTAACAAAAAACGATTTGAAATTATAATTAAAGTGTTACGCCAGATCCAATTGAAGATATAAGCAAAAACTGATCGGGTGTTGCGTTTAAAATGTTAGAAAGAACTCGTTTCTGCATAAACACAAGTGTTTCACTAGATATTCGAGGATATTTTAAGGTAAGCCTCTTACAGTTACCCAAAGTAAGGTTATTTATACAAATTTTAATTAAAAATTTAAAAATCCATTCGTATTAACTTTTAATAAAAATAAAATTTTATTTTCAAAAGGACATATTACGGTTAATTATTTTTGCTTAATAGTAAGAAAAAGTATTATTACAAATTATTGTACTTACTTACCTTAACTTGCAAAAATTACTGCTTGTCCAAGGGCCGAAATGAATTCCATAATCTATTTAATGTTTCCATTTAATTAGTTTTTCTATTATACCACAGAAAAAGGAAAGAAAATAAAAATTAAGGCAAAAACGTGTCCCAAAGCAAAACAAACTTTTTCTTTTTCTAAACTTTATTCCGTTTTTTTTTTTGCTCACAACTTCTCCTCTTCGAATTCGTTGCTCTTGCGATCTTTTGCAATAAAGAAAGAAATTATAACATAATTATACCTTTACATAGCGAACATTTAAAGTGTACATTTCACATGATATGTTCACATAATTAACCTTTTACTTTTACTTTTCCTTTTTTTCACTTTTGTGGATTTTTACCTATTAACTGTGGGCATATACAGTACCGAGCATAAAAAATGCAACGCTTTAAAATTTATATAATTTTCAATTATGAACCCCTATCATGTTTCACTGTGGGTAGCTGATACATGGGCAAAAATCGCTTATTTAGTGGCCGACGAATATAATTTATGTCATCGAAGCCGAAAAAATTAAGTTTGCGTTCATCTATACAAAGCGCCTTAGCAAAATCTTTTGTTGCTCAGTCTAAGTGACGCTCTTCAAAGTTAAGACTCCTTTTCTTATTAACTCTGCTTATTAATGGCTTTGTACAGGCAGGTCCGGCAAATGAACTGACTTCGTTCAATCTGTATTTAGCGGTATATACGCTAAATAGGACACCTATTTGTGTTTTTGCATAATTAGCAACATCTACTGCCGTCTTTCGTGGATAAATTTTAATGGGCCTTAGTATTTCTCGTTTGCAACAACTTCCTGGTTTTCTGTCTACACTTCCAGAAGAGTGGAATTTTGAGCAAATCGACTAACAGTTGATTTGTGTGCTCCGAATAGGACTCCAACTGCGTTCATCGCCATTTCTTCCTGTAATGCTTTTATTATTGCCACTTTGTTTCTTGAAAAATACAAAAAACACTCACAATGAAACGTTTTTTTAAAATAAATGATATGATATTCGTACTTTAACAGCACGTTGCAAAATGTTCGCTTTTTATAATTATCAAGTACTCGTATTGTGATCAAACTGATCATATTATGATCAACTGATAATATCAAGTATGCTTCTTCTTCTTCTTATAAAGAATACAAAATTCAAAAGAGAATTTATATTGGATATCGTTGCTAGTCATAGAATGCAATTTCAGACTACGAAACGCAGAGTTGCATTTTTAATGCTCGCTACTGTATGTACAAGGAAGGTAACAAAAATGCGAAAAGAAACTTGTAAACTATAAAACACTGCTGCAACAACTTTAACCATCTAATACTTTATACCGTGACTGACTTTTAATGTTTCACAACATAATGTTGCCTGATGGCCTAGTGCTGCTATTTTCTGAGACAGAGAGACAAGGACAAAGAGAGATAGAGAGAGAGAGAGAGAAAGAGAGAGGAAACAAAAACCTTAACCATATCAGTAGTTTGTTGTATTATTAGGCATTAAAACTCTATGACTCAATTATATTAAAGGTAGAAAATTTAGTTTTTATGGCATTCTTTTGTTGTTGTTTTGTCTTCTGATTTATTTTTTTTTCCTTTTACTGCGATGATGCCGTTTTTGTTGATGTTGTTGCTGTTGTTATTACTTTAATGCGGATTTTCCTTTTGTTTAGTTTGTTTTTTTCCTTAGAAAAATGGGAGAAAAATACAAAATTTTTCGTTTTTGTTTTAACGTTAAATATCATGTTTAGTACGAATAATTATAGTTTAACACATTATTCTTTTAAACAAGATGGGAAACTCAGAAAAAAGAGGGGCAAAAGAAATTTTTAATTTTATTTCCCAAAAAAGGAGTAGTACGAGTAAGTAGTCAGAAGAACTTTAGTGCTAGAAGTTAATTTGGGCACTTCTGTTAAAGCAAGCGAAATTAGAGAAAAAGAAAAAAAAACTATTTGAAGATTTTCTTTCTCAGATTAAAGAAATAGAACACATTTAAGTGCAAAAAGAAATGAAAACATGAAATAAATAAAAATGCCAAATGTTTGCTTAAAGTTTTTTTACTTTACTTTACTTTACTTAGACTTAATATAGTAAAATGAATACGTTTTCCATAAAACGTTCTTCTATTAATTTCATTAAATGATTTAATGCCATTTACATTTTATCGCATTTATTTCAATACAACGGGAATTAATAGCACACATTTTTAAATGGTTCTCATCGTTAGATTGTTGCAAATTAGCAACACTTTTCAAATATCTGCTCAACAATTTTGATTTTTTTTTAAACGTATCGATACGTTTTCTTCTTTTTTTATTCTTTTCTTTCTCTTTCTCTCCCGTTTATGCATTTCAATACTCTTTTCTAAAATTTTTATTTATTTTTTTATGAAATTTTCACACATCTTTTGGGAAGAAAGTTGTAATTTTTTCTTTTCTTTCCACAGGAACTACACACATACACATGAAATCGAATGCATGCTCATGCTTGCTAACATAGTCTATACGAATGAAGGGTGTAAATGTGTTTTATACAGTATGTTCATATATCAGCAGAAGTACATGCCTGCGTGTGTATGTGTTATGTAATTGTTGCACTCAGTATTGTTGATGTATTTTTGAATTCTTTTCCTCATGATTTGCATACATTCTAACTGTTTTAGCCCTATAGAAAGCATAGGACAATTTTCGTGCGATATGTAACTTTAAAATAACAAACACATCTTCATTAGTTAGTCTTATAACTATTGTAGTATTGAAGGGCTATCTGGCATAAAAATAATCGAAATTTGCTTTGATTATTTAGTGGTAGTGTTTTATTAAATTCGTATTTTCCTTGCCTACATTATTTATACGTGCGATTTAGAATTTTTTAAATTTTTTTCGTTTCGTTCGATTGTTTTTTTACCATGAATTCTAATGCAGATTGCATGGCAAAGTTGATATTCATGATTGTTTGCTTTTCAAATGCATGTTGTACGTGAGTAAAATAAATGATAAGTAGTTCTTGTTATTGTTGCAGTTTTACTCTTACTATGATGAAACTTTAAATAGTTGGCCTTACTTTGGTAAAATCAAAAAAATAAAAAAAGTAAAACTATGCCACAAAATATAAAAGTATTGCAAGAAAATAAAATGTGAAAAAAAGAATCTAAGCAGCGATTTCATTAAAACTCTTTAAACGAGCAGGTAAACGAACAAAGAATTTTCAAAAAAGTCTATAAAATAATGATTTTTTTATCACTAAACTGGCACACAAACTGTATATATTTCACTTACTCGAGAATAAATTCAACAGTTTACAACATTCCCCTTTTAGTAAGACGCTTAAACATATAGTATTCGATTTAATCGTAAGTCAAAGCAACAATTAAAAGTTATAAACACGTAGAACTCGTCCACGGCTTTGGTCTCCATTTAAAATCATAACCATCATATGAAAATGTGTTGCAAAGTGCTGTTGTGACTTTTAAACTTTTCTGTTCCTTGTTTTCCTTCATCCTTTTTTCATTTGCCATTATTAACGTTTGACTGGCTTAAACCAAAGCATTAAGACCGGTCAACTTTTGTTAGTTTTTTGTTCTTTTCTAAAACACTTTGATTCTTTATGAACGAAAATCTGAAACGTGTTTGAAAAAAGTTTCCTAAATGCAAAGAGTTCTTGGGCATTGAAAATGTTTTTTGTCTTTTGATAAAAAGTAGACGCGTAAAAACACTTGCCTAACTCATCTAACAAATAGAGAAAGAGAATAAACCTGTTATTGTTTAATTTTTTTAATATATATTCTCATATAAATATTTTGATTGGCTGCACAATGCAAGTGAAATTGAATTGGCCGGGGAATGAGTTGGTAGCAAAGAAAAACACTTTTAAAGGTGGACCATAGCCAAACAATATCTTATGCTAGGCTATCCTATCTTATCCTCGGTATTGTTTTTAACAACAACCTTAAAAACTGGCTCAACAAATCCTTCTATACCAGACTGGGTTCATCAATAACAGCGCGTGAATTACACTGACCAACAAAACAAAAAAAAAACAAACAAAAAATTGTCCGCTTTCTTGGACCTTTTTTTGTTTCTGTATCAAAATGACCCGCACTTTTTAAATATGGTAACAGTTTTTCCCTAAAAGCTTTTGTTTTTGGGCTATAGCTACCTGCACTCATTTACTATTTTTACTTAGATTTTCGTTTTTTATTGGACATTCAAATATATTTTATTGCTGTTTTATATACGGCTTTGTTAAGTAGTTGTTGTGTGATTAATCCAGATTGTTTGTGCTGTATTTGTGGTGAATATTAATTTGAAAAATAAAGAAAATCTATATCGAGTTTTGTGAAAACTGTGTTATATCAATACTTTAAAATAAAATTGTGTAATCAGCTCTTGAAAGAACCTTTCCTAGACAAAAAAAAGAAAAATCTTATGAACATGTCGAGCTTGTTTAGCATATGTTATCGAACTTGCATAAAAATCTGGCTGAACGTAAATGGAAAAGCCTTACCAGGGAAGGTGAGACTCACATATGATGGCAGACTACTGCTGAAGTTTGCAACGGTATCTACCAAAAGAAATTCATTCAAGGAAAGCTTATAAATGATAAATTGATAGCATTCAGCAGAACTTTTGCATTAATTTTCTGTATTTTTCTGCCAAAGTTGTCAAACTGCATATTTCACCATAAAAAGCTGTTAGCAATTTCTCAGTATTTTTTAATAGTCAGAGCCATAGAAATACTCAATGACACAAAAAAATAATAGAAATTAAAGGAAACAAAACTTGTGTTGATCAGTTTGTTTAAAAGTTTTTCCTAAAAAGCTCACGCACTTATTCCTCAACTTAATATATCTACACGCGAATAAAAAAAAACAAAATAAAATCCGTATACATATTATAGATTTCTTTGTAAGCAAGGTGTGTCATTCAACTACGCGTAAGCAACTGTACCGAAATGTTATATGCTAAGCCTTTTTCGAAATTGAGTCTAGAAAAGGGTAAAATTGGGGTAAACGAACCAAGTTAGGCCATATGAGCTTGGCAATCTTTTTATTTCCTAATTTAAAATGTTTTTTATTTTAATAAAATAAATTTTAATAAATTTTTTAATAAAAGTATCGGGTGTTTTTTTTACAGCTACACAAGTTTCAATCGTAATAAAACATATAAAACTATATTTTTAATATCAATGAATCGGGCTTTGTTGGATAGGAAATTTGATGACATTAATGTTTAAACATGATTTCGGCCATGTAGTCGCCATGGCTGGCTTTAACAAGGCGAAATTTGGAACATAAATTTTTACAAACATTTCGTAGCCTATGCTGATGATATGCGGTTGATGTTCAGGTGTTCAATTGTCTCTGGTTTATCGACGTAAGCAAGTGACTTAACATAACAACAAAGAAAAAAATCCAAAGGAGTTAAGTCACAAGATCTTAATGGCCAATTAATTCAAATTGCTCTTTCATGAAAATTTTGAAGCGCGCGCTGTGTCGAATGTGGCTCCGTCATAGTGGAACTATATGTCAGCAAGGCTAATGCAAATAAGTGAGTTTTCTTCTAGGTTAGGTTAGTTTATATGGGTCAGTCGCATTTCGTGAGTTCACTCGGTGATATCCCCAACATGGACAGACCCTTTGAAGAGGCCGAAAGATTGGACATAGGATAGACCTCCTTCTCATTTAAGCCAACCGGAACCCTTGACGAAGTTAATCAAATTCGACAGTGACACATCCCTAAGGCAGTCCAGATCATGAAAGTGACATGCACTGAAATGCTTTACTCTCATCTCCCATAGAGCAGAGTAGGTGTTGTACCGATTCCTCTTTCTTCTCATGCTGACAGCTCCTACATGCGCTGCGATATGCGGCCTATCGTACAAAAGTCCGGTAATTATGCCCGAGAAAAGGAGATACCTTTCCAAAGAAAGAGAAGGCAAAGCATTCTGGATATTTAACAAATGTTGATATTGGTCCACTCTGTTCCATTCTGCTCAGTGCTAATTTATCCAATAAAATCGATGACGCACATAGAGGGCCATGCACATCCCTCTGTACGAGAGAAAGAGATCCTATAGTAGCTCACTCATCAGCACTCATCGAATGGCCGCATGGCTTGGAACCCATATCAGTTCGACATGATATCGCTACAGATGGGCCAGTGAGCGAATCCAGCCGAGAAGATATTTCGATATAGTCACAAACGAGTCGAGAGCACTAATTGCTGCGCGACTGTCTACATAAAAAATGCCTTTTCTATATCGTAGACCTCCGACTGAAAAACAGTGCTATCATGGGGTAGTCTGAGCGAGATCATCAAAGTAAAAATCCGACCCGGCACTCATTTCAGTTTTCGTGCCATCGTTATAGACCGTGATTGAGTCATCTCAAGGACTGATCCAGCAGACTACTCTTCACTAAAAGGTAACCTGCTCTTAAAAGCCATACTGAAGTGCAAAATAGGTATCGCCTGACGCCTTAAAATCCACTTTCTGTAGATGGTACCGTGTTCAATGCGAACATGCCTGAGTCCATCCGACGCCCTGTGTCTAAGTGCTGACTTTGCAGAGACACATTTGACAAAAAAATCCAGGGGTGGTATGCTTAGCATTGTCTCCAGACCGGCCTGAGGAGCGGAACTCATGGCACAGGTGATTGCAAGATAAGCTAGCCTCTGCACCCTATTCAGAATGGCCAGTAGTGACCCAATATACATCGCCTTCCACCAGGCAAGAGCGCGAGTTTTCTTATAAACTGAAGTTTTTTTGGAACACACCACCTAGAAAAATTTAAATTTGTGGTTAAAGGGTCCTTATTCGATCATATGAGGAATAATTTTGTTTATTCAATTTGTTCATGAGTCAATCAATCATCATAAACGAATAAATCGATTTTGTTGAAATTCGGCGCACGGATATATAGATTCAGCTAACGAATCTTTTTTTTTTCAAAACTGGACTTCGAGTAGTTAAAATCGGGCAAAACGATCAATATCAATAACTTTAATGAAATTAAAGTCAAAGTGAAAGTTGTCTTTGCATTTTATTATAAAGACAAGCAGGTGGCAAAAAAAGGATAGGATTGGGAAAAAGGATAATTTATCGTCTATTTATAATCTATCCAGACAATACCCCTATCCGGGTAAAGCGAGTATGAAAATAATTATTTGGTATTGAAACGCATATATGTATGTATTTTAATAATTCAGTTTTTTCTTAACAATAAAATGTGTTGCAAGTATTCATTTAAATGCAATTAATGAACAAACAAACGCGGTTATCATTTGAAATATTTTCCCAGCATAATACAAATTAATATAAAACGCAACGAAACGTATTAAACAAAAAAAAAAAAAATAAATAATTATAAAAAATAAGTGTTAAAGTAAAAATGTTAAAACGATTTAAACAATATAGTTAAGCTGATTAAATAAATGCAATGAAATACACTGCATATGAGTACCGGTTAAATAAAACATAAAATTTATTATTTAATTATAAAATATATTTAATTTGCCATTCATTTGGGCTTTTCAAAAAATACATACTTATTTAATGCAATCTGATTTGAATTATAATTCAACACAAATGAATTCTCCGCCCTATAATGACTTCCGTTCTTCAAACATAAATTTCTGACTCTTGCTGTTTATTTAAGCGAATAGGAAATTAATCATAAGAGTTGAGCATTTGATAAGCACCAGTATATCATTGTCCCTTTAGTGGTGGTATGCATATAAGACAATTTCCGTTTGTCACTTCCTATCGAATTTCTTGTCTTGTTATGAATGACCTCTGTGAAGTAGACAAATAGGTTGACGCCAAGGGGAATATAGTTTTGTATTTGCAATATAAATAAAGGGTCCGCCAAATAATTTTGTTTTTTTTTGGAAATTCCTGTAAAAAAAACTACTGAATATTTTCTCAAATTTCTTTTTTTATTTGAAGGTACAATCCTTCCGGTTAACAGTGAAAAATAATTTCATGCAAATGGCTGCCTCGGCTGTCCAGGCAGTAGCCTACACGATCGGTCCAATTTTTAAGCACATTATCGATTGTGTGCAGCTGTATTTCTTCAATGGCTTCTCGAATATTATTCTTTAAAGCGTCAATTGTCTCTGGCTTGTTGGCGTTACACTTATCTTTGACAGCATCCCACAAATAATAGTCCAACGGTGTCAAATCGCAGCTCCGAGGTGGCCAAACGATATCAGCTGTGCGGCTGATAATGCAATCTTCAAAAACAGGGCGCAAAACATCGAGTGTAGTTTCGGCTGTGTAGCACGTAGCGCCGTCCTGTTGAAACCAAATGTTGCTAATACCCTCCTCTTCAATTTTTGTGAACAAAAATTCGTTCAACATGGCCCGGTAATGATCGCCATTGACTGTAACGGCCACTCTTTGCTCATTTTCGAAGAAAAATGGCCCAATTATGCCTCTGGACCAAAATCCGCACCAAACAGTGACTCGTCTTGGGTGTATCGGTTTTTCAATGTATGCGTGCGGGTTTTCTGTGCCCCAAATGCGAAAATTTTGCTTGTTTACATACCCGCCAAAATCCGTACGCAATTTGCGCACACATTCTTCAACATTACTCTGATTTTCAAAGTAATGTCGCAATATTTCTCAGCGTTGTTCAAGCATATAGCGGAAGGATAAAACTAATTATCCGTCAAATCAGAAATGAGCTAAGTCTTACCATTCACGAAATAAGCATTAATTGAAAAAAAAACGTTAGATGGCAGACCCTTTATTTTTCATATCAAAAATGGCGTCATAAGTTGAATCAAATTTCAAGTTCTCGAACATTTCAGTATTATGCGACACATATTAAAACTTAAGATTTTTATTATCGGGCTACTTGTGACTAAAAAAAAGTTAAACTTACTAAGTAAATACATACATACATATGTGTATGTATTGAAATAAAATAAACTAAAAGTACAAACAAAGAATAAAGAGGAACAAAAACAAATCTTGATTGATTTGTGGCTTAGAAAACAAGCAAAACTGACCAAAAGAGAACGAAAAGAATAACGAAAATGTATGGCAAACATTATTGAAAAATTCCCATATTGAAGTGTTTTAAATGAAGCAATAATTGTCTTGATAAAAGTCTTTATTTGCATAATTTTTTTTAAGTATCCATGTTATACAGTTTGCTTATCTTAAAGAATTGTATGAATGAATGAGTTTTCAAATGAGTAACGACATTTTTTTTTTTTTTTTGTTTCTTTTCAAAATGAAATATTATTCTGAATGCAAAAGAGAAACATACGCAAAATAGTATGTAAAAATATTTTGCACATAATGAAAGTAATAAAAAACTTTTTGGATTCATATTTCTTTAACTAAAACAAAGTAGGAATACTATATGGGAAGAGCAACATTTTCTTTTCTTTGTAAGTTAATGTTTCACTTGATGTTTTTATATTCCATATAAAGGCATGAGCATGTATAGTTTTGAACTCATTTGGAAAAAAAATACAAAAACTGTGACAAAATAGCAGGTGTTTATATGAAGAACATCCAAAATGAACACCAAATACACACTTACACGCATCCATGTACATACACATGTTTATATACTATATGTGAATACTTTCAAAGTCAGTTATAGTTATCCTACTAGTGCGACGATAACTAATACTACTACAACATCAATACTGCAGCTCTATATCCAGTCCTAAAATGAAATGTTTTGTAAATGAACTACTACTCTCATATACTAAATACTTACATACGAATATAAATCTGAAAATGAGGAAAAATTATGAAAAAAAAATACACACAAGAGAGGCAAATGGTATGTGAAACTGCATGTATGTATGCGAACAAGCATAATACACATGCTTGACAGAAGTTTTTGTCATATATGAACTCAACAAAATAGATGCAGTAAATTTATAAAGTTCTTCATTAAACAAAAAACAAAAGAGAATATTGTTCATTATGATAAAAGAAAGCACAAAATTAATGAATGAAATGTTGATAAAAAAAAAAAATTTAGTCGAAAAAAATTCTATAATTATTTGATGTGAATTTTTTTGCTCCTGTTTTCAGTTTTCCATTTTTACGTATTTGAAGCATTAAAGTGAAAAAATAATTTTGATGGCAGACGGTGTGTCTCCTGCGTACATAGACGGATTAATGGCAACATTTAAGCCACAAAAGAATGCATCCGAAAAATTCCAACAATATCTCAATCATAACAAAAATTTTGTACATATTTTTTTTCCATATATAACTTTTGATGTGCACAAAATTAAAATATTTTTTTTTTTGTTAATTAAGCGTTTATCGTCTATTATTACCCAATGTTTTTTAATTTTTTAAGTTTTTCCTAAAAATAGTTCAGAATTTTTTAAATTTTTTTCAATTAAAAATATCAATCTCTTCAAAAAAAAAAAAAAAAAAAAAATGAAAAGAATTCCTCAAAGTTGTTCACCACATTAATCCAAAACTAATGCTAGGAACACAATTGGGGCGAACGACGAATTTTCGTCGCTAAAAATAAAACAAATTTGTGTATATGAAAATATACACAACCATGTGATTCCGACGTATGCGACGAACTTAAATTAGATTTAATTTTAGTTCATTCGTCGGCGAACGATAAACTAGTCATTACAGGAGAAATAAAGTTATTTTTTATTTTTAAGAATTGTTTTCTGTTAAACTTAAACCATTTCAATTAAAGACACAGATTATTTATCTATTAAAATTATTTCAAAGAGTGCTTTTAATAATACTTTCTCTTTTAAGCACTATTTTTCATGGTCACTCTATCAGCTGTGATTGAAAAACAACAGATAATAACAGTGGGTAAGCGTTGACGTACGTATAAAAAAGCTTAATAGATTAAAAGCCATAATAATCATTATATTTATTAAACAACTTTATACACAAAAAGAAAAATAAGATAAACAACTTTATTTATCACAACAGCTGGTACGACGAAATTACACAACGAATTGTAGCTGACGAATTCGTCGAGCTGGGTAAAATTCGTCGTTATCCACAACTGTGTTTCTACCATAATCCATTCATTTTCTTCTTTGCCATACTCACTAGTGTAATATGTACATGCACAGAGTCAGAGAAGTCGCTTTCAATCTCCTTAGATTAGTGCCAGATATCGTGAGGTTAGGACTGCGGTAGCCATTACGTTGCGAGCAAAAGTCGGGTACCATTACATAATTTTTCTATTCTAGACTCCTTATTTATTCAGATTATTAAAGATATAAGGACCTAAATGACTAGAAGATGAAACAATTTTAACCCCGAGCCAAACTAGTCATTATAGTAAAAATTTCTATAGTAAATTAATATCTCTGGGCATCTCTATGATGTTGTCACCAATCTTATCACTCATAGCCCTTTAATGAAAACAACTTTAATTTTCTATAATAATTCATTATTATTTAGTTACTATACTCTCAAGACTTAAGAGAAATTAAATGAAACATTCAAAACATAACAATAATGAAATTAAAATTTTCTATTATTCTCGTATATATATTATATTTTTTATTATACAAAAAAAAAAAACAACAAAAAAAATTTCATCTAAATTTGTAAGCATATACTATATATAATATTATATTATGTATTATATTTGTGCCTTTAAATTAAAATTTATTTATTTTAAACAAATATAGGGTCCGCCAAATAAATTTTTTTTAAAAAAAAACTACTGCATATTTTCTCAAATTTCTTTTTTTATTTGAAAGTACAATCCTTCCGGTTAATAATGGAAAATAATTTTATTCAAATGGCTGCCTCGGCTGGCCATGCAGTAGCCTACACGCTCGGTCCAATTTTAAGCACATTATCGATTGTGTTCAGCTGTATTTCACCAATGGCTTCACGAATATTGTCATTTAAAGCGTCAATTGTCTCTGGCTTGTTGGCGTCACACTTATCTTTGACGGCACCCCACAAATAATAGTCCAACGATGTCAAATCGCAGTTCGGAGGTGGCCAAACGACATCAGCTCTGCGGCTGGTAATGCGATCTTAAAAAACAGTGCACAAAACATCGAGTGTAGCTTCGGCTGTGTGGCACGTAGCGCCATCCTGTTCAAACCAAATGTTGCTAATATCTTCTCTTTTTTGTGAACAAAAATTCGTTCAACATGGCCCGATAACGATGGCCATTGGCTGTAACGGCCACTCCTTGCTCATTTTCGAAGAAAAATGGCCCAAATGCGACAATTTTGCTTGTTTACATACACGCCAATATCAAAATGAGCTTCATCTGAAAAGATGATTTTTTTTTTTTGGCAAAATCGGCATCTTCTGTAAGTCGATCGCAGGCCCAGATTCCCAGTGTTGTTCAAGCGTATACACAACCATATTCGTTTAGCGAAAGGATAAAACTAATTATCTGTCAAATCAGACATGAGCTAAGTGTTACCATTCACGAAATAAGCACTAGTTGAAAAAAAAACGTTAGATGGCGGACCCTATATAACTCTATTTTCTATTTCATTTTATTTTAAGTTTTTCCATTTGAATTTATTTAGAAAATGAAGATTTTACACAGAAGAGAATTACAGTAAGACCTCGTTAATCTTGGCTATTGATTGCAAACCCTGATCCGGATTTTTTGGATTATCTGGCTTACCCAATGCAAATTTAGAGTACTGTCTTTATATTAAAAATGCTTTTAAAAAGACATATCGAATGGTATATTATATAGTAGTCATTTAAATAAATAATTACATTTACAAGAATAAAACAAAGTAACAAAAACATATGTAAATTTTATAAAAAAGTGATAACATGTTTCATATTGACAAGTCATGAAAGTAACAATAAAACTCTTAAAGCTTGAAAAATAGTTTATTTTTGCAGCCATCAAAGAGAGAGAGAACTATGTTTTTGGAGTAACAATTAATAGAAATTATCATTACGTCAGTATTTTCGAAAAATCTGGATTATTGAGGTCCAGATTATCAAGGTTTTACTGTATTTATTTTATTTAAATTAAGAGTGAAATTATCTATAGTGACCTTAAAATAAATTTGCCGAAATATTATTAGAAATAAAAGAAATTATGTTCTAAATTACGCATCTTTCTGCCTATAGACGTAAATTAAAGAACAGCCGTTACACTAGAAAACTAAAAAAATAATTTCACACATATACGTACATATGTACATGTGTATGTATGCGTATGCCTTTTTAAGTATTTAATTTAATAACTTTTATAGCAGCCATTAACCCCCCTCTTACATTCAACACAATGATATTGAGATAATGATGAGAATGAGATTGAGTATGTGATTCTCATAAAATTATTTACTCGTATTCGTAAGTACTTTTTGTTTTATGATTTTCTTCTTCTTCTCTTTATGACTAAAATTAATTAAATATTTTGAAAAATTTTCTTAAAACAATGACAACTAATGACCTGCAAGTTATGTGTCTCACATATTAATAAAATAATTACGGACTCGCAAAGACACAAAAAATAAATATAACAACATCAACAACATCAACAACAACAACAAGAGTAATAATATGAGTAATAATAGTCATACTAATGACATAAAACTATTTGCACTTATTTGTTCTAACATAAGTAAGAGATGAGAAAGAGAGAGAGAGAGAGAGAGAGAGATAAAATTATAGTTCGCTCGAGTATATGAATTTATGAGTGTGTGTGTGTGTGTGTGTGGATAACTCCTTACAAAAGCAAAGTTGAAAAAAAGTATTCTTTATCTTTAAAAAGCTTATATGAGAGTGTGTGCGTGTGTGTATAAAATTTATGGTTGATATGATTAAAAGGATACTGTTCGTTCATACAATAATGGTTCTATTCTTTGTAAAATTTTATTCGTTTATGATTTCATTCATTCCATGAACATGTTCAACAGCATGAACGCGTTTATGATTTCTTATTTGATTAGTTTGAAAGTCATTTATACGATTAAAATTAATTAATATCACAGTTTTGTGGTTTTATAAAATAGTAAAGTAAAGAAATACTGAAATAGAATAAAGAAATTAAATTGATAATATTATGGATTGATTGATGGATATAATAAATATGTAAATAATTTTGTCAACGCTATTTAGAATTATCATTTAGTTTAGATTCATATCTTTAAAATAATTACAATTTAACAAAAAAAAAAAAACTTGATAAGGTTTAAAGCAACATTCATTCACTCATTCCACTAACTTACACCTATTTTGCAATCAAATGCAACTTTCGTTCATTATGCTTCAATTGATCCTGAAGTTTGTTCCAAATGGAAATTAGAATAAAATTATTAGACTATCAAAGGTAAATGTACTTCAAGAAATTGGTAACTTATACATATATATGTATATGGGCATTTCCACCGAAAAAATACTTTTTTCTTTTTATCATATCTGTAAAAGAAATCAATCAGATTTAAATTTATGCGAAACAAATTTTACATTTAAGTTCGTATAAATGAAGAGGATAACGACAGCTCATTTGCTGATGATGTGGATTTTGTTTCAGAATTTGTGACGAGGTTTACAAAGTTTGTAGGTGACGATGATATCGATATGTAGCCAAATCAGGAACTACAACTTTTTATATCGGAAAAACAAAAGCAGAAATCGAAAAATATCACAAACAAAACACCATCGCATAAAGTAGTGTTACCACCAGGAATGCATATCAGCCCCGTTTCCGATGAATGCTGCCATCGCCCTCAATATAAATGTTTTGCACACTGATCTCATAAAAGAGGCACACTTGATACGAAATGGTAGCCAGTGGATAAAATCTTCTAAACAAGTATAATGAGTTAGAAAGAATTCTGACATCCATTATTTAATTGCTACATTTTGAGATTTTGAGACTACATGCCAAAGCTTGGATAAGTAAAATAATGCGCTACATCGAAGACAAGTCCACTTCTGACGATAAAAACAACCCAGAAATTATTACTGACTATGAGAAAACCAAAGGTGGCGATCACTTTTACAATCTATAATACGTGATGATCACTTCGCCAATCAGCCGAGTTCATCACGGCAGGCAAATACACGAATGTTTAAGCAGGTTTGCAGTATCTGTACGAAAAATACTTACAACAAGCATTGTTGTTCTAGTATAATATGCTTTAAATATGAAAATAAATAATATATGATTTCGTGTTATTTTAATGGAAAAATAATAAAAATAGAAAAGTTTCAGTTACAAAAATATTGCGCAAATACTTTGCAAGTGCCTCTAAGGCACATTTAGACGGGTTTGCTTCAGGTTTTGCTAAAATCAACGTATGAATTGCTCAAAATCATCCTAAACACCATATAGAAATCCAATTACGAGCTGAAAGTCCGGCCTAATGTCAAAATAAAAACTCTTTTTTTCACTTTTATTCTGTGTATGACGGTCACGTTCGACATTAAAGAAATGTCCATAAACAAAATATTTTTATTTATTACTTTTATTCAATTTATTAGTAAATAAAGTTTTATAATTAATTTTATCATTTTCAACCTCTAGACTAGAATACCTATACAAGTTTAAAACATACAAACGCACACATACGTATACATATATACAAAAGATGATCTAAGAACAATTAAAAAACTTTTGTCATATTCCTGTTATCTTCTTCTTATTCTTCTTCTTCTTCTTTTCTTTTTACATTACAACTTGCTCGTATATTTTATAAAATAATTGTAAAATAACCAACTATTCTAAGCAAGTAGTAGAAGTAAGAGTACAACAATAGCAACAAAAACAGTGAATATTTACTAGATTTCAAACTCGAAGGTTTGTTGTTTTAATAGAAGCAACAACAATAAGAAAAAAAATAACAATAAGGGCTATAAAATGATAGTGGTGAAGTTACCTAACCTCACATTAACTTAAGCTACAAACATTTAAACAATAAAACACACATATACACACACACAATGAAAATCACTATCATACTAACAACTTTATACGAAAACTTACACATGCACTTGTACATGTACATACGTTTGCCTATAGGAATATAGACACATAACTATTTGTATGTGTTTATAATACAGAATATAAAAAATAAAAACAAAAACAAAAATAAAAACAAAAACGAAGAAGAAGAATGGAACAGAGGAGAAAAAAAAACGAATATGAAGAAGAAGAATGAAAAAATATTCTATAAAAACTGACGAAAGAAAAAGTTTTTAATTAAAATTTTACGCACGTTTTAACAACAAGTAAATTCTTAAAACACAAACACGTACAATGCTACAATAACAATATCAACTACAACAACAATAACAAAAGAAGAAACAACATCACGATATCTAAGCATGTATGCCTGCGTGCATGAATGTATGAGTAAGAGAGCATGAGCGAAAGAGCGAGAGCGAGGGAAAGAATTTTTAGCAAAAGTATAAAGTTATTAAGGACACAACCAACCATACATATCCTGTAGTTTGCACACACTACACACACGCACTCTCTTAATCACAAATTGCATTTCTTCATGTTTTGATGTGTTTGTTGTTATTTCCGTTGTATACTATTAGGTAAACAAATACTTAAGAGAATAGTAGAAAAACAAAAACAAATAATAAATAAACAAGCATACACCCATGTATGATGCAAAGTGTATACACATATCGGTGCATGAGTCCCAGTATGGTTTTTTTTGCATTTTCATATTAAGCTACTCATACGCACACAATCACAGAAAACCCTAATAAATGTTTGAATGGTTGTTTACACGAAATTCTTAAAAGAAAGCAAAGCATTAGTGTATGGAAGAAGACACTCCGTTTTTTTCCTAATAAATTCTTTAAAGAATAGAACAAAAAACGAATAAAATAAAAGACAAAATGAAAATATTCTCACGCTTTATTTTCATTCTTTGCTGTTGTTGTTGTTGTTGTTGTTGTTTAATAAAACTTATATTAAACAAATTTACATGCACTAAGATACAGAGGTAATGTAAAACTTTTGTTTCTATAAAATATTTTTTTTTTATTTTTTGATAATTTTTAGAAGACTGTAGACTTACGTAGTAATTGAATTGAATTTCTTAACTCATATTAATTAAAAAATAATGTTTGCACAAATGGTTATTTTTATGACACATCTATGACACATCATGATCGATATCAATTAATCAAAGATAATTGAATACATTTTATTCTTAATTGTTTGATTACTCGTATCTTTATAAAATTTGTCATCATATGCTTACATTTTTCTAAACTTTGAAAAACCTTTTTTAACTCGTCTTAGGAGAAGAAAATGGAAAAACATTTTAAACAAATCATCTATCAAACTCGAAATTCTATTGAGGCATTAACTTTAAGAAGTCATTACTCTCCTCTATTCAGTTAGATAAGCAGATCATAAAACGAATAAAAGAAAACAACGAGCCTTCCTCGATTATCTATTCATTTGTTCACTTTTACATCATTTCTCTTTAAATGCCATTGAAGATGAGTGTTGCTAAATTCAGAAAAATACAAAAAATAAACGGCAAATATATAAGTATGTATGTTGTATTTGAATTTTGAATGGACAAATGAATGGCATGACATGAATGAATGTTGTTCGTCATCTTGTACTGGGTCTCTTTATTTTTTTCTTTTCTTTTAGATAAAAATCAAATCCCCTTACATGACAAAGCATCATCAATGTCATTTGTATAGGGATATTGGAATATTACATGCTTCCATTCTATCCTATACAATGGAATCCTGGGCAAAACAATGCAGGCTCTGATCCAAAGTATAGTTTAGAATGAAATATTTTTTTATGAGGTGGTTGGCTTGAGCGAGATGATTGTTGGTATATTATAACAACAACAACGATGAAACATACAAACTCATGGCAATTAAATGAAGCATATGCAATAGCTTTTTGTTGCTGTTGATGACTTTGTTTAGATTCGAAAGAAGAAATACAAATAAAATTTCATAAAACTTTGCAACAACAAGTTATCGTTATTTATCGAAATTTAATGACGATTGCCTGTCAATTGGTCTGTTGTTTTTGTATGGTGCTTTAGCAATGTCCGTAACAATACAATACAACTGAAATTGTTGTAATATTTGTATGAGAAATAATAGACAGACAGACTAATAATGGCAGGAATTTGAAATGAGTGACAATGACGGTAATTAATCCTATAAGAGAAAAATATTGTATTTTGTTATTATTTCGCCTTTGTTGTCGCCACATAAAAACAGTTGTTGTTTCTGTAAAAGACAGTTTTGCTTAAAGGCTTTTAATGGGAAAGAAATCATAGAGAGAGTGGAGTAGGGAATTACTTTAACCATTAAATGCTCAGTGTATCTTTAAAGATACAACCAAAGAAAAAACTCTCACTGTTCTATTTAGAAAATAAATAAATGAAAAACAGTAAGAACTCATTCAGAAAGCATCAGTCTTATATTTAGAATTTATTTCAAAGGAAAAATATTGAATTCTCTGACTGCTTAAACATCAAAGTTGAAAACTATATTTTTTCCAAATTCGGTGAATTAGGTGTTTTGCTATAATGAAAAATCGGACAGGATTACATTGTCACAGAGCCTCATTTAATAGTTTTATCTTCTAATATACACTGAGCAGTCGCCCCTAAACTTAAAATTCGTTTTTATTTGAATTTTCTGCTGCGTTATTTGTTATTTTCATTCATAGATTGTGCTTTGAAGAAACAGGTTGACTGCTTTCAATCATATGTTGTTTACAGTGGAATATAGTTTCTTTATTATTTTTTTTAATTTTCATTGACTTTGTTATTTTAGGGATATTTTTGAGGGATATGTCAGGGTTCAAAAGATCTTGCAAAAAAGGAAAGTTGACGGATGAAGAAGTACGAGAATTGCTATGCAAAAGCACTGACGAAAGTGACACTGATACAAAAACTGACACTGATTGTTTACTGGGACAATTGGAAAATAAAAAAAAGAGAGCAACGATACAGAGGGAACGTCTAAAATGCAACAAATTCTTCAAAACCATCTCGACTCTGAATCTGACGAAGAAATTTAACTTCAAGGAGCTATACATGACTCTTTTGTCAAAATGATGAATGATGATCAGAATATGGACATGAAAATACATTACGAATAACCAGAGGAGCTCAATTTAATGCCTTCTACGTCTTCCTTACAAACTAGTTCTAAAAATGTTTGGTCTACAGTTTCTTCTGAATTCAGTGGTGTAAATATAAATACCAAGTCTTTCGAATTTGAAAAGGTTTTGTGGAAAAAGGGTATCCTCAAATTTAAAGAAGAGCAAGTTAATTTTGGGGGAGATATAAGTCTTCCAGACAATATTAAAGAATTGGAAACCCCATACCAAGTTTGGTGTCACTTGTTTCCAAAGTCCTTGGAAGAACATATAGTTAACGAGGCTATAAAATATTCAGGAATAGATAACATAAATTTTAGCATATAAGCTTCCAAATTCCCGACATTATTGGTCTGAAAAAGAGGACCGTTGCGTTAATATTATAAAAAATCATATGACCAGGAAACGCTTTGAAAAAATTCGAGAAATTATACATTTTAATGATAAGGATTAAAAACCTTCTCAAGATGATCCTAATCGAGATAGACTTTATCTGATCAGACCAATTATTGAATCTGTAAATAGAAATTTTGGCCTCCGTTCCAAAAATGAGCAGGTTATGTGTGGACGAGCAAATAAGCTCTTCGAAAATTGGTAGTTATATGAAGCAATATATACCTAATAAACCCAAAAAGTGGGACTTTAAAATATAAATTTGAAATATAGGGTCCGCCAAATAATTTATTTATTTTTTTGAAAACAGGGCGCGAAACGTCGAGTGTAGCTTCGGCTGTGTGGCACGTAGCGCCGTCCTGTTGAAACCAAATGTTGCTAATATTCTCCTCTTCAATTTTTGTGAACAAAAATTCGTTCAACATGGCCCGATAACGATCGCCATTGACTGTAACGGCCACTCCTTGCTCATTTTCGAATTACGCTTCTGAACCTAAATCCGCACCAAACACTGACTCGTCTTTGGTGTTTATCGCCCTTTCAATGTATGCGCGTACCCGCCAGATCAAAATGAGCTTCATCTGAAAAGATGATTTTTTTGGCAAAATCTTCTGTAAGTCGATCGCAGGCCCACTTACCGAACCGGAAAACGCATATACACAACTATATTCGGTTAGCGGAAGGATAAAACTAATTATCTGTCAAATCAGACATGAGCTAAGTGTTACCATTCACGAAATAGGCACTAGTTGAAAAAAAACGTTATATGGTGGACCCGTTATATAGTAAATCAAATGAAATTTGTGCTGAAGGATAAGCGGATCTTCAACCTTCTGCGAATATAGTTGTGCCCCTACTTCGTGAAGTAACCAGATTTAAGAACTATGTAGTGTACTTTGAAATTTTTCTACAAAAATACTGATGTTGGTGTATTTGCGTTCACAAGGTATACTTTTAGTAGGCACAAGTCGGTGAAACCAAATCAAAAATTGTAAGCTCCCCGATGAGGAAGTCATGATGAAATATGAACGAGGACGAGTCAGGAATTTATTTGTAATATTTATGGCATGGACATAACATCATTGTCATGGAAAGACAACAGAATTGTTAACCTGTTAACCTGGTTTCGACTTACGTTGGGGTTAAGCCTTAAACTCCAGATGAGAAACCTGTAACAATAAAAAGATTTGATAAAAAAGACAAAACAACAAAAAAAATATTCCGTGCCCACAAATCATAAAGGAGTATAACCGTCATATGGGAGGAGTCGATTCAATGGACAGCTCAAGGAGCCGCCACAAAGTCATAATGAAAAGCAGAAAGTGGACCAATCGAATATGTTATCATCTTCTTGATATGACTTGTGTAAATGCTTGGATACTACACAGGCGATAAAGTACGGAATATGAGACTTATTGATTTAAAATTGGAAGTAGCTGACGCTTTGTTTCGTTGCAATACAAAAGCTTCTTCCCAGCGTGGACGACCTACTCTTGAAAATCAACTTGAGGCAAAACGCCGAAAACCAAAAAGGCCATCCTAATGACATCAGACTCGTTATGATGTACCATTGGAGTAAAATGGATAAAAAGGCAGATGCTAACTACCAAGCTGCTCAGGACAAACAAGAATGTTTTGCACCAAATGCAAGACAAATTTATGTTTAACATCAGAAAAGAGTGTTTTTATACGTACAATCACAATTAGATGTTATATTGTATGAATTGTAAAGCTTTTTTTATTATTATCCTCCACTTTTATTGTGTGTATGAATTAATAAAATGTTATATTATCTTTTTAACTTTGCCTAGATAAATATATTAGACACAATCAAATTTGTTTTATTTATATACGTTTTTAATATGCACTTTTCTTTGGAAACTATAACAGGTGGAGTGCTCGATGTTTCCTCTAAGATACAACAAATTTTTTTTTAGTACCACTTAATACCACTAAGGACGCATTTTATTTTTTTTATAACAAAGCTAAATATCAAATATTTAGAAAACAAAAAAAAAATCCGCCTCCATGGGCATTTAAGGGTTAGAAGAATATTAAAAACACAACCAAAAAAATATTTTTATAGTATTTACAGTCACCAGCACCTCCTGTTTAATTAAATCAAATCATATTTCCATTTGACTTTTTCTTGAAATATACTGCCATTGATATCTTTTTTCATTCATAAGATTATTTAATATTTCATCTCTTTATTTATTCATATTTTATTTCCTTGAGACTTAGCATTTATCATCTCTTAATTTCACAACTAAAGGTCAATTTAATTCATGAACACTTTTCAATAAGTCAAGAGTAAATATTTTATAGAAAGTCATTCAACCAAATAACCTTAAGCTTTTGGTCTAAATGGTATTAACCGTAACCGTAGCAGATGATGAAAGTTTATCTCTTGGCCACAAAAATACTCAAGATTTAACACAGACAAAAGGAAATAAGGTTTTTCCGAAACTTCTGAAACCAAAATATTCACTTGATATAAACAAACATACGCACACACACACACACACACACAAAATCATCAATATTAAGAAGAAATATAAACAAATTTGCCATAATACGATTTATAAGCAAATACTGTATATTTAAAAATATAAATTGAAGCATATTTATAACGAAAATCAAATAGTTTTCAATACCAGAAATATGAAAGAAATTGTTCTTTTTCCTCTCCTCAAACTATATATTCGTCGCAATAAGTATTTATTTAACACGCTTTTGAGACTTACTAAGCAGGACATGAGATTTTAACTGAGGTTCGTCGATAAAGGGAACAAAAACATAAATAAATTTAATAAAATCGAAAAAAACACAGTTTTGCTAAGAATAGTAGTACCGCTTCACAAGACTAAATATCGTTTAGAACGTATAAAGCTGTTAGCTGATATTATTACACTTCCAACTGCTCTTTTACTTTCTTCATGTTTATCTTAATACTTTAAGGAAATTATTTCTAAAGTTTTTTTTTTTGTTGGGTTCCCTCAAAATATTGTTAAAAAGGTCTTTAAGTATCAATACTTAAATGTAATTTATTTTTGGTTTTAAGGACCTTTTTTTAGTCAAATTTTTGCTTACCATTCGAGGTTGAATATATTTTCTTTTTCTTTTTCTTTTTCAAAAAGAAAAAATGTCTTGTTTGCCATTAGAAAGTATTTCAACAGCTAAATACACCTCCATTATCTTTTCTACATTCTCCCTCAAAAGAGAACTGAAAAAAAGTTAAAAAAATATGTTGAAAAGCCAAAAAAAAGAAGCAGAAAAGAACCCAAAAAAAACTGATAAACATCGTGTTTGACTTGAGGAAGGTCAACAGTCAGTTTCCTTTAAGATGATTGATTTGTAAATGAGCTTTAAGTATTCCAGACTAAAATGTTTGATGAAAGTCATTGAAAGTGAAAAAAGTGATAGAAAAGACATTTCCTTTTTTCTGGTTGGTATTCTGTGGTTAATAAAGTAAATGGCTTTAAGAAAGCAAAGGAAAGAAACGAACTTACAAATTTCTGTAAAATTTTACTAAAAAACAATTTTAGAGAATATAAAAATTGAGGCCGTTTCTTACATTCTGAACAGGATTTAATCTAGGAAGTGTGTTGGATGATAGTAATTCGTAGGCATATTCATAAATTTTTACTTGTGCGCTCATATATACTTACATTTTTTGTTGACCGACAGACCTAAGTTGTATCTTAAGCATTAATTTAAGATTCTTAAGTATGTACTTGATGTGCTTTGTAGACCCATGTTTTCTGCACAGTTACAAAGATTTGAATAAACTCATTCAAACCGAATTATAAAACTATCCACGCATACATTTTAGTTGACATTTAGTCAAATTTCAATCAAAAATAAGGTGTTTTTTTAGAGGTTCATAATTTGAGTTGGCAATACTGTTTTATTTGGCAACTTTTACCTAATTCTGGGAGTCAGAAACCCCCCATCTCTAGCTATAGCGAGGCCCTCTTGTGGGAGCAATGCGGCGGCTGTGGTTTATATCCAAATTTCGTGGATAGTGTCAGTTCGGTGTGGTGTTACATTCTTAACCGGGTGCCCTGATCCATAGTTCGCTAAGATGTTGGATAGTCTCCGACACTTTACCAAGGTTAAGGGGTTGTGTCCATACAACCCGACTTTAAATTTGGTACTCACTTGTGATTTTCATCACAGGTGAGGGCGTTGGTGAAAGCATTGTATTCACTCGTGCCGCTTATGCCAGCATGGCGAATATTACGACAACCTGTGACTTACTCGTCTACGTCGATAAACCAGAGTCAGTTGAACATCTCGAAATCAATATTCGAAAATTTATTGGCGATATAAGACCACATAAGCTGTCTTGTAAACATTAATGTCATAAAATTGTCTATTCAACAAAACCGTCTTCATTGAAATTGTGTAACTGTAAAAAAACACCCGATATGTATGATAATTGTCTTAAAATTGCTTTTGAAGCAAATTCTAAATGCTTCTTAAGTGGATTTAATTTATTAATTAAAACAACTTGGCCTTAGGAACCTCAAATGACATTGAGATTTACGTATTTAAAGCCCAACATAAAACAGTGAAATGTTTGCAGGTAATTCGAACCTGCCGGAGAGCGTTCAACCACTGTGACTATGCTAGTATATACTGTCGAGCACGTGCAGTGAAAAAGTTTCCTAGAAATCTCGACGTTAATAAGTCTTATGGGCCGGATGGCAATCCAGCGCTGGTCATGAAGCAGTGCTCTTCGACGCTTGCGCATCCATTAGCTAATATTTTCAGGGCGTCTTTTAGTGCTGGTATTTTTCCATCTTGCCCGAAGATTGCCAATGTAACGCCAATCCCTAAAAAGGGTGAGGCTAGTAACCCTGACAACTACCGCCCAATAGCAGTTTGTTTGGCACTTTCCCAAGTTATGGAGAGTATGACTAATCATCACCTTGTGAAATATTTAGAGTCCAACAATTTGCTGAGCGATCGCCAATACGGTTTCCGTAAGGGTCGCTCTACCGGTGATCTGCTGGCGCTACTCTCTGAAAGTAGGAATAAGTCCATTCATGGATTTGGTGGGAGTAAAGTTGTGGCCCTGGATATTTCCAAGGCGTTTGACAGAGTCCGGCAAGAGGCTCTCATATCCAAACTTATTGCTTTTGGTGTCGGTAGTCACTTCTCTCGATTCATATCGAGCTTTCTCAGAAATCGCACTATAAGAGTGGTTATAGATGGGATCTCATCCGACGAGTTCAGGATAAATTCAGGGGTATCGCAAGGCTTTGTTCTTTCTCCAACTCTATTTCTAATATTTCTTAACGACTTTCTTTTTCTCTCTTCTAATCCTATTTACTCTTTTGCAGATGACAGCAACATTTGTCATTCATATTCTTTTGATCGTAGGCCGAGCCTTTTGGAGATTGAGGCGAAAAGGCAGAATATGAACGACAGGCTTACAAGCGACCTGGCGAAAATCTTTGAGTGGGGTCGCGCTAACAGCGTCGACTTTAACGCGCGCAAAATCCAATGTTGTTATCTGACACACAGACGTGGTGGTGTGTTGTCATCTGTATCTATGGGTAATGTAGATATTAAGCAATCAGATGCTCTCGATGTTCTGGGCATGAGAGCTCGTTCGTTGAAACGCGCACATATTTCGTGTGTCGAAAGAAGCATTCAAGTGCCTCGGCTTTTTAAGACGGTGTAAAAATTACTTCACTGATCTGATCTCCTTAATATTTATAAGACCTATATCCGATCCAAATTGGAATATAACTCTAATGTATGAACTGGTGCTTTAGAATCTATTTTAGAGCTTCTCGACCGCGTACAGGAGAGGGCGAAGGTTCTGATTAATGACGGTAGGGTAGCCAACTCTATCGATTCATTGGAGCATCGTCGCAATGTGGTGTGTGTTTCATTGTCCTATCGGTACTAAATAACGGAATGTGTTCTAACGAAATTAAGGAACTAATTCCTGGTAATCATATATTTCTACGTCATCCCTTGGTAGTTGATTGTCCGGCAATGTGCCTGCAACAGCAAGGGCAGTGATTATAAGTTTTATCGTCACCAAACATTTTAAGCGTTAATGCAGTTGTTTTGCACAGAAAAATAACCATGAAATGTGCAATAGCCTGAAATAATTTACAGCAATATAAGCTTTACTTTTGACTTTCACTTTATTTATTAAAGTTTAAAAGAAAAAGATGTTACTTTCAGACAGTTACATACATACATATATCCACACATCCATACATACATACATACAATACGTAGAAGAAGCTTTTGTGCATTCGCTATGAACCTGATTTGAAAGTATTTTTATATTTCTTATGCGTAAAGAATTTATTCATTATTTATTAAGAATTTTTACAACCTTTCATGCAATATTGTACAGGTGAATGTAGTGCTAAAGATTTTGTATCAATAATATTGTAGTTGTTGTTGTTGAAGAGCATCTTCATATTACTCATACGTTCCATTATCGGGTGCATTTTTTATTATTTAAAAAGGATTTTCTTATCATCTGTCGATTTTTTTTTGTACAGTAAAAATTCGATATAACGAATCTGAAGGGGATCGAAAACTATTTAATGAAATTAAATAAAATTTTTAATAGGTATTTATTAATTATACATACTCGTATGCGTCAGTGAAACCTTTCTATAACGAAATTTAAGGATGTACTAGAAAATTCAATCTATTCCATATTCTATCTATTTATCCAAACTATTTAACATGAAAATACTAATAAAAATTACTCTATTGCCTTGCGACTACTCCACATACGTGTGTAAAATGTACTCCATAAAGTACTATGACTAGTCCCATGCCTTGTGCCTTAAAATCTTCGTCATTTGATTGTGAAATAATTTCGTTGTAATTAGATTGGTTTTTTTCCAAAATATCTCTTTCTATAGTGATTACAAATGAGGCAGAAACCATGAATAAATTTCAACAGTATTTTGACGAAAGCACCTTGCGTTTATATCTAGTAGACCTCATCTAGGTTTTATCAGTAATCGGGTTGCTTGGGAAGAGAAGCCGGTATATAACTGGGAAAGATTATGTTTGAGATCGGAGTACAGGTCGTGAAATTGTGAATTTTTGCATCGGACACGTAATCATCGTATTCTTTGTTTACTAGCATTTTTAGTATGCGTTTCCATTCAAGTGATATCGGTCCAGCGACTGTAGAATTAAATTGTAGATGTTGACAGCATATGTTTGTATCAACTATTCTTTCTGCCAGTATACTTGGAAGCCTATTTGGATTCAGTTTTAGCACTTATTTATATGCAAAAAGTGTAGTTTTAATGTTGTAATGTAAAGGAATTGTATGCTTGTTTCTATGCGGATCATGTAGCTGGGAATTGTTTCGCCAGTATGACCATTAAATAATTTTTTAACTTAAATGACATCGCTAGTGCTTTAATACGAAATAGTATATTGTACCACATAGGACCATGTTGGTAACTATTCCACTGCGTTATGTAATCAAATATTTTTGCAAGGTGAAGATTTTAATAAAATATTCTGTTTCGAATGCAATCATCAATATTTAACGAGACTTTCTCTTTTTGTTTAAAATTTCATTTTTCTTTGTTCTGACTTCGTTGTATAGAGGGTTTGAACGAGTAATTCGTTCATTTAGATTGCGTTGTTTTAAGCCGAAAATATTCCTCTTTATTTCATTCTCAATTTGTTGTATAGAAGTTCTTAAATGAATATTTCGTTATATAGACGTCTTATAGCTGAGAATTCCTTTGTTATAATTAAAGTGCATTTCTGTATGAAAAACTCAACAATAAACACATTTTTCAAGGGACTCAGAAAGAATTCGTTCTATCGAATCTTTCGTTATAACGAAGTTCGTTATATCAAGGTTCCATTGCATTTACAATACAATTGTATACTTGTATATGTAATTTTTCCTCTTTATAATATGAAAAACAATTTGAAAAAGTAAATAAATTGATAGCATTTTAAAAAATAAAGAAATTTGTATTGAAATATGTACAAAGGAAAGTACATCCATATACATGAATAAGTTATTTTGTAAGTTTGTTTGTTTGTCATTCAATCACGCACAAAGTGTGCTTTTGTAATTTAGTTCTAGGAGCAGTTAAAATCTGAGATCAACAGGCCAAATCAGGTCATATGAGAAATAATTTTGTTTATTCAGTTTGTTAATTAGTCAAACACACGTAAGCGACTTAAGCGATAGTGTTGAAATTTGGATCTCAGCTTGCTTATTGATAAAAAAAAATTCAGTGGCAATCAAACAATAGCTTGATAAGCAATATCCGAACTCTGCTCCATCGGTGAAGTGGATTTCAAAATTTAAGCATGGTCGTACCAGCACAAATGAAGCAGAGGGAATTGGACGCCCAAATGAGGCTTTTATTCTATAAAACATCAAAAAATCTACAAATTGGTTATGAACGATCGCAAATTAAAGCTGTAAGTGCTAGTTGACAATGTAAAGATATCAGATTGTAGTGTTTTTAGGATTCTACACGAATATTTGGGTATGCGAAAGCTCTGTATAAAGTGGGTGCCACTTGAGCCACAGTCAACCTAAATTGATGAATAGATAAGATAAAATGATATTCTATCGTCCATATGTGACAATGGATGAATATGGTTTCACTATTATACGCCAGACAGTCAGCGAACCGAATCCAAAGCGAGCAAAGACGCAACAGTCGGCCGGTTAGATGCTGGCGTCGCTATTTTGGGAAGAGAACAGAATTATATTCATCAACTCCAAAAAGAAACCACCACCAACAGCGACTATTACTATGCATTTTTGGATAGTTTGAAGGCTGAAATTGCAAAGAAACGGTCACATTTGCAAAAGAAAAAACGTTGTTACACCAAAAGAAGGCACTGTGTAAGAAACCGATGTAAACGATGGCAAAATTGAATGAATTGGGCGTTGAATTTTTTACTCACCCACCGTATTCTTCAGATTTAGCCCCCAACAACTTTTTCCTGTTTTCAGATCTCAATAGAATATTTGCTGGGAACAAATTTAAATCTAATGATGAAGTAATCGCTGAAACTGAGGCTTATTTTGTCAAGAAAGAGAAATCGTAATATAAAAGTGGTATGGAAAAGTTTGACAATCGCTATACTCGTTGTATCGCCCTCGAAGGCAACTATATTGCACAATAAAATCGAGTTTTGTCAACATTTTGTTTTTTTTTTTCTTACTTATCCAGACTTTTTGAGTGATGCTAGATCTAGCTGGTTTCCAAATTGGATCTCGAGGTCGTTATAATGGGGGGAAAACGACAATATTAATCATCCACTAAAATGTGTTGTTCAAAAGTACATTTTTAGAATTTGCACTTTTTAGGGGCTACTAAGAGGTAAAAGAAGAATTTAAGGTTCTTAGCCCATTTGTACGTAGTTATTACGTTATGTCTTGGAACTTGTGAAAGAAAGAGTCTTCAAACTTCTCACATGTTATGTTACTATTAAGTTCGACATTAAGTTTAAAAATCATTTCACAAGATAACGAATAGGATTGTGAAAAAAGGGAATTAATCTCCATTTTTAATATAACACATTGACCAAAAATTTCCCGGAATTTATTCGAAATATAACAAGTACAAGCTTATCTATCTAAATGTGTATTGTCCCCTTCAAAGTACTCTCCATCGACTGCAACACACTTATGCCAGCTCTTGATTCAATTCTCGAAGCATTTTTTAAATTCGGTTTTCGGTATGTCCGTTAGTGCTTCCTTTGATTTTTCCATTGTTTCCTCCCGGCTGTTGAAAGGCTTTCTAGGTAATGGTTTTTAGCTCGATTGAACAGAAAGAACTCACAAGGAGCCATATCAGGTGAATTCGGTGATTGTTGGATGGTATTTGCTGCATTTTTTGTCAAAAAATTTCGAATAATGATGGCACTGTTCAAGGGTGCGTTAGTATGGTGCAAAATCCACGAGTTTTCTACCCACAATTCTGGTCTCTTTCAGTGAATTGCTTCACGCAAACGTCTCATAATGCTCTTTGTTTACTGTCCGGCCTACAGGCAAAAATTCGTGATGCACTACACTATTGTAATCCATGAAAACCGTGAGCAGTGCCTTTTTTATTGACTGAAAACGATGTGTTTTTTTGGTCTCAGTTCATTTGACTGATGTCTGGATTGCCTGTCGTACTCATAAATCCACGTCTCATCTCCAGTAATGATCCTTTTGATGAATGTGGGGTCGGATTCAGCCTCGCAAACTATGTCTTTTGCGACCTCAACACGGTCTCTTTTTTGCATGAAACTGAGCTCTTTTGGCACCAGCTTTGCTGCTACATGACGGAAACCCAAATAATTAACCAAAATATCTTGAACGCAACCATAGGCAATATTCAAGTCCTCCAATATATATCTGGTGGTTAATTTGTGGTAATTGACCAATATTTCTTTTACTTTATCAATGTTTTCATCGGTTTTAGATGTCGATGGTCTGCCACTGGGTTTATTGTCTTCGATTGACTCACCACCACTTTTGAGCCGCTCGTGCCTCTGCTAAACGACGCTTTTCTTTAGAGGATCGTTGCCGAAACACATTTTCAACGTTCGCGCACCATTAAATCCGTTTTTTACGCAAAACTTAATAAAAAATCAGCAACACATATAGAGATAGATGTACTCTTGGCTACTTAACTTTTGCAAATGTACCAACTTAACAAAAAAGAATGAAACTTAATTCGGAACGATGGGCCTGCCACACGGGGGTTATTCCGGGAACTTTAGATCAAGATGGCATATACACATATTTAGATTTCCTGACAATGGGTAGGTAAAGCTCGTTTTACAATGATTAATTGAAATTAAGCTTTTGTTTAAATATGCCAAGATTTACATATAATGCGATAACATACTGATGACAGTTTTGTTTATGAGAGTTTTATAGCAAAACTCCCATAAAGAACACAAAGTCGAAATCTTTGTTTTGAATGATACCAATTGAAAATATAGAAGAAAATAATTCATTGACCATTTGAGATCCTTAAGCTGTTCTTATGCAAAATTTTTTTTACTTTCAAGGTCTTAACCTATTCTTGTGCTTTCTTTTCAATATATTTAATGTCTCAGGTGTGTGTGTTTCTTTTTCGCCTAGTTTTCTTCTACAAAGTCAAAGTGTTAGCAAAAACCAATTAAACTTGTTAATTAAAACACTTGTAAAAAGTTTTACTAACACTCTGCTAGTGCTTAAGACAAGAGAAAGAGAGAGAGAGAGAGAGAGAGAAAGAACGATAATAAGAAAAATTTGCAGAAGTATTTACGTATAGACACCAATGAAAATGAAAAACTCAAATATTTGCATGGAAAGAATGTCTTATATGCACGAGTATGTATAAAATGCAAAGCAAGCAAAATAGAGAGTAGAAAAGAAACAGTTTTGCTATACATCAAATGTAATAAAGGAATAACTGAGAAAGAAAGAAATTATAAATTTCTTATTATAAATGCTTTATAATCTCATAGAATTTGAATATTTTTAATAAATTCTTTATTACTTGCAAACAAAATAGCGTAGATGTACGCCATGGGTAACTTTAATAATCTCAAGTGGCATAATCTTTGTTTGTTTTTTTGTGAATTAAATTTTATTTTTTAAAGACTTAAAAATTTAAATTGAAATTTTATTCATTTAATATCCTGCCATCATCGCTTATACTACTTTTCCATTTTTATATCACTTGTAAACGACAAAAATATTCATTTTTTTTATTTATTTATTTGTTCATATATATTCTTTAATTTTTTTGTAAACAAAAAAAAAAAAAAAAAAACAAAAAAAACCAACAACAATAAATGTTTGTACAACAACCGTCTATCTGACAGCATGACACTACAGGTGGTCTGATTTTTCAATTTTTTTCTTCATTTTTTATCTCGCTTTGTTGCCCTGTTTTTGAGCACCCGAAAATTTCAGGTTTTATTTCGTTTATTTAAATGCAGTTAAAAATACGTGTTTGTGTGTATGAGTGTGAGGTTTTTAAATTAAATAAATTTTCGTATTTTACACTTAAAGTGCTTGATTTACAAAATCTTATTGTTTAACTTGATTTATGTTCAATTAAGTATGAATGTTACAAAATAAGAAAAATATCAGGGCAAAAAAAAGCAAATGAAAAAATAGTCCCACATAAAAGACAATATTGTTGTATTTCATTTTGTTTTATTTTTTTTTTTTTCTTAAGCAGCCATCTACTTTGCTCTTCATATAACAGGGAAAATGTCATTTTTCCTTTTTTTTTAATTTAAAAATTTTTCAATAAAATGATGAAATTGCTTGAATGTACTGAAACTTCATTTTTGTTTTCATTTAAATCTTTAGTTTTATGCAAAAGCTTCATTTTATTATAAGTATGTTTTTAATTAAATTGCACTGTAATATCATTTCTTTATTCAATTGAATTAAAATCATGTCAAGGATTTTACTGATAAAATCAACTATTGATTGAAAATTAACAAAAAACGGACTATTTGATCAAAAAGTTTCCAGAATAACCCTCGTGTGGCGGTTTCATCGTTCTGATTTGAATTTGTTAGCCAACACACATAGAGACAGATGTACACCTGGCTACGTAGCTTATGCAAATGCTAAGATATGACGCTAAAAAAACAACGCCAAACGGAAGGATTTGACCCTCACACGGGGGTTATTCCGGAAACTTTTTGATCAAATAGTACTTTTTCCCCGGTACTCCACTTGGGAGCACATAGCTTGCACAAAGCTTCTCCATCTAACACGGTTTACGGCTGTTGACATTGCCCCTTCCCATCTTAGGTTGTTATGTCTCAGTTATTGGATAATTGTACATCTCCAGGTGTTTTTCGTCGACGAAGATTTCTTTAGCCTCGAAGATTCCACTCGAGTGACTTTCTGCTGAGTTTAACTGGACTTCTTCGAATGATATGACCGATCCATTTCCATTTTCTTTTCCTTTTATGTTTCAGTATGGGTTCCTCATTATTCATGCTCCACAGTTCTGTGTTACTTATGGTGTTAGGCCGGAATATTCTGCATAGGATTCTGAGGCACTTGTTAATGAATACCTGGAGTTATTGCGTGATGTTATTCGATACAAGCCAGGTTTCACTGTCATACAGCAGTACTGATTTGATTATTCTGAGCTTAGTCTGTCTGGATACATGTGAGCTTCTCCATACTGACTGCAGTCATCCAAATATCGCTCTTGCTTTATTGAGACTGTCATCTACTTCTGTTTCTGTGCCACTGTATGTAGGCATTACACTTCCTAGATAGCGGAAGCTACCTACATACTCGACTGGCTGAACCTGTAGCGTAATGTTTTCCGTGTTCGTTTTGTTTATTCTCATGGCCTTGGTTTTCTTGATATTTATCTCAAGTGCAACATTACAAGCCAATCTTTCTAAGTCCTCCAGTTTCGACTGCATATTGGAAATCTTGTGCTGGAGTCATCTGCATTGTTCCAAGTCTTCGAGTTGGCGTGAGAGACTTCCTCTTCTTTTTGAACAGTCTTTGCTCATTATGTCATCCAGTACGATGGTGAATAATTGAGGTGATAGTAAGCAGCCTTGTTTAACTCCAGCATTGGTGTGGAATGGTTGGCTGATGTTTCCGTTGTGAAGAACTGAAAGTTCTGCATTATCATACATCTCTCTAATTATTCGAATTATCTGCTGGGGTACGCCTTTGGTTCTTAGGGCTTTCCATATAGCCCTTCGCCTGATGGTATCAAACGCTTTATTGAAATCGATGAATAGTAGATACAGTGTTGACCTGATTTACGCAGCTTCTATTTGGTCTGAAACCTGCTTGTTCGTCTTGCAATATGTTGTTTATTTTGCTCTGAAGCCTTCCCTGTTTATGACTGCATCTTCTATCTTCTATATGATGTTAAGAAGAGTAATTCCTCTCCAATTATTACAGTCTTTCAAGTCGCCACTTTTTGGTAACTTTACGATAATGCCCTTCAACCAAGTAGGAGGCAGCATCTCCTCCTATCTTACTGATGTGATATGAGACCGTAGAACTTCAGCTGTGGTTTGGATACCAACCTGTAGAATTTCCGCCGGTAGTTCATCTTCCCCTGCCGCCTTATTATTTTTTAATTTACGAATCGCCTTTTTATCTCATTCAGATTGGGACGGTTGCATGGTATTCCGATACTCTTTTCCTCACCTCTGTTCTCAACCATTTCTTTGTCATCAGCAGTGTTTGCGACGTTACTAAGTTCATTGAAATGTTCTCTTCATCTCTTTTTTTGTGCATTATTGTTCGTTATTAGTTTACCTTTTCGGTCAGCAACAGCTTGGTTCCTTTTGCAATTTCGATTAGTGAAATAGTTAACTGTCTGCTGCTGTTTCTACTGCTGCCGTTGTCATTCGTTCCAGGAACGGTCTTCTGCCTCTTCTTGCAGCTTTCTTTACTTGTTTCGCTAGCTGCTGGTATTGCTGCCTCAAGGTATTTTTGCTATTCAACTTCAGTTTCAGTTCCCTTCTTTGAGAAAGCAGGTTCCAAGTGTCATCTTCTGTTTGGTTGCATTACACCAAGTCTTTCTTCCGCGACTTGATTATATATTGCTCTGATATCCTCCCATGAGTGATGTTGGTATGTTGATAGTCGTTCACAGATTCTGTTGGTAGCAGTGATGAGCTTGTGGTCACTGCATATGTCAGCTGCTCTCCTATTTTTGGCATCCGTTAAAGAGCTTCTCCATCTTCTGCTCACGCATATGTGATCTATCTGACCGCTCGGGAATGTCCAGGTACATATTCGTGAATATCCTTGTGCGAGAAGATGGGGCCACCTATGACTAATTGAAATGTCTGGCACAATTCTATTAGTCGCGTTAAAGGTAGTATAAGGAGCAACAAAAATAAAACACAAATTTAATAGATTTAAAACTAATAGTAGAAAAGTCCGATGGATAAATGCTTATACGATGGGATTTTTGTGTAAAAACCATTGCAGTAGCTGACTTTGAAACATCTCCTAGGTCCCGGCTGAGTACTAAGTGGTCTTAGTTTCTTTCTTCTTTAACATCAAAGCTTTGTTGTGTCAGGCAAGATTTTTCTAAACTGAAAACATCTTACGTAGTCACGCATTTGAGTTGAGATGAGTTTTTTTACCCGCTGTTTTAAAAAGCCCTGATTTTTTACGTAAAAATAAGGAAATAATAACAACTTTTGGTGGTTTAAAGATTTCTGATGCAAACAGTTTATACTGATTTTTATATTTTTGTTATTAAAGTAACTTTTCAGAATTCGTGTGATATAGAGAAAAGAGGAAAAGAACAACTTTTCACTCAGTTTGGCAAGAGACGCCAAAAAAATTGACGCCGAAAATCTTTCTCACTTTTTTTTCCTCAATTTTTTGGTACAGACACAAATAAAAATACAAATTTCATATAGAGAAGAGGCATTGTTGAGGCAATGACACCACCATGATGGCGCCAATAACAACAGACATAAACAAAATAAAAATGTGTACGTATATGGTAAGAGGTGAGCATATACGAGCATATTAAAGGATATGGCCATTTAGCAGAGGATGTTTTAAACGAAAATGATCATTTTTGTTTTTCATTTACTGACAAATAGACATACTAGAGTACATAACAGGTATACAATATAGTAAGGGGTGTTTTTTATAGAGGTATAGAACTTTAAGTTGCAATAAAACATTATTCGATTGACATGAAATTTATTTATCCGAAAAATAATCTTGTGGCATTACATTCTAAATATGATTTCTGGCATATGACCGCCACGGCTGGCGCGGATATAGTCCAAACTGGACGTCCAATTTTCGATGATTTTTTCCAATATATGTGGCCGTATATCGGCAATAACATGGCGAATATTGTCTGCGAAATGGTCAAGCGTTTGTGGCTTTACCGTATAGACCAATGACTTTATATAGCCCCACAGAAAGTAGTCCAGCCGTGTTATCTCACAAGATCTTGGAGGCCAATTCACAGGTCCAAAATGTGAAATTAGACGGTCACCAAACATGCCTTTCAATAAATCTATTGTGGCACGAGCTGTGTGACATGTTGCGCCGTCTTGTTGAAAAAGTTAGTAATCATGGCTCTATACCGATCACCATTGGCTGTAACGTTCTGGCCACCATCGTTTTTGAAAAAGTACGGACCAATGATTCCACCAGCCCATAAAGCGCACCAAACAGTCAGTTTTTCTGGATGTAATGGTGTTTCCACATACAGTTGAGGATTACCTTCACTCCAAATGCGGCAGTTTTGTTTGTTGACGTAGCCATTCAACCAGAAAATTGGAAAAAAAATTCACTTATAAAAAATGAAAATCGCACTATTTGCAAGCGTTGTTCAGGCGTGAGTCTCTTCATGATGAATTGTCGAACCAAACTGAGAATAAATCACTTGACAATTGCTAAATCGGTCGCCATCTTGAAAAGTAATGCCAACTTAAAGTTCTATAGCTCTATAAAGAACACGCTGCTTAATTAAATTGTTTGAAAATAAGTAGTGCAGCATATTAATTTAATTCCAGTTCATTTATTTCTGAACTAATTAACTTAAATTATATATTAATTTTATTAAATGCTCAGAGACCTAAAAAGTTTTTACTTAAATTTGATTTTTTAATATTAGAAAAAAAAGTTCTATTTATCTTCTACATAAATAGGAAATTTAGATCATTTGCAGAGATCTTAGTGTTGGCCTCCTGGGATGTATTATATTTTTCTTTAATAATGTTTCACTTCTTCTAAGATACGTCTGTGCGCGCGTTTTGTTGTTATTCAAGACAGTTTTGTTTTGTAACAAATTAAAACTTTTTTTGCTTTCCTTTATGATTGCAGTTTTAAAAAATTATTTTGTTTTTCAAGCAAAACGATATTTTTATCGGCAAAAGTCGTTTGAAAGAGTGATTGTTTCAGATTTGTTTGTCTGTCTTATATTACACTATGGGGCAGCACGAACAAGTTTTTCGAAAAAGTCCATTTTTAAAAATGAGCTTTGAGGAAAATTTTTAATTGACTATATTAGCTGACACTTTCCTTAGCTGAACTGCATTTGGCGAATGACGCGTTCCCATAGTACAAATTTCAAACTAAAGAAATATTTATAAAATTAAGTTTTTATTCCACCAACTTTGAACGGTTATACAATATGAATGCCGTCAATTTTATTACTATTTTTTACGCTAATTTAAGCCACACGAATTCAAATAAAACGACGGCCGTAGCACCAATTCAAAAAATTCGAATTTTTCTTATCAAAAAATTCAAATATTCATTTTCCCAGCCTTGGATATTTTTCCGAAAAGAGCTCGCGAGCATATATATATATGGGTTGTTAAGTCCGCAGAGTGTAGTTTTCAACTGTACTAATTTCGTTCTGCCCAGAGCTGTGCACCAGAACACTTTTGTGAAATTTGAGACCTGCTTTATTAGAATTTTTGTTTTTTTTATACAAGTAACTAGCACGGTGCGAAAACTAAACACCTGATATGAGATGCTTTTTTTCTGATAGACGCTAAGGGGTACGACAAGTTTCTGCATCTGAAGTTTTTGAAACAGCTTCGAATAAAAAACCAGTGTTTCGTACATTATAAGCCCATAACCTTATTGAGAAACAAATTTATTTTTTTTTTCCTTTTTTTTGAAAAATTATGATATCTTTGATTGCTAAAAATGCACCAAAAATAGAAAGCCGCAAAGACTTACCAAAGACTTACCAGTTTCCCTATTTATTCTTAAAGATGCATATAACACAGAAAAAAACTAAATCAAAATTAATGAAAATACGAGGGCGGATTGATTTTAAGGCTACCTAAGTAGGAAAAAAACATTTTTTTTTTCAAAAACCATTCATTTCTCAACATAGTCTCGTTTTAGATCAGTACACTTAGTAAGACGATTTGCCAACTTTTTTATACCATCTGGATAATACAATTTTGGGAACTCCTCAAAATACGCATTAGTTTCGGTTATCACTTCTTCGCTTGAGATAAATCTTTTTCCCGCGAGCCATTTTTTCAAGTTTGGAAACAGGAAAAAGTCACTAGGGGCTAAATCTGTACTATAAGGTGGATGATCAACCAAATCGAGTGGATTACTCCAATGCTGTGGGAACCGGTGCGTTGTCTTGAAGAAAGAGCCCTTTTTTCTTGTTTAAATGTGGTCGTTTGATGCACGATAATACTCTCCTGTTTTTGTGGATCCCTTTTCAAGATAATCGATGAGGAATATTCCGTGAGCATTCCAAAATACAGTGGCCATAACCTTGCCAGCCGATTTCGCTGTCTTCGCCTTTTTCGGAGCACTTCCACCAGCTTTCGCCCATTGCTGCGATTGATTTTTGGTTTCAGGTGTGTAGTGGTAGACCCACGTTTCATCAACCGTTATTAATCTACGCCAAAATTCGGCAGGATTATGCTTTATCATGTCCAAACACCGCTGTGAAGTGATCTGTCGAACTCGTTTTTGTTCAACACTGAGCAAATGCGGCACCCATCTTGCCCCATGCAAAATGTTGAACACACGTTCATATGATATGTTTACCATTTCAGCAATCTCACGTATTTTGACCCGGCGATCATTCATAACGATATCGAGGATTTTCTTGATATTTTCTTCAGTAACCACCTCTTTTGGCCTTCCTGTTGATGGTATTGTTGCGGTGCTTGTTCGGCCCCATTTAAATTCAGCAATCCAATATTTACCATATAATCTGACGGAGCAGATTCGCCGTAAGGTTTATCAAGCTTTTCTTTTGTCTCTTTCGCCGTTTTGCCTTTCAAATATTAGTGTTTAATCACTACACGAAATTCACTTTTTTCCATTTTCTAAGAAACACAAAAGTTGCTTACTTCAAACGACTACAACAAATAAACTAAGCGATGAATTTGGCTAAAATTTTAACAGCTGACGTTTGACAGATCGTAATTTCTAAGAAAGAAAAAGTTTTTATGTTTGTGCTGCCATCTTGCTCCAGGTAGCTTCAATGTCAATCCGCCCTCGTATGTTATTCCCAATGAAGTCAAAGTATCTAGTTTTTAAAAAAAGAAAACTTTTGTTCTTGTAATTGCCGAAAACTCAACTGAGCGTATGAGTAATATTTATGAATTTTGAAAACTATTGCTTATACGACACCTATTACATACAATTACTACGAAAAAAATTATTTTTCAAAACTGGGTATTTCGATGGTCAAATACGATTTTTATTAATTATCGTTATTTTATTACTGTTACACGCAACTTTATGCATAAGTAGTCAAACTGCTTTTTATTTTTATTGAATTTTAGAAATCAAAAATACCATAATTTGCACGAAAAAACAATTTTTTTTTTATAATTTGTTTATCAATATCTCAACAAATATTGGTTACATTAAAAAAAGATATTAGAATGACTTAAAGCTGGTATAATTTGGAATTTTGTACCATATGGCGTAACGAAATCGAATAAGTCATTTCAAAGAAATCATAAGATGTATGAAGCAGCCTCTTCAAAAGTCTCCCATTCTAGAAAAAAAAAACTCTAAAGAAACTGTAAACTTATCCATAGAATCTGAAATGCTGATGATTGTTACAGCGATCATGGCGTATCAAAAACATATATAGAAAATGAAAGGTAATTTTGCTTGCTGTATAGTGTTGATTATATGATTTTAATAAAGCAAAATTACTTTTTTATTTAATACGTTTCTTTATATATTTCAAAGAAAACTAAAGTTTTTTGATTGATTCATAAAAACAATAATAGGTCCTTTCCAAAGATACCAATATCTTATATCTAAACTCAGCCGTTTTATGAATTCCAAAAAAGGTGCAATTCTGCCCCATAGTGCAATATATTATTTTTTTTATTTAAAATGCTTTAAAATATCTGAAAAAATCATCACTGAAACTAAACTCTGCTAGATTTGCATCAAGTTTAGCAACAACTAGTATTCCCTTAAGGCAATACAGTTCGGTAAAGATTTCTTGCAGTAGATAAAACGAAGATGTTCTTAAAAATATGACAACAAAAGAGAAGGAAACAAACTTTTTATTTATTCTGTAAAACCAAAACCAGGGAGAATTTATAACCATTTGGAAAAATTTTAAACAAATTTGCCATATATGTCGCGAGAAACTTTAAAAGAAAAGTTTGTTTATCTTAATTCCCAAAGTGTCAGAATACCACTGGATATGAAACAACATTGCTAAACAGCCACAATATCAAAAAATTATTTTTTTTTCCAACGAAAATTAAAAAAAAAAATAAAATAAAAATACAAAATCAAACAACGTACATATATTACATATGTATATACATATCTAAGTACTTAATATAGTCCATTTTTAAACATTATATTCTTAACACTTATAGTGGGCGTTTTTAAATTATATTTTTTACATACATACATACTATACATACATACTATACATACATACATATGATTTGATTACTTTCCATTTAATATAATAGTGATAATTATCATGTTGCAGTTGTATCCATTTTTTGTAGTTGTTTTAGTAGTCGTATGTTGTATAAGGATCTTAAAAAGTGAATTAGAAATAATACAAAACATGCATGTTATGGCAAAATTAATATTTTTTTTTCTTGGCTACGTGTTTAAATAATTACATGTTTTCTGGTCATTATTAAATTTAACATGCGACACTCATACCACATTCGCTTAAATATGTTCCTATTAAATATTAAATTATTTTTAATAAAACAATGTTATGTTTTTATATGATTATGTACATATGTTCTTATGTATGTGTATGTACATATGTTTTTGTCATATTTTATTTAAAACTGCATGGCACACTGTGACGTATAAGTAATTAAGTTATTTTTCGTATGTTGGGATATTTATTGCTCATACGCAATGGAACACTGATTACTGTTTTTAATTGCATACAGTGATGCTTCTGGCATTAAAGTGTTATTATATTTCAGTTTGTTTTAAATATGAAATGAGTTTAAAGCGCACTACAATGAACGATATGTGTATGTTCCTGCTTTTAAGTTCGTATTTAAGTTATGCAAAGAAACAGTTGTCATTTTAGAGCCATTTTTTAGTATTAAATCATTAATTAAACAACAATGAAATCTATAACCATTTAAATTAACTAAACTTTCATAGAATACATACAACAAAAAGTTTACTAAAGTATTTATGATTTTTAACAATTTCTGGCTCTAGTCCCCTTTTTGCTTAGCTTTTGCTAAACATACTTAGTTTTCTTTGTTTTTCTTGCTTTTAAAGTTCACATTTATTTGGCCGCTTGCATTTGTGTTCGTTTCAATGTAATGCATATTTGTATGATAAAGTACTTTTCGTGTCCGATTACAAAACAAGAAGACAACGAACATACCAAACTACAATAACAACACCTACGACTGAAATCAAAAGCTTTCAAATACACATGAACCCACACAAATACTCCCAGAAAAGGCGTTAAGTCCACATACACAGTTTGATACATACAAGCAGATACGTGAACACATATATAGTCGATTGGAATTGTTCAGACATGGAAAACTCGCATTTTTTTGACAAATTAGAAGTCATACACACCCTTAAGCACAATTTCGATCACATTTCATCTCTCTCCCATAATTTTTTGGGGAGCAAACCTAAGAAGATGACAGAAAGGTACACTAACTGAGAACATAACATTGTAATTTCAAAATAGTCAGACTGTATTAATGCCACAGTATCCATAGAAGTCTTGGCAAAAAAAAAAAAAAAAAAAAAAAACATAAAAGTGGCAAAAAGCACTCAACTGATGGTCTGGCATGATGAAGATGTGTAAAGAAACCAAAAATAGAAAATAACAGGCTGCAAAACATTACATATTATGTATGTACTCTTCTATTGAGAATTGGATTTGATATGATCGTTGCAATGTTTGTACTTGTATGTCCACTGAAACACTTGCAATATGCTGTTCTATTCACTTATTAGTTGTTATTGTTGGTGTTGTGGTAAACTTTTAGACAGCAAATGTTTTAGACAAATATCAGTAGTCTGTTTAGGCTGTAAAAAGGTTTTCAAAAGGAGCAAAATTTTATTAAAGATTTTTAAGTCGCTGCAGATTTGTACTGTTTGAAGTAGATATTAACAGATTTTCAATTTAAAAACAAAAGGAAAAAAGTAATTTTGATTGGTTTCGGTTACACCGTTTCCTGGCCGTAAATCAGATTCATAAAATCGAGTAGAAGCGTCAAAATGAATAAAGAATGTGATTTTTCTTTTCTCTTCTTCTACTCCTTTTTATTCTGTTACTTGTTTTATTGCCATAAATCTTTGTTTTATTTATTTGACATTTTTATTATGGCTTTGTAGTTGTTATGGGTTTTTATACGCTTTTTTAACTTTCTCCCTCTCCCTCTGTTTTTCTTTTTTCTTTTTTTTTTTGTAGTCTTCCTACTAACTCGTGTTGAACACTTGGGTTTAACCATAAATGGTTGCATTTGTATTATTTTTTATTGTTGTTTTTTTTTTTTACTTTGTAAAGCAATCCTTCCTTGTTCCTGTTTAACATATGAGCATTTCAATTGTACACAAATATGTGGTCGTTATTATTGTTTTTACTGTTCTTATTGTTTTTGTTACTATATTCAGTTAAGCTCTAGTTATTATTGTTGTTTTGTTGCTGTCTATTGGGTTAAATTTATTGCCAGTACGAGTAATATGAAAGTGTTAGGGATATGCCTTAAGTGCAAGAATTTCTTTGCAATAAACACTAGGGAAGTAAAGAAAAATAGGTTTGAGATACCAAGGTAGATTTAAAAAAAAAATTACAATTACCGTTAAATATTTATTAAAACAAAAATTTATTATTAAATTTTTTATAATTGGTTTTCTTTTCGGTCTTATGATTTACAGCATATTGTTTTTCTTAGTCTAACTCATTTGATTCTCAATAAATTCATAGGCCTTTGATGAAACTGCAATAAATTCTGGTTTAATTTGCACAAATAACAAATTCACTCAGCAATTTGAACACTATTTGTTTGAGATAAACGTGCACTGAACCATGTTTCAGTGTTAACAATTGAAGGCATATATACAACAATAACAAAACTAAAACTTCTCTTATGCACTCTCTTCCATTTAGCATTTTTAACGTTCGCAATGTAAATATGTATGTGTGAGCTTCAAAAGTTTTCATGGTTCTGCAATATTTACAAAATCTTGTTGTTATTGTTGATTTTGAGAATTAGTTTTAATTGTGTTGTTATTATTGTTGATGTTAATGTTTCTGTTTCTGGCTCAATAATTACATTTGCAACAGCACTCTTGCCCTCTGAATCGCACTTCTCAGTCAATGTTGTTGGCATTGATGTTGTTGTAATTACTTTTGCTTTCCCTTTATGTTTTTTGTTTTTAATTTTCATGTTCATTTTTCGCTTGCAGTTTTTGCGTTGCTTTTTTTCTGTTTTCTGTTTTCTGTGTTCGGTTTCTGTAACTGTTTCAGTGTCAGTATTTGGTTCGTATTATATTGGACATCTGCATGTAATTGACTTTTCTTGTGTGATTTAATAAAGTAAAACACAAAATGTTAAACCACAAAAACTATAGTAATTGTTTAATTTCTTGACTCAATTGTATTGTAGCAGAGCATGAATGAAATACCAGCTGCCACAACAGCTGCAATAACATCTGTAATAGGAGAGAAACGGAAATAAGAAGGAAAAAAAAAACAAAGCAAATTAAGCTTAAGTAGTCCGATAAAGGCATTTAAAAAGCTTTACTGGATATTGAAGACCACAAATTGTTATTGTCTTGCATATAAATGTAAAAACGAGGGCAGTATAGAAACTATTCAGTTATTGTTGTCTCAATTGAAGATGCCTTTTTATAAATACGCATTGTGGTTCTCAATAGAATTTTCGTACTACCCTCGTTAACGACAACTATGTTATACAGTTTAATAAAACAAATAATAAAACACGGATTAGCTTCATCTTTAGAGTTAATATTTACAAAGATATTTATGCAAAATATAACAATAGCCAGCTTAGTATTATACTCAGTAGGTATAATAAATGAGTTTATGGATTTTAAACAAATAATTAAAAAACAAAAACAAACAAAAATTTAGTCTTTTATACAGAAGTTATTTTTCTCATAAAACATATTAAAATACATAAGCATGTAATTAATATTTTAGAAAATGACAGACAAGTATATGTACTCGTATATTCAATTCTTATAAATAAAATAACATTCATTTCAACAATTATAGTAATTAATTTTATAGAAATCAAATTATATTTCATTTCATAAACTTAATGTCAATAAACTTATTTAACCTTCTTTGTTTTGTTGTTGTTTTGATTAAGCCAATCAAATTCACTCTCAAACAAAACCAAGTCAAAGATATTTTATTTGAATATTAGTTGGCTATAATAATGTTAATCACAAAACAAGTTCTATTATACATGTTATTGACAGATGGCATGAATAGGATTGTAAACAATTGAATCAACATTTTCTATAAAATTCATGTTAATTATTTAATTATATTTAATATCAACTTTTTAAACTATTTTCTATATAACGTTTTTTCTATTTCTTCAAATATAAAGCATTAAACACATAACTGACAGCATGCAGCATGAACGCAACCATTAAATTTTTGTTGGCAGCATTTGCTGCTATGTTATCGACTTCATAAATATTTTTAAGGCAGCAGAGTCAATCGAATTAGGTTTCATTGGTCTTTGGTTTATTTTTCATAAAAATATTTGTTATAGAAAAAATATTTTTCAGTGGTGACACTCAAACTTTTCCAATTCACTAAAATAAAATCACTTTTTCAAAATATTACTCAAAAATACAAAAATGACTTAAATTATGTGCTTAAAACTTTTTAATTAATAACATAAATGTTGTTCGATACAATATTTTAATTTTATACTGTTGCTCTCTGATACAAAAAAAAATCTATTTTTACGTTTTTTTTTTAAATAAAATTTTATATTGTATTGGTATCAAACATTTTTGTTTTGCTGCCTAAAAAAAATAGAAATTATTTTACGTTTAGCAGCTGCAGCAACAGTTGTTGTCTAGGATTTTGCTGTGCTGCTTATTTAAAATAATTGTTTACATACAAACGTACGAGTATGTATTCTAATTTTGACATTTTGCTTTCTGCTGCTTGCTGTCGGTTATGTGTTTAATGCTTGACATATAATAATTGTTTAAATAGATACAAATCAAATTTCGAAATAAAATAAATTAAAATTTTTTTAGCATTTTTGTATATCATCGCTCGTAGGTCATTATATTTTGTATGAAAGTATTGTGCTTTCGGAAAATCGCTGTTAATAACAAAAAAAATTTAACAGCAAAAAAACTTTTGTAACGCGCGGTATGAAATATCATTATCTCATGGTTTTACTTTGACATTGTTTTCGCCCTTCTTCGTATCAGATCTGCACTGTCTCTTTTACTCCTATCCTATTCCTACCTTACAATGTTCAGGCCTTTGTTGGATGTCTTATAAGCCAAGAGCAGTTGTTATCATTCGCAATATTTTGTTTTGGAGCATTTGAATCCATTAAATGTTTAGAGCTGGAGCAGTGCCTCACAACTCTACTTCATAGTACCAGGTTGACTTTAAATCGTATTATGAAAAAGGAGCTTACAGTTCAAGCTAAGGACCATGTTTCTAATCTATTTGTAACGCCTTTCGTTTCATTTGAATTAAAATGGCATTTAAGTGTTTTTCCACGTTAGCCAGCAATCGCGGCGTATTTCGAAATATTTAACCTCAGAACTATGGGGGATAATTTGGTTGTTTATTTGAAGAGATGCGCATAGCTATATACGCAGTCCGAATGTTACGTGAATGCATTTTTGCCTGTTGATTAACATTGTAATTGTCTCGACTATTGCACAATCAAAGTTTGAGATTTTATATATTTTTTTGCCACAACAATTTTTATCTTTACAAGCATTTTTAGGAGCAGAGTAAAAAGATTAAAAAAATCCTTTGGACAATACGCTCATGTTTATGAAACTCTTCTTATCCTTTAACATATAGAACAAAAAGTAAAAAAGTGTTGTTGAAAAGAATTATTTCATATAATATTGTTACGTGTTAACCTTTTTAAAACGTTTGAGTTCTTTTAAATTGCGTCAAAATAAGATAAACACCACCTTGTTGTTGTTTTACAGGTTTTATTTTCTCACTTAATCTTTATACAGGTTGTCTTAATACAGCAACTTCATATTCGATTATACAACACTTTTATTTACGCCTAAACACGACTTTATTTTATGACAGCAAAACAATAAGCAGCGTCCTTATATATCTAATTTCCTACAGCTTGGAAAGTTCCGGAAATGTCTCAAACGCTCTCATTCTCTATTTTATACCCGTTAATTATAAACATGTAAGATTGTGTTACCCAAAGATGATCGAATTGGCAATGCCGACAAACACACAAAATAGTACGACAATATCGTCTCATATACAAATCAGTATGGCATTACCAGGTTAATATATTATCAACCTTTACATAAGCCAATAGAAAAAATCCCTCAACACAGTCCCAAAGGCACAAATGTGGTGTATTTTCTTTTTAGGAATTTTTATTTTCGTAACCATATTTTAAGCGTATTCTTATAATTATGGTTTTAATATTTTAAAACAAGGCAAGCTTCGACTATAATATAAAGAAAAAAAGTAACCGAGTTTACTTTTAATACGACTCTACGAAGCTCATGCTTTAATTACGAAACTCGTCAATTTTGTCAGGCTTTTTATGGAAAAAATTAAGAAAACTATCGTTTCCATATTTCAATTTGTATTAAATTATTATAGTAGCCCAGTGCACTTTAATGTCATTAACTTTCTTTGATGACATCTTTTCGGAATTCTGAATTCTAGAGAGGTTCTTGAAATAAATTTTTTGGTATTGAAAATACCTTTTTTCGACATTTTTTACACAAATTTTCATATTTTCTCTTTACCATAAAGACGTTCTATACGTTGTTGTAAATGGGTAACTATTATTAACACAATGCTTTAATCCGTGCAAACCGGAATTTTGAAAATAATTTCTTTTTTTAATTTTATTGATTACAAGTGAAAGTTTTTACTTTGCATTTTTTGCACAATAAGCTTAACTTGCGGCCATTCTTAAGTTTTTAAAATTTAACTAAATCTTCAGGGAAACGAGTTTAAAGAAATTTCAAATGACAGCGAATGGCATTATTCATGGTACCTACTTCTGTGTACACACATTTCTACATACTGTTTGCTTGTCGCTATTATTATTATTTATTTATTTTTTGCTTTATTACATAGACTCAGAGCTAGAAAATGGTATACACGGTCACCAAGTGCATTACGAAATAGGTGCTTCAACTCTGACAATTTCTGTCGAACCATACCACTATAATAAATCGGTTCCTATATAAAATAGCGTATAAAAATATCTCTGTAATATAAATGAATGAATTGGATAGAAAATGTGCATGCTTAAGAAATTCCTAAGTTTACTTATGTAAAGCTTACCCGACTTAGTAGGTCTATTCTTAGCTAATTTATTCACTTATAAGTGCGTGAAGGTACGAAAAGCCGATTTGTCCTTTATCTGTTACTCAAGATTTTGGAGGTGTTTTACAAAATTTAAAAAACATATTCGTTTTGCACACGATAGCACCTTTCAGAAAAATAGTATTAATTCCCTGACATTTCTACTATATTCTTTCTTGTCGCTTGGATTTTGTCGTGTATACTTTTTTTGAAGCGCAACAATTTGAGTACCATTCATTTTGGTGTATAACTTAAACTGTTGCAAGAACATTTTTGTGGTTTTTCAAGAACTTTGAATCTAATTTGTATAAGTGCTTGAAAGTGTGTTGGTCTGGCTTAGTTAAAATAGCAGCTAGTGTAGTAAAAATCTTATAGCGTGGACAGAAAACAGCGTTAATCTGCATTGACAGCCTTAATGCAAATTAACTGTGAATTATCCTCATCTTAATATGCATTAAGTTTGATGTAGATGTAAAGCGTGTTTTATACAGAGGTATAGAACTTTAAGTTGGCATTACTTTTGAAGATGGTGACCGATTTAACAACTCTCAAGTGATTTATTCTCAGTTTGGCTTGTTAATTCATTATGAAAAGACTCACGCCTGAACAACGCTTGCAAATAGTGCAATTTTCATTCATCATAAGTGAATTTTTTGTTCAGTTTTCATAAGAAAATTTTGTTTAGCGATGAAGCGCACTTCTGGTGGAATGGCTACGTCAACAAACAAAACTGCCGCATTTGGAGTGAAGGTAATCCTCAACTGTATGTGGAAACACCGTTACATCCAGAAAAACTGACTGTTTGGTGCGCTTTATGGGCTGGTGGAATCATTGGTCCGTACTTTTTCAAAAACGATGGTGGCCAGAACGTTACAGTCAATGGTGATCGGTATAGAGCCATGGTTACTAACTTTTTCATTCCTGAATTGAATAACTATGATGACCAGGAGATGTGGTTTCAACAATACGGCGCAGCATGGCACACAGCTCATGCCACAATAGATTTATTAAAAGACACGTTTGGTGACCCCCTAACTTTACGTTTTGGACTCGTTAATTGGCCTCCAAGATCTTGTGATTTAACATCGCTAGACTACTTTCTGTGGGGCTATGTAAAGTCATTGGTCGATGCGGTAAAGCCACAAACGCTTGACCATTTGGAAGACAACATTCGCCGTGTTATTGCCGATATACGGCCACAAATGTTGGAAAAAGTCATCGAAAATTGGACGTCCAGATTGGACTACATCCGCGCCAGCCGTGGCGGTCATATGCCAGAAGTCATATTTAAAATGTAATGCCACAAGATTATCTTTCGGATGAATAAAATTCATGTCAATCGAATAATCCATCGTTGTTTTATTTTATTTTAAACCTCTATACCTCAGTAAAAAAAACATCCTTTACATATCCATACATATCCAAACTGCATTTAGCTTTTTCAATATGGCAATACTGTGGGTAACTAACCAAATTGTTAATTGCACTATTGTGAATGAATGTTTTGTTGGAAAAATATAAATGGATTCAATTGGACTACGGCGCAGTTTCTGCAAAAGTAATTTCAGCTTCTTTTAAAATAAATAGTGGTTTTTTGCCAACAGCACAGCGGCTAACTTACTTTCTATTTTCTATGCATGAATGCCAAAAAAACTGGTTGACAAACAAACAGCTGTTTACTTAATGCAAGAACTGTCGTCTGTCAGTGTAAAATTTAGTTTGCAAAAATGTAAAAGTTAGTGAGTTTTTAATGCACATTAACGCTGTCGTCTGTCTACGGTAATACTTTGACCCGACACTTGCTAGATTTCATTATAAATAGGGCCGATCATATTTAAATTTATCGTATTTTGAAATACTGATATATAATATATTTTAATTCTGACTGCATGTCAAGCGTATTGTGAGATCAGAAAAAAGTAAGAACTAAAACAATAAAATAAAATGCAAAGGCCTCCAAATAGAGGACTATAAAATGCGTTGCTATTGATGTTCCTTGAAAAGAGCCCACTGATTTTATTTTGTTACAGCATTTAAACTTTGTGTGAGTTAGGACACATTTTTAAAACTTTGTATATAAAAAACATATGTCGAAAGCTTTCATTTGGTGTGTGGCTTCAATGTTGTTCAACTAGACGGTGCCACGTCCATATAAATTTTTTATATCTTTAAAACGGTAATAATAAGAGTCTCTGAATCACCTCTCAAACAAACTAAATATTGATTTATATATAGATTTTGGAATAACTTAGTAGTTAATACAGATAATCAGTCGACATATGAGCCAAATTGAAAAAGTGGGCGTGGCATCTCTTATGAAAACTAAATATTGATTTTTCTATATATAGAAAAGGATTAAAATGGAGGGTTTTGAATTTGATCTAAATGACTGCTTAGATAGCACAAGCCATCGGTAAAAGAGTGGGAATTTATATCTTGCGAATGGTTTGAGTTGAAGTTTCTCAATGTGTCAAGTTAAATAACTTGGCAGTCAATACAAACCATGATTTAAAACAAAAATATATGGAATTTTGCATCTGTTAGCTTTCTTTATCTATTCGCATCAGTCACAACCCCAGGCACCACACAAAAGCTACCAGCAGCGCGGGGGGGATTACTCTAGTAACTCGTATATAGAAAAAACTGCAATTCTTTCATAATTTAGCATTTTCGCGCTGCTCTGCTTTATATTTACGATTTTTTTGCACATCGAACAAAATAGGTTACGAAGGATTAAACACTTATGTATGTATTTTGAAGCACAAAGTCGATGTTGTATATGTCAAAAACTATAATCGATAACAGTAAAATGATTACACAGCTTAACAGATCTCGAGAAGTTTGCTCAAAAACCACCCTTATCTCATAGAACACAATAATTTAAGAACGACGATATGTACAATATAAAAATCAAATATGAACTATAGATAAAATAATTTATTGAAAAATTCTTTAAAAACTTCTAAATAAATATTATATATAATCTTTTAAACACATACATATCAAGCCATAACCGCCAAAAAGACTTAAGCGACAAAAAACGAATTTTACAGGCGAAAGTTTATTTTAAATACTTTTTGTTGTAGTGTAGTACATAAGACCTTTTTGTTTTTGCTGTAAAATCATAAAGGTACATTATACAGCTATAAAATTTTATGTGACGTTGGGAATGATCGAATACTATTGATTTTTATCAAGAAACGAAAATCGATAATCATGGCGCTTACGACTTTTTGGTGGTTATGGCTCGATATAATTGCATACATACAATATGTAATATTGTATTTGTTTCCTTTAGTTTTCATAAATTTCTATGAATGATTTGAAAATAGTTTGCGGTTTTTAGCGAATGTCTGCATTTGTATGAATAGAACGCATGATAAATGCGGTGGCGGTTTATGTCAATGGTTACGTTGGCTGGCAAAATACATTATTTGAACAGCAAAGACTATAGAAACTAAATTATTAAAATACATAAGTATTTAAATCAAAACAAAGTGGATATAAAAACTTAAAATATTGTGTTATGTTGCGATATACTATAATATATTATAGAGTATTTATTAATACCCGTAACAATCCACGAAGGAACATGGAGACTTCTCTCAGTCAATGAGCTGCACCCGATTCTATTTTTAAACTCATTGAAAGGGACCGCCGGCTCCGAACGGTAAATGCGTATAGAGAAGTTTTCAATGGTAGTAATACTCATAACCAGTTACTAGCTAATGTTATGAGGTGATACCGCTGTCGAGAAAACTTTACTTTTTTTCTTTTTTAAGATGGTCTGGCCTGGTTGGTAGGCGGGTGTCTTACCTGCCATACCACCAGCTGCATTATACAGTATAATGTTTTAAAATTATATTTTTACATGCAATACCATTTTATGAAAAGAACGCAAAATTATATTTACCTAGCAAGTGTCTCTGTAGTACCTCAAGCTTTTTCTTAATTTTTATCTAAACATTTGCTTTTCTACTTTTACTTTGTTAAGTTAAGTTCAGCTTGTTTCTGTCCTTTTCATTGCCATTATTTAACTTGTTAACACTTGAAATGAAAATGTAGCACCTCAACTCAACTCAACTCAACTCAGCTTAGCTTGAATTTATATGTAGTAAGCATGGGAGGTAAAGGAGTGTAAGGAGTGCAAGGAGTACAAGGAATGCAAGGAGTGTTCATAAAACAAAAACATTAAAAAGGAACTCTAAGTCTATGCCTCTTTATAAATAATAAACAATAATAAAACAAGATGGAAAAATAAAATTGAAGAAAATATTTTCATACAATAACTTACGTCTGTCTGTCTGTCTGTCTGTCTGTCTGTCTTTCTATGAATATTTGTAAGGTATACAAATGTTTGTATGTTTGCTTTTATGAATGAGCTCTTAACAGTAGTAACAGTTTATATTTTTTGCCATCAAACTGACATGTGTGAAATGACTACTACTTAACCACCAGTGCAGTGTTTGTTTTATGTTCTCTTACTCGTACAATTCTATAATAACTCCAGCAACAAAGACAGCTCTTTAAAGAGTTAAATAATAACACGCACGCATACATACAATATACATAATATTGTAAAAGTATACGTTTTTATGTCTATATAAGTGGCTGTTAGGTATTTAAACTTTTACTTTTAACAAACACACTTTATAAAATACTTTAAACAATTTTTATACAAACATACATACATTCATACATACATACATGCATATTTTTTCGTAATATTTTAGGTATACAACTGCACACACAAAGAGAAAGAGAGTATGTGTATGAGTAAATGTGATACCGCAGTGACATAAATGTAAGTGTTACGTTAAAATTTATAAATTCTTTCCTTTTTTTCGGTATAAAAATCCTTTCTTTGTCATTGTTGTTATTGTTGCTGTTGTTAACACTTCTACTGTGGTTATTTGGTGTTGGTAAGGGCAACTGACATTCATGTGTATTTGTGTGTGAGTGTGTGGAAATGTGAGGTACGTATGTAAAATATGTGTTAAGATATTGCCACAAGTGTTGACACATTTATGCGTCTACTGTTGGTGTTGGTTGGGCTTTAACACGTGGTTTGTTTTAACAATTAAAAACAATTAGAGAAGGTGAAGTTATTCTTTTTTCAATTTTTGTTTTCAATTTTTCTTTGTCTATTCAACATTTTAATATAACAAATGAGATACTGACTACCGGGAGAATATAATGTGTTGCATGGAATTAAGTCACTTAAGCTTAATGTGTGGCAGTGCTTAAAACAAAGTAATCAGTTTGAATGTCTAATGTTTTAATTCCCAAATTGAAAATCATAACAATAGCAACGTGCTAATGAAAGTCTTAATTTTTTAATGTAAAATTGCACGAAAATATTTAAATTTGCCTGTTGTTTAAATTAAAAAGAAATATTTAAACTTAAAATATCATTAATTAAAAACATTTCAATAAGTAATTTTAGTGCATATACTAAGCCACTATAATATTACAAAACTTAAAAACTATGTGCAAAAAAATATATTCAAATTAGTTTTCTTCGTTTCTCGTCACCCTTCTAGGGAGCATTATTGGCTTTCCACAAAGCATCTCTATTGGCTTTGTTTCAGTTTCTTTAATCAAGTTGATATTTCAAGCTAAGTAGATGGATGATTAATCCGCTGTAGCTTCCTCCATATGATTTCTTTTTTGTGTAGTGGTGAAGATCCTTGCTAATTGGTGGTGATCTTTACTTTAGCATTATAATTTTTTCCTAGTAGGTGGCCTGATTTTCCGGATCATTCCGTCTGATGTCTGATGCTTGTCATCAACTACATTTAAATATTTTCTTCGTCATGTCCTCTGCTGCTGCTCGTACCTGGTTCGTTTGTGTTGTTATGCGTGCGCTCTAACCAATACACCAGGCCAAGTTCAAACTCAAATTAGTATTTAATATTAAATATCTTATATATTTTGTTTTATTATTGTGGTTTTTGAATGTTGTCACAAGAAAAACAAAAAAAAATTTTTAAATAGAAGCACAATTATAAAAATCCATGAATACAGTAACGCAGACCTTAGCCAATAGTAATTGCAGTGGAAATAAAAAACTAAAAACTACAATAGTCTGTAATTAATACCATAACAATTGCTGATAATAATCTCAATAAATGCCATTGTTAGCTATTAGAAGTATGGCAGCAATATAGTCATCTTAATGACTAGCTTAAGCATTTAAATGGCTCACTATTAGCAGAAATAATTTTTTTTTTTATTTTTCACATCAACCGTTTCTCTTTCTTTCGAATTCTTCTTCTTCACATAAAAAAAAGAAAAAAAACATTTTTAATTTAAAGCCATTTAATGAAGTCAGAAGAATGAATAAAATGGTTGACATGTCGCTATTTTCAGCATGTCAATTAGTTTCTGTATCATTCATTCGATTATCTTTAATTAACAATGTCTACCAAAATTAAGAATTTAATCCTAGAAATTCACAAAAAAAGGAAACAAATAGAAAAATAATTTTATTTTTTATGCCAAATTTTTGCTTACGTATTCAAGAATGTCGGTAAGAGAATGTAATGGTTCTACTATTGTATCGAATGTCGGATAATTTGCCTTTTCTATTGAATTCTATATTTACCAATACATTTTGTAGGAGTCCTCGATTGAGGTAACCTTGATAGAATTATGCTGTAGCCATTAAGACAGCTTATCTTTAATTGCTTGAACATACATTCACTAATGGGCAGCTATTTAGGGAAAACAAGTGTTTGTATGCTGACATGCGTTCCAATTAATTTTGTTGGTTCGGGTGGAAAAAAACCTTCAAAAACTTGTTTTTTTACTCAATAGCTGGACGGTTTTCAGTTATACTTTCTTTACATCTTGAGACCAAAGTTGGCAACCCACTGGGTAACCCAATTAAACCCACCCGGGTTTGTTAGGTTTTATATTTAAAAGAAAATCCTGATTGGTTTTTTATTTTAAGGTTTTTGTGGCTTATTTATAATAAAAAAATAAAAATTTACTTATTAGGAGTACACATTAATTCTGTCTCTTTTTTATAGCCCAAAAATTATAATGAATTAACAATTAAGTGTACACTTTGGTTAACTTGATGATCGTTTGTCTTCAATTCTTGCACGAGTTGGATTTTGTAAGCACGTAAACCAAGATCCTTCCGCAAAATCATCCATAAAGTGGATGGACACAGATCCAATTCCTGTGCTCGATGGCGGATGGACTCATTCGGGTCTTCCTCAATGCTACGCTCTACAGCACCAATAGCTTCTTCTGCACGCACCGTACAGCATCTCTGGATATGCGAGTTATCAATAAGAGTAAACGTGGTGCGAAAACGTTCCATGGTTAATCGAACTAACTGCTCTGATGGACGATTTTGTCGACGATAAAATAAACGTAGTGCGCGATACGTTTTCCGCACAGAACCATTATTTTCGAAATAAAATTGCACTATTTGCAAGCCTGGTGAATTGCCAAACCAAACTGAGAATAAATCACTTGACATCTGTTAAATCGATCGCCATCTTGAAAAGTAATGCCAACTTAAAGTTCTATACCTCTATAAAAAACACGCTTTTTATTATGGGTGTATCACTTATGATTGTTTTTGTGTCTGCCATATACATTTTGACAGACAAGTAAGAAAACTCAAATGTAATTATTATATATGCATTGTAAAGAAACAAAAAAAGAATGCTATGTTATGTATAATGTTTATAAAGTTAAAATTTTACGATGTTTACATACATATGTTATCAACATTTCTCTTAAACAAACTTTGTTGCAGAAAATAATCACCGGTTGTCAACATTTTTGATCGTTTGTCACATCACAAGTACTTATGGTGGGATATTAACGATTAAGTCGTGAGTTTTTTTTTTCTTTGTTTTTATAGTTGTTGCTGATTATTTTGATTTGGAAAAATCATTTTAATTTTAAGGTGACCAGCAAAAAAATTTGAAAATAATTATTTAGATTTTGGAAAATATATTTTTTTGCTGCTCATTTTTAAATTATTTTTTTTCTTATTTAGTATTTTTCTATTTATTTTCTATTGATTTCATTTCATCAAATTTTTTTTATTACTTGTGTTTTTTTTTATTTTATTTTATTTTATTTTATTTTATTTTATTTTATTTTATTTTATTTATATTCATTTATCTACTGTTTTTATATTGTCTAATGTTTTAATAATTTTTATTATTTTATATTATTATTCAATTATTTCTTTAGCAATTTTTTTTCTAACAAACAATTTGTTACTTTTTATTAATAAATTTATAATGATTTGCTAGATAGCAGTGTGTCTGTTTGCCGAAAGAAGTATGCAAGCTGGTTGTAGTGATATTGCAGACATTATGTATCTTGATAATGAGTTGTTAGGGCATTTTAACTTTATCATGACTAACATTTTGATTTGCCGGGCCTAGTTTTTTATATGTCGGTGCTGGTGTAACTTTGTTCTCAGGAAATATGCGTTCTTAGCTGAAAAAAAAAAACTATGCTAACTAAGCATGCAGAATTAAAATTTCTTTTGGATAACGTAGGTGGAAGAGGGAACATCGAGACTTTGAAAACCCACCCAATAGTGAGCTACTGTGCTGGTATCAAAGCCTGCTTGCCTTTTCCATATCCACGACCAACACCGTCCATTTTACATTAACATTTTTAGGTTATTCATTACATATTATAAAATTATCAATAAAGCGTGTCTATTATTTTAAAAATCTCGTTAAACTTTAGATTTTATGTTTCCTTTCCACAATAATGTTCTCCAAAAGCTTTAAAGTATGGTCGAACCAACTTTAAAATTTGTTTATTTAATATTGATTTCAAATAGGAATTTTTCTTAAAGTAGCTAAGAAATGTTTTTTATTTTGTTTTTAAATACAGTCGTTAGTTTTCAAATCAATTATTTAAATGTGTCTTAAGTAAATGTTTTCTATAAAACATAAAATGTAGGGATCATTTTGAGCTAAAAAAGTACTAAATCTGTAATACTATTAAAGCTTTTCAATTTTTGCTTAAAGTTGAAAATAATTATTAAAATCAAATGCATTTAAATAAAAAAAAGATTTGTACTTAAGCATATAATGATATTGATAAAAACAGAAGTTAAATATTTAATTAAACAGATTCTCTTTAAATGTATGTATTATATTACATTAATGAGTAAAAATTTTATTTTAATACGATATTCAATTAATAGAGAATAATTTATGATGTATGTATGTATGTATGTACGTATAAAATATATTTAAAAACAACCGGAAAATATTAAAGGGTTTTGTCATAATTACAATGCAATTTCAATAAAATTCACATGAAATAAGCTTATAAAGCGTTTAATAATTATTTAAGTTTACAACTAATTTATATGATATTTCTAAACCCCTTTTTGTTCAACTCTTTAAATGATTAAAATCACAACTTAATTTATACCATATTATAGTACATATACATACATAGTAAAAAAGATTAAAAAAATAAACCAAAAATCATATAAACATCAACTATGATAATTTTTATCCCCATAAGAGCAAAAACATAAATTAATTTTATTATTTGTCGTTAATTAAATTTTGCATTAATTTTCCTTTTTTTTCTAACTGATTTTTTTAGTTTTTCTTTTTAGTTTAATGTTGTATTTATTATGTGTTCATACATAATTTAAGCACTTCTGACAATGTTATAATAATTAAATTATAGTTTAAAAATGCACTTTTAAAAACATTTACACAAACATGCATCTATGCCACACAATAAAGTATAAATAAAATGTCATTTTTTTCTTATATTCATTGTTTTATTGATAGATTACCAAGGCATTAAAAAAAAAGTGCTAAAACCGTATTTAAAATAAATTAACAGGGATTTAAACCAAAAAAAAAAAAAAAACAAAAACACTCACTACTTACAAAACGTAATTATATACATAATTACCATATGCAAGAAATTTTGTAAATCAATTGAATAAATAAATATACTTAACTTTCATATATAGGTCTGCAAAATTATTATTAGCAAAGCAAATAATGGTCGCAGTGACACAAGAACATTATTCAAGCTTCCAAAGCAATTGCCATTACTAATTAATAAATTTACAATTTCAAAATCTTTTTGTACAATAATTACAGTAAATATTTACAATCTGATTACGAATTGCATTTGCCCATTTACGTCACTCAATCAGATTGTCCGAAACAAACGCTTACACAGAAATTTAGCTCTAATGATAACCATCTTATCACTGTCACACAGTAAGTGTACCAACCAGCGGTCATTGAACGATTATGTGCGACGAAATACAACTCCTGTTATCGATATTGTATTTCAACTTCTATTGGGTAATATATCAATATGTTTGACAAATTAAACACTCACACACACGCAGTCATCGGCTAGGACATACGATATTCTGTTATCCTTGCTTTTGACTTTAAGTTCCTTGGACTTTGTTATACAACTCGTATGTGAGTGAGTAGCACAGCAAATAAAAAATATTTAACAAAATTCTTTTACTTGTAGATTTTAATTAAAATTATTGCCAACATCATCAACCGATACTTTTACAGACAAGCAAGCAACATCAACAACCAATGAATGCAAAAAAAAAAAAAATAGAAATAAATAAATATGAAATATTTACAAACAAAACTTCAATAGAAAAATATTAACTCGCTTATGCAGTACACTTGTGTGCCCATCAAATGAGAGTGAAAAGTGAGGGTATTGATGTTCAATGTAATCAATTTATTCCGTCACATAAATTACACCCGTAGTGGCTGTGTGTTACACCAACCTACTGCCATTCATATTAATTTGTTATACGCTTATATAAATTGTTGTTATTTCATGCATGTTAGTTAGTTAGGGTAGTTACTTATTAACTCGTCCTCGCCTTCGCCTTTACCTCTAATTTGACCACAGAAATTATCGTTGTGTAACTAAAAGAAGCAATAAAATGTTGCTTTAGTCTATTAGCGTTGCTGATGTTCTTCATTTCATATATAAACACTCATATGTACATAAATGTACGTAAGCACACACATACATGTGAGTGTATATGTAAATCTATATTTAATGCAGTTCGTAAAGGCTGTTTATTTTACAGTTGCGCTTAGTTAAATAGATAGAAGACTACATCTTCTTTATTCCATGCATTTTCATATATTTTTATTCTAAAACTTACAAAATAAACTTCTCCTTCTAATGAATACTAACCATACGCCATTGACTGTTCGTATGTGTGACTGAGAATGCTATTCGATTTAGGTATGACATGGCGATGATATTTATTCGCACACAACAAACACGACTATGCGTGTGTGTTATAAGAATATTTCAGTTATGCATGTTCACGATTATATTGAACTTCAGTTATTGTTGCTATTTGTCTATTTAATTGAGTTTGTGGCTTCACAAATTTTTATTCATATGGGATATTTCATAAGTTGAGTTCTTATAATTTTAGCGTTGGAAAGTATTTATTTATTTTTTTTCTTTTTTTTTTTTCTTTGTTTAACACTTGCCACCGGATAATAATTTTATTGATTTTCTCACGTTTTCCACAAGTTCATTGGTTTCCAAAAAATCGCATCGTTATAAAATGCACCCCATCTGAGCATAACAAAGTGAGCGAATTTTGTTCAATAATAAATGTTCTTTCAATTGCATGTTTCTGTGCATGTGTGTTTGTGAAATATTTATTTATTTTATACACACACAAGCACACACTTATATGCTTATGTATACATATATCTGAATAAACACAAAAGGTGTTTTGTAGCGAGTATGTGTGTATATGGGAAAATATGAAACCGTAGAGTATAAAAGAGATATTCGCAGCTCAAACACGCATATAAAAAAAGAGAAAAAAATAACACAGTCGCCATACAAACAATATTTGTTTGTTATAATTGAACATGAACTTTTTGATCAACTGAACCCAATGCAACTCAACTTAAATTTAACTTTTGTTTAGAATATTTATAACCACGAAAAAAAAAACAAATATAATTGATTTCAAACACTGTTTTAGACATCCCATAAACAATTTATAACGAAATTAAATGAGAAGAGAGAAAAAACTTTATTTAAACTTTATATCAATTATTGATGGAAAAACTATGGAAATTTTTTTTCACACAATAAGTAATTCATTCATAAATCAATCTAATTATAGAAGAGGTTTACAAAGAACCATATTGAAGAAAGTTGCATAGTAAAGTGGAAACTGGCACTATTAGAAAACTACAATATGATTGCAACCCTCTGGCTGCATAGCCTATATAATTCCTACATAACTCATTGTATTGATGGTCACGATTTTACCGAATTTCAAAAGATTGGAGCAACATTTACTTTGTGAACTCTTATATGATAAATTGTACGGAGACTAAATATATATTCAAATTGATCATATGATACTTGTTCATTAAGATAACTTATAAAGGGTCCGCCAAATATTATTTTTTTTCTTTTTGAAAATGCTATAAAAAAGAACTGAATATTTTATCAAATTTCTTTTTTTATTTGAAAGTACAATCCTTCCCGTTAATAATGGAAAATAATTTCATTCAAATGGCTGCGTCGGCTGGCCATGCAGTAGCCTACACGATTGGTTTAATTTTTAAGCACATTATCGATTGTGTGCAGCTGTATTTCGCCAATGACTTCACGAATATTGTCATTTAAAGCGTCAATTGTCTCCGGCTTGTTGGTGTAACACTTATCTTTGACGACACCCCACAAATAATAGTCCAATGGTGTCAAATCGCAGCTTCGAGGTGGCCAAATGAAATCAGCTCTGCGGCTGATAATGCGATTTTCAAAAACAGAGCGTAAACCATCGAGTGTAGCTTCGCCTGTGTGGCACGTAGCGCCGTCCTGTCGAAACCAAATGTTGCTAATATCCTCCTCTTCAATTTTTGTGAACAAAATTTCATTCAACATGGCTCGATAACGATCGCCATTGACTGTTACGGCCACTCCTTGCTCATTTTCGAAAAAAAAATGGCCCAATTATGCCTCTGGACCAAAATCCGCACCAAACAGTGACTCATCTTAGGTGTATCGGCTTTTCAATGTAAGCGTGCGGGTTTTCAGTGCCCCAAATGCGACAATTTTGCTTATTCACATACCGCCAAAATCAAAATGAGCTTCATCTGAAAAGATGTTTTTTTTTGGTAAAATCGGCATCTTCTGCAAGTCGATCGCAGGCCAAGATTCCTAGCGTTGTTCAAGCGTATACACAACCATATTCGATCAGCGTAAGGATAAAACTAATTATCTGTCTGCAGTTGAAAAAAACGTTAAATGGCGGACCTTTTACCATGTTCACACGACACTTCAAATTACTTTGTTAGCTGTTTGGATTACTTATTTAAGTAAAATATGCCTTAAATCACGAAAATCGGTTGGATATTGCTGATTTTATTCAAAATTAAATACAGGTACTTAACTTTGACCAAAATTAGCGAATAAATGCTTTCTGGCAAAATAAGTAGAAACTTTTTCTTTTATTTCCAAAAAGTTATAAAGAACTTCTTAGCATATAAATTTTACATTTTAAGCATTTTAATGAAAGCAAGGTGTAGGGTTGAAAGTAAAATAACGCATAAAGGCAGCTGTTTATTCTCAATATTTTATGCTTTAATTTCAATGCTTAAGAATTTAAAAAAAATAATGCTCTTATTTTGCGCGAAACTGTGAATAACTCCGAAACTGTTGAAATTACAAAAAAAAAAAAAAAATATTGTTTAGGTGACTTTTAGGAAATTCTGTTTGTTAAACGTTTGGTGGCACTTGAATTAAAATCGCTCAAGTCGTTTTCAAGTTATGATCAAATACATTGACATAACTACCATATTTTGGGCGAAAAATTTGCCACTCCCATAAAAAGAAAATAATTTGAGGCCAATGTAAAAGAAAATTGAAAACGGATTTGAATTCAGCACATCATAGAATAGTTTTATTAAAAGGCGAGAAAATGTTTCATTTTTTGTAGACCAGTGTTATTAACAAACAACATTTTCATCATTTTCGTTTCTATATTGGCTTGGCGAATGTTGCATCTGTATACTTATACAATATATTGTGCATATAAGTATGTATGTATTTGTATACAATATGTAATACAGTAAGTATGACTGGGAGTGTGAGAATAAAGACATAATTTCGTTATAACAACTACCAGATTTAAAGTTGCGGCATTTAACGACCATGTTAATAGATATTCGTATCCATGTTTAAACATTACATTTCGCATTTGCGTGTGCGTTTTAAATACACGTGAATGCGTACGTTTATTAAAACGCAATGCACTCTGCAACAGTTAAATGAAGTGATTGTTTAATCTAAAGATAATACACCGTTAAAAAGGTGAACTCACAGAAAGTCACACTCATTTATGCAGCCTAAAATTATTAGAGCAAACAGGACACAATCAATTGGTTATTAAATGAAATGCACCAGAGAATGAATTGTAATGAAATAATACAAAAGCTGTACAATCAAAAACGTTTCAAAACGTTTCGTATTATAAAAAGCAAAAGTTTGGAAATGTTAAGTTTTCTATTCAAACTTTTTTTAATTTTTTATTTTATAATCTTTGTATTCCTTTAATTTTATGCAAATAAATTTTCACATTCCCAAGTGAATTACTATAAACATATACAGTATTTAAGACAGCATTTATTTTCAGAAACTTTTCCATTTCTCTTTCACATATAAAATTTTGTGATTTTTTTTTTTTTTTTTGGGGGGGGGGGGGGGTCAACAAAACAAATTAGGCAGGCAAGTTGGCGTTTGGCCTTAATTAAGTAAAAACAGACTTTCCATCCTCATAAATGTTTGATGAGTGCAAATATGGTGTAAGTGTCATAGAAAAAAATTTTTCATTTTTTTTTTTATTTTTTTACATCTTTAATATTCTGAGAAATTGTAAAAGAAAAGAAGAAAAATTCCCTTAAATAAACAACCAACATATTGACTATAAAGAAAAGTTTTACATAAATTTTTGTTCATATTAAAAAAAGCCAAACATTTATTTTATGGGTATTTATTTCATAGTCTATCGAATATAGAGAAAAGGAGGGGCATTTTTAACATCTTAAGCGATTGGTATGATTTGGAGTGTTCTAGTTGCTATGAGAACATATAAGAATTTATGCATTAAAGTAAGGTGACCTCAAAATTCGCCTTAATCTCTACATATTTTTTTCTTTTTTTTTCATTTTTCACTTTATTTTTTCTTTTTTCCTTCCGCCTATGACACCTTAGCGGCAACTTGGGTAGCGCAGCTAAACGACCAATTAAAGCAACTTTTTTGTTCTAACATCTCGCAAAAGTTTTTCTTTGCTTCTGAATTTTTGACTTGGCAAATATTAAAGAGGGAGAAATGAATAGAAGGAAAGCCGAAGTTAAATAAGGGAAAAAATTGCTTTTTCTTCTTGCTTCGTGTTGTTTCACAACTACAATAAAGTAAAATAGCACTGAAATATTATTCTATGGCATATTAACAGATATTTTAAGAAGACTGTTGGTTTTTTTTATTTTCTTCGTACTCCTCGTGCCGCTGCAGAAGCGAAAGGAAAAGTGTTTCCACTTTTTTTTTTCTCAAGTTTTGCATCTCTCCACACAGCTTTCAAATAAAAAGCTGTTGTGTTGGTTACTTCTTTTCCATTATTTCCTGTTTTTGTCTTTGCCATCTTTTTGCTGGCTCACTGTTTTTATTACCTAATTTAGTTTTTCTTTCTTCTTGAAGGTTTTTTCTTTCTATTATTATACACTCCAGTATTATTCCTTCAACTATTAAGAACATTTTACGAGTTCTTTTTACATCGTTTTTTTCTTTTTTTTTCGGTTTCATTTATAATGAAATGATTCTTTTGTCTGGCTATTGTTTTGCTTTTTTTTATTTTTTGTTTCTCTTTTTAAAAATGGCAAATACCAAAAACCTAATGTTTACTTTTAATTAATTTGCTTTAAATGTTTGTTAGAAAAAAGCAAAAAGAGAAAAGAAATAAAAACTACAAAATGAAATAAAATGTTGGTAATAGAAGTGGCAGGCAGTCAGACAAACGCACTAAATGCCATCCCCTACTGCTACAATAATGAAAACCGCCTTTGGCTGGGATCTTAACAGCAAGTGTAAAAGGAAATATCTTTTATTTATTATTCAAACTCTTACAAAATTTACCAAAAAAAAAAAAAAAAAAACAAAAAAACGGGAAAAAAATACCAACCAGAAATACAGTTGACAGGATAAAACTTTAATAGTGGTTGGACACAGTTAGAGGAAAAAATATTAAAAAAAAAGAAAAAACTTTCTTTTCTCTTTCACTGATAAAGCAAAAGCATTAAATAACTGAATGCAGATAGAAATTAAATGAAAATACTCGATGAAAAAAACATGATTTATTAACTCAACGATACAAATTAAAAGGTAATCAAGCAGAAAAGGACAATGAATGCAAAAATTAATTTGGTGGCATACCTGTTAATACAGAAGAAACGAGTTTCTTTTTCTTTATAAATATACGAGTATTCTTGTCGTATTTAATACAAAATAATTACACAATAAGATTAAAACAAAGATAAAATGTTCGATTATCAAAAATATTTTATGAAAATTTTCTTTCTTTCTTTTTCTAGACCAGGTGTAATCAATAGATAATTCTGTCAACTTCAGTGATACATATTCATAAAATAGAAATTTAAAAAAATTCATTTTTAGTTTGTAATTTTTTCACAAAGGAAATCGTATCTTATCTTATCTGTTTTTACTAAAAAACTTAAACAATCAAATAAATGAATTAAATAAAAGGTAATAAAATGAATATCATATTGTATTGTCTGTCTACTACATTTTTAAACCAAAAAATCAGTCAAATCAAATGTAGCGAAAACCTATTTGGCATACGGAATGTCATCATATCCTTTATATGATATTTAAACTAAAAACTCTATTTTACTCTAGAGAACTACTCTATTTGCGTTTGTTCAACTTAGGATTTAATTCCATGTTGATTTAATTTGAGTTTCAATTGGCTTGCTTCTAAACGAGACCACTTAGGCAATTATACACGTTCGCTTTTTTCAATCTTAGGATATTGCTTTCACCTTCCAGCCTGAATCTTATACATTGTGAACGAAAGTCCGCACTCAGGAAGTGTTTGTTCAAAATTACGATGCTTGTAGGACCCTATACCATATAAAAATGATTTATCCACCTTTCTGGTCCAAAATATATAAAGGGTGTCCAAAATTTAAGTAACATTTTGATTTGAATAAAAAGGATATTAAAAATATTTTTATTTCAGTTTATAGTTACCCGCCTGCTGGCTCAGGCTTCAAAAGATCCATGGTTTCTCTTGCTGTCTGACAAGTGGCACCATCCTGTTGAAACCACATACCACATTGATCAAAAAGTTTCCGGAATTTATTCAGAAAATCAAAAATAAAAGTTTATTCTTCTTAATCTATATTGTCTCCTTTACAGTAATTCCCATTTACAGCAACATACTTATGCCAGCGCTTGATCCAATCTTCGAAGCATTTTTGATATTCGGTTTCCTGTGATTTTTTCATTATTTTTTCATTATTTACTCGATTGAACAGAAGGAAGTCACAGGGAGCCAAATCAGGTGAATTCGGTGGCTAATAGATTGTATTTGTTGCATTTTTCGTCAAAAAGTTGCGAATAATGATGGCACTGTGCGACAGTGTATTATAATCCACGAGTTTTCTGCCCACAATTCTGATCCCATTCGACGAATTGCTTCACGCAAGCATCTGATAACGCCCAAATAATACTCTTTGTTTACTGTCTGGCCTTCTGCCAAAAATTCATTATGCACTACACCGTGCTAATCCATGAAAACTGTGAGCATTTTCTTCTTTTTTGACTGAAAACGACGTGGTTTTTTTGGTGTCGGCTCATTTGATGAACGCCATTCACTTGCCTGATGTCTTGATTACGTGTCGTACTCATAAATCCACGTCTTGTGAATGTGGGATCAGATTTAGCCTTGGCAATCATATCTTTTACGACCTATTTTTTTACGGTCTACTTTTTGTATGAAATTGAGGTGGTTTGGCACCAAAATGCCTTGGACGGGTCCGTAGGCAATGCTAAAGCCTTCCGCTAACTCTCTGATGTTTAACTTGCGGCTATTTCACCAACATTTATTTTATTTGATCACTGTTTTGTCGGTTTTTGATGTCGATGGTCTGCCACTGCGTTAATTATCTTCGATTGACTCACACCCACTTTTGAACCGCTCGTGCCACTGGTAAGCGACCGTTTTCTTTAGAGAATCGTTGTCGAAACACTCTTTCAGCATTTCCAAAGTTCAGGCACCATCAAATCCGTTTTTTATGCAAAATGTAATACAAGTTCGTTGTCGCAATTTTAAATACATTTCTAAAATTGTAAGTAATCGTCAATACGCTTAGAGATAGATGCCCTCTTGGCTACGTAGCCTTTGTAAATTTGTAAATGTTAAGCTATGACCCCAAGACTTAGCGGGAATATCTACAACAGAAAAAAACGCAGATCGGAACTCAGATCGGGGGTTATTCCAGGAACTTTTTGATCAAGGTGGTATTCTCTACGTCTAAGCCATTAATTTTCGGACACAAAATGCTTCCGATCATCATCCTGCAACTATTTTCATTAACCGAAATGGTATTTTCATTTTTTCAGAAAAATATGGTCCGATGATTTCTCCGGACCACAAACCACACCAATTTCCTAACTACATCTTGAAAGCGTTTGCCATTTTCAAAAAATATTTCATAAATAAAAACACGTTATTAGAACGATACACGAAGCGTTCCATATCAAATAACCGGAATGTATTTAGAGTCTGAAAATAAAAACTGAGAGTGAAAATTACAAGTAGAGAAAGTTTGCAGAAAAATTACAGTGATATCTCAGTTTTGGACACCCTTTATATTCGGGCCATCTCCTATTAGTCAGGAGGTCCATCTGACGTTCAATGAGCTTTTCCACTTCTCCTATAGTTTCTTCAAGGTGTCCATTAGTATCATCTTTGTATCTCCTTCAATTCCATGTTTTCTTTTAATGCAAATCTAACATCTGTCATTTATTGAGAAATCCATTGAGAGGAAGTCACTTTTTATAATTACAGCATTTGGGAACACTGCCTACTATCTGTTTCAATGTCCTTTGAAAGGCTAACAGAGTTAAACTCTATAAGCTCTATATTTCGCTCCTAAATCGAATGATCGATTAGCAATTTCTGTTGTATCAGTCCTTCAATATTTCTATTATTTTGCCGGTTTGGTTGCTGTAACTGTCGGATAAATCACCAACCATGTGAGTGTCATAGAGCATTTCCAATTTTAGGATTTCGTGATATTCATGGCGTTATGTTAACCTTCTTACTACCGCTTTTTGTGTCGTAGAAAGATTGCAAGAATAGATACCAGTCATCCTTAGCAGACAGGCAGGGAAACTTAAGTGATTTTTCCATTCATTTATTACGTTCTTCTATTGCAGACCGGTTAATGCGTTCAAATATCTGGCTCAGACAAAAAACTGGTGCTTCTTGAGTAGTTGTTTTCCTGCTGTGCTCTAAATGGTAATAAACTCAAAAATAATATCTGTACAATATTACACATTATTAAATGGAATGAAAAAATTTTTCAATATATAAATCCATTAAAAGCAAAAAACTATGGATAGTTTTTTTTTCCTCTGTGGCTCAGTTAAAATTATCTTTATTTCCACTAAATATTTTATATTTAAAGAACTCTCTGTATAAAATAGAGGAAAAGAAAAATACAATTTAAAAACTCGTTATGTCTCTTCTGCTGAAAACTATCACAATTTTTTGGCAAAATCAATATAAAATACAAATGTTTAAAATACAAAATATTTCTTTTTAATACAATTAAAAAACGTTTATATACTTATATACATATATACATACATGTATATAAAAAAGGTGATCGACATATTTTCGGAGTGTCGAAAAACACAGTTTCAAATATTTAAACGACACTATTAGTGTAAAAATATTTTATTTAAAAAAAAGAAGGTAATTTTGTTGCAACAAACGTTTTCGTTGAAAAAGAAAAACGCAAATTTATCAATATTTTTGTATAAAAATTAAAAAATGGAAAAATGTAACGGGAAGTTTTGTCAATTAAGCAAAAACCATAAATTTTATTTGAAAATAAAAGAAAAACTGTTTTTTTATTTAACAAAATACATACAAACTGATATCCATTCACTAATTCTATCATAATTAATACAAATCTCATTAATGAGGACCATTTTGATAAAAATTCTCGCTAAACACACTCAAACCTCGTTTTATACGAATTCGGACTTATGCGGTTTCAAAATTTTAGTTTTTTCTTAAGTAAACCCTCTTACATTAAACTAAGTGTAGAAAAATTTCCAATTTTTAATTGTATTATTAGGACTGCATTTGCAGCATCAAAAATATGACTGCAAACCTAAAGCTGCATACCCAGACTATGTTGACAGCAACACTGGTAATCAAATATTGACATTAACGGATGAAACTTAAACTCCGGTTCGCCTAGTTGGAGGTGAGGGATTTCATTCTCTAAACCATTGTGAATAAGCAGTATTACTTATAGGAGTGCTATTATCCGATGACGATATTGTTAAGAAAACACACATCAGCTTCTTTAAAACTGTATTGTGCGATTTTGGTATATGTGATAATAATGTGTCACCGTACTTTTTGGCTTTATCTGGCAGCATGTCAATTCGACCAATTTTGTGTGTTACATTTGAATTAACGGATATAAAATAGAGGATACAAGACATTTCCGGAACCTTCCAAACCGTCACAGTTAAGTATGGTTTTGCTGTCATAAAATAAAGTCGTGTTTAAGCGCAAATAAAATTGCTGTATAAACGAATATTAAGCTGTTGTATGAAGATAAACTATATAAAAGTTAAAGTGTGGTAAACAGAAAATTGTAAATAACAACAAAGTGGTGTTTATTTTATTTTAACGCAATTTTAACGAAATCAAATGTTTAAAAATGTTAAAACGTAACAATATTATTAGTTTAACTACAGTCTGATTGATGATGGTAAAGAAATAGTTGAACCCGTTACAAAAAACAAATTTGTGAAATTCTTAACCGAGTTAATGCTTTTTACAACGAAATTTTCAGTGTGGATCCAGTTAGTGAACGAGCATAATAGCTTCAGCGTCACCAGATAAATCAGGTTTAACCGAAATCAGCAAACTTTACACTTGGTAAGCAAACAGTTAAAAAAAGTACGAAATTATCAAAATAACGATACCAATTAAAATGCAATCAATAAAGAAGTTTGGCATAAGTGATCATTCTTTTCTGAAAAAAAGGGGAAAGTGGAATTAGTGGAATATAAGAAGTTCTATTTATTTGATTGAATCTGGACTTTTATTTTTGTAAAAATTTAAAAAATTATTTTCATTGCTTCTGCAGATTTCCAGGAGCTTGAGTTCGTAATTTTCAGCAGAACACTATACTGAACCAACCCAACAACTCTGATCCACTGATTCCTCTGGACAATTCCGAAGTAAGTAGCTCAAGTCCTGGGCCTTAGAATAGGAGTAGAAGAAGAGGAGAAAATGAATGATAACAAATATACATTCTTGTATTTTCAGGTCAACCACTGGAACAAAAATTATGACCACAATTAAATACGTATTTAAAATTCAGGTATTTAAGGGTTAATGATCCATGTATTTTCTGGATATTAGAAGCTGTATACATAACTGAAGAATTCAACGTCACAAAGTCTAATGGCAAATTATTTTTTACGGGAAGAAAAGGTTGAATCTACTGAAAACTCGTTGACTGTTTCTTCTAGTCATAGTGAGAATACTTCTGGTGATGAAAATAATAATCTGCCAAATGGTGATAATAAATTTCATGCTTCCTCTGGTGATCAAAGTGGCGGTGTGGACACGTACATATTATTTTTATAATTTTTCTTTTTATTGAATAATTATATTAATTTTTGTTGTTTTTTTTTTTGTTTTTGCAAATGAAACTTCTTAATACAATTTTACTTGATTTTTTATGCGTTTTTTGTTAAATTCAGCAACGAAACAGTAGTTTTTATATAGAGTGTATCGTCTTGTGCAAATTCGTCAAATGCAGATTTTTGTGAAAGAATTGAGCGCATAAAGCGATGTCTAAGTGTATTGTCTGTTACTGAACTAAAGTCGAAAACAGGCACTCGTTTGTTATAACACACATGGAAAAAGTTATCTTCTAATTCTGCTTAAACATTATCTTTTACATAAAAAAAAATTCAGTGGAATTAAAAAGAGGTTAAAAGATGTTACTGGGACGACACATGTTTTGGTCACGTCAAAGAAGTCGTCACTTCAGAAATAGTCGACAGTATCTTATCCTCGAAGAGATCAAATTGATTTTTGAAAAGTATAACGATAACCTGTATAAACTGTGATATTGATTTAAATAAAAGTGGGCTCCTCTAGCGAACAATAGCATATTACTCTTCTATCAAAGCAATACTGATATTCGTATCCCAAAAAAAATGTCTTTTTCTTTTCAACTTTTTCGTAATAAATTTAACACACAATTGTGTCACTTTACAGCTTACTCGTATTTCAGCATAGATTGTTTTGAAAATATATTTTTTTTCTTTTGCACACAATAGAACTATAATTACATTTATAACAATGACAATAAATATGTAGTGACGATGATAATGACAAAATTATTAATAATATCAATTTTACACTCAACTAAACATAGTCTCTACATAGAATGATGACAGAAAAAACTAAATCCGCTTAAGTAAAATTATAAATCGAAAGTATTTTGTGTTTAATTTTATATACTCGTATGTATGTACATACATATGTATGTATACAATTCAGTAAATAAGAAGCCTTAAAATTTTAATTTTTTTTTTTTTTTTTTTTTTTTGTTGGACTTATATTACTTTAATGCTCATCACCATAACTAAATTGAAATGGAAAACAAATAAAGTTTGCTGAATCAACTGTATTGTGTGACTGGAATTCTAATTTATTATGTGTTAAAAAATAATAAAAACAAAAAAAAACAAAACTATAAATCGTGTAATTACAGCGTAATTTACTTGTGTGGCAATAATCTAAACAAAGTAATTAAAAAAGTATTTCTACACATAAGTATAAGCATATAATATAGTGATAAATATAGTCCTGTGAATTGTGTTAATATTTAAAATAAAACTTAATAAAAACAAACTTTTTCGAAATCTGTATCACAAAGTGAATATAAAATAAGTTGATGGCAATCTTTCCATTGAATTGAAGATACAGTGGCTTGAAAACCAATTCACTATATATATGCATGTATGGTATATGTGAGTGAAATCGATTATTCTAATGGTTATTCGGTTATTTATCTAAAAGAAAATGCTTTTCAATTCTTGTTTCTTTATTAAATAAAATTAACTAGTGTACATAGCGGCTGATACAATTCGCCGCATTCTAGCATCTAACATATATTTTTGATATGTATGCATGCATGTATAAAAATTAAAATTAAATGTATTTAATTTCAAATTTGTCATGCAAAATAATCTTTTAATAGATTTCAAATACATTTCTTATTTAAGTCTAAAACTATAAAATCATTTTTTCTAAAAAAATAAAAATAAAATAAATTATTTTTATGTGACAAATAAAAAAAAAATATACATACACACATACATATTTTTGTTTTATTATTTATTCCGTCACCGACAACACAACGTGTTAATGGTTCACCTAGTGATTCATTTTTGACATCGTATTATTAGCCGGCGCATTGGAGCTACGAGTACATAGTATAGAAGCAGGCTTTTCTTGTATTTAAGGAAGTTAATAAAACCAGGTGTCGAAGCGCATTTGCAGCTTAGTATTTTATGACACTTGCATCGAGATTTACCCTTTATATCTCGTTCGAATAGTTTAAATAATTTCACACCAATTACTTTTTATTCACCCTTTCCACTCAATACTTTCTTGAAGCACATTGCTCTCGTCACTTGAATAACACAACGTCGGAAGTTTTGTCTCATATCTCAAAAATTAGAAACACGACGAGGCTATACATTATTCATACCTATTTTACTACGGCGGCAGATAACAAACTTATAAAAATACAGTGGCTCAAATTAATAACCATACAGTTAATGTAATAAATTTAAAAAAAAAAAATTTATTTATTTTATTTATTTGCATAGAACTGATTAGAAAATACGCTGCTGGAAGTGTAAAGGCTTGTGGCTGTATGTCTACATCGGGGCCTGGTCAGCTATTTTTTATTAATGGAATAAAAAACCAGTATAAGTATAACCATTAAAAAAAATTTGGCAGCCGCTGTACAGAAGATGTGTATTTAGGAAAATTTTAAATTTTATCAAAATAACGACCCGAAGCACAAAGCACATATTACGTTAATGTGCTTACTGTACAACTATACCCATGTTATGGAAACGCCGCCACAGTCTCCTGATATCAACATTATAGAAAATTTGGGGCATATCTCGAAAATAAATTAATATCTCGGTCAATATCGAATATCAACGAGTTAAATTTCGCTTTTAAAGAGAAATGAAAACGAATTGATCCTTAACATTGCAAACAGTTACAGAAAACTGTTTCAAAGGGGCTAGAGGCTATTCTCAAGTATAAAGAACTGACCAGAAAATAGCAAATGAAAAACAACGCTGACTTAAATTTAGAAATTTTGAAGTGTCCGATTATTAATTTGATCTTTTTTCTCTCTAGTTATGAATTTTTTGTTAATGCTTTTTGTATAGAGATTTTTTGCCATTCATTTTAAACATATTTCTAATCAGTGCCATATAAATAAAAATAAATAAAATACATAAAAATTTTTTTTTAGTTTAATAGAAAAATGTTGTTTTTTTTGGTTAAAAATACTTATCATTTAATTGCCCGGTTATTAAATAGCGACACTGTACTTAAAATATGAGCATATTTGCAATAGAAAAATATAAAGATGTATCAACAGTATATATATTTAGCGGTTATAAGTGTTAAAACAACAAGTTTATCCGTATTCGTAAAATTGACAGGTTCAAAAAACCGGCTCCGCATAACCAAATAAACCGATTAAAACTTGTCGAATAAAAACTCCTCGACCTCCCTAATATATTTACAATAAAATTATTTTTTTTTATTATCAGACACAATTGCGTAATTATCTCAAAACATTAAGTCGTTACTAATTAACATAAAATTCATAGGAATTTGAAATAGAAAAATATATAATTAGTGTTTATTGACCTAAAATTAGAAAAAAGGAAATATTTAATATATTAAATATTATTTATTAAAACCATTTCGTCATCAAATGCATATAAAGTTTTCCTACTAAAAAATAATAAAATCATACGTAAAAAAATGTATTTAACAGTTTTATTATATTGTATTTTCTAAATAAGATGACTCACATTTCTGTGTCCACTTGCTGCTTGTTTATGCTGCTTAAATTTCAAAACACTCTTACGTATTTATTTATATAATTTATTTAATTTTTTTTTTTTTGAAGTGGCATATAAAACTATTATTTTGCATCAACTAAACTGGTTGCATTTAAGTATTTCTGTGGAATCTCTGATTTGCTGTTTGTTTACTAATATTTAATATTCAAATTTAACGGTCGGCGCAGAATCGTACGGAAGGTATACATCCGTCAATTTACAAAAAACATTACTGGACATATACAAATAATTATGTGTTTGTTTGTATGAATGCATGTATGTTTGGTCTTCGTAGTCAAAAGTATTTGGAATCGAATAAGTGGGCATAGTATATCCCATACATATATCATGAGAAAAATTAAAGCAAAAGTTTCTAAAATTGAACTGAATGCCTTCATAATCCATACAAATCATCAGTCAAGAAGCCAGCGAAGTTTGACAAGTGAGTATGGTACCTCCCATACAAACTAAATACTGATTTTTGTGTTAAAGTATAGGCATCTTAATTGGTCTATACGTCTTCATAGTCAATGCAAATCACCAGTAAAAAAACGGGCGAAATTGTACAAGAGGGCAATATTAGAAGTGTCTAAATTTGGGTTAAACACAGTCATGGGCAATACACATCATCAGTCATTAACTGGGCTTGATTGAATAAGTGTGCTTGGTACCTGTCGTTCATACTATGTATGAAATTTCTTATATGTGCAGAACAACAATTAAAGCTTTGTTATGTATCCTCATATACATATCATATATAAAAGAAAATGATAACTATTATAGTAAATAAGATAATAACTAATGTAGTGGTAACGAGGCACGCCGAGTCTCAGATAATATCTAATAAGCTTTAGTTGCAAAATTTAGCACAAAGTGATTAATCTGTATGCAGACTATGCCGTAACTTATTTATTATTTGGCTCAGTGTATATTTTAACTTGTGTTAAAAATGTGGCTCAAACTAGGACATAATATAGAATAACTAAAATTCATTCTAGGCTAACTATATAGTTGCCTTAGCCGTTATTATTGTGTTAGTACTCTCACCCAAAAACCCAATTAAAAACGACGCTTTGTTTTATCATGCGTGCATGAGCAACAACATCTCAATGTCGCACAGAGTTATGCCAAACCAAAGATTTGAATGTGCGGTTTTCAATTATATATAAAATACTCATCATATATATAAAGGGTCCGCCATCTAACGTTTTTTTTTCAACTAGTGCTTATTTCGTAAATGGTAGCTCTTATCTCATTTGTCAGATAATTAGTTTTAACCTTCCGCTGAACGAATATGGTTGTGTATACGCTTGAACAACTCTGGGAATCTGGGCCTGAGATCGACTTACAAAAGATGCCGATTTTGCCAAAAAAAAAAAAATCATCTTTTCAAATGAAGCTCATTTCGATCTTGGCGGGTAGGTAAACAAGCAAAATTGTCGCATTTGGGGCACAGAAAACCCGCACGCATATATTGAAAAGCCGATACACCCAAGACGAGTCACTGTTTAATTGGGCCATTTTCCTTCGAAAATGAGCAAGCAGTGGCCGTTACAGTCAATGACGATCGTTATCGGGCCATGTTGAACGAATTTTTGTTCACAAAAATTGAAGAGGAGGATATTAGCAACACTTGGTTTCAACACAGCCGAAGCTACACTCGATGTTTTGCGCCCTGTTTTTGAAGATCGCATTATCAGCCGCAGAGCTGATGTCGTTTGGCCACCTCGGAGCTGCGATTTGACACCGTTGGACTATTATTTGTTGGGTGCCGTCAAACATAAGTGTTACGCCAACAAACCAGAGACAACTGACGCTTTAAAGGACAATATTCGTGAAGCCATTGGTGAAATACAGCTGCACACAATCGATAATGTACTTAAAAATTGGATCGATGGTGTAGGCTACTGCATGGCCAGCCGAGGCAGCCATTTAAATAAAATTATTTTCCGTTATTAACCGGAAGGATTGTACTTTCAAATAAAAAAAAAGAAATTTGAGAAAATATTCAGAAGTTTTTTTTTATAGCATTTTCAAAAAAAAAAAAAAATAATTATTTGGCGGACCCTATGTAAACAAAATTGTTTAGATATTCAAGTGTAATAATAAAAACAACCCACAATACTTAAACAACATTTTCAGATGTATTGACTTAACAGTCAACTTTCTCAAATGGCCCATTTGTTGTTTCTTTTCTGAAAAAAATAAATAAATAAAAATAAATAAATAAATAAAATACAGAAACTGATTTTTATATATTCAATATTATTTTGTATAAGAATTTTTGAAAAAGTGTGTTAATTGGTGTGTAGCAGATTATAAGTTCTCACATTTATGAGAGTGTTAATGTGTTAATAGTGCTTGTTTAACTTTTTCTATAAACACGCCAATTTAATTTGGATTATTTTTCTATTACTCTTTTCTCGCATAATTTTATTGCCCACAATAGTTCATTAAGCCCATAGACCACAGCAGGCTACATAACTTTATGGCTGCGAAAGCAATTCGCTGAAAATATCATCGTACATAAGTAATTCTTTGGAAACCATAGCAACAAAATAAACAACTTCCAGATGATACATCCATTCATATTTCTATGAACATTACGAACATTTTTAAATTAAAATGTTTACCTTATCTATTAAATAAGCAAACGCTTACCAACTTAAACTCAAACTAAAGCAATAGAGATAAACCATTGAAATTGATGAACAGCTGTTTGTCATATTTCAGTGGTGCCACTTTCAAGTTTTTCATATTCAAAATTTCAAATCATTTGTTTAAACCTTAATATGGTGTAGCTATTTCGAGGATAGAAAAGCCTGCCCCACTGGATCCAATGAAACGGTGTGAATGGAGATTGTTTGGGGTTGCCCGTCAGTCTCATGCTGGGCTGGAGAGAAAGGTCGTTCAAGCTATTCGTATCGCTTGTGAGTGGGCTGTAGAGGTTGGGGTTGATGTAGCAGTAGATAAGACGGTGATGATGTTGCCTAAGGGCACATTGTCAATCGGGCGACATCCACTCATTAGAATTGGTGATAAGAGCATTCGCTATGTAACTCAGGTCAGGTACCTCGGAATAGTTATGGGAGAGCGCATGAGCTTCCACGTTTATATCACGCATGTTAGACATAAGTTGATGACAATTGTGGGAAAGATTAAGCGCTTACTAAAAAATGATTGGGCTTTCGGCAGGCGTGCCGTTTGTATCATATAAAATTTGTTATTCGTTGCCTGTGCAGCGTATGGCTCTTCTGTGTGGTATGACATGGTCAAGTGAATTGTTGGACGAAGCAAGATTCTCACTTGTCAGAGAATGCGCTCTTGGCGACACTTTGCAGGTTCCTGTTGGTGTAACGCCACTTGATTTGGAGGTAATACATTGCTTTCAGAATCAAAAGAGGACTGCCACTTCGAAAGCATGACTGGCTTTCTGCTTCTGATTTAAACGAGTGCCTCGTAGATAGGTGCCAGACAAGATAGACGAACAGTGACAATGGCAGGGCTACATATGAGTTTATGCCTGTCGTAACGTTCGTACAGGAATACCCAGACTTTGGCTTCGTACTGACGGGACATGGCTCCTTGAATGAATTTTTACAACGAATTGGCCAAACTGAATCTGCAGACTGTCGGTGTGGGTTGGGAACTGAGAACTAGAGGCATGTACTGACTTTAGGGGTTTAGATAGTATGGGTATTACTCATAGTGAGGGGCTTTGGGATTTCAGTAGGTGTTTGCAGGTCAATTGGATTCTTGCGAGGTTGAACGCTTTTGCGCTTGCTCTGTTTGTGATTTGTTTGGAGAACACGGAACGTTAGAGTGGTACTACCTCCTCTACTTCCAATACTGGTGTTTACTGAGTTGCCGTTTTGCCTATTTCCAGTTCGCTGACACATGGCGCTTTCTAGCCCTGGTTCGTCTACGGCTTTTGGCCAACGTGCTGTTCCTATTTGCTGTTACCACGGTTGTCCTCTATCCCTGCCCGACTATGATGAGGCCCCCTTGTGGAAGCAACGTGTTGGTTGTGGTTTGGACCCAAATTGCGGGGTGACCTATGCTTGCTCGGTGTAGAGTTACATTCTTAACCGGGTGCTGTGACCCATAGATCAGAGTTTAGAGAGTCTTCGAAACCTCACCAAGGTGGATGCCACTTCCAAACAATAAGGCTTCAAATTTATACTCGCTGGCGACTTTTATCATAGGTGGAGGCGTAGGTGGACGCATTGTATTCACTCGTGCATTGGTACCGTGTGGTAGAGTCTCCTGACAGGTACTCACGTTCAGCAACTGACTCATTTTTACCGCCAATGTGGTCAGTAATGTTACGTCACTAGGTTTTTCCAACCATTCATTCTATTCGGGTATTCCTAGGACAGTAACTGTGCTGCCCGCGAAATAATCGTCTTCTTATAAGCGTGTGTATTTTAATTTCGACAGCTTGCAGTCGGCAGACGGCTGTGGTCTTAATGTGCTTAATGCTTAAATGTACTTATGTATGTAAAATGTTTTCCATGCGTGCATACTTATACTTGAAACTTTAATCAGTGACCGTATAATTGCTTTTGTGATGAATGTATGTCAACTTAAGAAATACAAAGAACGTACTCGTACACTTGCCTTTATACATGACTTCATATGAAAATAAAAACAACTTTATTCGGAATATCTAAAAATTAAAAATAAATATTTAATTGCTGCAATTATGAGTATTAATTAGTTGCGAGCTTTGTGCTCATGTTACGAGCTTAAAAGTCTTGTAAATACAACTTTTATTCAGTTCACTTAACTTTGCAGCTGAAAAAAATATATTAATTTTGTATTCACATACGATTACATACATAATACATATTTATGTAAAGGGTCGGCCAAATAATTTTTTTTTTCTTTGGAATATGCTATAAAAAAACTACTGAATATTTTCTCAAATTTATTTTTTTCTTTGAAAGTACAATCCTTCCAGTTAACAATGGAAAATAAATTCGTTCAAATACGATCGGTCCAATTTTTAAGCATATTATCGATTGTGTGCAGCTGTATTTCACCAATGGCTTCACGAATATTGTCCCTGGCTTGTTGAAGTAACATTTGTCTTTGACGGCACCCCACAAATAATAGTCCAACGGTGTCAAATCGCAGCTCCGGGGTGGCCAAACGACATCAGCTCTGCGGGTGATAATGCCATCTTCAAAAACAGGGCGCAAAACATCGAGTGTAGCTTCGGCTGTGTGGCATGTAGCGCCGTCCTGTTGAAACCAAGTGTTGTTAATATACTCCTCTTCAATTTTTGTGAACAAAACTTCATTCAACATGGCCCGATAACGATCGCCATTGGCTGTAACGTCCACTCCTTGCTTATTTTCGAAGAAAATGGCCCAGTTATGCCTCTGGACCAAAATTCGCACCAAACAGTGCCTCGCCTTCGGTAGAGGTACGGGTTCTCTGTGCCCCAAATGCGACCATTTTGCTCGCTTGTTTACATACCCGCCAAAATCAAAATGAGCTTCATCTGAAAAGATGATTTTTGGTTTTCAAAGAAATGTCGCAATATTTCCCAGCGTTGTTCAAGCGTATACACAACCATATCCGTTCAGCGGAAGGAGAAAACTAATTATCTGTCATATCAGACATGAGCTAAGTGTTACCATTCACGAAATAAGCACTAGCTGAAAAAAAAAACGTTAGATGGAGGACCCTTTATGTAAATGTGGTATATGATACAATAAAAATATTTAAATTCATTTGTAAGAGGCATTTTATTTTTAAATTTTGTTAATTCACATTTGAAACAATTAATTTTTGAATTTTTAAATAAATATAATTTGTATGGCCGCGTATATGTTTAAATTTAATTATGTCGGTTCATTAAACAACTTTTAATACAACAGCAAAATAATTAATTAAAACCATTGATTCTCTAGCAAAAAAATTAAAATAAAAAAACAATTGCAACAACAATAATAATAATTTATATATAAAGGGTGTTTTTTATAGAGTTATAGAAATTTAAGTTGCAACAAAACAACGATGGATTATTCGATTGACGTGAATTTTATTTATCTGAAAGATAATCTTGTGGCATTACGTTTTAAATATGATTTCTGGCATATGACCGCCACGGCTGGCGCGGATGTAGTCCAATCTAGCCGTCCAATTTTCGATGACTTTTTCCAACATTTGTGGCCATATATCGGCAATAACACGGCGGATGTTGTCTTCCAAATGGTCAGGCGTTTGTGGCTTTACCGCATAGACCAATGACTTTACATAGCCCCACAGAAAGTAGTCTAGCGGTGTTAAATTACAAGATCTTGGAGGCCAATTCACAGGTCCAAAACGTGAAATTAGGCGGTCACCAAACGTGTCTTTCAATAAATCTATTGTGGCATGAGCTGTGTGATATGTTGCGCCGTCTTTTTGAAACCACAGCTCCTGGACATCATGGTTATTCAATTCAGGAATGAAAAAGTTTGTAATCATGGCTCTATACCGATCACCATTGACTATAACGTTCTGTAACCATTGTTTTTGAAAAAGTACGGACCAATGATTCCACCAGCCCATAAAGCGCACCAAACAGTCAGTTTTTCTGGATGTAACTGTGTTTTCACATACACTTGAGGCTTACCTTTACTCCAAATGCAACCAGAAGCTAAACAAAATTCGCTTATGAAAATCGGGAACAACGGTAATCTCGTTTTGGTCCCATTCGACGAATCTACGCCAGGCGTGAGTCTATTTATGATGAATTGCCAAACCAAACTGAGAATAAGTCACTTGGCAGCTGTTAAATCGGTCGCCATCTTGAAAAGTAATGCCAACTTAAATTTCTGTATCTCTATAAAAAAACACGCTTTACATATACACATAAAATATGTATCAATTAATAATGCTACTCACACTTTGGAGTTGTAAACTCATATGCTTTTTATAAAAATAGAATAAAACGTATTTAAATCGAAGCTTTGACTAAGTCAAACCGAACAATAGATATGCTACTAAAGATTATAACCGAAGACATACGGCAGCTTGTCTTATAACAGTACTTAAAAATTGTAGCCTTTTTAGCTTAGTTTTGTTTTCTGCAGTTGAGTAGAACGGTAACACGTGAGAATAACATTTATTTAAAGCTTCTTTACGAAAAAGAAAACTAAAAACGCACATTTTTAACGAATTTTTCTTCTCTTTCATTTAAAGAACAAAAATTAAAAAAATATTTCCTTTGCATTTAAAATTGTACCGTTAAATTGTAACGTTGTATCGTTATGATGTTTATTTTATTTTTATTATTTTGCTTAACCATGACATTGTATTGTATCTGTAAGTTATCCCCCCGCCACCACTGTTTGTTCTTTTTTTTTCGTTTTTTATTTGTTGCTTTCATCATCATCATCATCATCATACATTGTGTTTAAAAGGAAAGGCGAGAGGAATTGTAAAAAAAGAGACTGTGAAAGCAGCAAAGCTGCAATTAAATACAGTTTATGGTATTTAAAATACACACAATTTTATTTTATTTTATTTTATTTTTCAGTTTTATTTTTTTAGTTTATTTTGTTTAATACTTTATACAAACACCGCTTCAGCAATCATATAATTTTTCACAATTCGGTGAAATTGCATTGAAAAAAGTGAAACATAAAGTGAAAATGAAAAAAAAAAAATTATCGTGAAATTCAATAACTTAAAGCAGTAAAGCATTTATTTAAAAAAAAGAAAAAAATATTTTTTTACTTTTTATGAAAATAACGTCAATTATATTTCTAAAAATATTAAAAAAAATTTTTTTCGGATTCATTTTCATTTTGTTTTGCATTAATTTAGTATTTGAATGATACGTGTTTGTTCCAAATAACTATGGCTATGACCTTTTTCACAAAAAAAAACCACCTTAACCTTGATGAATATGGTATACGTTGACCTGAAATTATACTAAGTTTTGTATTCTTGACCAAATTTACTATAAAGTATGACAACTCAAAGTAAAGTCATTTTAATAAAAAAATAGCTTCTATTTTCAATGTTATTACACTTGATTTATTTGTATAGAAATCGATTAAATGATTTATTGCAGAGTATGTGGCTTCATCTACAGACATAGAAAAAGTTACTCACCCACACTTGTCATCAGTCCATTGTGTTGAAAGGTGCAAGGATTAAAATTAGCAATCAAACTCCCTTGCAAAGAAATATTCGCCTTTTTTCTTTGTAATCTTTCTTTATTAAATACTTAATGGCAATATGTATTAAATTCCCCAAAGAAACTCGATACAGTGGCACACATATCATTACTACACTTAGCCAAAATTCAAATAAAATGTCTGGCAACGGAAACTGCTTAAAGCGGAATACCACCTTGATCAAAAAGTTCCCGGAAATTATTCAGAAAATTAAAAATACAAGTTAATTCATTTAAATCTATATTTTCCCCTTCAAAGTAGGCCCCATCGACTGCAATACATTTAAGCCAGCGCTTGATCCAATACTCGAAGCAATTTTTATATTTGGTTTTCGGTATGTCCATCAGTGCCGTCTGCGATTTTTCTGTTATTTCCTCTCGGCTGCTGAACGCGTTCCCCGTAACGGTTTTTTAACTCTATAGAACAGAAAACAGTCACAGGAAGTCAAATCAGCTGAAATCGGTGGCTGTTGGATGGAATTTGTTGCATTTTTCGTCAACAAAGTTCGAATATTGATGGCACTGTGCGACGGAGTATTATCCTGGTGCAAAATCCACGAGCTTTCTGCCTATAATTCTGGTTTTTTTTGGGAGAATTGTATCACACAAACGTCTCATAATGCCCAAATAATACCGTTAGTTTACTGTCTGGCCTTCTGGGAAAATTCATAATGCCCTACACCGTTGTAATGCATGAAAACCGTGAGCATTGCCTTATTTTGTTGATTGAAAACGACGTGTTTTTTTATTTCGGCTGATTTGGTGGATGCCATTCACTTGCCTGATGTCTGGATTGCATGTTGTACTCATAAACCCACGTCTCGTCTACAGTAATGATACTTTTGATGAATGCGGAATCGGACTCAGCCTCGCAAATCATGTCTTTTGCTACCACAACTCAGACTCTTTTTTGCATGAAATTGATGCTACAAAATGTCTTGGACGGATCCATAGGCATTGTTCAGGTCTTCTGCTATCTCTCTGATGGTTAAATTGCGGCTATTGACCAATATTTCTTGTACTTTATCAATGGTTTCGTCGGTTTTCGATGTCGATGGTCTGCCACTGCATTCA